>CM064356.1:14497500-15097500 GCA_032595735.1 Pelochelys cantorii
GCCACAGGGAGCAGCCACCCATTTTGAACAGCCGGGGGCTACTGACTGGCAGGGAGCCTGCCTCAGGGTCCTGCAGGGCTGCCGGCTGGGAACCGCCTAGGTAAGCACCACCCGGGTACAGCCTGCCTCTGGCACCCCAGCACCTCCCTCCCCCCAGCTCCCTGCCCCAAGTCATCACCCAAACCCTCTGCACCCGCCTCCTCCAGGTCACAACTCCCTCCCAGACCCCACACCCTCTCTATAGAAAAGTACAGCCCTTGACCACTTACCAAAATTTTGGAGTGTCCCCCCATCAGAAATTATTGCCCACCCCTGCCCTAGAATCTGTCACTCTCAGTCTTCTAATCATTCTCATGGCTCTTCTCTGACCCCTCTCCAATTTGTCATCATCCTTCTTGAACGGTGGGCAGCAGAACTGGTCCCAGGATTCCAGTGGGGGTGGTACCGGGGCCAACAACAGAGGTAAAATAACCTCTCTGCTCCTACTCCAGGTTCTCCTGCTGTCTATACTTTCCAGGGTGGCATGAGGGTTTTTGGCCACAGCACTGCACTGGGAGCCATGCTCAGCTGTTCATCCGTGACCCCAAATCCTTTCCAGAGGCCTTGCCTAGAGTCACCCCCTCTTTAAGTACGGCCTGAATTCTTTGTTCCTAGAAATTTACATTTCTCTGTATTCAAACTTGTATTATTTGCTTGAGCCCGGTTTAGCAAGCAATCCAGATCACTCATCAGCATTCACCGCTTGCCCAAAGATGCAATTAGAAACCACCATCACATTTGCACTGGAGCGTGGTTCTAGAGGGTGCTAGGTCCGGCCGTGAGGGCAGGGGACTGGACTCGAGGGCCTCTCGAGGGCCCCTCCAGTCCTAGCATTCTAGGATTCTGCCACGTGATCTGAGAGAGGGTGGAATCTAATGGGCAGAGCATGTGAGTGGGAGTCAAAATCTGTTTTCTATTCTCTGCTCTAAAAGGGAGCACAGTCTAGTGGGAGGAGGCTCCACTTCTCGGTGTCTCTGTGCTCTGTTCCCAGGAATGGAAGGAATAAGGATCTGGGAGAAGGAGGGAAGGCACAAATGGGAGTCTGGTGTCCAATGACTTTCGATGAGACGGGAGCTCCTGATTGCCTTCTGTGCATTTGAACATCTCTCCCCTAATGCTCAGAGCTTGTGAGTGGGAGTCAGGCGAGCTGGCAGTTTCTAGCCCATGGCGGATGTGTGGGTCTAGTGGTTAGAGCATGTTCTGGGAGCCAGGACTTGCAACCTATTCCAAGCTCCACAAGAGGAGCGGGGTCAAGCGGTCAGATGAGGAGCTACGGTTAGTTCCTGGCTCGGCCACCGACTGCCTGCGGGAAGGTGGGCGAGTCATGGAGCCAGTGGAGGACACTGGAAAGCTGTGTGGCTGCCCCGTGTTCCACCCGGCCATTTGGAAGCTCGTGCGGAATGGGCTGCTCCCTGCGCCAGGCTTCCCACTGAACCCAGAGCGTCTAGGCTACCGACTGGTATCTCCATCTCTGGACTTTTCAAGAACTGATCTGGTGTGCAGGGTGGATCGGACAGTACACGGTCCCAGCTGCTATGGGAGAGGGTTTCTAATGAGGGGTCTATGCTCAGATCTGGTCTGAAACGTTCAAAAGCACCTAAGTGGCTTAGGAGCCTACCTCCCATTTTCAAAAGTGACTTAGGCACCTAAGAGTCTAACTCTTCTTGTAACTCAATGGTGCACAGAGACAACAACCCCACTTTGCTGGGACCTGCCCAGGCACGTAGCAAGGGACAGGCCCTTCTGGAAGAACTCACCCCCAATGTAGATGACAGACCGCATCAACAACATAGGCCATTGTCTCCATTTTACAGGGGGGAAACCGAGGCCCCGAAAGATAAAGTGACTTGTCCCAGATCATATAGGAACTGAACACACACCTCCTGAGCCCTAGGCATGGTTTCTCTCTGAAAGTCAGAGTCCTGGTTTTCTAAAACTCTAAGCTATGTACCTGCATGAGCTTTCTGGTTTGGAGCTCGTTTAGATGGCTACATGAAATATAAGGACTAGAAGACACCAAATGAAATTAATGGGTAGCAGGTTTAAAACTAATAAGCGAAAGTTCTTCTTCACACAGCGCATAGTCAACCTGTGGAACTCCTTGCCAGAGGAGGCTGTGAAGGCTAGAACTATAACAGAGTTTAAAGAGAAGCTGGATAAATTCATGGAGGTTAGGTCCATAAAAGGCTATTAGCCAGGGGATAGAAATGGTGTCCCTGGCCTCTGTTTGTCAGAGGCTGGGGAAGGATGGCACGGGACAAATCGCTTGATCGTTGTCTTCGGTCCACCCCCTCCGGGGCACTTGGCACTGGCCACTGTTGGCAGACAGGCTACTGGGCTAGATGGACCTTTGGTCTGACCCAGTACGGCCATTCTTATGTTCTTATGGGTTAGTATTGTGACTGACTTGTGTGCGCTCTTCTCTGGAGGGAATCAGAACTGCTCAGCTGTGGGTCATGGACCCAGTACTGCTAACAGCAGCGAGTCTCCTGTTGGGCGCATGATGTCCTGAGAAGTCTCTCCACTCTGGCTGAGAAGTTCTGAATAGCCCAGCTGCGCAGCAGAGTGGTGACTGTGAATCGTAGGTGGGCATGGAATTGTTACATTGCTTCCGGATCCTCCTCTGATCTTTCGGATAATTATACTTTTCTTTAAAAACGAGGGTGAAACTGGCATGTGCAGTGTCAGCAGCAGCAAAAATGTTGTGGTTCCACTGATGTGCTTTGCAGGAGCTTGTCTTGAGTTTGCTACCTAAATTAGTGCAGCGGAGGGTTATTTGAACAACCCAGGAAGCATTAACCCTAACTCTCCAAATTCCTTCCTTCCACGGGTTTTTCTTGCACCCCAAGGATGAATTTGGCCTCTTGTGGATTGAATAGGGCTAAGTAGGAAAGAAAATGCTGCTTTTCTCCCTGTCCTACACACTAAACAAGTCTGTGTATTGGTGCAAACACACACACAGCGCGCGCGCGTGCGTTAGCGATTAGAAATCCCAGTGAAAGGCACTTTACAGATAAATAGAAGGCTCTGCATGGGGATAGATCAATAAAAAGGCAAGGGGTACGTCTGGGGACGGACAGCTAGGAAGCCAACGAGCTGGCAGCAATAGTGGGGACAGAAACAGCCCAACCGAAGGGGGTTTGAATGGGGATGGGTGAATGCAGAGAGAGGAGTTTTGCTAAGTGTTTGGGATTCTTTAGAATGAAAACGCCTAGAGAACCGCAATCTACCGTTTTTACTTTTTCGAATGACATGGTGATGTTAATCCAAGTCCAAGTTACTATTTCAAATAATGTTCTTAACCTGGAGAGGCGAGAGGGCCCCAGGTAATGTCGTGAGAGAGGGAGCGCGCAGAGTAGATGGAAGGAGCCATCAGCTTTGAGAATGGCTGTCGACTCTGTCCCCACCCGAGAAGAGAGACTCAAATGAGAGCATTCCTTCTGAATTGGGGGAAAGCTGCTGGGGGGGAGACAGTCTCTCTTCTGTCTGAAGATCAAGTGACCCTGTGTCTCCGGCTTTGAGGATACATGCTGAGCAGGCCCTTAGGGAAGGAAAGATTCCATTCATAGTGCTGGGGCTGGATCCAGTGGCTTGGTGGGCCAGATTTGGCCCGCAGGCCGGATCTTGCCTGCCTCTGACCTAGAGGCTAACCAAACTGGGCCCCCCCTCAAGCTAGATAATGTGCAAACAGAGAGAAAATGAGTCCTTGTCTAGCTCGGCAGGCCTCCACGTCTGGGATGGCGCAGTTAGTTCCCACCCTTTCTGACAGACACAAGCCCCCCAGAATAATGAATCCATCCATCAGTGAACTATGTGGTCCAGATTCATCCCCCTGTAAGTCCGCTGGCTTCAGGGGCGTGACAACAGGAATGAATTTTCCCAGCCTGCCTGCCAGCACAAGCAGCCCCAGTGACACCTGCTGGACTTCCCTTTTATGGGACCCCCTGGAAGACAGGCAGTGCGCGGTCCAGCCCCTTCTTCAGAAAGTCAGGGCCAAGTCGGATCAGGCCTCCTTGCTGAGAGACAGGTTTGCAGAGCCCCCGGTCCTCACGTCTTGGGGCTCTGCAAATCGTGGGTGTCAGCGGGAAAAGGTTCTCTCCCCCTCCCAGCCGCAGCTGGGATGCTTTGTGCCCTTTTACAGAAGCTCAGCGAGTGATTTAAAGCAGTAGGAGCCAAAATCCTTTTAGTGCAGCAGGGAGACAGGCTGCGCGGGCGCCTGTATGGTCAGAGAAGTCTCCCTTTTAGCCCCTGTCTCCCATCTCCCACACCCATCCTGGGCCACCCTCCCCCACGAAAACCAAACCGCGGTTCGTGCCACCAATTTTGCCCTCTCTACCACCGAGCGGGCCCCCCATCCCTACACAAGCCCACTTGCAGAAATCTCCCTCTTCAAGGTAAAATCCAAGCTAGCTGAGCCTGGATTCCTTTGGTAACTTCCAGTCACGGGGAGGTGTCTGATTTCGGGGTGGGGGTGGGGATTTGGCTGCTTCCAAATGGATTTTTGGGTGCTTTTTAATGGAGCCCCGGCCCTGCCTACTGCTCCGGGTTTATTTTTAGCAGGGTGCCTGCCACGGTGAATTACTCGTAGCAGGGGAACTGAAGTGGGGTCTGGAGCTCAGCCTCCCCACAGCCCTACAATTACTGCTCCGTGGAGTTTTATTTATAGCTCCGAGAGGTTTACTTACAGGAACACGCCTACTGAAATTCACTATAAAAAGGGAAAATGGCCCCTTACTGGAGGCCCACCGCGCGCTGTTAAAGAGACAGGGCTTTCTGTTCAGCAGTGGCTGCTACCCCACAGACACACGGTCAGGCGCTCTGGCGGTCTGACACAGGCACTCACGCAGCCATGGCACAGGCGCACACACAGACATACAGTTTGACGGGCACACAGTTACCTACTCCCCAGGCCCGCCGGCTGTGGCATTACTGAGGCAGCAGCGATGCCTGGGGCCCTGGGCCCTTTAAATCACCGCTGGAGCCCCATGTGGTTTGCTCCAGGCAGTTCTGAGGGCTGCAGGCGGCGGTGTGGTCTGGGCAATGGCTCCGCCCCTTCGCCCCAAGTCCCCCAACTTCCGAGAGTACAGAGCCACCCAGACACCTTTGTCAGTGGTCTGGCTTGGCTGTTGGCTCCCCTGCTACCTTCCCTCGCACCCACACATACAGGGTCACCGGGTGTACGAACCTTATCCACTATCAGTGACACGCAGAAACACAAACACCATTCCACATCTATCCACTTACCCAAATACACAGCATGCAGACACACACACCCCTCCCTCTCTAATATTTTCTGCCACTGGTTCTGCCTTTGCCATTCATTCATTTCAGAGCAGTGAGGAGCCCAACTCAGACGCACAGATTGGCATTTGCCCTCCTTGTCACTGCCCCCAGTCCCGATCTCACCAGAGACTCACATCCCTCAGACTTTTCTTTAAAGGGGCCTTTCTCACTGCACCCTCCGAAAGCACAGAGCCGGCAATAAGAATGAAAACCAACCCCTGGAGGACGCCATCGCTGCCCAACACTCCACAAAGGCTCCTCAGAGTAGAGATGCAGGACAACTGGTTAGCGTGTGGGGGGTGAAGGCTGAGAGGAGCTATTGTGGAGTTCAAGGGTTCAGGATTTGGGGGTCAACATTTAGAACAGCGCTGGGCAGCCGAGGCTTGTGAGCAGGCTGCATGAGTGGCCTTCCTGCATCTCAGTGGCTGCAAGATCATCGGAACCAAGACGGTGTCCCAGGATAGCGCAGTTTTGCTCACTGGGCTTGGTACCTGGAATTTACAGGGTGCCGACTGAACGTACCAGTGCTGTGACTGGCTGCAGGGGGAGTGCACAGCTCTCTCCATCCATGTGGTGTGCAATCGGCAAGCACCTCCCTTGCCCTGCCCTGGCTTTACGGGTGTGTCACTCTGGTGATACCGGGAGGAAAAAAAATACGCAGCTGGAAACCAGCAGGATCAGGCAGCCCTGCATGCGGGCAATGGTAACAAAACGTCTCGCGGGCCACACAGAGTACCCCACTGGGCTGCAGATTGCCCACCTCGGGTTTAGAAGAAGGTCTCCACTCACCAGGTGAGTGAGGCTCTGGAACAGGCTTCTAATAAGAGCACGAAGGGCAAACAGCCTACGTAGTTTGGGATTGGAGCTTACTACATTTAGGAATGTGATCATCCGGCCCACCCACGGGGGTGGGGTGCCAAAGGGGAAAGTGCCCTGGAGCCCAGTGATTCAAAAGGGCCCAGGGCTACTGCAGCAGCCGGAGGGCTGGACCCTTGCAGCACTCCTGGACTACTGCACATAGCGTGCTCCGGGCAGCACTGAGGGCTGGCTGCGGGGGGCCGGGGCACACACTGGTGCGGAGAGCTGGTCTCTTCTGGGAGTACGCAGCCAGCCTCCCGCCCTGTGCCCACGGGCCCAGCAAGTCCATCGGCCCTGCTGGTGATAAATACCATGGAGTTAGGGGACTGGACCCAATGACCCAAAAGCCTCCTTCTAGCCCTCCGCTCTGAGGATGTGATTTGAGCGCTCATGAACTCGCAGGTACGAAGGCCAAAAGGGACCAGTGTGGTTCTCTCGCCTGAAATGCCTGCAGAACACAGGTCGGAGAACCTCCCCCAGGACTTTCTCCATCACACCCATGCCTTGTCTTTGGGCTGGAGCATCTCTGGTAGAAAGACACCCAGCCCTGAGTTTAAGCGGTCCACTGATGGAGAGAGAACCCATCACATGATTGTATGAGGTTCAGAGCCACGTTACGGTTGATTCCTACTGTATCCCCATTAGATGGCTCCCAAGTCGAAATCGGTGGGTTTTTAATTATTTTATTACAGTAGCCTGCTCAGGGTCCCCCGCCGAAATCGGGGCCCCATCAGACTCAGTAATATGAGAAAGCCCCTTCCCCGTAGAGTGGGGAAACTAATTTAACCAGCGCATTTTCTCCTGGATGTTGTCGGAGTCTTGTGCTGGGGTTTGCTTTCTATGCTGGATGGTTTCACATCAGAGAGGAAATGGGGAAAGATGCCAAAAAAAAAAAAAAAAGCGCGGTGCCTATAAATAACTTTTTCATGAGATTAGACTGGGGGTGGGGGGGAGAGGCGGAGGTCGGCTCCCGCTGGAAGTCAGCGCATGCCTTCCATTTCACTCCTGACAAAAGCAGAACAATGTGTCGAACAGCCAGGGGAAGAGCCAATAAAACACGCTGCGAAACATGCAACCGTCCAGGGCACGCCGCAGCCCAGCCCAGATACTAAGGCCTTCTGCGCCCTGAAATCTGAGCTGCTTTCTCTGGCGACGCAGCGGAGAGCACCGGCCCCGTCTGGAGCGTCCTCTGGGCTGTGTGGGGAGGAGGGAGGCTGGTGAAGAAAAAGAGGAGGGGGATGCGGGAGGGCAGGAGAAGGAGCCAGGCGGGAAGGGGCAGAGAATGGACAGACCCGGGCACAGAGAAGGGAGGACTGTCCGGGAAGAGGCCGAGGGTGGGCAATGCATCTGGGTGCAGGAGCGACGGACAAAGGGGCGGCTTGCGCGTGCACAGAGGAAGAAGCGGGGGGGTGGGGAGCAGCTCCTGATTGAAGGTGTGTCTGATGGGAAGCGACAGTGTGAGGGGGAGGGAGGCGGAGCTGGGGTGAGCAGGGAGAGCGGCAGAGGGAAGAGGAGGCCGGGAGGATGGGTGGGATCCGAGTGCCCAGAGTGCTGGCGTTACTGGGCAAGGGAGGAGCTGGGATGGGGCGGGAGGGAGAGAAGCCACAACAGGTGTCAAAGCCAGGAGAGGCATCCCAAAGCTCCAGCAGCCTCCCTCCCCGCCGGCCCCCGGCCTCAGCGCAGGTGCCATGTGAGCAGTCCCGGGCGCTCGGAGAAGCAAGCGGTACCACTCAGTCCCGTCACTCCAGCCACAATGGGGGCCTTTGTCCGCCAGGCAGCTCCCGGGGCGGCTAACGAGGCTGGGACAGAGTAATCTAGCTGGTGGCTGCTGCTGATTTCACAGCTGCGGGGCATGGCTCATGGGCCCTTTCCCCCAGGCCAGCTCTCATTTTGTCATGGTCATGCCCTCTGCCGGCCTGTCTGCAGCGCCCCGCAGGGACTGACAATAGCACGGCAGGCCCACGGGACGGCTTCGGACCTCGAGAGCACCCCCTGCTGCAAAGAGGGGTCACCATCGCCCAGACTAAGATCGGTCCAGGGCAGGGGGCAGCCAGCCAGGCAAAGCCAAGGCTATTCTCCCTGGGCACTGGCTACTCCGGGCGATGACCCGGGCCTGGATAGGGCGCCTCGCCCGCCGCAGAGCCCCTGTCTGTGCCTGGCGGTGTGCTGCACACCGCCGTCAGCATGGCACACGTGCCGCGTCCACAACTCTGCATGAACCTTGGGCTCCCCTACGACTGCAGCCCCCCACCGCCGTGTCCAGAGGGGACGGCCGGGGGTGTGCTCTGAGCTGCACCGCCGCTTCCTTGTGCACAGAGCTGGCCTTGCGTCACACAGACTGGCCTTCCCAGCAACAGGCCTTTGCTAGAGCCGTGGTGTCCAACCAGTATGCAGCACAGGGCTGGCCCGAGCCATTTTGGCGCCCCAGGCCCCAGGCGCGCGGCGCCACCCCTGGGGTGCACGGCCCTGCCTCCAGGCGCACGGCACATGCGCGGGCCCGCCCCCAGGACACGCGGCCCCGCCTCCGGGTGCACGGCGCATGTGCTGCCCAGTCGGCCCGGCCACCACCGATGGCGCAGAGCCCAGGGCCGCCCGGGGCAGGCTGCGCCTGGCCGTGCAAGGCCCTGCGGCCGCGAGGGGAAGGGCGCTGCTGGCCGGTGCTGTGGGGGTTAACACGGCCCCTGCCCCGTGCGGCCGCTGCAGCCCGCCGGGAGCCGGGCGCCCCCCGTAGGTTGGCGCCCTGGGCAGCTGCCCGGCTAGCCCATCCCTTAGTCCAGCCCTGATGCAGCAATAACAGGGGCTACTGCTCTAGCGAACGAGCCACACTCCACCGGCCAAACAGCCACGTGTGGCTAGTGGCTAGTGTGCTGGACACCTCGGTCTGAGTTTGCAGCCCCACGGGGCACTGACAAATACAGAGCAAGAGACTATCCGCGCCCCCGAGAGCTTACGACCTCAGCGCTTGTATTGGCACTTGGAATTGTTTCTAGTACCGCCACTAGGGTCCAACTGCTTGTTCTACCAGTAAAAGTCCCCCGTGGACGCTCCCCCGCAGAATAAGAGGGGCTTTTTTTTCAGCTTACCTCGAGCCACCTCCAAAGCAACATCAACTGAATAGGAATCCCAGAAGAAACGATTCCACGCAGGGAGTGATTCTGGTGCAACTGCAGGGGTTTAGATTCTTGGACCGGCACAACTTCGCTGTGTAGACAAGCCCTAGCTAGACGAAGGGTGGATGGGGACACTAGCGGCACAGTGATTTGTCCGTGCACCTCCAGTCCCAAAGTATGTTTACACAGCGGGTTTGACGCCGGTTCTGACCTGTGTAAACCTCACGTCCCCACCCCAGGCAGAAGTGAGTCTGTGTATCTTCAGAGCCTTGCTAGCTCCTTCCCAGGCTGCGTACACGTTTGTGCCCCACTGGCAGATACAGAGCCCCACCGCCCTCTCCGCTCCCCCACGCTTCCTCTCTAGCACGCCCCGAATGTACCGGCACGAGGGCTCCTGGGGATTCAGTGGGGAGCTGTGCTTTTCCCGTGGAACTGGCTAGTTTAAAAAAAGCGCGGGAAGCCGAATGAGGGGAGAGCTGCTTTGTGGCACTGAGGAGTCCAGCAATTCTGCGTGGGAGGGGCAGGGCGTGGCTCATTTCCATAGGATTACCCAGCATGCTCGGTGGGCTCAGGTCTGTGTCACAGCAATCCTAGCCCTGGGAAGGAACGGAAAGGTTCGGGCTTAGCTCGTGGCTGCATTGAACTAGTTGCAAAGTGTGTGTGTGGGGGGGGAGGTTTGCATTAAATGATTTTACATCTCTCTTTTCCTAGGGAGGCTGTGTAGCCCACCCTGCGTAGCAACGGGTATCCGTCACGTTTGGGAGGAGGGATGCTGAGGTGCTCCTTCCAGCGCCGGACAAACAGAGTGGCCATTATTTGCCTTTCTGAGACTTTTTTCCTGGGGGCCCCTTTAAGGTTTATTGCTGAACTATAAACACCATTATGTCACCAGGAGCCAATCAGAAGGCCGGGTAAGAACCGGCTTTGCTGCAGGTCCTGGTAGCTTCAGCGGCTGCCTAAAGGCATTAAAAGGGAATTGGTCCCAGTCTGGAGTAAGGAGAAACAATTTGTGAAACTGAATTCAACTGGGGTGGATCTTGCTTTATGCTGCTGGGCAAAAGGACGGCGTGGCCGTGGGATCAAAGTTTATTTTAAGGAGGGAGTGTAATCTAGTGATTGGAGCAGGGGAGGCTGGGAGCGGAGACTCCTCAAATCTATTTTCTTTTTCTTGAGGACGTGTTACCAAGTGGTTAGAACTGGGGGGCTGATAAGTCAGGACTCCTCAGGCCTATTCCTGACTCTGGAAAGAAATCTGGCATCGTGGTTAGAAGCCAGGGGAAGCCAGGCTCGTTGGGTTCCAGGCCCAGCTTGACAAGGCAGTGTGGCCTGCTGGTGGGAGCAGAGGACCGGGAGTCACACAACTCTGCTTGGGCAAGTCACTTTCTTTCACGGTTCTATTGGGCATGGCGGAGTTCTGGCTGGCACCGATGGGGCACTGCTCTGAAGGAGTTCACAACACTGGAGTGGGCTGACTTCAGCTGGGGACTTCTGTGAGCAAGTCCGCCTGACCTGGAAGTGCTAGCAGAAAGCTCACGCGGTGGGGAGGGAAGCCGGCTTTTGCGGCGGGGCGGTGTACAAGGGAGTCCGCAGAGCCACCAGCAGGAGATTGCCGGTGTATGAATGTGGCGCTGAATAGCAGAAACAAAAGCCAAGTACTGGAGAAGAACACACCGGGGTGGGGGGAGGTCCAGGAGCACGGCTGGAGGGGGGGGAAAAGGGGAGCCATGGAAATTAACAGCATAAAATGCAGCCAGACCTTGGGACAGGAAATGTGCAGCGATTTCTGCAGCCGCTGTCCTGTTCTGGGCCGACGCATCTGAAAACCACAAGAGGTTCAAAAGGCTCAGCATTAATGTTTAAGGAGCTTGGTTTGAAGTACGTGCGGCAGCGAGGCCTGGCGGAGTGAGCCAGGCACAATATGTGTCTGATTTATAATTAATAAAGGAGATTTATTTCCCCCGTGTCTCTCCCCCTGGCTCTGATTTTGATCTGCAGGTTTAAAGAGGCCGATTGTGCGGTGTTGGTTTTTTGAGCGCACTCTTTGTCCATTAATGTGGCCTGGGTAGCCTTGCATAGCTGGGCATACCCTTCCGGCTTTACCTTTTTAGCCTGCATATTCAATTTGCTTCCATTTTTGCGGCTCCCCCGCTCGGGTTTTCTCAGCACTACCATTGCTTGATTTTGTTGGTGCAGAAAGCCGAGAGGGTAGATTAGATACAGTCCAGAGCATCTGGGAGGTGGGTTTATTCTCAGGGTCTTAAGCACAAACAACTGGTCCTCTGGTTTCCTCCGCCCAACTCAAGACAAGAAGGAAAAGCAGCCCGCTTCACAAAGATACAGCCACTGATGGTCCATTCACCTCCTCTTGCAGCAGGGAAGGAGGAATGGGTTGCACAGATCCGAGTTTCTTCTCTGCCTCTCTCCCATCCCTTTAGGGGTGACGGGCGAATGGGTTAGTATGTACTAGACTGAATTACAATGGCCCATCCTGGTTGAGATCAGAGTGGATACAAGCACAGGGTGGTATAAACTACGCATGCCCCACTGGACAGTGGTGCTTTCCCTGGTAGCTAGATTGTAACTGGCTGGCTTGGGGGACAGGCAGAGGGGAGAAATATTTTCTTAACAGCTTCAGTGTCTCTCCTCTCTGTGCGGGCTGTGTTTGCATTTGACCGTGGCCGGCTTGCTTCTGCCCTCATGCCAGTTTTAGTGGAATAAAGATGAAATATACATAAATAAAGCAAAAATCCAAGCATTTGGGATGGCGGTAAAGACTCCTGTGACCTCCAGCTGACAGAGGTTACAGTGTGGAGGGAGGCTTCCCTATGGACAGTTATTTCAGAGCTGTGACAGCAGGAAATCTTGCATCTTCCCCTGAAACAGCCGGCCAGAGACAAGGCTGGGTGACTCCTGATTGACGTTCTTGTCAATGGAGGCCAGAGGCAGACTCTTTACGTGCAGTGAGAAGAGCATGGCTTTGTGGTTCAGGAGGAGGAGTGGGGGGGGGGTCAAGAGATCTAAGCTTTACTTCTGGTTCTGGGAGTGTGTGTGGTCTAGTGGTTAGAGCAGAGGCTAGGAGAGTGGACTCCTGGATTCTAGTCTCAGCGCTAAGGTAATGCAGTCTAGTGGTTAGAGCAGAGGCTGGGAAAGTGGACTCCTGGATTCTAGTCTCAGCGCTAAGGTAATGCAGTCTAGTGGTTAGAGCAGAGGCTGGGAAAGTGGACTCCTGGATTCTAGTCTCAGCGTTAAAGTAATGCAGCCTAGTGGTTAGAGCAGAGGCTGGGCACGTGGACTCCTGGATTCTAGTCTCAGCGCTAAGGTAATGCAGCCTAGTGGTTAGAGCAGAGGCTGGGAAAGTGGACTCCTGGATTCTAGTCTCAGCTCTGGCAGGCAGCACAGTCTAGCGGTTAGAGCGGACGACTGGGAGTGGAGACTCCTGGGCTGTACAATTGGTTTGGGGAGGGAGTGTGGCTGATGTTTAGAGTACAGGCTGGGTGACCGGACTCCTGGGTTCTTTTTCCAGCCCTGCCCCTTGCTTCCCATGGACAAGCCACCTCGGTTTCCCTCCTGTAAAATGGAAATAACACAGCCGGCCGGCTTTGGGAGCGGGGCAGTGCAGCTTCATTCACGAATGTCCTACTGAGGGCGGCGAGCTGCGTGTTTGGGGAGGTGAGAGAAGGGAACCGTCCGGTTACTCTCACGCCCGCCAGCATTTACTGCCTGAGAAGCGAAAACCTCCTTCCATGGCCGCTCGGGAGGCCGTGGAGATTCAGAGCCCACTGAAGTCCATGAAAGTTTTTCCACTGACTCCACTGGGACTCTGGGTCAGGCCCAGGCGGCGGGAGAGAGCGTGGCGGCTCGGGCGGCGGGTGTTCCCGGTGCAGACTGTGCCTTCCACCCCTAGGGTGCTCCGCTTAATGGCGCCATTGATCATGATCTCCCTTCCCTTTTCTTTTCTTTCTTCCCCCCTCCCTCCGCTGCTCCTTGCGCTTGCCGCGGCCCTGCACAGCATGGCCAGAGCACACAAGACGTCATTGAAATGCTCCAGTTGGCCTGAGAGAACAGAGGCGAGCGGGAGGAAACATCATATAAACTAAAGATGACACCCTGTGAAATGCGCTGTCTAAAAATAATCGCAGAGCCAGCCCCCCCCCACCCCCCGGCTCTGCGAAGGAACCACAGCTGCCGTGCCAACCCCCCCGGCATGCCAGAGCAATGGAGCTTTGGGGAGAAGTTGCCCCATCTCCTCCTAGCCTGGGCTGTCTGGGGGAGGGCTCTCGCTAATCCCCGAGGTAACACGTTAGCATTCATGAAGAAGAATCAAAGCTGCATCTAAGGAGCCACCGGCTCAGCCCGGGCATGTCTGATGCACTCGGCCCTTGCTGCTGCTAGATTTGCAGGAGAGCGTTCACAGCCAGGGAAAGCTTCCAGGACAAAGAGACGAGACGGCAATGGCTCTGACAGTCCCCATGGCAGGCAGGAGCTGCTGGGTCAGCCTCAGTCAAAACCGAGTCGTTCCAGCGTTGCTGTAACCTCTGTTCTCACCTTCCCTTCTTTCACCCATTCCTCACTGCCCCATGGTACCCATCCCCCCCGACTCCCAGAGGGCAAATCATCTGATGCGCTTAGTTCTTAAGCTAGACAGCCCTTGACTTCCTCGGTCTCCCCTCGTCCCTGCCTTGCTCGCTCTCTGTGGCTGTCGAAACGTCCGCGTCTCTAAACCGCTCGCAACCGTAAGAACTAACATTCCACCCAGTCACAAGAGATTCCAGAGATGGAAAGGAGGTTGAAGAGAGGGAAATGGAGTGCGGACATGGGCCAAGGCAGGGCCATCCTTCTACTTTACGAGGCACTATGCAAATGATCACCCCAGTGCGGCTTCTGCCCGGGCTTGGGGGCTTCGCTGAGGCTAGAGCAGAGCCACAGAGGCTGAGAGCTTCTCTCTGCCCCCGGCCTGGCAGGAGGGAGCCCTCGCTAGCAACTAGGTGCTGGCCAAGTGGAGCATGGGGGGGAAGGGGGACAGGGAGAAGGCAGCCCTGCTGCTGCTGGCGGGAGAGAGTGGTGGGGTGTGGGAGGAACCAGGCAGGTTGCAGTGGAGGTGAATAGGGCCACCCTTAGGCAAACAAGCACATGTAGCTGTGAAGGGGCTCCCAAAAATGTGATGCTCCAAATGTTCAGGTGCCCTGCACAGCTGTGTGTTTAGTGTATGCCTAGGGACGGCCCTGAGACGATGAACGGTCAACAGAAACTATGTGCCGAGAATGCAGACACAAGTCACACACAGTAACATGGACCTACACCCAAACACAAGCGCACAGACATACAATAGCACACTCACTGAGACAAAAGGTCTCGCCCCAGACGCACTGACACACTTACAATCACAACATAGCACAGACACAATGAACACAGAAACACAAAGACACGTCAGTGCAGAGGGCACACTGAAATCTGTCCTGCGATGCTCCAACAAAATAAAAGTGCTGTACAAATGAAGGTACAAGCCCACAATAGCAGCAACACACAAATTGACGCATTTGCATTCGCAATACAGTTGCATAAACTGAGACAAATACACATGCTTATAATCAAATTAATACATCAATAAACGGGGACATGACAGTTGACAGACTGTGATAACACATACACCTGTCCCCACACAATATCAGAGATACATAAATTGAGAAGTGCTAACAATCGCAGATACACGCACTGAGACAAACAATCCACAGAGACACGGACCCATAACTGGAGATGTTCTCATCACAGTCCACACACATACTCCTAGGTAGTTTCACATGTACAATCACAAAATTGGCATCCCCACAGATAGACAAGCTCACACAATGATGAAGATACTTGCTGAGTCACACACACACACAAGGGGTATGTCTAGATTACAGGGTATTTTCGAAAAAAATGGCCTTTGTTCGAAAAAACTTCCCCTACATCTAGACTGCTGCGGCGTTCTTTTGAAAGTAAATCGAAAGAACGCAGCAGTTTTTTCGACTGCGGAAAAACCTCATTTTACGAGGAAGAATGCCTTTTTTTGAAAGAGCTCTTTCGAAAAAAGGGGCTATGTGATGCAAACTGTGCTTTTTCGAAAGAGAGCGTCCAGACTGCCTGGGTGCTCTCTTTCGGAAAAGCAGCTCGCTTTTTCGAAAGCACAGTTTGCATTACATAGCACCTTTTTTCGAAAGAGCTCTTTCAAAAAAAGGCATTATTCCTCGTAAAACGAGGTTTTCCGCGGTCGAAAAAACTGCCACGTTCTTTTGATTTACTTTCAAAAGAACGCGGCAGCAGTCTAGATGCAGGGGAAGTTTTTTCGAACAAAGGCCACTTTTTTCGAAAGTAGTCTAGACGCTCTTTTTCGAAAGAGGCTTGCAGTCTAGACGTAGCCAAGGAGACTAGTGCTGTTTATTCGAGGGGGGCCACACATCCCAAGGAACCTGGTCTCTCTGTTGATCGCTTCCCTCCCCATAGATTCCATCAGACACCCAAAGGTTTGGTTTCTCCTGCATTCGGCCATTGAAAGCAGACTTCATGTGCTGAACTGGAGGATATAAACCTTAAGTGACCTTTGGAAGTCAAATTCTACGGAGGAAAATAGAAAGGAGAATAACTCTGTCCAGTTGAGTGTAAAAGTATAATTAGGCAGGCCAAAAAAGAATGTGAACAGTAACTAGCAAACGACTCAGAAACGAACAGCAAAAAATGTTTGAACTACATCAGCAGCAGGAAGCCCGCCCAATCATTAGTGGGGTCTCTGGATGATCCAGGTGCTAAAGGAGCACCCAAGACGGCTGTTGCAGAGAAGCTAAAATGAATGAATTGTGTTGCTATTCGCTGACAGAGCTGGGAGGGAGATTCCCACGCGGGAGCCTTTCTTTTTAGGTGACAAACCGGAGGCACTGTCCCACGTTGAGGGGTCAGTAGAGGAGGTTCTGGAACAAATTGATAAATTAACCAGCAGTAAGTCGCCAGGATCAGGTGGTATTCATTCAAGAGTTCTGAAGGAACTCAAATGTGACATTGCACAACCACTACTGGGATACTGGGCTGGATGGGCCATTGGTCTGACCCAGTATGGCCGTTCTTACGTTCACACAACACAGTCAACCTGTGGAAAAGGTCCATCAGCCTGGTCTATTAGCCAGGCTGGGCAGGGATGGTTCCTTTGTCTCTGTTTGCCAGAAGCTGGGAATGGGCAACAGGGGAGGGACCACTTGATACTTCCCTGTTCTGTTCACTCCCTCTGGGGCACCTGGCACTGGCCACTGTCGGACAACAGGACACTGGGCGAGATGGACCTTTGGTCTGACCCCATCTGGCCGTTCGCATGTTCTAATACTGGGGGGGCTGGCAGGGATTAAGGAACAGAGAGTGAAAAACAGAACTAGAATGGATTGGCCTGTATACGGGGCAGTTCAATGCAGCACTGATGCATTATATGTTTAGCTCTGCTCAGTGGCACCAAGATAAGTTTGTATATTCAGGACCAAATTCTGCTCTTTGCTACACCTATGGGACGACACTGAACACAGTGATGTGACTCAGGGTCACAGAGAGAAGAATCCAATCGCGTTCAGTTGTCAAATAAAGGGAACATAATTGAGGACACCCAGAGATCCACTCATAAGCAGTGTTCCCTGTAACCTGAGAGCATGTGGCCACCCAGCTGATTAGCAGCCTGTGGCCAGCAGCCTGTGTTTCTACTGGTAGTGCACAAAATAAAATTCATTCTGCACACAGATTGAAAAAATTACAGGACCTATAAGTCCTGATCTTAGGCACGCAAGTACCCACATTAGGTGCCTAGTATTAGTGTCATGATTGCTATAATTATTATTAAGCACAGACATTGGGCATTCCACAGAGCATACAAGGAGACAGAGATCCTGCCCCTTAATAGCTTAGCCTAGAAACAGACAATAGACATAATCTCCCGTATGACAGTTCCGACCCAGAATGGAGCAGACCAACATGGAAATGCGCTGGGCTGCCTCTGCTTACTGCCCCCATCTTGCTGCTTCAATTTTCCCACCTACAAAAATAGAGCCGCGAAAACGGGCGCTGCAAGATACCCGCGGGAGCTGAGGGAGGGAGGGTATGGAGCAGGGAGAGGGGAAACTGACTTTGCTGGGAGCATTTTGGTCCGGCTGAAGGCGGAAGTCTGCAGGAGATAATGATGATATGGACAGCAGCAGTGCAGGGATGATGCGGGAGGATCTGATTTTGGAGCTGCTGAAACAGGGCGACGAGGCAGGATTCTGGGACGTGAAGGGACAAGAAGAGTGGGGGGATGTGAGCCAACCAGACAGGATAAATGTCAGTATTGTCTTTACAGCCAGCTGAACCTATTCCTACGTGGAACCCCAGACATGACTTCCTCCATCTCTGCATCCCTTCTCCCCACATCACTGCTGGCTGGAACAGGGACTTGTGTGTAATTGGGGCACCAAGATGGATGCCTTCCCTAAGCGCCTTACTTTCTTTCAAATTTGCTGTCAGAGCTGAATAAATTAATGGGGGGGGGGGCTATCAGCATGATAGGCAAATCCCAGCAGGGCCTCGGGCCCCCCTGCAGATTAATCTGCTTGTCTCGCAATAACCTGTCTCCCATATCACCACCTCTTAATTCAGACGGCGCGCCAAAAAAACCCGCTCTAATGCCATGCTGTTGCCCCTCCCGTCACTGCCCGAGAGAAGATCACAGGGATGGGGGAGTACAAATCATCACGGAGGTATTAAAAGGAGACACAGACAGTACACTGAGCTTCAAAGCTGTGGCTCAAAAAGTCAGTGGCTGGGGGATTGATTGCATCTTTCCATCTGCAAACCAGAGAAGAGCGGATGGGGGGGGGGGATTTGATTTTAAAATGGCGCCTTGTCCAACCACAAGGTAGTTTGTTGTTTAGGGTTTTTTTTTTTTTAAATCAATACCAAGTGGATTTCAGATTGTCTTTAATCCTGGTTTCAATTACTGCACCGGCGGGGCCGTTCCCACTTCCTTATACATTCAGGAGAAGCAATCAGGAGGCAGGGAGACATGGAGGATCCTTCTCGCCTCCAGCTTATCTGGAGGAGCGGCTGGGTGATGTGTTGTCATTCCTGGAAAGAGGATGGTGTATTGTTTTCCTGCAATTTGTTCCCCTCCAGTTTTCGATCCTATAGCATGAGACAAAGGCTCAGAGCCTGTGCGAGCAGGGATAGGAAGCAGAGATCACTGGGAAGGGAACTTGCCTGTTCCCCTTATGCCCGCACCCTTTTTATGTTACAATTTGGGTGTAGCACTGCCTGTTGTTCTAGGTACCCCACACATGTGACTAAAAGATGGCCTCATAGCGGTAGAGTTTACAGGCTAAAGCCTTGTTTTCACCCCAAGAAAAGACGTGTTCTAGGCTCCACGGAGTCTTCCTCTTGACCTTGTGTGAGAACTACAAATGGCTTTGTCTTCACCTGGATTTTGCCTCGTTAGTTACTGGCCACATGTGGTAAGAAAACACCCTTTTCCCCTGGCGAAAACACACTGTAAGACAGGAGACAACAGGCAGACACATCAAAAAGGCAACTTAAAAATGAGATGCGGCGGAGCTATGCAGTAAGTTGACAGTCTTGCCTTCACACGCACACACACACAGGCCCACCTGCAAAAACAACAAAGGCCGGCGCATAGGCTATCTGAAAATGCTGCTGGCTTTTCTCCCCTTGGTATTTCTTTCTCAGTGCCAGTCAGAGGCAACTGCTTTGTATTTCAACAGCAGCTTCTAGCCAAAGATCTCACTTCCCATTATGAACACTCTTTAATTAAGTTTCTCTGTGAGGCAGGCAAGTAAAATATGAACAGCTGCATTTTGAAGACACAGAAACGGAGGTTTGCTTTGAGATCACACAAGAAGGCAGCAGCAGATTTAGGAACAGAAATCAGAGTCCTGATTTCCAGGCCTCCCTTGCTGTAACCACTAGACCGCATACCCTACAAGAGTCCATACGACAGTTGAATTTAAGGCCAGAAGGGTCTACAGGTTGAGTCTCTCTTGTCCGGCACTCGTTGGTCTGGCAACATCCATGCTCTGGCATGATGTTAGTCAGCCAGATGTCCACTTATTATGGGCGTGGCCAAGTTTCCCGCAGTCCCATAAAGTTTGTTTACAGCCCCCAGTCCTGGCTCTCAGTGTTCTGTGCTGTTATTTAGCTCCAGTGTACTCCTAAATGTCTTCTCAGAACCCAGTAAGCAGTGGAAGGGTTGGTAATGCTGCTAGATGATACTGACCTCCCGTGCTCTGGCAAATTCTCCAGTTCAGCACTGGTCAGGTCGCGAGGGTGCTGGACTACAGGTTCAACCTGTAGTTATCTGTCATCTAGTATATTAACAGGCCACTTACTTCTGTATTAAACCCAGTCACTTGTGTTTGACTGAAACAAATCTTCCAGGAAGGCACTGAGCAGCTTAGCCACCCTCAATCCCTGTACCTTATTTCTAAGGCTCTGTCTATACTGTCACTTTTATCAGAAAAAAATGTGCTGTTCCAGGGTGTGAAAAAACACCTCCGACCCCCAGTTTCACTAACAAACTGGTGTGTGTTGGCAGGAGAACGCCTCCCTCTGACGTAGCCATAGGCGCAGGAAGTAGGAGGGCGGGGTGCTGCAGCGAACCAGACTTTCCACCTGGTTTCTCCGTGCCAAGGGGCCAGCCCCGCCACCAGCTCGGTCGGCCCCACGTTGCACCTGCCGGGAGGTCCCTCTGGAGTCCCGCTGGCCCCAGCAGCTTCGATACTCCTGGGGCCCCATTTCCCACTGTCCCCCTGAGGTCCAGGTCATTGGCCCTGGAATCTGCACTGCCACTCTGGGGCCTGCCACCGGCCGGGGTCTCCACAGCCACCTACAGCTGTGGCTCAGTTGCCATTTTCGGCAATGCCATCCGGTCCATCTGGTCTGGGAGAGGTGGCAACTCCAGATGTGACTCCAGCCTGGGGCGGTGAGAGGGGGGCACAACTCAGCATCCTCACCCTAAAAATAGTTCCAGCAGCGCTGGACACAGCAACCCCGCTGGCTGGGGGTGGTTTAATCATGCCGGCCGGAGAGTTCTCTCCCGTCGGCACAGAGACCTTACAGCAGCGCCCCCGAAGTGCTACGGCTGTGCCGCTGTAAGGTCTGCAGTGTAGACTGAGCCAAATGTGAATGCAACTTCCATCTACAAAGTGTTCAGACTCCCAGCTCCCTGCCCAGGCTGCTTCCTCTCAAAACTGGGCTTAGAAAACAAGTCCCCAGTTGTTCCCTTAGTCCCTGTTAACCACCAGACAGCAGGGCCTAAGAAATATAAACAAGAAGGGTTATTTTTGTGACGGGTGTAACGGTTTCTTCTGTTGGCTTCAGAGAGAACTTTTTTTACCAGCTACACTCTGCACAACTCAACAGGCATCCATGGAAGGGCATGGGTCTGCCAGGAAAACCTGGCCCAGTGCCACATGATATTGAAAACGGTTAGTATCGTCCGTTTAAATTGTCCCCCGCGGTTCTGAGATCCCAAACCCAAGGGGATAACAAGTAGTAGAAGAACCCAAGGAACCTACTAGCACCATCCCCAGCTGAGTGAAGTGCAAGCAAGTAAACAAAGAGCCACAAGGTGCAAAGGAAATTTAAACATTTTTTTAAAACCCTCTCAGGTGTTAAATAAACTGGTGCTCTCAATTACACCAGTGTAAATTCAGGGTAACTGCAGGATTTACATTAGCACCACCAGCCGAACAGAGCCCATGAGTTTTAGATCTTAACCCTATTCCTTCTCAACCGCCATCATCTGCCTGAGGGCAAATGATTTCTGGCTCCAAGGGCCGGGGATTTCTTTTCTCTCTTTAGTCAGTGGGAAAAGGGTGGGTCAGAAAGGATGCACTCTCTTAATTCTCTAAGCTCCTCATGACTGTAATATGCTGCTTGAATGGGCACCCCCGTGCCATCTCACAAAATGTCTGCAAAGAACCTCCCAACTCTATCTGCTCTAGGAGAATAATGTGGGTTCACTGTCTAATGCCTCCTCTGTATGAAAATCCCCCAAGGTTATTGGATCTCTAAAGACTGCACTCCCTTGGTGAGCAAGAGAGATGTGGAGGTAGGTGTGTGTGTGTGTCTGTGTGTGTGTGACTGTGTGGTGCATGGAGGGGGTCAGGGCTATGGAGGAGCATTTAAAAAGGAGCAACTTGAAAAGGACGCTGGCTGTTTAAATGCACTGTCTCACTGCAGCAGGCAAGCTGTGTCTAGACAAACTCCTGCAAATCTCCCAGGCACTTATCCCATCTCATTCATTTCTGATGGACTGTCTCGTGTGAAGTGAACACAGCTGTCTACTGAGGAACGGAGTCCTTGCATGAAAGGCCACCGGCATCCCTTTTATCTGCCTTTTGATTTTTCTTTGACATTCCTTTGTCTCCCTTCCGGACTTCTCCATAATCTCCTTCACAGAAAGGCATCCGCAGGTACATAAGGAATTCCAACTGGAGCATTAGGCCTTGAATACATGTACAGAATGTGCTTATTTGAATCAATAATTCAGCAACTCTTCTCCAGCACAAGACATCTCTCCTCCTTGCAGCCAGGGGAATATTCACTGGAGCCCACGGAGCCGGCACACTGATCCTGCTCCCTGCCACTCCAGCAGCAGGCAATATGTGAGTGCCGGTGTAAGGGGTCCTCCTGACCGGGGCAGCCCCAGACTCTCCCTGCAAAAAAACCTGGACTGGAGCAGGCAGCAGGGTGTGGCCCACGGAGAGTTACTACTGCAGTGAGGGGCATTGCACAAGATCGGGAAAAAACCTCCCAGCTACTCGACTGCGGGATGCTGTCAGGGCACCAGCTGTGAGCGGAGCTCCCAGCTACTCCACTTCCACCTTCTCCCAGCAGAAGTACCATAGGAAATGGTGCAGGAATGCTGGCCGAAAGTGGTGCTGGAATTATTTTTAGGGTGGGGGTGATGAGCTGCACCCCCCACACCTGTTTGTGCCCTTCACCGCCCCCAGCTGGGGTCACAGCTCGGGTGGCCAGCTCAGGAGGGACCGGATGCCGTTTGCTATAATGATGTCTGGTCTGTACGGTCCGGGAGAGCTGCTAGCATAGCCACAGAGGGAGGTGGGTGCGGATCCCCAGGCCGGCGGCAGAAACCTGAGCGACAGCGGAGCCTCCAGGGCTGGTGGCCCGGCTGCAGATCCTGCAGGGATGGCGGGTGGTGGGAACCCCCAGAAGCCGGGACCCACAGGTGGCGGCACTGGCAGTGGGAATAAACCCTGGGCAGAGGGAAGCAGGGTGGAAAATGTGGGGGTGCACCCCCCCCCCGCACTCTACTTCCTGCGTCTATGCCGGATGTGGGAGGAACTCTCAGCCAGCCCAGCAGCCATGCCCCACACAGCTGGACTCCCCCACCAATGGTACAGAGCTGCTCCTTTGGCCCCGAGGTGTCCACACTGCACTTGCAAAACGGCAGCTGGCCCGTGGCAGCTCGGTCGGCTCCTGGGGCTTGGGCCGCAGGGCTGTTTGGCTGCAGCGTAGCCTTCCTGGCTCTAGAGCCCTGCGAGATAGGGGGATCCCGGAGCGCAGGCTGCTGTCTGGACCCCGAAGTTTACATTGCAATTAAACAGCCCTGCAGGCTGAGTCAGCTGGCACAAGGCAGCTGCAGGGACCTCACTGCAGCGCAGACAAGGCCGGGTGCACACTACGAACTTACATCAGTGTGTCGACATCGCCTTGATAGACACTTTAATCAGTGGGGGGCAACGTGCAGCCCCCAGGCCCCCTCTCTGCCCCCCACTGCCACACGCCTCTGGCGCACTGGAGCACTGGAGCCCCACACGTCCTGCTCCTTCGCCTCCCTCCCAGCACTTTTGGAGCAGCGCGAATCCGCGGCTTCGCGCTCCGTCTCCACTCCTCCTCCTCCCTCCAAGAGCTGCAACGCCGCAAATCAGCTCTTCCGTGCTGTTCTAGTTCTGGGAGGCGGGGGAGGCACAGGGGTGGAGCGCAAGCCAGCGGATTCGTGGTGCTCCAAAAGTGTGGGGAGGGAGAAGCAGGAAGTGCGGGGCTCTGGTGCTGGGGGGGAGGGGAGCCGATAGGGGGTTCATGGGCTGCGGGCTGCTGCAGCCCACTGAGATGGAGAAGGACCATTCATGCAGCCCACTCTCAATTCTTGGTTGCCCATCGTGGCTTTATGCACCGTGTGTGTCCTTTGTGTGTCCCTCACCCGCCTGCAGTGGCACATAAGTATTGCCCCCCTCCCTCCACTTTATAGCCTCTACCTCAAGAGCCCTCCGCTGTAATCGGGGGGCCCGGCTCCTCCCTCAGCCAACTCCTGGAAATATAAGGGGATTTGATGGGACCCTGGCAAGGAAGAGAGAGGAGGCCCCTGGAATCTTATTCCCTCGATACTGTTGTTTCTTTCTTGCGGGGAGACTTTCCCTTTGCCTTTCTACAAGGGACGTGACACAAGCTCGTTTGGACACACTGGTTCACTTCGGGCTTATGTGATCTCCTCGCTGCAGCCCCCCAGGAAGGTAAGAAGATGCCTTCCATTGCCTTACCCAAGCAGGTCAGAAATCTAGGCAGCTCCTATGCTTGCTTGACAGGTGCCGGGATCACTGTATGACCCCCAGCCTCTCTCCCTGTCCTGCTTCCCTTAACCCCTGGCTGACACATCTCCCAGTCATGGATGTGACGCAGGCTAGTCTGATTCTAGTCTGATGACGGGGCAGTCAATGGAGGAGACTCTGGGAAGACACTCATCCCTTTCCCCAAAACATTAGCCAGGAAAACGTCCATTTGTGGAGATTTGTTTCTCTTCAACCCCAAGCCCAGCCAGAATCCCTTGGCACCAGCTGCAATTACTGGGAAGTTCAGAGCAGCAGCAGTGGGAGTGGAGGACGGATGGGCCAGGGATCAACAGATCAGAGCTAAGTGCTGCCCCTTAATCAATGGAGACAGCAATTTCCGGCCAACTGAAAGTCCAATGAATCCCTGCTAGTGACACATCCCCTTAACTGGTGCCTGGCCTCTCCCCACCTGCACCCTTTCTTATATGACCAGGGCCTGGTATCTGCAGTCAGTCAAATCCATCGTGCGCTTATCTGGCCTCTGTTGCTGGCCTCCAAATATTTCTAGGCATGGGGGGAAGGTTTGGCAGCTCCAGGGAGTTGTAAGAGCAAGATAATTCTATCCCCCCACATCCTCTCTCTCTCACTCTCTCTCCCCCTCATTTTGATACAGGTTAAACCTTGAAAATCCAGGATTCTCTGTTCTGGCAACAGACCATGGATCCGAGTGGATCAGAGAGCCCCATCTGGCCAGATTCAGGGGCTGGGCTGGCAGTGGGGAGCACAGCTCCAGCCAGGAGCTCAGCGCCACATGGGCTGCAGGCAGTGGGGCTGGCTGGCACCTGGGAGTACAGCCCCACCCGGGGCGGGCACAATGGGGAGTGCAGCCCCAGCTGGGCCGGAGGCAGCAAGGCCTGGTGCCCCCCGTGTGGTGGGGAGTAGAGCTCTATCCCAGGCAGGAGTGCAGCCCAAGCAAGGCTGGGGGCAGTGGGGCCAGCAAGGAGCAGGGCTGACAGCCGGGAGAGAAGCTTTGACCTCCCCTCATCCAGCAAACTCTGTGGTTTGAGACTGCTCAGGTCCTGAGGGTACCGGACCAGGGGGGTCCCACATGTATAAAGCCTCTTTGTGGATCTATCATCTACCGCTTTTACATAAAGCCTAAAGAGTGAAATACTGACCCTACTGAAGTCAATGGCAAAAATCCCATTGAATGTGACAGGAGCAGGGTTTCATCAATGACATTTTGTGAATAGTCCTCATACTTCCTTTCCTGCAGGATTCTGGGAAGGACGTAACGGGGCCTGAGTTTGCACTAGATCCAGGGGCGACAATTCCTCATAAACCATCCCTGCAAGAGGCAAGAAATTGGTCCGAAAAGAAAAGAAACCCCTAGGACCTCACCAGAATGGAAGGGCCTTGTCCCAAATGCATGTCCACACGCTATTGTAAGAGAAGCTGAAGGGTGAATCAGTGTTGCTGGGTACTACTTGGAGGGTCTTATGTAAAGAGATCGCAAGAGGCAGGCGAGGGCTGCATTAAATATGCAACACGCTCGGTCTGGTTGAAATTTATGGAACCAGTGCACAGAATGTGTCACGTGGCTTGGGGAGGGGGAAGAGGAAGATGATGTTTGTGCTGGCAAAAAAGAGAGAAAGAGACTTTGGGAACATCTATGGGTGTTGTTACTATAAGGCCATGGGTCTCTCTCTCACAGGGGAAGCGGGAACAGAAAGAGCAGTGCTGGAATATGAAAAGAAATCAGAGTGTGCAACGGAAGTCCAAAGAAGAGCTGCTGGATTTAGTCTGAACGGCCAGAGCCCATTTAATCCCACTCACTTCAAGGAAGGTGCCCAGGAGGAACCGAGGGCACACTTTGACCTGTTTGCCTGCTACGAGGGCACTGGGTGCAAACCAGCACAGCTCTTCTGCTGACCCCAGCGCAGCTCCTTTGTTTGAGGAGAACTGAGGCTCATGCCCAGTGCTGTAGATCCAGACAGATTCTGACTCCCCGCCTACCAGCAGGATGCAGGGAACACGCGTCCCAGTGAAGCCAGACCCCTGGTGCTTGTGCGCATGAATGCAAGTGTCCAAGGAGTCTTGGCACGCCCCACAGGGCCAGACACTGCCAGATGGGTGTGATGCCAGGGGAGGGCAGGGCCATGCCTCAGCCCCACTCTGCACAACACGGCAGGGATGTTCTTTAGGAGCTGCCCTTCTGTAGGCCTGGTGCCTGCCTCTGTGCTCCACAGACAGAAAGCCTCTGGCAGCTGCTGCTGCGTGGTGCCCTTCCACGCCATTCCACCTCCTGGCTTGGCTGCTGCTCCTAAAGAACATGATCCTAGAAGCATGCCCAGGTAATCGGGGCAGCGTTGTTCTAGTTCCGACAGTAGCTGGAGCAAGGTTAACTCCTGTCCAAATTTCCACTGGGAGATTCGTTACACGTCGCTCTGGGCACATTCCATGTCAAGTAGCTGCTGCCTACCCATCCTGGCCACCCTACTCCAACTCTGCGGCACGTCAGGGAGGGGCTTCTGGAGGCTGAGAAAAGAATATTATATCACGGTGGCCTCCATCTCATGTAATCTATTCTATCTAACCTCTGCTTTTATGCCCTGCTCTTCACAGTAGTATCTGAATTCATCCCTAGCCAATTTCATTCATTTTTTTGCTCCAGCGTAGGTGAGAACAGCATGGGGCCTTCAGTTTGTAAAGCAAACTGGAATTTTTCAAGATGAAAGGGTCTCCCTCAGGTTATATTTAAAAAGTTTTTTTAAACTCTCCACCTTGCACACCTACCAGCTGCACAGAATAATTTCTCGTCCTTTTCAAGTCTCTTAATCAGTAACATTTTTCTGAATGGATACAAAAATATGGGAAGAGGCAGATTTCCCCATAGGTTCAGGCTGCTGCTACTACCAATAAGAAGAGATGGCTGGGCTGCACTGCCCCCTGCTGGTGCTACTAAATTAATGCACAAACAAATTATTTTAGGGTCAGGCCTTGCCTGATGTTGGGCCGCTCTCAGTTCTCAGATGACTTCAGCAAAGGCTGAGTGACCTCAGGAGTGTGCAGGATTGGATCAGATGTTTGTACCCTGCAAATGTGGAGCAAAGGAAGTAGGATAATACTCCTCTAGTCTGGCATGTTTCATCTGTGGATCTCAAAGAGCATTACAGAGGACTGTTTAATCTCTTACCATAACTCTCCTATGACCTAGATATGGATAAAAACAGCTGTTTCACAGATGACTAAAGTGGGGCACAGAAATGTGAGCTAACAGATCAAAGTAAAGATTATGGGGCTCCTTATGGTTTATTTTGACCCTGTGTTAAAATTACACATTGCCTTGTCTTCTCTAAGATATTATCTCGTATTAGTTACCATATAAATAAAGAACAAGTAGTCCTGTGGCACCTTAGAGATTAACAAAAATATATAGAGTATCATGAGCTTTTGTGGTCAAAAGCTCATGATCCTCTATATATTTTTGTTAGTCTCTAAGGTGCCACAAGACTGGACTACTCGTTTTTTTACAGTTACAGACTAACACAGCTACCCGGCTGAGACAAATTAAGAACACACTTTTCCCCTAGTGAAGATGCATCCTGCAGCTAAGGGGAACACTAGGGTTTTCCTCAACCATCTTGCACTTGTTCAAACTAAGCCTGCCTTGTGTTGCTAGGATGTTAGCATGTGGTAGGTGTTCTATTAAAGTATGTCATTTCTTAATGAAGACAAGACCTTTAGTGTGAATTAACAGTCGTTTTAACTCATTCCATCTAATTGGCACACTTAAAACTCTAATCTTGTCTCAAAAAGTGTTTTGGGCTTTGCTTAGATGCAGCGGTTCCCAACCTTTTTCAGATGGGGACCCATTTTGACAATTCAGGAAGACTTGGTGACCCAAGGTAATTCAAAAATGGGGGGAGGAGGGAGGGCAGAGCCACCTGAGACACTTGGCGACCCTTTTGAAATGTAATGGGTCCCAACCCAGAGGCTGGGAAACCGTGGCTTAGAGGTTTGTTTATATGGGGAAATTGACTTACATAGCTATAGTCAGTGGTAGAATTATTCTGCTCTAGGTAGGTTGCTCGGTTTCTCCATGCAGATCAGCACTTAGGCTATGTCTAGACTGCAAAGAAAAGTCGGAAAAAGATATGCAAATTGTGAACTGAAATTTGTTTATCTTTTTCTGCTTTTTTTTTTTTTTTGGAAGACGCTTTTCTGAAATTTGGCCCATTTACACGGGGCCAAATTTCAGAAAAACCTCCTTTTTCGGAACATCCCTTCTTCCTCATACAATGAGATATACAGGGATGCCGAAAGAACACGTCCACTTTTTTGGAAACTATTCCAAAAAAGCAGACATGTTCTTTACACACAGCATACCTTTTCCAGGATACCTCTGGTACCAAGCAGATTTGAACCTGGGACCTCTTGAGGTTAGTATAGGATCCTCTACAGATTGAGCCTATAAAGCCAGCTGGCTCTCAGCCCTTGCTGTAGAGGTCCAGATGGGGACCCATTTTGACAATTCAGGAAGACTTGGTGACCCAAGGCAATTCAAAAATGGGGAGGGAGGGCGGAGCCACCTGGTGACCCTTTTGAAATGTAATGGGATAAGTGATGATCTTATCTGTTGCTGTGGTCTAGGTGCCACTGCATGGGACAGTGAACCACACTGGGTGTGGGTCACAACTACATTCTTGCCTTGTGGCAATATTTCTGTAAAATTGACCAACTGTGAAATAATTAAAGGTCTTTAATGGCTTCTAAAATTGCTCTTTAAATCCTCATCATTACGCTGTGTCATCAACACCTCATTGAAATGAATGGGACACATCAGACTTCCCTTAGTGGTGCTGTACCAGCTGCAGCTTCACATAGCTTGACATGTGTTTGAGATTTTCTGCACAACCAGAGGGCTAGAAATGTGATTCCCCCACCCCCCAGGAAATCTTAAACTCTATAAAAATGGAGATGAGCCTCCGGAAAAGGATTCATCAGAGTGATTATGGCAGGAAGGCCTTTTCTCACTAGGGACATGTTGTATCTCGTAGTAGCATTTCTCATCAGACTTTCTCTTGTGTGCAGGGAATGGAACAGCGTGGAATGCCATCTGCTGGGATGTTGATGTGAGGAGCTTGGAACAGAGCATTGCTGGAATTCCCAAAGAAGAAACCCAAGATCTGAACAGAGAGGGCCAACCAGAGATGACACATGGTGTGTGCGGGGGGGAAATGGTGGGGGGGGGAGCAGAGTTACATCACCTCCCCCTCCCAATTTGCTGCTTAGCTTGTATTGAGCATGGTCAGTAACAGCGCGTGAAGCCAGCAGCTATCTTTGTTCCTCCCACCCCCAACGGCAGGCACAGGCGTCTGGGCCAAGCAGTGATGTTCACAACTGCAAGTTCCTCGATCATCCGTCTCCATGTACTCGGGGAACCCAAAGCCAGATGCAGTCAGTATGGAGAAGGAACGGGTCTTGTCGCCTCTATCCACTGTGGCATGCATTTCACAGCGGCCTCTCCCAAGCTGTCACTGCATCCAAGGGGCAAATATGAGCATTAGAAAGTAGTGTTGTTGCTGTCTGATTTCAGAGGGCTTGTCTACTCTACAAAATTAAGTCAATTAATGTAGGTTAACTTGCAGCCACCACAGTAATTCAATTGGCTGTTGGCGTCCCCACAACTCGCCTTCTGTCGGTGACGCGCATCCTCCCAGAAGCACTTGCACCGATGGAAGTAGGGCACTGACAGCTACACAGAGCTCACGGCTGGGACAGTCTCGCCAGTGTGAGGGGCAGGAACTCCAGCCATAAGCCCGGCGCTGGCTGACAGTCAGGGGAGCTGTTGTAGAGCAAGCCTGAGCTTCAGCACATAGTATATTGGGGCACAATCCTTTGAGACAGAGGAAGTCACCATGCAACGGCACAGAGGTGAGACCTGAGAATGAGTTGCCTTCCGCTATGCTCTAATGTAAGCAAGTCACAAGCTCCTCTTGACTAGGGACATCCACAGCCAACAGTCCTCTCCTGAAAATACCTAGCCCTGAGCGCTTAAAAGCGTGGTGCTGGATAGATCGGTCAGCTGTTGCATCCTGGTCAGATATGAAGACAAAGAGTTTCAGGGAGACTAGTAACATTAATTGTGGCAGCCATGCCACCTCAACCTGTCAGATCTGCCAAGCTAAGACTGAGTGGGCAGGTAGGGTCAATAGCTGGGCAGGTGGGGGGGGGAGATCTCTAGGGATGCAAAGTGATGACATCTTGCTACAGCCTGCTGATGTGTTTTCAGGCGGTGTTGTAATACAAGTGTGGCCCACTGCGCATGCTCACAGCGGTGACAAACCTGGGGAGTTCCCCTTCTGTAAGTACACCTTCCAATGCCTGTGATTTATGGGGCGATTTGTTCTGACTAGTTCTAAAGAAGAACTGACATCAATTTCCACCAGTTTCCTAAAACTAGCTTAGAAGAATTTTCCGGCAAATAAATAGGGGCTTGCAACATTGTGCCACATCGGGTACTAGCCCATTATCATGTGGCAGCAACTCTGCTGCCAATAGATTAGCATTGCAAACTAATCTGTTAATCTAATCTCTATTTCTCTTTCTATTCTAATCTAGTCGATCTCATTCTTTATACTTATTAGTGCATCCACCAGCACAAAATCAGACTGGCACACAAGAAAGAACCTCCTAAGAGAGAAAGGATGGGAAACTTGGGAGGAAAGAGCTAAATGGAACTGTTATTATTGATAACCAGGTATGTAGTCTCAGAGGGTTAGCTGTGTTAGTCTGTAACTTTAAAAACAGCAAGTAATCCTTTGGCACCTTAGAGAGTAACAAAAATATATAGTATCATGAGCTTTCATGGGTAAGACCCACTTTCTCAGATGAGCTGGAGTGGAAATAACAGAATCCAAGATATATATAACAGCAAAAGAAGTGGCTGTCAATCGTAAGACCCATATTAATGAAGCTAATTAAGTGGGCTGGATGTGTCCCATTCATAGCTTTTGATGTGAAAATCTGGATGTCAAAGGCAGGGGAAATAGGCTTTGTAATGTGTTAACCAGTCCTTATTCAAGCCCAGGGTAATAATGTCAAATATGTAGATGAATTCCAGTTCTGCAGTCTCTCTCTGTAACTGGGTGGTAAAATTATTTTGTAGAAGAATAGAGTGGGGAAGAAGAGTATAGGACGAGGCAAGGGCAGAAATATATGTGGACCTGAGCTGAGCCCTGCGGAGACAGAGAAGCAAGGGAGAGATATGGAAGCTACATGTATATTTAAAGGAGTCAGGAGACATGCTCAGAACGATGGCCACAATATTTGAGATTGGACAGGGATAGGAAGCAGAAGGGAAACTACAGAAGGGCAAAGTTGTCTGTTGTGTGACAAAACTCAAAATGTCCAGCCACGCACATGGCCTAAACTACAAAGATGCAAAGGTTTCAGTGAACATTCAACGCTGTCGGTGAGTTTTCTCAGTAAGGTTAAACCATCGACCGTTGAGTGTGCCCTGCGGCCCGAGTAGCAGCAGCTGAATTGAAGGATTTGGGTTTAAAACCAGGTCTCCCCCAAGGTCTTCACTCAGTTTATCATATTCTAAAATACTATTACTTTATCTTGGTTAAAATATGTTAATTACACTGAGTTAGCTAGCTCAATCTAATATCACACCTCTAACTTCTAGGGCTTGTCTAGAAAGAGAAATCAAGTAGATTAGTGCAGAATAGCGTAGGAGTCCTTATTCGAAATCCCCTTCCCTAATCTTAAATCCACATTGCCTTTCCCAAAGGGTAAAGTATGTCTGCCCCTGAAAGCAGTTCCTCTTCTAAACTGCACAGTTGTGACAACTCATGTGGGTATCACAGCTCAGCTAGTGTGGAAAACTCAGAGAGCACATTCTAGGGCTAAAGTCAAACAGAGTTAACCATTCCTCCTGCTCATATGTCTGCCACAAGGGGCTTGTCTACACAGGGAAATTGACCAGAACAGCTATTGTGAAATAAGGTATCCTGCAAAGATTATTGCACAATAGCTCCCTGTATGGATGGTCTGTTGCATAATAAAAGTCATTTTATGCTAGATTAATAGCAGCGGCGGTCAAAAAGGCAACTAGGATGCTAGGAATTATTAAGAAAGGGATAGAAAATAAGACACAGAATATCTTACTGCCCCTGTATAAAACTATGGTACGCCCACATCTTGAATACTGTGTACGGATGTGGTCTCCTCACCTCAAAAAAGATATTTTGGCCTTGGAAAGGGTTCAGAAAAGGGCAACTGAAATGATTAGGGGTTTGGAACGGGTCCCATATGAAGAGAGGTTAAAACGACTGGGACTTTTCAGTTTAGAAAAGAGGAGACTGAGGGGGGATATGATAGAGGTCTATAAAATCATGAGTGGTGTGGAGAGGGCGAATAAAGAAAAGTTATTTATTAGTTCCCATAATAGAAGAACGAGAGGACACCAAATGAAATTAATGGGTAGCAGGTTTAAAACTAATAAAAGAAAGTTCTTCTTCACACAGCATGTAGTCAACCTGTGGAACTCCTTGCCAGAGGAGGCTGTGAAGGCTAGAACTATAACAGAGTTTAAAGAGAAGCTAGATAATTTCATGGAGATTAGGTCCATAAAAGGCTATTAGCCAGCGGATAGAAATGGTGTCCCTGGCCTCTGTTTGTCAGAGGCTGGAGAAGGATGGCAGGAGACAAATCGCTTGATCATTGTCTTCGGTCTACCCTCTCTAGGGCACCTGGTGCTGGCCACTGTTGGCAGACAGGCTACTGGGCTAGATGGACCTTTGGTCTGACCCAGTACGGCCATTCTTATGTTAATGTGTGCTTCCAAAGCAGAATTGTTCTGGAATACAATCCGTTAGTAGTGTCTTTGTTTCCCTATCTGTAAAATGGGGATAATACTGGTCTTCCAATCCAGGGGGTTATGAGGTTTAACTAATGAATGTTTCTAAAGTTCTTTGAGATCCTCCTGCATAAATGTGTTTTATAGATGCTTATTCTCAGTGCCCCAGCTCCGTTTCTGTGGTGCTTGCAGACAGATTCTTACAAGCCCCAAAAGTCACAATCAACATTCATTGCTGTCGGTGGGTTGTGTTGTTGAAGGAAAAACTCACTGATCAATGAATGCAACTGTGATTGGAATGGATACATCACTGCAGCAAGCATGGTGACTCAGAATGGCCGTGTCTTCTGACAAAGGGACAGCACATCACTTCATTTGGAGTGCTTAGGACCTCTCAGGGAATGGCCCTCTAAATGCAATATAGGAGTACAATAAAAGGTTGTAGAATTTCAAACTCCTTGTGAAGTAAATAATGTTGCTGGCAAGAGTAAGTCTCATGTCCGACACTGGGTTCTCAAAGTACAAAAAACGCTACACAGGTATCTGTCAAATACAAGCAGTTTATTTCCTGACACCTATCAGCTGTGCTCCTTAACTAAAAGAACAACATGATAGGAAAAGCGGCATTTCTTACATCCTTTCTGCTAGCCGGGAAACCCGTTTCGGCTGAGGATGAAGTGGGAGACTGTCTCAGCTTCCAAGGCGCCGGTACCCAAAGCCCATCAGTGAGGTCCAAATTGCTGTGCTCTGGTGCAGCTTTAAATACTGTGTCGCTACCTTGTTTGTGGAAGTTTGGAAATTTCCGGGGGTTACTCATTGCTTGTTACAGTATGGCTCAGCTGTACTGCTTGTCCTTTGACTTTGTTTATGTGATCAGTACATTTAGGTAAACAAGATTGTTATGTTCCCACCCTTATCTACAATTTGTTCTTGCTACAATGGCATATGTTCCTAGAGGCTTGCTTCTGGCTCATCAGTAGTAGGGAAAAGGGGGGAATGGGAAAGGGGGGAGAATGCAGGCCTCACCACTCCTATACTTCACACGTATAGAGTTCTTCCGCAATTGACCCCTACATTCCACCCCGGGTGGTGGGGCACTGCACCTCACCCCGGTATGCCCCTTAATTAGTGTGTCAGCCATTTGAGGATGACCTGGTGTTATTTATTGCATTTTGTTAAGGGTGTGGATCTGATCCCACACTGTTTGCCATTTTGGCCCAAGGGAAGGAGTCTTACTGAATATACCATCCATAACACACTCCCCCACTATATCAATTTCTATTCTACAAGGATCCAGAATGTGGTGTTTAAAGGGACACATCCATTCGTTCCAGGGCATTTACGCAAACATGCCTCTCTTTGGATGTCAGTCTCCAGCTCCCGATTAGCTCACAAACTTGGATCCCGGACAAGCCCCCGTATTCTGATCGGGATGCATAGGAGGTGTAACGGTGTCTTCCCGATAGGTGATAGGTGTAGTCCATAGGTGCTTGTCTAGGGTTATAAAGCAAAAACAAAACAAAGAAAGATACGCAGCAGCAATTGTTTATGATATGTCTTTGGTAAATTAGCAAGCTGGGCTCGTGAAAGGGGGGGGGGGGGGCTATTTCTAATTCCTTAGCAACAATTTGTGGTTGGCCTTAAGAGGGCAGCTGGGTGTCTCTTTCCCATGCAGACTGTGGGGCACCTCGCAGGGCCGTAAACTTGAGTGTATATGTGAAATTCATGATAGTGGTATCCAATTATGGCTGTCCATTTGGTGTTGTGCTGCCTAGCTTATAAACACACAGGGCTGCTTTTTTGTGTCCGTCCTGTTTTCTCCAAGCTTCCTGTTACCTGTTTTGACTTAAGCTAGGCCTTGTCTCTTTGCTCCAACTGAACAGCAAGTTTCTGGGGGGATAGACCATAGTTTAAGGATTTACCTATATATCAAAGGGCTATTGGCTACAGTGAGTTAAAAACCTATTCCTACATTCCCTTTTCTTAACCTAGGGTTCTTTAACCCAACAGGTTAAATACAGCAATTTTAACATTTGTAGCTTACTTTGGAACCATTAGTAGAGCACTAGTTTGACGGACCGGGTCTGGGCACAGCTGAGGGCGTCTGCTCAGGGCGAATTGCTCAAACTTGGGGCTCCTTACAACCCCTGACTGGAGGCCCTTCCCAAACAGGCCACAAACCAGTCACACAGAGCGCTTCAGCTGCCAGCCTGGCCAGCCAGAAGCCTCACGAGCAAAACCTCTCCGACACCCCAGCCCTTCCTATGCCCCAAACAGCCCCGGGCCTGCACACAGGTGAGGGGTTATAGAACCCAATCTCACCTACCCCGAACGGGTTCTTCCCAGTCCCAAGAAACCAGCCACAGATCCCTGGTCAATTTATACTCTGGATCTTACCCACAAGACCACGCTGGGCCAATCCTTTAGAATCTAAAATCTAAAGGTTTATTATTAAAAGAAAGAAAAGCATGAGAGTAAGGTTGTTAAAGGATAATACATTACATGCATCGAATCACCCAGTTCTCAATATAGGCTCGTAGCAGAGATGTTATAACTGCTGGCTTAAAAGTCTTTGGTGTACATCTTATGTCAGGATGGGTCCACGGTTCTTTCCAGCTCGTGGTTCCCTGCGAGGCTGCCTCTGGGGATCAGGAGCAAAACTGAAGGCCAAGAAATGGAGTCTGCCACATGGCATTTTATATCCATCCCTGGTCTCTTCCAAGCTGGAGAGGGTCACATGGTCAGTGGCCAGGTGTGTCTTTGGCATTTAGAGATCCATTGTCCCTGGAGCCTCACTCATTAGCATATCCATTGGCTGAGCATTCCTTGCCCATTGCTCAACCACAGACAGAGAAGTTTCCAGAATCCATACAGAGTACATGTTTATAACTCCACATACAGACATTATACAATTACATGAACAGCATATACAGAATCAGTAGAAGGTAAGCTTTTGTTTGACACCCCACATGGCCCCCTTTGTATACACTTTTGGGGCAAACACCCCCTCATGGGTGCAGCAGTGATCTTGGCTGCTCCCCTTAAAATCCAGTAATGTGACAACTAGTACCAGTAGGAATGTTATAATTGATGCACCCTAAATAATTTAGCAAAACAACACCCAAATTCATTCCCAGGGTATTCCGTCCCCTGAGATGGCACTGCCCATGACTATAGCTTTAACCTCCACTGCCTGGTTTAGGGCCTTGGAATACTTGGTATTAGCCTGATCCACGGTTTTCCCCTATCTGAGTGTACCCCAGTTGGCCTTCCCGAATGCGTGTCTGGGGCTCGGCCACCAACTCCTCGATCTTCACCTGCAGGGCCAGTAGGCCCTCCTCTAGGTACTTACTGCCGTAGTGCCATTCCAGATCTCATTTTAGCTTACCTGTCATTGGTGGAGTACGGTAGAGCCGCGCCCCGTCAATGGTCAGGTTTGCTTGTCAAGGGACCGTCATGCACACGGATAGGTGTGTTGAGGGGCAGGGCTTTCCATTTAACTCGATGGAGTGGTTCTGGGCAGTCACATTCAGTAGGTACCGTTTATTTGGACCAACTCTGCATGCGTTAGTTTCTTGGTAACAGCCTCCCTGAACCTAGACAGATTCGTTAAAGCATTATATGGACATATACATAGAATCTCTTTGTCAGAGTGGGTGCAACATTCACTGGTGTACAGTGCCTTTCCAGCGACTTCAGAGTATGCCACACCTTCCATTCTGGTAACATGACCTCACCTCAACACTGGCAGGGAGGTCACCATTCTCGCTAGTTGAGTGTGAGGGATGTCCATGGGTGCTCGCCCACGTTGTGCACCAGGTGCTAGAAGGGTAAAGATCATGCTATGGCCCGTCCATATTGGCCTTTGTATTCTCATGGATTTTCTTGTTTCCCCATTCCCATGGAGGGGTATTGGGGAGATGGGGGTCTCACCACTTCCATAAGGGCTGGATGGACTCAGTCATCTAAAAGGTCTGTTATAATTCCTTGTGTGCTGATAGCTAGAGCTTGCCCCATTCTTACCTTGTTCCTGAGAACTCGGTTAATCATTCTCAGCTAAAGGCACTTCAACATGGGCCATTGCTTCACAAAGATTTGCCATGCTTCTGGGGTGACCTCTGTCTGTGCTTGAAGTGGGGGGCCCCATCCGAAGTCGGCAGGCCCAACTTCCACGGCCACTATGCCGGTGTAATTAACGCATGACTTGATCTCAGTGTTTGATTTCTTACCTACGAGATGCCACTCAAGTTCTAATACAGAGGATTGTATGGTTCTTTCAATGCCAGTGTTATTATAGTATGCAAAGTAGTTGTGTTTAAATGTATTTTCCTTGGCTGTCAGTACGCAGCTGTCCTCCTTTAAAGGTGATTTGGACGCTGGCTGCATTAATTGCAAATACTGTCCCCCGAGAGGACCACAGCATGGCTTAAGAATGTCTTTCATTATTAATGGGGAACCCATGCAATTCCATGATTCTCTCCAGGTATTTTCGAGGCCTTTTAAGGCTGGGCAATCAGCTGTTATTACAATGGTGAGGTTACTAGTTTCCCTATTGTTGTGAGCAATGGTGTATGATTGTGTTCCAATTTTCTGAGTCTCACTTGCAGATTTATTGTTACTTCTGGCCAAGCCCGTTTCATGGTCAGTGTGTAAGTTTTGCAAAAGCTAAATATTTCATTAGTGTGGCAATTAAAGCAAAGCAAACCCGGTGGAAGAGGGTTGGGACCTCACTCCCAGTCCTCCTTTTTACATGGCACACTCTTTGCTCCCTTTGTCAGCCTTCATAGGGGAGCAGGAACGGTCTCATGGTTGGTTACATTTTAGTTCCTTTTCTTGTATACCTGTGGAGACACTGTTAGCATTCACCTAGCTTAAACAATTACCAAACTATTATCCTTCCACTAAGTTTTTTAGAGTTGCCGTTTGATTGGACCCAATCCTTTTTTTTTCCTTTTATCTTGCTAAACAGTTTTTTTTTTCAGCTGATCTTCTGAAAGACAAAAGAACATTTTCCTACCCTCATGGGGATGGCACATTATATTTTAAAATGCTTCTTTCTGTTACAAGTATTCTTGCTGACTTTCTTGATCAGCCTGTTGTTACCCAATAATTACTTATGCTTTTGTTTTGTAAACCAGCTTTTAAGGGTTTGGGTAAAGTACTTCACTGCTCAATTATTAAGTTAAAGGTGTTATGCCTCAATTTCCCCTATTTTATACCACAGACCAGGTTTTTAATAATCTGTCTGTTGTGAAGCTCCAAATTTATTCACAGGTAGTAACTGAGAGGCTTTACTGATATAGTGATTTTCCTTAGCACAAGCTGTTTGCTAGTTACCTTTCCAGCAAGCCTAAAAGGCTTTCTCTTTGAAGTACATGAGGTGTTTTACAGGTTTTATGTAGCTTATTATCAGTTTGCAATTTTTAGAACCACCTTAAGGGTTAAATGCCCCAAGACAAGCAGCACTAGCAATCTGAGTGTGGCACAAAGTATCTTGTCAGTTTGCAATTTTCAGTGAGAGGACATTATCCAAAACAAAATAAAACCAATTCATTTGAAACCTACCAAACAGATTTACAAATTTGCAATGCATTCCCTGTTATGCATTTGACCAGTAAAATCCCTTATTTCCCATTTAGCAAATTTAACAAAAGTGTCCATAGCCAACTATTTAAATTAGATTGTTTCTTTGCCTGGATTATTTACACATTGCTTAGGAGAGTGGCTGCACAAAAACAAGGAGTCCATTATAGCAGATTTCCTTTCAACATATTACAACAATTGCTTAACTCCTTCCACACTCCCAAGGAGTCAACTTCTCACCTTCTCATATCCTTAATCACTTGCATTATCCTTTGAATGAAAACTTTCCTTGTTCCCAGTAATTTAACTTTCCAATGCCTGTACTACTGCTTTCCTTATTCTTTCTACTGGCCCCAAACCTCTTACCCCCTTAACACATCCTTATTTCCTTCTTATGGTCTGTACCTGAACCTGCTTTTCTGCTAAATGGCGCCTTTCCAGGGACACAGGTTTTGTCCATTACTAATTTAATAAGAAGGGTGGGCTTTTTAATTATCCATCATACCTTTTGATTCCTTTATTCAGGTAAATCCAAATGTTCATTTTTGCAGTCAGCTAATTTTTCTTAAAAAACTCCTCAGTACAGGGTTTTTCATAACAGACAGACTGAAGCAGTATCTTTTGGGTGAGATTAAGGGTTTGTAAAGGTTTGCCAATTTGCTTTCAAGGTCTGCATAATGTAAACAAGCTAAAGTATTATCAGACCATGGGCCATACCTAAACTTTTGCAATACTTGCTTTAAAAACGTAGTTTACGCCTTCTCCTCTTCACATACACTGCGGAATGCGCTTAGGAATAGCCATCTGGCCTGACGCACCCCCTTATCCTTCTTATGCACTTCTAACGCCTCCAGCACCTTTTGGATACCAGTGGGACTGACCCCATCAGCTAGCTCCCCCTCAAACTGCATGGCAGGTGTTATATCATACCAGATTTGAGCAGCCAAACCCCCAGGCTGATGTGCACGGCCAGCCTGGAATTTGGCGCTCTACCCTACTCTCTCTGGGTATGTCTACACTTGCCCCCTAGTTCGGACTAGGGAAGCAAATGAAGCATACCGAAGGTGCTAATCAAGCACGGGTCGCCATTTTAAAATGCCGGTCGCCCGATTTAACTTGCTGCGTGTAGACGCAGTAGTCCGATCCAAAACCCTTCCCTCGAATTAACTGTTACTCCTCGTGCATGCCCCCCAGTTTGGGAACCCATGTCCTAGAGGCTTGCTTCTGGCTCATCAGTAGTAGGGGAAAGGGGGGGGGGGGAAAGCAGGCCTCACCACCCCTATACTTCACACGTATAGAGTTCTTCTGCAATTGACCCCTACATTCCACCCCTGGGTGGTGGGGCACTGCACCTCACCCCAGTATGCCCCTTAATTAGGCTGTCAGCCATTTGAGGATGACCTGGTGTTATTTATTGCATTTTGTTAGGGGTGTGGATCTGATCCCACACTGTTTGCCATTTTGACCCGAGGCAAGGAGTCTAATTTGGGGGAAACATTTTAGCCAAAACCTCAGATTGCTGATACACTGGCTTGGCATAAATGTGGCCACCAGCTTCTAGGGAAGAGGCATTGCACCTGTATTCACGGATGGGGGGTAAACTGGCTGTCTGGTCCTAGACAGCCAGGTAACAGGTGTGGAGATACCACACATAAGCACCCCCACAGTGGTACATTTAAAGAAAGGGTATTTCTACACTGCAGAGTTTTTCTGGAAAAACGGCCATTTTCCCAGAAAAACAATACTTATGTGCACATTGCTATTGCGTTCTTTCAACAGAAAGTTGAAAGAATGCAGGGGGTTTTCTGACAGCGGTAAACCTCTTTCTGCGAGGAAGAAGTCTTTTTCCACAAATGCTTTTTCCAAAAAAGGCATGTGTGGATGCAGAAGAGAGTGTTTTTTCAAAAGAAGAGGCCTCCAGGGAAAAACACAGGTGCCCTGGTGGCCACTCTGTCCACAGTAATCAAAACTGAAATGCAAGGTAATGTCCAATCAACGTGGACGCTATCTTTCAAAAAAGCACATGGCTTTTTCATTGCCTTTTTGCTGTGTAGACACTCTCTTTCTACAGAAGTTTTTCCGGAAGATCTCGTCCGGAGAAGCTTCTTCCAAAAGAAGCCTGCAGTCTAGACAGCCAAATTGAATAGTGGGCTGATTTTCATAGGTGCTTGCATCTCCCATTAACTTCAATCATCATAGAATTTAAATATGAAGGACATTAGGGCTTTATCATCAGCTAGTCTATACCTTCAGAGGGGTAGCCGAGTTAGTCTATAACTAAAAAAACTTAAAAAACAATGAATAGTCTAGTAGCACCTTAAAGACTAACAACACATGTAGATGGTTTCATGAGCTTTCGTGGGCATAACCCACTTGTTCAGATGACATAAGTCGGTTATGCCCACGAAAGCTCATGATACCATCTACATGTGTTGTTAGTTTTTAAGGTGCTACTAAGTTTTTTCTAGTCTGTAGCTGTGTGCTTGGTCTGTGCAATCTACTGTCAAATGCTTTGTGTAGTTTTAAAATAATTGAGCAACAGGGATTAGACAGGCACTGAGAAACCACAGGGATGAGCATGGTAAAACAGGATAGATAGATAGGTAGATAGATAGATAGACAGTGTGGGGATGGATGGATTGATGGATACTTTCTAATTTCTTAGGGAGATTATTCCATTAAATTTACCATTAGATTTGTATTTTCAGATATTCACCTTGAATTTCATTTAATTAGTTACAACACATCTCCTTGGGCTACCCTAAATAACCCTTTTCTCTCCTTGGTATTTCAGATACTTGCAGACAGCTTTGTGTTATGAGGAAGGGGGAGTTTTCTTGTTTTCATTCCTTTGCATGCAGAGGTTGGGGGGGACTCAGTTACCCTGCTTGTTGAAGAAATGATGGGAAAGGGTGGGGAGAAACAGGCATGCTGAAAACTCAGAGAAGTGCGGTTCCAGTAGGTGGCTGGGCCTATGGTTTAATCCCAAAACAGGCTGGTGCACTCAAGAGGATTCCTCTTAGGGACCATACGAAATCTAGAGAGGGCCCGAGCCCTATGAGTCCGTAACACACTATGGCTGTGTCCACACTGGCAAGTTCTTCCGGAAAATCAGCCGCTTTTCCGGAAAAACTTGCCAGCTGTCTACACTGGCCGCTTGAATTTCCACAAGAACACTGACGATCTCATGTAAGATTGTCAGTGTTCTTGCGGAAATACTATGCTGCTCCCGTTCGGGCAAAAGTCCTTTTTGCGCAAAGCTTTTGCGCAAAAGGGCCAGTGTAGACAGCTCAGAATTGTTTTGCGCAAAAAAAGCTCCGATCGCGAAAATGGCGATCGGGGCTTTTTTGCGCAAAAGCGCGTCTAGATTGGCATGGACGCTTTTCCGCAAAAAGTGCTTTTGCGGAAAAGCGTCCGTGCCAATCTAGACGCTCTTTTCCGCAAATGCTTTTAACGGAAAACTTAAATGCATTTGCGGAAAATCATGCCAGTCTAGACGTAGCCTATATGTCTTATAAAAATCTTCATTTACAAGTATGAATCAAATCACATTAAAACAGTCAGACTGGAGGTGGAAGATGTTTAGTGAAATTTCTGGCTGACAATCCTAGCAGAACTGACTGTAGTTTCATCAATCCTGCTGGTCAGACTATAAAAAACTGAAACTATGGTGAATCAGTTTAATGGCACAGAGCATGTCTAGTGATTAGAGCAAAGAACTGTGTTCTGTCTGCAGTCACGATTTCACCCTATGTACCTGTACTCTAGTCATTTTGCAAAAGGGATCTGAGCATACTGAAAAGTGTTTCAGTTCTTCTCTGAAATGCAATTTTTATAGCCAGGTTTCCTGCAGCTTGAAAATCAACTCTAATGAGATGGAAATCTGCTGTGGTGCACTCATTTTTGCAGTGGGTGGATTTCAACTAATGAATTCTGGTACCTAGGTGTTTGGGTATGAGGAACCAAGCAAACATTTCCTAAGCAGAAGAGAATATGGACATTATGGGCCTAAATCACACAACTTTACTCCAGCAAAACTCCCATAGCTGCGTAAGGACTGCAAAATTAGACCCTGCAAAATGTGACAATGGGAATGCAAGTTTACAAAGGTTGTACAATATAATCAGGCCCAAAATTCAAATCTTGCTAAAATGGGGGAGGAGGACACATCCAAACCTGGCATAAACTGGCTTATTCCCCTGGACTATGGCAGTTCACACCAGCTGAGGACAGGGCCGATAGTTGTTTTTTAAAATCTAAGATCCATAGAAATATTTACATGACTTACCACAAACATCAAATCATAATAGCTTTTCTTCAGAAGTACCAGTTTCTGCAGACTTGGAGGCAATGTTTAACTGAATCTTGATATAAACAGAGAGCCAGGGAAGTTGATTTATTATTATTATTTGTATTATTATAGCATCTAAGAGCCCTAATTGTTAAGCAGGACCTCACCATGCTGGGTGTTGCACAAACACAGTACCAAAAGATGGTCCCTGTCCCAAAAAGTTTGCAATCCCAGCAGGGCCAGATTAAGGCATGGGCTAGCCGGGCAGCTGCCCGGGGCGCCAACCTATGGGGGGCGCCTGATGGCAGCGCCCCTTACAGCTGCCATCAGGTGCCACGTGTCCGGCTCCCACATCGCGGGCTGCAGCAGCTCCCAGCGGCCACCCTGCAGCGGGGGCCGCGTTAACCCCCGCAGTGCCAGCCAGCAGTGCCCTTCTCCCCGCAGCCGCGGGGCCCTACACGGCCCGCCCCAGGCGGCCCCGGGTTGCGCGCCAGCAGCGGTAGCCAGGCTGGGCCAGGCCGGGCACGTGCGTCCTGCCACCGCCAGCGCCGCACGCCCTCCCCCACGCACCGGGCGGGGACGGTACCTCGCATGCACCCTCCCCCAACCCGGGGCGCAATTAAACTGTCTGCCTGGGGTGCCGGAATGGCTCGGTCCGGCCCTGAATCCCAGTATGGGGTAAGAGACAAGAGACTGATTATGGACTGGTCAATACTTAAGACACTGCAGAAAAGATACAACTTATGCCATCAGGAGGGGTTCACCTGTTGGCACTGATACTCCACCTCTGTAGCTAGGTCAACAGAAGAATTTTCCCATTGACTGAGCACTGTCTATACCAGGCCTAGGTCAGTTTAACTGCCGTGCATAGGGGTGTGAATTTTTTACACTATTGAGCGAGTAGGGCCCAATTTCCGAGGTTAGACCAGGCCATAGACAAGTACAAGTAGTCAGCAAATGTTCAAAGATGAAGGTGGACCACTGGTGTCCAGTGCTGGAGTCTAGAGAGCTGGTAATGGGAAAGGCCTTGAGAAGGGAGTTACAAAAGGCACTAGCTGGAGAACTGGATGAGACATTCAGTAGAAATGGAGCTTAGGCAGCAGCATTTACAATCAAATGTTTAGCCCACATCCTATATGCCATTAAAAATCGCTTTGCAATTTCAGCGTTGTTACAAAACTATGTAACTCTTAATACTTGTACTAAAAATCACAGCCAGGTTTTCTGGGAAGGCAACCTTGCAGGGCAGTTCTCTGTTAGAACTTTCTTTGAGATAACCTTTTAAAATGAGAAAAGATGAAGACAAAAAAGCAACCAGACTCATTGGCTCCAGGCTGCCCCACGGGGGAGGGGATGACTGGATTTGTCAGGTAGGGTTCCAAAGATATGATTGGCTCCTTTGAAGAGACCTCTGATGGCCCTTTTAGAAAATAAAAGCACATTTTGCTGTTTACTTCCTGGAGTCCTCAAACTCAGAGGAAGGAGCCATTGGAGAGTTGCAAGATGCAGGATTTTCAGATGTTTGACATGTGGAGGGACTACCTGGGGCTGGCAAAAGTGGTGGAAGAGATTCAAACACAGCAGAATAAAGGGGAGAAATTGCAGGTGACTGCTGTGTCTGAAGATGAAGTAGACAGTTCCACAGACCTTTCCCTAGTGACTCTGACAGGAAAATCACTCTGCGTTTTTTGCAAGCACAATGGAGAGTCAAGGAATATTTATACAGCACACAATTTAAAAGACAAGAAGGGACGGGTGGAATGTCCAATCCTTCGTAATTACATCTGCCCCCAGTGTGGGGCCACACAGGATAAGGCTCACACCAAAAGATTCTGTCCCCTGACCCAGAAGGGATACATCTCAGTGTACAACTGCTCCTCCAGGAATTCAGTGGGAAAGCTGGTGAAACGGCCTCCCAGTGCCCCTTCTGAAAGGAACAAGGATGATATGTCACCCCTGCCAAGTGACTTTTAAAATGAAAAGGCCTCAGCTCCTCTTGGACTTCATGCTCAGGTAACATTTTGTTTCCCATATTTTTTGCTGAGGTCCTAGCTGTGCCACTGAAATCTGACAGTAGTCCTGATGCTGAGTCTATATGTAAAAAAAGTTTAATGTCAATAACCTCAGCACTATCAGCCCCATGAATATATGTGGGATGTTCATGACTCAGGCATACATTCCAGTGATAACAGCTCCCTGTCCGAGATTTCCAGAAGAGGATTTCGCTATGACTAATGCACAGGACTGAGTGAGGCAGTAGACTTCCATTTGATTCCTGCTTTAGTCCAGGAATGGCTCTGTCTCCACAACAGATTTGAATGTCACTGCTGCCAAATTAGGATCTACTGTCCTGTAACTATCTCCCTGACTTGGAGATAGTTGCAGTGCAGACAGGATCTAACTTGTTGGGGGACCTTGTTGGGCAAACCACTTCACCTCTCTCCCTCAATTAACACATCAATTAAACTGGGATAAGTCAACAGCTTCCCTTGAGGGTTGCCAGACTAATTTTGCTATGCTATAAACCACAAATGGATATTCATTGGGGATGTTTTGGGACATGGTTACAAATACCATAGGCATGTGTCTATATCTATATATCCATGCATTAAACATTTTGTCGACTTTTTCTTCTCTACTGCAAAATAAAATGCCCATTAGTTAATCCCTTTCATTGCTGCGTCCTGTGCTTCTCTGTGAATTTTCTGAGTAAAGATTTTCCATGTGTTTAATGTAATAATACTTAACACTTTTATTGCTCTTTCCATCTGAGGAACCCTCCCACTCCCCATCTGAAATGGATAAATATTATCTCAATTTTAAAGATGGGGAATCTCAATCACACAGAAATAAGTGAACTGTTCAGGGTTATCCAGTGAATCAGTGGCAGAGCTGGGGAACGAGTTTACAACTGAGTTTCTGATTTTTTTCCTGCTTTAACTACTAAACCACACTCATGCCCCTACCTGGGAATACCACGTGGGAATCCTGATGCCTTGTCCTCAGCTTTAACCATTAGGAGAAAATAAACTTAAAATTCATAGAGCCACACATTTTATGACAAGGGAAAATGCCTTTAATGCTAATGAGAAAGGGGATTTTTTTTTGGTTGCTGTAACTTTAAAGAAATGGCCACAGGATGGTAGTGTTGACTAAATGAGGGCAGCTATAATTTATAATGACTGAGGCCAGAACTACACAGTTGCACCAATTTAACTGTAGATTTTAAATATATGATTTTAACTAGTGCAACTGTATGTGGGGCTACTCCAGTATTGGTTTAAACCTGGCTTATAGAAGTTTAGTTTGCAACTGTGAGGACTTGTCCATATGCAAAATTGTAGATACAGCTGTGTCAATGGGAGTTTCCCTCAAACGCTATATAATTAACTTTGTTGGGGGAAGTGGTCCTCCTATGACGTAGCTATGCTGCCATAGCCCCTGTAGTGTAATTTAGTGTTCGTTTAAACAAGGTTTATTTCAGTTTAGCTTAAGTCAGAACAGGTTTAAGCTGAATCCAAATAAGCCATTCTTAAACCAAAATAAAGAGGTTTTTCTCAGGTTAAATCAGTTCAAGTCTGTGTTAACTGGTGCAAGCTAAATTAGTATTAGCTATGTCTAAATCATGATGAGTGTTCCCATCAAGGTATTAACTAAATTGTTTTTTAAACTGACTTAAATGAAAGTGATGCAACTTTTGCGTATGACAAGCTCAATTATTTTGTACCTGGTCACTGGTATTTTATGATAAAATTTTCACCTGTAGAACTCAAAGTGATTTTTTTATATAAAGTAGCCATAAAAGGATTAAAACTCCCAAATAGAGAGCCAACTCCTTACTCAAACTTTTACTATGGCAAAACTCTGGGTTTTGCCTAAGTAAATACTGACTAAGGCTTTGTACACACAAGGAAGTTGCAATTGTTTAAAAATGGTTTTTAGGTAGGGCTAGGAATTGGTTTAAATTAATTTAAATCAAGCTGATAATCTACTGGATGGTTCAGGTTAAGATATAAGTGTAAATTAGATTTTGGGCCATCAGCGCACAGCAGAAGTGAAAATGGAATAACAGAGATGTGGTAGGATAACTCACGTGACTGGATCACTGTCATGGATGGGTATAAGCTGTTCAGGAAGGGTTTCAATATAAAGTTTAAAAAAGATTGCATGCCCTTAAACAAAAATCTGTGTCTCCGGGGGAGCCAGCATATAACCTGCAATGGGGGGGGAGGGGGAGGGGGAAGAATTGCACTGTATGTACAACAGCAGTATGATTGCTCAGAGCTCCAGTATGAAACTGGAGAAAAGCCTGTTGAGAGTTTCTGGGTTAAATTTAAAGGTGAGAATATCCAGGGTGATATCGTGGTGGGCATCTGCTATAGACCATCAGACCAGGAGGATGAGATAGACACAACTTTCTCCGGACAACAGACGTTTCCAGATCACAGGCCCTACTTCTCATGGACAACTTCAATTCCCCGGAGACCCGGGAATAGGGATAGCTATTCTGCAGTGCACAGACAATCCAGTAAGTTTCTGGAGAGTGTTGGGGACAAATTCTTGGTGCAAGTGCTGGAGGAACCCAATGAGGGATTGGTAGGGTAAGTAGAAGTGGGCAGCCTGAGCAGCAATGACCATAAGATGGGTCAAGTTCAGGATCCTGACAAAAGGAAGAAAGAACAGCAGAATACAGACCCTGGACTTCAGAAAAGCAGATTTTGACTCTCTCAGGGAACCATATTACCTGGGAGCGTAATATGAGGAGGAAAGAAGTCCAAGAGAGCTGGCTGTATTTTGAAGAAGCCTTATTGAGGGCACAGGAGCAAACCATCCTGATGCTCAGTAAGAAAAGCAAATATGACAGGCGACCAGCTTGGCTTAACAGAGAAATCTTCAGTGAGCTTAAACACAAAAAGAAAGCTTATAAGAAGAGGAAACTTGGACACATGACTAAGGAGGAGTATACAAATATTGCTTGAGCATGCAAGGGTGTAATCAGGAAGGCCAAAGCATAATTGGAGATGCAGCTAGCAAAGGATGTGAAGGATAACAAGAAGGGCAACTAAAATGATTATGGGGTTTGGAACGGGTCCCATATGAAGAGAGGCTAAAGCAACTGGGACTTTTCAGTTTAGAAAAGAGGACACTGAGGGGGGATATGATAGAGGTATATAAAATCATGAGTGGTGTGGAGAGGGCGAATAAAGAAAAGTTATTTATTAGTTCCCATAACAGAAGAACTAGAGGACACCAAATGAAATTAATGGGTAGCAGGTTTTAAACTAATAAAAGAAAGTTCTTCTTCACACAGCGCGTAGTCACCCTGTGGAACTCCTTGCCAGAGGAGGCTGTGAAGGCTAGGACTATAACAGAGTTTAAAGAGAAGCTAGATAATTTCATGGAAGTTAGGTCCATAAAAGGCTATTAGCCAGGGGATAGAAATGGTGCCCCTGGCCTCTGTTTGTCAGAGGCTGGAGATGGATGGTACGAGACGAATCTCTTGATCACTGTCTTCGGTCCACCCCCTCTGGGGCTCCTGGTGCTGGCCACTGTTGGCAGACAGGCTACTGGGCTAGATGGACCTTTGGTCTGACCCGGTACGGCCATTCTTATGTTCTTATGATCTTACAAGGGTTTCTGCAAGTATGTTAGCAACAAAAAGGTCATCAGGGAAATGTGTGGGACCTTTACTGAATAGGGGAAGCAACCTAATGACAGATAATGTGGGAAAAAACGAAAGTACTTTTTTTTGCCTCGGTCTTCACAGACAAGGTCAGCTCCCAGACAGCACAGTATGGGGAGGAGATGAGCAGCCCTCAATGGTGAATGAAAAGATTAAGGACTATTTAGAAAAGCTGGACATACACATGTCCATAGGGTGGATGCAATGCATCCAAGGGTGGTGAGGGAGTTGGCTGTGTGGCACAGCCATTGGCCATTGTCTTTGAAAATTTGTGGTAATCAGAGGAAGTCTTAGATGATTTGAAAAAGGTAAATGTAGTGCCCACCTTTATGAAAGGGCAGGAGGAGAATCTGGGGAACTACAAACCAGTCAGCCTCACCTCAGTCTCCAGAAAAATCATGAAGGGGATCCTCATCCATTTTGAAGCAATTGGAGGAGAAGAAGGTGATCAGGAACATTCAATATGGATTCAGCAAGGGCAAGTCATGCCTTTTTGCTTATTTTCCTTTTAAATAGAATTTGGTTGTATCATTCCAAGCTTCACCTTGTGGTCCTCTACTAAACACATTTTCTCTAACCAACCTAGAGGCTCAAACCTGAAAACTAAGTTTGGTTTTATTGCCTTCTTATTTTTAACAACCTGATATTACTTGGGAACATTTCAACATAAAGGTTAAAAAAGGTTGCATGCCCTTAAACCAAAATCTGTGTCTCGGGGGAGCCAGCATCATGTAACCTGCAACTCGGGTGAAGGGTCAGGCCCACCATGGACAAAGTTTGCTTCAGCTGGCCAGCCAGGGCAGTCCCTGCTTGCAGTAGGCCCCCAGGGGGCAGAGGGGGCGGGGAACTGCTCCAGCCCCTACTGGTTAACCAGAACTGGTAAGTATTACCGATTTGGGGTGATGCTTACTGGTTAGCCGGTTAACCTTTCACATGCTTAGTCTCCATATGAGGTTTGCATCAATTTAACTAACCCATTTTAAAATAAAAACTTTAGCTCAATTGGTGCAACTTTCTCATGTAGTTAAGTTGTCCTCTGAGGGGAAAAGAGGCATAGAATTACATGTGTTTGTTTTTTTCAGGTCCCAAAGAACGAGGCATCTTTTCCCTCCACCTTTCCAACTCTGCCTCAGATGGTGTCTCTCTTCTGGCATTTCAGGCATCTGCTGTCCATTTGCATCAATACTAGAGGAGGATGGTATGGAGGAAGCCAAAGAGACACCATGAGTAACGCAGGCAATATGGAGCGATAGATCTGAGAGATGGATTCCATTTGGCTCTTGTAGTGAAGTGGCAAACAAGGGAAGAGTATAGAGGTGAATTCTCCCAGCATCATTAACTTGCCTATCATTCTACAGGACCCTTTTACCTTTCTATTACAGACAGACATCTGCCTTGGCTGCCACTGGATGTTCCACAGTTCATGGAGGGGTCAGACTTATACCTGAGAAGCTGATGGCAGATGACTCAGTCTTTGTGCAATTATGTCATTCATTTGAAAGGAGTGAGAAAGAATGTCAGCAAAATAGTCCTTGCCTGAACACTCTGACCAAGCACTCTGGCCATTTGTGAAAGCTCACACAGCAATCCAATAGCTCTTATAATCTAGATGTTCCCATCGTTGACTATGAGTGGACATTATGTAACAAGGTGATTAATTCACCAACTCATGTTAAGTGGGTGAGTTTTTAAGAAAGGATTGTTTTTCCCTCATAGAGAAGCACCAGTCTCAAGTCTTCCTGCCTTTATTTTCTTTGAAAAATGTTTTATGTGTTATATATACATATTGTTTTATTTGCCTGGTATTTTTGAAAGTTATTTTATTTGCCAGCGTTTTTGGTTGTCATTCTATTGACAATTTTATGTTGCTTCATTAGTAAAAACATTGCATTATATAATTCAGGGTTGTTGTTTTTTTAAATAATGGTGCACTGTACTAGAGAGATAATGAAGTATTGAAATGGGTGAAGACTCATCTATGGATTATGACAAATGTGTTCAACTAGTACTGGGTTTATTTTATTGCACACAGAATGAAGAGAAATATAAATATCACCATTCAGGTTTGTCATCCCTCTTATAGATTTAAAACAGCTGGCAAACAGTTTTACTTTTAATTGAAGGGCCAAAGTTTTGCATAATTTATACCAGAAAAATACAGCATAAATCCAGGCTGTTGTAGAGTCATAGGACTAAAAAATAGCACCTCAATTCTTGTTTCCCCTGAAAACAAGAAGAAAGCCTGCTCTGCAAGGACTCCATAGTGGAACTGTGGAGGCTTTGCCTAGATAAGGATGAAAGGTATTTTGAAAAGTCTGGCACCTTAAACATATGCTATATTGATTGAGGTGACGTCTCAGTAGAGATACTAGGGTTTACGTTGGACAGTTTAGTATGTACATGCTGCCTGGTCTCCACTAGACTTTTCAAACATGGCAATTAGAATGGCTTACTGTTTCACCTTTCAATTCTAATCTGGACAAGGCCAGAAAGGAAAGACCAAGAGTTCACAACCAGAATTTAAGCACACAACAACTGTTTTTTGAGGTCTGCATATGTGCCTTATGGGGAAGCAGGAGATGAGTGTATATTATTCCTTTACTGCAATCAGCAAGTAATAAGCTAGAATTTGGTTCTAAGACACTGAGCCTTATGCTCATTTATGGTACAGCCTCCTTGCTCCATTCTCACAGTGAAAAGGAGCCTTAACATGGCTATAGTGGTATAAAGGGGCGTTAGTGTAAACGAGAACAAGTTCTAAAACACCAGATGTAAGAGATTAAAAGCAAAACCAGAACAGAACAAAACCTTTGGCCATTGAAACCATTAAATCTAGCAATGCTATTATTTGGCTCTGATTTGATGCACAGTCCTAGACCTCCTTCCATTTTTTTACTGTGTACACGGTATTTGTCGCTCCCTTCAGGGCATGAGCAAAAAACTTTCCCGACTGTCTGGTTTTTCTGTACTTCAGCCTCTTAAAAGACTCCAGATCCCTGTGGGTGTTCATTATCAGTCGACTAGAAAGAATGAAAACAAGATGTGTTTCACATTAGCAGCAAACTCTCTGCACAGCTGCAGAAATGAGATTCTAAATATCTTTAAAAAAAACCTCACTCTTATAAAGATTAATAATTTGTACTTCACTAATCTGAAAGTTCTATAATTCACACACAATATTTTTCCCTTGCAGAACACCTTTAACTGAAAAAACACATTTGTTGTGTCTTTAACAAAGAGATATTTTCTCCAAAATGCTAAATTGGTACAAATAAGCAGAAAATTTTAACAATGCATTAGGCCTCATTCACAATAGCACTTAAGAATGTACTTACCTTTAATCACAGTGAATAAGGAAGAGCTTGCTCATGTGATTAAAGATAAATAAGGGCCTAAAACTCTTCAATCTTTATGATTTGTTTATTTGCATTTATTTAATTCAAATTCCTGAATAGGGAGCTTAAATAAATGAAAATCCCTTCCCCCGTCAGGCCTTGTCTTCACTGTGATAAAAGGAGTGGGTATTTTTAAATCAGGAAGATAGGAAAAGTATTTAACATGTTATCTGCTAGTGTCTTACTGTAGAGTAATTCTACACAAAACCACCAACTAGTAGAGATTAGGATTTACTTTGATCAACTAACCCATATTAAAAAGAAAGAGATCTTGGAGTTATGGGCATGTGCAGGGGCCGTCAAAAAAGGTAACAATATTGGGAATAATTAGGAAAGGAACAGATAATAAAACAGAAAATATCATATTGCCTTTATATAAATCCATGGTATCCCACATCTTGGATAGTGAATAAAGATCTGGTCTCCTCATCTCAAAATATATATATATATTGAAATGGGGAAAGGCACAGAAAAGGGCAACAAAAATTATTAGGAGTATGGAGCAGCTTCCATCTGAGGAGAGATTAATAAAAGTAGGACTTCTGAGCTTGAAGCCGAGATGACTAAGGGCAGATATGATTAAGGTCAACAAAATCATGACTGGTGTACAGAAAGTTATTTACTCCTTATAATACAAGAACTATTGGTCACCAAATGAAATTAATAGGTAGCAGGGATGTTAAAATGCATATAATTGATTAACCGTGTAACTGCTGAAAATGTCAATGGTTACAGGGTTACATGTGGGGCAGCAGCAGGGTCCCCAGGAGTCAGTATGCACCAGCTCCCCGCTGCCCTCCTGCTCCTGGGGAACCGGCCGCTGCTCTGCATTGCTGCCTCTGATACAGAGCTGGACCGGGAACCAAGTGTAGCTGTTTGCACAACCGATCAGCTCATGCTAATCAGTTACCCATTTACGCAGTTACACTCTTACATCCCTAACAGGTAGCAGATTTAAAATAAACAAAAGGAAGTATTTCTTCACACAACACACAGTCAACCTGGGGAACTCTTTGCCAGAGGATGCTGTGAAGGCCACGACTATAACAGGTTCAAAAAAGAGCTAGATAAGTTCATGGAGGATAGATCCATTAATGGTTATCAGCCAGGATGGGTAAGGATGCAAAAACATGCTCTGAAGAGTCCCTAGGCTCTGTTTTGCCTGGAGCTGGGAATGGGTGACAGGATGGATCACTTGATGATTATATGTTCTGTTCATTCCCTCTAAACTAACTGGTATTGGCCACTATCTGAAGACAGGATACTGGGTTCGATGGACCATTGACCTGACCTGCTCTGCCCACTCTTATGTTCTTATGTAATTACAATTTGCCATGTGTACACTAGGATTTTTTTTAATATATCTTTTCCTAGCAAAGACAATGCCATAAACTTTGACCCTGCAAATCCTTATGTGGTTTGCTGCAGTGTGTGTAATAAGACTGTTAAACTCCAGTACATGTATGAATGGAGACTTGTGGCATAAGTAAACTTAAGCAAAGTCTTTCACAGTAAGCAGTGGTTTCAAATTGCTGGTACATAGGAATGATATGGTAGCCCCACAGTTGTTCTGTCATTAGTGCAGGAATCCCTTTCCTGTATTCCATGATAACATTTTAAGCTTATACTTATGCCCACATAATTGTGCACATGCCTTGTTCAGGTTTAACCTCTTACAAGGCACACAAAGACCTGGACATTTGACACTAAAACAAACCAAATCTCTGAAGTGGTCTATATTATAAAACCCAGTAAAACAATCCTCCTGTTCTCCAGTCAATAATCAAGAGACTCACACGCTGTGAAGAATTCTACATGTACCATCCCTGATACAGATGTATGTTCTTACTTGAGATTAGAGAGCTCAATAATCAGACCACAAACAACATCTGTTGCATCTTCCTCTTTGGTGGGATCACAACCCCGCTCCATCATCTCAACCCTGATGAAAAAAGGAAGGAGAGAAGAACTAAAACAATCCTGACCACCAACACATCAGCACCCATACAGCTAAAATATTACCCATATATCGGGGGCTTATACTAAAGCCCATATATATAGCTAAATGCACTTTACTCCCACTTTAAGACTTCTTTACACTGCCAAAGTGGTGTAAAAGGGTCTTAGCTATAAGCAAAAATCAGGCTCATTGTATGTTGAGGCTACCTCTACACAAATTGCTACAGCTGTGCTGTTGTACCACTTCAGTGTAGACACTCACTACAGTGATGGGAGGAGGGTCTCCTGTTGCTGTGGTTAATCCTTAAGAGACAGCAGTTAGGTCAATGGAAGTCTTCTATTGACCTAGCACTGGGGGTTAGGTTGGCTTAACTATATCGCTCACAAATGTGGATTTTCACACCCCTGTGCAATGTAGCTGGGTTGACCTAACTTTTTAGTATTGCCCTGGCCCCAATATATTTTCTACAATCTGTATCTAGTTTCCATTTTTTCAAGTTCTTCGGAGAAGTAAAAAAATATGTTCTTGTTTTGAGAAAAATCAGAATGAGGGTCTAGAAAGCATTACCTATACAATCAGAAGTTCCCTATATTTGGTATTTGACCAGAAACTAGTATCTCACATTGCTACAACATGCTCATCTGAAAGGATTCCATCTTGCCTTGCAAACTATAGTAATGATTTTTGTCCTCACACTCCAGTAGAGTATGGAACAAAACAGTCAAAAGCCCTCAGCAACATTATGCAATAGTTTAGGTCCAGAAGTAAAGAATAGGAGATTAATATAAAACTGCAAGGGAAGTTTTAGGTAGGCATAATGTAATTGCCCAATTCCAGATTGTCCCAAACTCTAAACCACATGTAGAGCACATAGCTGCATTTGAATCCACTATGCCACCTCACACCTCTGCCTGCCTGTATGGAAAGATCGCACCCAGATATTTATGTACAGATATTTGGCACAGAAAGAGGCAATGGTAGAGGTAGAGCTCTAAAACCAGTACTACAGCCAGCTCGCATTTTCTATTCTTTCCATGACAGCTTGAAATACAACTGAATTTTGTTGTCCCTTCTTGCCAGAAATGTTTCTAATGCCAAACAAGTCCACTGAAATACCAATTATTCTATTTCTAGTGGTCAGGATTAATATGTACAGCCCTGGAGTGTTGAAACACAATATTGCTTACTCCAGAGCATGAAACTATGAATTCACGGAACACACTGAAAATAAGTTTTCACTTTGCTCAGTAAGAAGTCTCCCTACCTGGTTTGCAGCTTGTTGGGGTAAGATATATTAATGACTGGGACTGGCATCTGTGGATCACGATGCTCTCTTTCAAGGATGGAAGGACTGCAATTACTACCCACAGAAAATGGCTGAAAGACAGGAAGTTAATACAAAAATAGATAAATGCTTTGTATAAAGATTTTATTTGACACACCAAAAGAAGTTGCTTAATGCACTACTGGAAGGTGCTCAGATACTAGTGTTGAGTGAGCATAGTATGAACACCTATATATAATAGTACAGAATAGAATTCCAATGTGTACTCATTCCTCTCCCCTGTTCCATGCCAAATTAAAACCAGGATGGAGGAAATCTATTATTGTTTTGCACAATATTTAGGTATCTTAGTATAATAATTTATGATTAACCAAATCAGTGATGAATACAGGCAGAACTCTGATGCAGATATGTCCTCTAATGAGTTGCCCAAAGTGCAGGCCCACTGACGGGGGTGGGGAAGAGAAAGGGTGCAGTTCCCCCGGGACCTGGCAATTCAAAGGGGCCAGTGGCCACTGCCACTACTACTACAGCAGCAGATGGTGCCTTGGGCCTTTTAAATTGCTGCTGGAGCCCTGCCTTGCACATTTGTGCAGCTCTAAGGGCTGGCGGATTGGCATGGCATGCTTCTGGGCGCGTAGAGAACTGGCCTGCCCTTAGCCCTACCCCTTCTGGGAGCAAAGAGCTGGCCCCTTCCACTCCTTGCCGTGGGGTCTATGGAGGCTGTTGGTGTCCCTGCCAAAGTGTGCAACACTAAAAGCCTCATTGGCAACTTTTAGGAAACCCAAAACCTATATTTAGACCCTGGTCCTAAAGAGCCTCAAGCTGTGCCCCCAGAAATGGAGGCACACAAAAGTAATGGCCACTTTTGAGGATTTTGCCTTTTAGTTAAACAGTTTTATTCCCACCCTGCACGTTTGGCATTTATAGGGAGTGGGGCCAAAAGCTACATTTTAAGATTGCAGGCTGCATTTGGCCAGGAGAATTGCATTTTTGTTAGCTCTACCCTAAGGTAGCATGTTTTAAACAAATGTGATTAAGGCTAAATAAGTGGGGGAGGGTTGATTTTTTTCTTAAAAGAAATGTTTTAAATAAATGTCCTTATCAGAAATGTCTTACCCAATGCATCTATGTTTAACCCTCAATTCAGTCGAACACTTACACACATAAGTAGTTCCATTTAACTTTAGACACGTCATAGTTTCAGAAACTGAACCTGGGACCTCTGGAGCTTAGCACGTGAGCCTCTACCACAAGCTAAAAGCCAGCTAAGGCTATGGTCCGGCTCACTGTTCTCTCTGTAAATGGTCTCAATCCCTCAGTCAAAAAGGACTGTTATGAAAGCATGATCCTTTGTTTTTCTTTCCAACCCAAGATTCCTTTCTGGCTCTATCGGTTTTTTACCTCCTAGTATTAACACCAGGTTTCTTTGTTAACTCATGCTAGAAAAATTCCACCGTTTAAACCCCTTGTCCCCTTCCCTGCAGACAAACTTGGTCAAACTGATTTCCCTGGGCAGCAAGGGAGATGGAGTGACTAGTTGACTAGTCCTTCACAACCCTAGGCCTGAGGGTGGCCTAATACAATTTCTTAATGTACACTGTAAAGTGATCATGAAAGGGAACAGAAATTCTGCATCTATGTATAAAATTCCATGTTTGGCCAGTTGCATTTTGAATGTAGTTATCTGTATGCTAGGTGTGCCCAATGCTGTCCAAAATGGGTATTTATGCTCAACACTTTTGTAACTTTACAATCAATTTACCTGTTGCTGTGAAAGTTCCACTCTGTTATCTTCAAGGACACTCTGAAACTGGCTGTCAGGCAACAATTCTAGATCCAGAGAAAGTGCATCTTCCCAAGATGAGCGGGTTTGGTCCACTGGGAAAGGATCGCCCAGTGCACCAGTAGGCAAACCGATATCTGCTGCAGAAAGAGATTTCCAGCCACCTGAATTAGCATCAGTTCCTCTTTTATGACTGATTATTACTTTTTCTCTTTTCAATTGCTCAAGAACATCAACACATCTACTTGCGCACGTGTTCTGTTCTTCATCTGTAGTGATGTTTAAATCTAAAGGGGAAAGACAATTTTCCATGGGAACAGGGTCCATCTTATGTTTCTCACAAATGACTGTTTCTTCATTGTTTTTTACATTCCACAAGAGGCCAAGTGAAAGGGGAGAACTCTTTATTCCTGTCTCTGGAATTTGAGCTGCTGCCTGTGGGACACTGTCTGAATTTGACTGTTTAACTTCTAATATATTAGGTCTTGAGTCACAGATACTAACTGGTGACTGTTTCCTATCAGGCCTCACCCTCTCACTTCCATTTTCTTTCCACCACTCCAAAGTGATGTGATCTTCTTGATTGTTCTCATGTATAAAACAACTATCAATCAAGGAGTCCAAAGCAACTGGGCTAGATTCTGCTCTAGTGCCTACAGATCTCTCTCTCTTCTTTTCTGCCTCTTCTTTGCCTGCATCACTCTCTCCAGTGTAAAAAGCAGGTTGCTGGGAGGTGCTGCTGCAATCCAAGGGACCACATCTTTCAGTTTGTAGGCAGAAAAGACTTATTGTTTCAGTAGCTTGTACACTTTTTGATTCAGTAACTTCTACATCCATCTTCAGATCAACAATAATGGATTGACTACTACTAGGAAAATCATTCTCAGAAATCTCTCTGTCTTTGTCATTGCCAGTTTTCTCTGAGACATTGCCACGGCTGTGTGGGCTCCTTTGCTTTATAACTTTCCCATCACTGCGTAGGCTCTTTTGCTCCAAGAATGTGCCACTGCTGTTTGGGCTGCTTTGCTCTGTGACTTTGCAACTGCCTCTTTGCTCTACTACCACTTTATCACCTATGCATGGGCTACTTTGCTGTGTGGCTTTGCCACTGCTTTTTGAGTGGCTTTCACCTGCAATTTTATCAACACTACACAGGTCATTGTGTTCTGCAATTTTGCCACTGCCATGAGGACTGTTTTGTTCTGCAGCTTTGGCATCTTTAAATGGATTCCTCTGCTCTGCTCCTTTGTCACTGCTACTTTGCTCTTCTGCTCTGCCACTTGTGCATGTGTTGTTGTTCTGTTCTTCATCTGTAGTGATGTTTAAATTTACTAAAAATTGAGGTTTAATTAGGCTGCTCTCCATTTTGCTTTTGATGCTTGTATCCACCAGAGCTATGCCTTCTCCATGCATACTTTTAATCCCTTTTTCTTCTTTAACGTTGCTTAGTTTTATGGCAGTTTCATCTTCCTCTGTGGGTTTCTTTTGGTCCACATTCTGAAGGCAACTATTCACATCTTCATCTTGACTATCTTTACCTCCCTCAAAAATTCTGTGTTCTGCTAATATACTACAGCTCACATCCTTTTGAATGGGGCATTCAAGTGACCCAAGAGACAGGTTCCTGTTTTCATGACTGCCTGCATCCTTCTGACATAATATATCTGGAAATAAGGGAACAAGTTCCACATAGGTATTCTGGTCGCAGCTGTCTTCTTGTAAATTAGATGCTGTTCCTTGGTGAGAAACCCCTACCATAGCAGCCTCATTGCTTATGTTGTTAATCTTGTGCTGGTTTTGAGTTTTAACATCCAGCCCTTTGCTGGTACATTTCTGACAGTGATGAATTACTGTATCTCCAGCTTCTTGCACTTTGGTCCCCATCAACTGAGATGACCCTGGTGGGGACTTTGCTTCTTGCATATCTACTTCTGAGGGCTCACATGCTAGACTGTTGTCTGTGCATCGGAGATTAGATTCTAATGTTTCTTGAAGTTTGTGCATCATTAGTGTCTTGAGGGGAAAACAGAGCAACTTCAGTATTTTCCAATCTATGGCTCTCTACTCTAATGTATACAATTACCAGACAATTTAAAGGAGCTGTGCACTGAATTCAGATATTAACAAAAAGTGAAATTTATATGCAAGTATGTGATAAAGTTAATAATAACCAGTTGTTCCCAAAGGTGTAAGTTTGTTAGGCAGACAATGAAAGTAGAGAGGGCCAATCCTCAGCTGATGTAATTGGCATAATGCCATTGAGTTTAATCTACACTGGCCCAGGACCTGCCTGAGGCTTTATCCTCCCTCTCTCCTTCTCAGAAGTTTTCTGAGACCTGATGAAATTCCCAAGAACCTCTGCCAACAGAATCATCACTTTCAGAATTCAGAAAGATTTTAAATACACTCACTGAACAGCTTTCCCTTTTTTAGTCCTCCCTGGATTTACTGCTTGGAAGCGCACGATTATCAGCGATATAAAAAAATTTAATTTGAAATGGGAGGACTTAGGTCACAATGGCAACTGATAAGCAAGCATGGAGAATGTGGGTAGCACAATGTGCTGAAAAGTATGGAATGAACTAAGGTCTAAGGTAAGGATTTACTGCTACCAATTTGAATATATAATAGTTGGTCCACTCTGCTGAGACAACTTATACCATAGAATAATTTCTCAAGATATCTGGTGGAAACCCTGGCGCTAAGTCATTTAAAACTGATCAAGACAAAGCATGAGAAAAGAGACTGCAGAGCAATCGTACAGCCTAGTAAAGAGGAAATAGACTACAGTAGATGGACATCATAGAGCTTTTTTATCCTTAATACTTACCGTTCTACAACAAGTAGAGCCAGGCTGACTAATTATTGTATATTACTGACATGAGAAAATTATATCAGTAATTGCACATGCATTGGTAGGGTTGTCTAACATGTTAATTGATGATCCAGTGCTGTACCTGTTCTATTTGAAACCTTGCTGCTTCTCCATTTTTTCTCTGAGGTGTTTCAGTCAAACCTTTCTTTGGTTTTGTAAAGACTGGCACAAACTTTCCTGATGAATTCTACAACCAAGTTCAAGAATGATGAGTGTAAAGAGTGGTTATTACCAAATGTACTAAGTAATACAGCACTCTGAGCAACCCTGATCTGAGCTCTTTCACATCAGAAATTTTCAGGGCACCGGGGGAGGGAGGAGGGCACGCTGCATGGCCCAGCCCCAGAGCATGGGGAGTGTGGGCACTGGGGGCAGCAACATTCCGCCCCCAGAACACTACAGCAGGCATTCTGAGGGCGGAGTGGGGGAGGGCCAACCCTGACAATTTGGGAAGGCAAAGCCTTCCCCCCACGTAGGCTACCAGATGCCCATGAGGTTAACTTTTTTCAGTGCATGTGGCTTTGATAAAGCTGTTGTCAATAGACTATAAGCATTCAAGTGTGAGGTCTAGAAGATTACAATGGTCACACAGCAAATCTAACTATACAATGGAATTACGGAGGGAATTCACTAAGCTGAATGTCTGGACAGCACCTAGCTGATATTGCTACTATTAGTTTTGTATCACATCATTGGAACAGACTTACTTGAGATAAAGGAAGAGAAAGCTGTTTCAGCTCAGGAGAAGTCTTTATTCCTTCATCATTTGAGCTGGTTAGAAAAAAAGAACACAACAGTATGCACATTTAGGAACTGTAAATTAACAAATTAATAAATTCCCTAGGAAAAGGCTAAAGCACAGATTCTGGGCCCCTGCATTTTTTCCAGCTCTACCAATGCCTTAAAGCAAATCATAATCACTTCCTTCTGTAAAAAGAGAATAACAATATTGATCCATTTCACAGTAATTCTGTTTTATTGAGACCTTCAACTGACACTACTGAAGCATAAAGTAGTAGTATTAATATACACCAATAAAACTGAAGCAAACACATATAGTATAAATATAGGGGCTGATTTTCAGAGATGCTCAGCCAGCACAACTCTATAACTTCATTTGGAGTTGTAGATGCTTAATAACTCTGAAAATTAGGTCCACAGGGACAAATCTTGCAGTTCTTGACTTATTAGGTTTGCCTAAATAAAGAACTGCAGAATTTGGCCTTCAGGCTTCAAGTGAACATTCTCCTATAAAGAAAACTTATGTGAAAGAAATTCTGCGCAAGTGATCAAAGGCAGTGAAAATTAAATATGCAGGAAGTCAGAAAGAGGAATTCTTTCTCCATATTCATCCCACTCAACCTGCTCTATAGGGAGAACTCTCCTCCCAGCACCTTTCTTATTCCAAATCTTAGCTTCCTATCATCCAACAAACTCAGGTCGGCTGATTCCACTGCTTCATGGGGAACAAATTCGATTACCTTGTTTGCAAGTTTCCTGCCAAAGCTTCAGTGTTTTCCTGGCTTTTCTCTTCCCATTCCTGCTTTGTTCCTGCTGTGGTTGGTTTTGATTTTCGTTCAGAATCATTGGATTGAGGTACTGGTATTTCAAAATTAGTCTCTGCTGTCAGCTGGGAGCTCTCTCTGAGGCTTCTTTTTGCTTTGGAAATATTGAGTTCATTGTCTCCTTTTAAAGGAAAAAATAATTAAAAAGTCAAATTGATAATGTTCTATGCAACTGGGACAATTAACAGAAAAAGAGTGCAGTTTTATACAGTTTCACGGTAGCTTGAGAGCTATAGCAATTATTCCATGAGAGAATCATTACATCATTGGCCAACTGAATATGAGTGCAGGTTTTGCATTATTTTTTCTGGCTGCATAAAAATGTCAAACTAACACTAAATTTCTAATGCAATCTGTGACAACATAAAATGCTACTGATAATTTTGGCTCTTACAGTCAGTTATGCTAAGGACACTTTGCATCCATTTTGCAGTGTAAATATGCCTTAAATAGGGTGCAAAGCAGCATTTTACACTGCCAGAGGGATGTAAATTGGCTTTACTGTAACGAAGAGTCAAGCCCTTTAACTGAATCCAACTAGCCTCTTAATGATATAGCACAGGGATTTCCAGATTTAGGAACAGTGCAGTAAGCTACAATAGCTATTTGCCAGGTTGAGTTACCCAGCATTGCTCGAGTCCTTACATGCTTCATTTAAATCATTGCTCGGGGGTAAATGAAGGGTTCAGTACGTATGCTGTCCTGGGAAGAGAGGACTATACAGATAAATAGGGCTACCCCTCTGATAGCTGCACTTTGGACACCCCTAGATTTGGCAGAAAGGAAAACACATGCTAAGCTAGGAATCCTAAAATCCCCTCTGAATCTTAGAAGTGTCCTGTGCATGTTGCTTAGGTTAAAAATTAACTATGGAGTGGTCAAATTCCAGATCTCCTTTCTAGAGTAAACCTGTAAGCACTGCCAGCTGAGAGAGGCAGAACAGGAATTCTCTAGTAATCCTTCACCTACCAGAAAGCTGCATAACAGAAACTACATAATATTTACACCACAAGGTATAATTTGACAAATTCAGTCTCTGAGTAGATTAGACAGATTCTACTCAGGTGAGGGACCTGAGACTCAACTAGCTCTGTAGTTAGTACTAAAAATTATTACCCATATGGTTTAATGTTGTTTGTTTGTGCCATTCCTTGGACTCAATTCTTCTTTTACACAATGATGTAAATCAGGAGCTATATTACTGAAGTCAGTGCAGTTACAACAGTATAAATAGATTTGTTTTTTATTTTTTCAGTGTTTATTTTTAAGCATTTTTATTTTAATCTAGTTAAATTTTCACAGTTGTGCAAAGTTATGGGCTTTGCATTTTTTATTGATTTCAATGTTCACATCTGAGGTGGTCAGACAATTATTTGATGACAGCACGCACTGAGATTTAAAGTTAAAACTTTATAACTGTTTAAACACAAATTATCAATATCCCATATCAAAATGTGCAAAGTAAATATCCATGAATCAAATTCTAAGAAGTTATCAAGCAGCATTTTTCTTATTTTGCCTTTCTGTAAATTTTGATTGTTGTTGATGGAAATACTATTGCATCGATTTGTAGTGCAAACTACAATGAAATAGACATTTACTGATATTTATTGATAAAAATCTAATCCTCCCAAGCCTAAGAGTAAATAAGAGCAGAATCTAGCCCCTTTTTTTATTTCCTTACCACAGTGCATTGACAGGAAGTTTGCTCTTGCTTGTAGGCTCTGCTGTCTGACCTCTGAATAGAAAGTTCATGGGCTACTAGCCCTCTACTACAATTTTCCCATATTCCCCAATAAAGTTAAAAAAACCTAAACAGATCTGATTGATTCTAGAGTGTTTTTAAAATGGACTGTCGTGCTGTGCTGGATTGTTATAGGATGCAGCATTTATGCAGCATTTATTGATTCTTCAAAGTGTGTTTCAGTTAGATAGAGAGGTGGTTAAAAAGATGAGGCTTGTCCCCCCCGCCAAAAATGCAGATCATGCTCCTCACTTGAAAATCTCATCAACTTTAGTTCTTTATTACTGTACTAACAAATACCAGGCCAGACTCCCTTCTGATATCCCACAGAGTAAGAACAAACGCAATCAAGAGAGACAGCAGGAGCACACAATGCAAATGGTGAATTCTTAAGTATGCAAACAAGAAGAAACGGGCTTGCTACATGACAAACAGCCAGGGTCTCTAAGTGCATACTACTGAGAAACTTCATGAAATATTTATTAAAACAAAACCACCTGAGAGCAGAGCACTACCTCTTCTGTCAGTGACTCTTCAAAACGTGACCTCCTGTGTACAGAGCATGTGAGGTCACACTGTGCAGAAGATGCCATTGTTATTGTCTGAGCCCAGCACTTCTTTCTTTACAAATGAAGTACTGCCAGAAAGGAAGAGTTATAAAGGAAATGGAGGAGCGGAATGGGTGCTACTTCTGCTTTGTCAATGGCCCATTGTGTGGCTATGGGCCAATCAAAGCACATCTCAGTGTTTCCATTTATCCATTGGCAAAATGGGCCTAATAATAGATATCTACCACACAGAAGGGTTATAAATGTAATTCATATCTGTAAAATGCTTTGAGATCTTCACATGAAAGTTGCTATAGAAGGGTAAAGGATTGAATAGTAGGGTGAAAGGAGGGAAATGGTGATGGCATAGCTGCTGATTCTGTGGGTACTCCAGGGCTAGAACACCTATTGAAACTAATTAGAAGCTTCAGGGGTTAGCTGAGTTAGTCTGTAACAGGAAAAACTTAAAAAACAACAGATAGTCTTGTAGCACTTTAAAGACTAACAAAACCTGTAGATGGTATCATGAGCTTTTGTGGGCAAAACCCATTTCTTCAGATGATTATATTATTATTACTACCTGATAATTCTTTCTTCCTTTTATTCATCTTGACAGCTTGACAAATCTAGAAGGGGGAAATACATCAACATATGTATTGAATGCTCAACATATACAAGTCTCAGTGCATGTTATTTCATACAAGGCCAAACACATTAAGTGTAAATGTTGAAATTTTACTATTTTTTAAAAATTATTAGTACATAATTCCAGGAGATATTTTTTCCATCCTTAGCATTTGAGCATATATTTAAGACAGGCATTTGCAGTGTTACTGTAGCCATCCTATAGAAGAGCTTTGTGAATTTGTCTCTTTTACCAACAGAAGTTGGTCCAATACCATTACTTCACTAATCTTGTCTCTCATGCAAATCAAAGTGAAGTTATGCAAATTATTCAACTACAAGGACATGGATTTTGCCCACTTTGTTATACCTAACATCAAAGTATCTAAAAAAGTGAGTAGTCCTGTAACACCTTTGTACAATATGATGAGCTTTCTCATGGGCAAATCCCACTTCCTCTGATACTAAATATTTTTGTTAGTCTCTAAGGTGCTACAGCACTACTAGCTGAAACAAAAAACAGGACTATGTAGCACTTTAAAGACTAACAAGATGGTTTATTAGGTGATGAGCTTTCGTGGGCCAGACCCTCATATCTATTACTACAGCACTAATAGTTTCTTTAAAGTTACAGACTAACACAGCTACCCCTCTGAGACAATCAAAGGATCTAGACCAAGGGTCTCAAACGCACAGCCTGGGAGTATGCAAACAACCCTCCCCCCACCATCACACCCCTTCCGTCAAGCTCCCTCCCCAAGGGACCGGGAGGCCTAGCATGGAGTGGCAGCAGGGATTGGGGGGCCCATCCCCACCTGTACTCATTGCATTGGTGGGAGCTGTGGGGAAGCGAAGCAACGCAGCAGACTCTGTTCCACCACCATCTTCCAGGCGAGCCTGGTTTCTCTACTTCAGCATGGCAGCAGGAAGTGGAGCACTCCAGCCCCAGCATGGGCTGACTTGAAAGATGGCAGTGAAGTGGCGCAGGCTTCTGAGTCACTCCACTTCCTTGCAGCTCCCACCACCACAGTCAGTAGGGGGGGGGGCAGACTCTCTCTGACATCCCCAGCTCGCCCAGGGCCCCATGGGCTAATCAAAGTATGGGCAACCATCCCATTCATAGGACAGTTAGGGTGGCTGCCACAGCGCTCCCCAAAGCACAGGGCCAGGGGAGCCACTCCAAACCATCCGATGATAGGACAGCTCTGCACACACCTCCTCCGGGCCACCACAGGGACGTGTTGGCAGTGGCATGGTGCTAGCAGCCAAAAACCACCCTTGCCCCACTACACTACCAGTGGTAGCACCAGGGACCTCTGGGGGGTTTATGTGGCCCAGGAGCAGCAGGTGGGGTTGGGGGACATATGGGGGGAAACACATGGAGAACCTTCCCCGCACCGGAGTCCTGCCAGAGAGGAGTGCCTGCTAGCTCACTAGGAGGATGAAAGGACTGGCACTGGCCCTAAGGTACATTGAGTTTGAGATGCCTGACCTTGACACCTAAGTTTGACACTGAAATATTCAAGATCTGTTGGAGGCTAATCACCGCACATCCCTACTGCCTGCAGTTTTACCAGTGAGATATGAAATCAGGATTTTAGCTCAGGAGGTTGTGGCAACGCATTGCTGCTTTTTGCAGCTCTTTTTATTTTAAAAGTCTCAGAGGAGTAGCCATGTTAGTCTAACTTTAAAAACGACTAGTCCCGTGGCACCTTAAAAACTAACAAAAAAAACTTATATAGTATCATGAGCTTTCGCGGGCACAACCCACTACTTTAGATGAGCGGACCAAGAGGCTCCATCCAGTTCATATCTTTGTTCGGGCCAAGGGTAACAGTGTCCAATTTGCACATGAAGGTCAATTCCGCACGCGCTCTCTGTAATTGGCTGGTGATATTCCTTTGTAGAAGAATGGCTACTTTTTAAGTCCATGACTTGAGTGCCCAGACCGGTTAAGATGTCTTACTCCAGGTATGTGTTTTACCATTCCTGATGTCTGTCCATTTATCCCAGGGGTGGGGAACCTTTTTTAGATCAGGGGTGACTGACTTACAGAAAAATCAGGCAGGAGCCACATACACATGAGAAGCAAAGTGAAAAGCCCCTGACTCAGGAGGAGAAAGACGCTCCCCACGTTCCCCTGGCACACCAAAGCATGGGGGGCCCAGGCTAGTAGATTTTGTGTGCTCCAGCCCTACCCAACAATGAGCCTCAGGGGCCAGATCCAGGCAAGCCGGGGGCCACCTCCAAACCCCAGGCCTGCAGTTCCTCACCCCTGATTTAACTATCCTTTGACACAGAGACCATCCGGCTGGCCAACAGACACGGCAGAAGGGCACTGCTGGCACAGATCAAGTTAGTGGATATGCAGTTGTACGAGCCCCCGATGGTGTAGCTGATAGGGGTGTGTGCGCTGTGGGCACCAGTTGGGGCAGCTGTGGTGTGGTGGGGGCTGAGGGAGCCATAGCACGGTGTGGGGGGGGCTGAGGGGGCTGTGGCGTAGTGGGGGGGGGGCTGAGGGCTGGCTGGGGGAGCCGTGGCGCGGTGGGGGGCGTTGGGGAAGCCATAGCACAGTGTGGGGGGGGCTGAGGGCCGGCTGGGGGGAGCTGCGGCACGGCGGGGGGGCTGAGGGGGCTGTGGCGCAGTGGGGGGGGCTGAGGGCTGGCTGGGGGAGCCGTGGAACAGTAGGGGGGGGGGCTGAGGGCTGGCTGGGGGAGCTGTGGCACGGTGGGGGGCCTGAGGCGCAGTGGGGGGGGCTGAGGGCTGGCTGGGGGAGCTGTGGCACGGTGGGGGGGCTGAGGGCTGGCTGGGGGAGCTGTGGCGCGGTGGGGGGCATTGGGGAAGCCATAGCATGGTGGGGGGGGGGGCTGAGGGCTGGCTGGGGGAGCTGCGGCACAGCGGGGGGGGGCTGGGGGAGCCGTGGAACAGTGGGGCGGGCTGAGGGCTGGCTGGGGGAGCTGTGGCACGGCGGGGGGTGCTGAGGGCTGGCTGGGGGAGCCGTGGAACAGTAGGGGGGGCTGAGGGCTGGCTGGGGGAGCTGTGGCACGGTGGGGGGGCTGAGGCGCAGTGGGGGGGGGCTGAGGGCTGGCTGGGGGAGCCGTGGCGCGGTGGGGGGCGTTGGGGAAGCCATAGCATGGTGGGGGGGGGGCTGAGGGCCGGCTGGGGGAGCTGCGGCACAGCGGGGGGGGCTGGGGGAGCCGTGGAACAGTGGGGGGGGGCTGAGGGCTAGCTGGGGGAGCCGTGGAACAGTGGGGGGGGCTGAGGGCTGGCTGGGGGAGCTGCGGCACAGCGGGGGGGGCTGAGGCGCAGTGGGGGGGCTGAGGGCTGGCTGGGGGAGCTGTGGCACGGCGGGGGGCGTTGGGGGCTGGCTGGGGGAGCTGCGGCACACCGGGGGGGGGTCTGGGGGAGCCGTGGAACAGTGGGGGGGGCTGAGGGCCGGCTGGGGGAGCTGCGGCACAGCGGGGGGGGCTGGGGGAGCCGTGGAACAGTAGGGGGGGGCTGAGGGCTGGCTGGGGGAGCTGTGGCACGGTGGGGGGGCTGAGGCGCAGTGGAGGGGGCTGAGGGCTAGCTGGGGGAGCTGTGGCACGGCGGGGGGTGTTGGGGGCTGGCTGGGGGAGCTGCGGCACAGCGGGGGGGGTCTGGGGGAGCCGTGGAACAGTGGGGGGGGCTGAGGGCCGGCTGGGGGAGCCGTGGCGCGGTGGGGGGCGTTGGGGAAGCCATAGCATGGTGGGGGGGGGCTGAGGGCCGGCTGGGGGAGCTGCGGCACAGCGGGGGGGGCTGGGGGAGCCGTGGAACAGTGGGGGGGGGCTGAGGGCTAGCTGGGGGAGCCGTGGAACAGTAGGGGGGGGCTGAGGGCTGGCTGGGGGAGCTGTGGCACGGTGGGGGGGCTGAGGCGCAGTGGGGGGGGCTGAGGGCTGGCTGGGGGAGCTGTGGCACGGCGGGGGGCGTTGGGGGCTGGCTGGGGGAGCTGCGGCACAGCGGGGGGGGTCTGGGGGAGCCGTGGAACAGTGGGGGGGGGCTGAGGGCCGGCTGGGGGAGCTGCGGCACAGCGGGGGGGGCTGGGGGCTGGCTGGGGGAGCTGCGGCACAGCGGGGGGGGTCTGGGGGAGCCGTGGAACAGTGGGGGGGGGCTGAGGGCTGGCTGGGGGAGCCGTGGCGCGGTGGGGGGCGTTGGGGGCTGGCTGGGGGCGGCACAGCCCAGCTACGGCGGCGGCAGCTTGAGGCGCAGGCAGCGGGGCGCCCCCATTCACTTCAGACCGTAGGACCGGGGGGGGGGGGGCGGGTCTCGTCTTCCCTCCCCTCAGCCACCGGCGCTTCCCGCCCTCCCGCTGTCTCACCCCTGCCCCTCCCTTCGCCTCAGGACTCGCGCCGGCATCGCCTCAGCAAACCCGCGTTTCCCGCCCTGCCCGAGCTCGGCCCCGCCCCTCTCGCTTCACCAATCCGTTAGCAGCCCCCCGCTCCGCCCCCTTCATCGGAGACACGCCCACTCGGACACCACCCTCCCCCGCGTAGGCCACGCCTATTGGCTGTTAGCCGCGCCCTTCGCGTAGGGTTTCCAATTGATTGTTAGCCCCGCCCCTCCATAGAGCACGCCCCTCTATTATTGCTCATGCGCGCTTTCTGCTGACTCCCTGCGTTGTCTTCTCTCACACTGGTTTTGCGACAGTGGCGTGTCGGTAGCCGTAAAGCAAGGCGCGCTGTTGACAGCTAACCAGGCAAAGCAGGAAGTGAGTTGGGGGATTAGCAGGGAAGGGGCCCCCCCCCCCCAAGGTTGTCCGCCAAGAGAGGCCTGTGCTGGGGGAGATAGCGAGGCTCGGGGAGGGGCAGCAAGGCGGAAGCAGGGTGCCGGGGGGAGGGGCTGGGGGGTTCTGGGTTGGGGGAGCAGGGGGCCGGGGGGAGGGGCTGGGAGGGTTCTGGGTTGGGGGGGCAGGGGGCCGCGGGGAGGGGACGGGAGCTGGGAGGGTTCTGGGTTGGGGGGGCAGGGGGCCGGGGGGAGGGGACGGGAGCTGGGAGGGTTCTGGGTTGGGGGGGCAGGGTGCTGGCGGGAGGGGCTGGGAGGGTTCTGGGTTGGGGGGGCAGGGTGCTGGGGGTAGGGGACGGGAGCTGGGAGGGTTCTGGGTTGGAGAAGCATGGTGGTGGTAGCGGCAGAAGCCCTGGACATGGGGGGAGTAGTCTTAGGGACAGTAAGCCCCACAGTGTGGTGCTTCAGAGTGTGGTTTCTGCGGGAGGAGGCATTAGAATAGGGAGCGAGAGGGACCCCTAGGGGCAGGGAGAATAGTATGTAATGCATCTCCTTGGGTGAGAGGGAAGCAAGGATCTGGGAAGTGTTTGTGCTGGGTTAGGGATTTGTGGGACAGCTCTTAGCAGTTGGGCACTCTTGGGAGGAGAGGGAGCATTTGGAGGTGTATGGGGTGGTATTACCTGCTTTGTTTAGTCCCTCTGGGGCACCTGGCCTTGGCCACTGTCAGAAGGCAGGACACTGGGCTAGATGGGCCTTTGATCCAACCCAGTGTGGCCGTTCTTATGAGGGGGAATGTAGGGTGGATGCAGAAGTTAGAGTAGGATGAGGTGAAAAGGAGCAGAAGAAGAAAGCGTTAGGTGAGGAAGACGGAATGAGGTTAGTTAGCCAAGCTGCCCTGTGTGTGTGCGCTAAGGATGGGCGATGTGGAAACACAGAGACGATGGCTGTGTGATCCCACTGTAACCATCCAGCTCCATTTGACCCAATGCACTGACTCCTTTCAGTTGAATCTGAGGAGGGAGAAAAAAAGAAATGAACAAGAACAGGAGGCCGCCTCCACCACCAGGCAGTGGTGCTGCCAGAGCCAGACAGGTGAGTCATGGGTTTCCTTTTTTGCTTCTCCCTGGTCTGTGTGAGGAAACACCTCTCCTTTCAGACCTGCTTTGAGGTTCTTGGTGTAAAAAATATTGTTGTCCTGTTGTCAGAATCCCCCCCAATCCCTATGGCTGCTCCCCCTTGTCCTGCCCCAGATAAGCCATCTGTGAAGTAACCTTTGTGTGTATAAAGGCCCCAACCCTGCTACTTCTGACTTCAGCAGGCACAAGTTCAGGCCTGCAGTTTGTTAAGTTTGGGCTCCTTTAGGATGAGAAGTCCCATAGAGATGAAAAATTGTTGTTTGTTAATAATATTGCTCTTGCATTGTGGGTACATTTTTGTCCTGCTTGCCTTATGGTAAACATACTGGTTTGCCAGTGGGAACATTGGCCAGGTTGTAACCCAAGTGGCTTCTGCCTCCATCCCATGGTGGGAATCAGATTTGCTGTCATTTAGAAATCACATCAGGAAAACTGACAAACCAGGAACAATAGAAGTAAACAATCATTCCCCTCCACCCTAGCCCCTTGGGACAAAGGTGGGGGACCAGATGAGAAGGAGTGACTCTTCTGTTTCCGTTGTCTTTCTAACACACACAATGTGGAATTAAAAGTAAACAAACAAACAAAAAACCCTAATGTGTGGGATTGAAAATGGTGTTATGGCATTTCCTTAAGGCACAGTGGCTTTTACCCTAGTTTCATGATGCAGAATTCCCAGTGTTAATTTTCATTTGTGTTTACCTAATGAGCTAGAGTCTGAGGTTTCTCAGTCCCTGTGTACAGGCAGGGTGATCTTTTGAGTTGTTTCTCTCTCTTAACTTTCAGAATCGCATAGCAGGTTCATGTGAGCTGCTGGTCTCCTTTCTGATAGAGACTGGCATGGTCAGGCAATTGCTTTATTTTCAGGAGGAGAATTTAGGATTTTGCTAAGATGTTTGAAATGAATGGTGTTAACTCTTGGGTTTTGTATTTGTTTTGCAAGAATCAGACAATCCATTTAACATTTCAAAGCTTACTCTCCGGTTTGGAGCACATGTGCCAGTCTAATGGTAGGGATTTGATTGCTCCTCATGACTAATGAGGAATAAAATGTGATGTCTTGTCATACATCCCAAGTTAATGGGATCCAGCATCCTGCAACATCCAGTCGGTGGTGGTTAAAGCTGGGTATTATTCCAGGTTTCTTGTATCAGGGGATGTGGGTAATGAGCTTCTGTAGATTTTTCTTTTGCCCCCTTTTTATTGAACTTGGCTATGTGCTGAAAAGGTAGACAGGCTGGAAAGCCGTCTGCCACTTTCTGGGTAGGAACCTACATACACATCACGGTAACTAGTTCTGCTGTCTGGCACCTCACCTAGTTATTCATGGAGGTACCTGTCTGCTGGAGGAGCATGTTAAGAATGGTCAAATTGTCACACAAATTTGAGCTGTTGTGCAAGTCTATGGAGGACAGACTGTCCAGTGACAGATGGCAATAGCCTTCCCTCTCTTCCTATGCCGGGAGGGCTTTGTGGCAGACAGACAGATGATGCCTTTAGAATCCACTTAGGTGAAGATAATGTATTAACCCTCCCCCTTCCCTCCAGTCCTACACTCAATAAAATGACTGTGTGATCAGTTAATTGGCAAGACTTTCAGTGTTACTGGCTATAAAACCTTGATCTACCACACAACTTATCTGACTGTGCTTCAGCTTGGAGGATGAGGGGATCACGTGTGGCTTCCCCATTTGCAGGCCTGCAGTGAAGGTTTGCACTGCTTGCATTAGCCGTTCGTTTAGTAATCTACCAGGAGGCGGTCTAGGGTTGGGTTTTGCCATCTGTCTGGGATTGGGTCCAATTCCATGCATGGACAGGTATTGGGAGCATGTTGGGAGGAGCAAACCAAACACTCCTATAAAAGCGTGTACACACCTGCAATCAAATCTGTGCAGCGATCTCTGTGGGCGATAATACAGTAGGTGCACTCCACTGTACACACAGCAAGATGCACGTTAGGGAAAGCTGTAATAAAGAATGAGGGGAGTAATAGGATGGCGCTCTTGTAGCTCTTCTCGTATGAGGAATGTACGTTAAGCTGTGCCATGCTTAGCAGTGTCAGTAGCTACCCTGTTAGCTTTACTTTATCAGTGGGCAAATTGGCACACCGAGGTGGTGCCTGCCCACGCAATGGAACCCTAGGGTTCTGTCTCATGGCCTCGTGCTCTAACCGTGAGATCACACTCCACATAATACAGGAACCAGGGGTCGCACAATGCATGGAATAGGCAACATATTTAAAAGGACCAGAAGGTAGAACATCTTCACACAATGCACAGTCAGCCTCTGGAGCTCATTGCCACAGAATGGCAAAAATGCGAAGGCCAAAAGCTTAACTGGTTTGAAAAATAAAACAGGTAAGTTTAATAGGCAGCAGGTTTAAAACAAGCAAAAGGAAGTTTTTCTTTATGCAGCGCATATCAACCTGTGGAACTCCTTGCCAGAGGATGTTGTGAAGACCAGGACTTCACCAGGGTTCAAAAAAGAGCTAGATACATTCATGGACAGGTCCATCAATGCTTATTCAAATGCTGTTCTGTTCACTCCCAGTGGCATTGGCCACTGTGGGCAGACAGGACACTGGGCGAGATGGACTTTTGGTCTGACCCCGTCTGGCCGTTCGTATGATCGTGGAGGACGGGTCCATCAGTGGCTGTTCCCATGCTCTGGATGTCCCCATGTCTCCGTTTGCTAGAAGCTGGGACTGGACAACAGAGGATGAATCACTAAATAATTTCTCCACTCTATTCATTCTCTCTGAAGCTTCTGGCTCTATCCACTGTCAGAAGATGGGATACTGGGCTGGACAGTTTGACCCAGTATGGTCACTCTTATGTTCTTAGCCCAAAGCTGGAAGGAAAAACCTGCCCCTTTGTTATCCCTTGGTCTAACCATCAGATGACGCTTCTCTATCAGCAGAGAGCAGAATTCAGGACTCCTTATGCAGTGTCCCATGAGCTAAGCACTGCATACTGCTGCCTCTTGTTGTCTGTTGGGAGCCCACTGACTTGTGGTTTGTCTTTTATCCTCTCCAGATGGGTTTGCTAGTGGATTGCTCTCTGGAGGGGATGAAGAACAATCATCAGGCGGAAGATGGTGAACTGGAAGCAGAATTCCTGGCTATCGTTGGAGGCCGGCCAGATTCAAAAGAGAAGCCAAAAGAGAAAAGTAAGTGGTCCTCAACTCCCTGCCCATTATACATGTCCTCAGCTGGGACACATCTGCATCCCAGAAGGACTGGATTAAAAGAATTACAAACTGTAAACTTCTAGCAGCTTAATTTCAGGGCTACAGCAAGAGGGAAGTGGCAGAGCCTCGCTTAGCAACAAGACCGTCCCCCCCACAAGCACCCTAGTTTGAACGCTGTGCATTTCTCGCCTCTTCTCTTCAGCCCCTTTGCCCATGGAAGCTATTGAGAGAATGGCTGCTCTGTGCATGAAGGACCTGGATGAAGAAGATGGGGAAGAGGAAGAAGATCTGGAAGATGAAGATGATCTGATGGTACGAAGGAATTAATGCCCAGTGACGGGCTGGGGGAGTTGCACAAAACGGCTTGTTTTCTAGTCAATGCCTCGTATGTGGGGAATGTCTCTACAGCAGGGGTCTCCAACCTTTTTTAAGCATGAGATCACTTTTTGAATTTTAAGTGCAATCCAAGATCTACCTCGAATGTAAATATTCTTTCCCCACCTCCTTCCCGCCCCTTCTCCAAGGCCCTGCCCCTGCTCATTCTATTCTCCCTCGCTTGCCCGTCCTCAATCACTTTCATCAGGCTGGGACAGAGGGATGGGGTGCAGGCTGTGGTCTTGAATTAAGGGATCTGGAGTGTGAGGGGCTCTGAGCTGCTCAGGGGGAGCAGTTGGGATGTAGGAAGGGGTTTCAGGCGCAGGCTCTGGAAGGCGTTTAGATTCAGGGGTGCTCAGGGCTAGGGCAGCAGCTTGGGGTGCAGTAGGAGATTCATGACTGGGGTAGGAGTTCGGGATGGGGGCTCCAGCTGGTGGTTCCTGGTTTGTGGTGCAATGGGGCTAACGCAGGCTCACCCTGGCCCTGGCCCACATTTTAAAGCAGCCAGCAAACTTGCTCCATCCCTAGTCCTGTTGTGCCCCCTCTACTCTGTGGAGAAAGGATACAGAGTGGGAGGGGGGCACCTTGACATCAGCACCCTCCTCTCTCTCCCCTGTCCTTCCCTACCCAGCACAGCAAGCAGGAGGCTCCCCACTGGGAGGGGCAGCTCCAAGGCAAAAGGCGGGAGATGAGCATCAGTGGGGGGAGGGGCAGTTGAAATGACAGCCCTTGGCAGCCTCTTGGACAAACGAGTCAAGATCACCTGTCAGAGGCTCCAGGATCTACCAGAGATCCCGAGCTACTGGTTGGTGACCACTGCTCTACAGTAACATTCCTGAGTAGCAACAGGTGAATAGATCCGTGATCCGTTCATCTGCCTGCTCCCTCCAAGTCCTCTTGGAGAAACAGAATTTGTTTTCTCCAAGAAGCTTTATACTTCGGTGTATGACTGGCCAGGGATCCTTCTACTGAATTTTGCACACAGCTGCATGGTGATCCAAACCCATTGTACTGATATTCATGCAGGAATCCCACTATGTTACCCACCTGTCCGCCCTGGGGGACTTCTGCATTTTTGCTATGGCTCCAAATGCAACCATTGCAGAATCCCCCCAGGACTAATCTGTAGATACTGGAGTTAGGGTCTTGACTCCTAGATTATTCCACTTCCTTAGAGATGGGGTACTGTATGTAAGTGCCTGTCACATCCTACGGAGGAGGAGATGCTTGTTACGTGTTCAGACTCTTGCTCCACTGCCTGTCCCTTACTAGCAAGCACCTTAATTTGTCTCTAGTTTATAAATTGCGGCTTCACTGCCCATCAGTGTGAATTCCATTTTGAGCATCTCTGGACAAAATTAGGAGACTAAATTTCTTTGTTTTTGTAGGCGGAACTCCATGAAGTCCTAGGTGAAGAAGAAATCAAGGGTCCCCCAGTACCAGCTGCAAAGGTGCACAACACCCCTTCCAGTCTGCTTCCTTTTTCATTCTCCTCCCTGTTTCCAATGGAAAGCATAGTCCTAGCACAGAGATGGCTTCTGCTACGTAGCTGTACCCTGTACGTCTGCTCCCTCCTCTAGCCCAAACCAGCCTGTTCGGCGTTGCAGCATCTGGGGTATTAGAGAGAGAAATAACCTGGGAGTTCAAAGCCCCTCTTCCTGCTGGTGCCGGGGAAGAGCAAGCTGGAGTAACAAAACTGACAGCTGGGTTCGGGCAGGGCCAGTCTTGGACCTGGGGGTTTTCAGACACGAGTTGGAATTGGTGTCATTGGCCGACCGTCGGGAGGCTGGTTTGAGCGAAGGGATCGGTGGCCATGTGCTGTGCCTGCTGGGAGCCACGTTCCGTAGAGCAGTGTGGGTGCAGCAGCTGTTCCGGGCGAAGATCCCACCGAGCAGGGTGGTGGCGCAGCTTCCCATGACTCCACGCAGGGGCTCAGGGTTTCAGCAGGCAGAGATACCGAGCCCCGAAGCCACTGCAGCCGGGGGTGAGGGGCCCCTCCTCCAACCCCAGCACAGCGCGGCTGCGGCCGGGGCAGCTCTCTGCCATGACCGGTGGGGGAGCGGCCAGTAGGTCGGGCTCCTAGGCTGGGGGCCATGGAGCTCCGGGCGTTGCCCCGCCCTGAGCACTGGTTCCACACTCCCATTGGCCAACGGGAGCTGAGGGGCGGTGCCTGCAGGTAAGAGCAGTGTGTGCGACATGCTGCAGAGCCTCATGCCCTCGCCCACCCCGGAGATGGGCCTGGTGGCTGCTTCTAGGGCGCAGCGCGGTGCCCCAGGGCAGGCGGGCAGCCTGCCTTAGCACTGCTGTCCGGGAGCTGCCCAGGTGAGCCCAAGCCTCTGCCCCGCCCTGAGCCTCCCCAAACCTAGAGCCACCTCCTGCTCCAAACCCCTCGTCCCTGGGCCCATCCCAGAGCCCGCACCTCCTGCACTGCAATACCCTGTTTCCGCCACAGCCCCCAGCACCCCAAAGCCTCAGCCCCAACCCCACTCCAGAGCCCCTGTCCCCGCCCACACCCTGTAAGCTGGGCACTTGTGCAGCCACTCAGAAGAAACGCTGATGCACCCAGCTGATTAGCAGAGCGCTCACAGCACCTACAGCCGGCAGCATGTGTTTCTTCTGGTGGTGCACGTCCGCATGTGCCTTGGTGCACGGAACAAAATGTATTCCTCCCATGGATGAAAAAAATGGGAACATTGCCTGCGCCCCAAGTACCTGCCCCAGCTCGGAGTTCCCCTTGGCCCAACCCCTGCAACACAGTGTCCATGTGCGGAATGACCTTTGTTATGCGATGCATCACTTCCATATTGGCGCGCACAACGAAAATCATTCTGCATGTGGACATAAAAAACTAGAGAGAATACCTGTCCTGTGTGTGGCATCAATTGCAGGATCAGGGCCTAAATGTGCCCCTCAACAAAGTCACTCTTCAGAATTTGGGAGCCAAGTCCCTAAGGGAAAAAATCAAGTGTTTTTGGTGTGTCTTGAAATCCGGTGGGTTTTAGAATTACCGCTGACGAGGACAGGAAAAGGCCATACACCTCAGAGTCTAGGGCATTGCTGCTAGCAGAAAGGGCCTTGTGCTAGTGCTGTTAATTCCTCACTCTCATTAGTGATGGTGTCATCATTTCCACACTGTTCTGCTTTTCTGAGTGTCGGATGAATGCGATTGTCCTCCGTGTCAGTGCTTAGTACCCGTTGCTTGAGCTCAGGTATATCCTGAGAAGAGCGCGTATTTCTTTGCCCGTTCCCTTCACATAATGTGTTGTTTTTCCTGTGCATGTCTTAGAAAGACTTTCAGGGAGATGAAGCTCCGTTCTGATTTTCTCTTCCTTTTTTTTTTTTTTTTTTTTTTTAAATCTAGTGCGGCTAGGCGCAGTGTTGTGTGCGGCTAGGCGCAGTGTTGTGTGCGGCTGGGATTAGTTAACCCCAAGCCTTGTGCTTTTAGACATTTCTGAGGCACTTCCTGTCTTGCCAGCTGCCCCCCGTCAGTCCTTGCTGTCTGAGCAGGTACGAAGTTGTGGCCGCTCTAGACCAGCGGTTTTCAAACGTTTTTCCTCGTGACCCAGTTGAAGAGAAGGGTTGATGGTGCGACCCAGCAGCGTGTGGGCTCCGGGGCGGGGCCGAGGATGAGAGCTTTGGGGCGTGGGAAGGACCCAGTTGAAGAGAAGGGGTGATGGTGCGACCCAGCAGCGTGTGGGCTCCGGGGCGGGGCCGAGGATGAGAGCTTTCGGGTGTGGGAAGGACCCCTGGCTTGGGGGGGCCAACACTGGGGCAGGAGAGACTTACCTTGAGAGGCTCCAGATCAGCACTGCAGCAGGGGGCTAAGGCGGCTTCCTGCCTGCCCTGGCCCCCCAGACCAGGCTGCCCCCAGAAGCAGCCGGCAGCAGGTTCCCAGCCGATGGGAGTGCGGAGCTAGTGCTGGGGGCAGGGGCTGTGCGCGGAGCCCTTTCCCCTTGGGAGCCAGTCCTGTTGCCGGCTGCTCCTGGGGCGCAGCGCAGTCTACAGTGCCAGGATGGGCAGGGAGCTGCCTTACCCCCCACTGCTCCACCTGCAGCAGCGAGGCCCAGCGCCTGACATTCCACGACACAGTGCTGGGTCCAGAGCCATAGTTTGAAAACCGCTGCTCTAGACCCAAGTTGTCCCGGAGAATCGTTCTAGCGCACGTAAAAACCAGGGAGTGAAACCACTCGGCCCAGTTGGACTGCCCTGAGCTGAGCGGAATACAGGTCTCTCTTTGGACGTGTGGATGTGGCTGGGCTAGCAGGCTGGTGGTTTGGATTCACCGACCACGCTTTTTCCTCCTCTTCCCTGGGCTCTAGCAGGCGGACGCAACCCCAGCTGACTCTGGCGGCGTGGAGTCCACTCTGGTGGAGAGGCTGGAAATGTACAGAGCCGCCATTGCCAACGCGAAGCAAGCTGGCGATAGCTCCAAGATGCGCAGATACGAACGGGGCCTCCAGGTGAGCTTGCAAGAACACCAGTGGGAGCAGGCCCGGGCTAATGTCTGGGTAACCAGCTTGTCGATGCTTTAAGAACGAAACAGAAAAGATGTTTTAGAAACTGTTTGATCTTCAGCGTGCAGCTGAGCATGGTCAGCACTGCCAGACTTCAAAGCATGACACTTAAAATCCATAGTTAGGCACCCACATACGGGGTTTTATTTTTTCCCCCCCTTTTGCTCCTAGTGCCTTTGGGGGACCCTATGTGTCCTGAGCCCTTCTGAAAATCAGGCCATTTTTATTTGGGTCTCTCTATGGATATTACAATAGCTGATAACCCCTCCGCACTGGGTATATTGCAGGGTGCAGCGCTCTGATCGTAGACAGAATCCTAGAACACTAGAACTGGAAGGTACCTCGCGAGGTCATCAAGTCCAGTCCCTGCCCCCACGGCAGGACCAAGCACCGTCTAGATGTCTTAATATTTATCGCTATCGCTGTGTCTTCAGAGACAGTATCCAACCCAAAGGCCCCAGCATGGTCCTGCTGGAACCTGTACTGCTGCAGGTGTTGGCTTTCCAATTAGATGTAAAATGGAGATACCGCTCACTCATGAGAGAGACCAGACCGGGTCAGCCCAAAGGCCCACCTAGCCCAGTGTCCTGTCTTCTGACAGTGGCCAGTGCCAGATGCCCCAGAGTGGATGAACAGAACAGGGAATCATCAAGTGATCCCTCCCCTGTTGCCCATTCCTAGCTTCTGATAAACAGAGATAAGAGCCAGGATGGGCAGGGACAGTGTCCAACAGCCATCGATGGACTTATCCTCCATGAACTTATCTAACTCTTTCTTCGAACCTCGTTACAGTCTTGGCCTTCGCAGCATCCTCTGGCAGGGAGTTCCACAGGTTGATGGTGTGTTATGTGACACTGCACCAGGGTCATTAAAGTTCCCATAGTGCTTTTTGTAAGTCAGAGTACCCATCCCGGCCAGGTTCATTCTGCATCTTCATTTGGGTGTGGAGTCTTCAGGTCTGAACCAGGATGTGCTGTGACTGTGTGCTGCTCTTCCCCGCATGGCTGCTTTCCACCATGGAGCGCTGCATGTGTGTGATGCAATTTCTCTATAGAGCGCGTGTGGCAGGGGTGCTTTTGGTCCTAGAGGCTGAATGGCACCACAGTAATCTGAGAGGCGGCTGCTTTCTAGTCAGGAAAAATGTGGCGCTTGCCGTTTGGCTGAGGAACGGCTCTTTAGCTGATGACAAGCTGTGGGTCTAATTAGGCTGCAGTTTCTGGGCTGGTTTAGGACTAAGGTGCTGGCATCTAGGAATGTAAAAACGCATGAAAGTAGTTAACCAGTGAAACATTTTAACAGGTTAACTACTGCAGGCAAGCGGCTGCTCCAGCCCACCGCACCATGAGCAGGGCCTAACTTGCAAGCTGGCGAGTAAGCCACCTGCTTACCGGGTAACCTCTGACATCCCTCCTGACATCCAGTGTTCTTGTTGTTGGGTTTCTAGCAGAAGCAATGGCTAGTTTTTAAGTGCCTGCTCCTATAGCTGTTGGCCGAAACCAAGCATGAGAGTCTGGACGCACATAGCTAGTTATCCATTGCTGTTTGTTTGTTTCCAAGACTTTAGAAAACATGCTGACCTCTGTGAGGAAGGGCAAAAAGATCGACAAGGAAGAAATCCCGCCCGCGGTCGCACTGGGAAAGGGCGGGAACTCCCCCCTGCCGAGTTTATCCAGCCATCCTCTGCCACAGCCACCTGCCACAGCACCTCCACAGGCCCCCTCTGCAGCATCTGCCAAGCCGCCGCCTCCTGTTCTGCCAAAGCCAGCCCTGGCCTTGCCCATCAGACCCCCAGGGACGCCAGAGGAAAAACCTGCCCGTTTGGCACTATCAGGTACGACTGGGGGGCCTGCTCATTCTCTCTCACTGCAAGTGGTGGAGTTGATAAATACCCACTGATCTAGGATCATGATGTTCCCCTGGTCTGGCCCGGGGTGACTCTGAAGCAGACACAAAGCACAGGGACTTCTTTCTCTGTCTCCTGTCAGGTCCTGAAAACTCCAGCCCACAGGCGCTCCTCCAGGACAGGCAGCGGGAGTACAAGCTAGCCGCGCTGCAAGCTAAACAGGAAGGCAGCGTTGAGTTGGCCACGAAATACTACCGCATCGCGAAGGTAGGCGCCTGCCAACCACAGTGCTCTTCTGGCAGCCTGGCACGCCCCTGGTTTAGTCCTAGAGGTGACCCTTTCAGGGCGTGCTGTCAAGACGTTGACTGGTTTGTGCTCAGGAGGCTGACGGTAACCCACGTCCACTGGTGCTGCAGCAGTTTGGGACTCTCTTGCACCTTGGCTTGTCTTACTCTGGGACAGGCTTTTCCTTCAGTTCAGCTGGTCAGCTTTGTACAGGGAATTAAAACCGAACTGTGGCCTGCGGGGGGGAAAAAGACCTTGAAAACTGCCATTAACGTGGGGTAAGGGTCATGTCTACATGCTGGCCCGGGTGTGGCTGAAGAAAATACATTCATCTGCTCCTATCTATCCACCACCTTTGGAGCAGCTTCCCTAAGCAACACTGAACCTGCGCTGGGAGGATGGTTCATTTGCTGTAGCAGGAGGCTGGGAGCCCAGAGGTCTGATTCTGGGGGAAACTGGGGCTTAGTAGTTAGAGCAGAACATTGGAAGCCAGGACTCCTCTGTTCTAATTTCTGCTCACTGTGACACCGTGGGGGCAAATTGCTTTGGTTTTCTCAGTTGTAAATTTGGAGATAAATCCCACTTTGCATTGGGGATGTTAAAATGCGGGTAATTGGCTAATTGTGTAACCACTGAAATATTTTCAGCAGTTACACACATACCTGCAGCGCAGAGTGGCAGTCAGCTCCCCGGGAACCGGTGCACACGGGGAGCCGGCTTTTACACCGGCTCCTGGCACGCACTGGCGGCTGCCCCACGCTGCTGCCTCTGATACAGCAGCAGCATCACAGGGTGGCAGTTGGCTCCCCAGGAGCCAATGTGTGACGGGAGCCGGCTCCCTGCATGTACCAGTTCCCGCCTGCTGCCACGCGCTGCTGTGTCCGATACAGAGGCAGCAGTGTGGGGCAGATGCTGGCTCCCTGGGAGCTGGACCGGGAGCCGCGTGTGAGCGTTTGGGTAACAGATAAGCTCATGCTTAACAGGTACCCTCTTACATCCCTGCTTTACATGCGCTATCCGACCTGGTCTGCGTGGCTGTAAAGTGGCGAGCTGTTGAAGACCGAGATTTAAAGTACTGTTCTCCCTGTCTCGTGCCTTCCAGAGCTTTGATCCCATTCTAGAAGCCGTGGGGAAAGGTGAAACCGTGGATCTGAGCCGCCTGCCCCCCCGTCCAGGTGAGAATTGACTCTCGGCTTTGCCGAACAGCTTCATCCTCTTTCTGGAGCGCGTCCCACAGACTTCATTGGTGTCAGGAGGAACTGGCATGTGCGAGAAGTGCTGACACGGCAGTCGCGGTCTGTCTTTGCCGAGGCAGGCCTGTATAGCTATACTGGCCAGAGGGGTGAAGGAGCTGGCTGGTCAGAGTCCTTATGCTGTCATTCGGGGAGGTGGCTTGGGCCAAAGATCCTCTGACGCCAGTAAAGCCGCCCTCGAGGGCGCTGCCAGGACAGCTGCATCTGCCAAGCCTTTCCAGGGGAGACTAGCCCTTGCTGGCATCCCATGGTTGGAGAGGGCCTGGAAGTTGACAGTCATGGGTTCTTGTCCCAGTTCTGTCGCTTATTCACTGTGTGGCCTTTGGAAGGGGACTCTGCCGCTCTGTGTCTGTCAAATGGGGCAGGGCGGAAGGAGGTGCCAGGGAAAGAGGAAGTGTCCGAGTTGCGGTGTGCCATCTGGGCGGTGCTCCTCGAGAGGACAGGCTTGGCGGGGCCAGTAGCTGATCTACTTTCTGTCCATCTGGGTTGATTGGGGTTTTTTTTTATTATTATTTTTCACTTTCTGCTTGTCACTTACCAGCTTCTTTTCACAGATCAGCTGCCCAAGGAGCTGCCGTCCCCACGCCCGCAGCAACAATCCGCTGTGTCGCCAGTGATGCCTCTAGCAAAATCCCCAGCCTCCGTTGCAGGTCTGAGCCCCAGAGTGGCATGTGGCTATCGGGGCCACCCCCCGGCACGACAGGAGATTTGCTCCTTGTGCCGTGCAGACAGAGCCGGAATGGGAGCCGGATGCGTTACCGCCTCTTTGGGAGTTGCAGCATATCTCGCCTGCCTTGCTTGGGCTGCTAAGCACAGCAACTCCGCTCTGTAGTGAAAGGTGAAACCTGCCCAGACAGTAAATAGGAGGCGGGGAGGAGGAGGCAAGCCAGGGAGTGGCCTTACTGTGCAAACTCCATTCAGCCACTACATGCAGAGCCCCCAGCAGCAGCGGCCGGGAAGCATTCCAGAGCCTTTTGGAGCTTGTGCTGCACGTTTGGATACGTGACAACTCCTCGTGACACGGGGATGGGTGGGTGTGTGTGCTCCCTGATTCTTATTTAGTGTATGCTCTCAGGGAAGAGGCAGTAGTTCCTAGTGGATAGCGCACTGGGGTAGAACTCAGCAGACTTGGGTCCTATTTCTGGCTCTCCCGTTGGGTGCCCATGGGCAAGTCATGGGCCGCTTCATGCCTTGGTTTCCCCATCTGTGAAAAGTGGGGTAATGACACTGATTTGCCCCGAAAATCGCCTGGAGGCCTACTGCTGAAAGTGCCAGGGTAAGAGCTGGATAGTCTAAGCAGTGGTTAGAAGCAGGTTGGGAATGAAATGCTGAGCTGCTTTCTGTCCACACCTGAGCTGCAGAGTTACAGCTTTTTGTTAAGGTGGGAGACATTGGCACCCAATAAACCCGTGGCACCTTTCTTTCCTCCCTGGAAATAGACATCCCTGCCCCCCCTCGCGACATGCTGGAGGCTCTGCAGCAGAGGATGGAGAGGTATAAAACAGCCTCCGCTCAGGCCAAGAGCAAAGGAGACGACCGGAAGGCAAGAATGCACGAGCGCATTGTGAAGGTGAGGAAACCGTGTGAGTCCTGGAACCTGCGCCTAACCTTACGGCTCTGAGTGGGTCCTGGCTGCCTCGCCCCCAGCAGAAACGCTTCTGAATTAGTGCTGGATGGCAGGATAGCATTCTCTAGAGGGCAGTGCTGCTGGGCATTCGATTGGTGGTTGTCTGCTGGTGCCGACCTCTGTGGCCAGGAGCTCAGTGCCTCTGAGCTGGAAAGGATCTCACTCAGAGTCATTAGCATCTTTCGTGCTTTCCCCCAAAGCTGGGGGTGTGGTACATTTGGGGTGACTGCCTGCTGCCTTCCTAAATCCCCCTGCAGTTTCATGTGGATGCACGATACATCGCTCCAAGTGTGCCTGGGCACTGTTAAAACAGCTGCTCCGTTCCACCCCAGAGACCGCTGCATTGTCTCATTCTGATTGGTCGATGGAACACCCCCCTGTCGGCAGCTTGCAGGTGGATTGCCCCACCGGTTCCATGTGCCCCCCCATCTGTCTGTATCCACCTACCGCCGCTTGTCTGACATTGGACTGTAAGCTCTCGGGCAAGGACCCGCCTCACCATTGGGCATGCGGGTGCCCAGCGCAGCGGGGTCCTGCCCAGCGCTGCGGCCGTGTAAATAACCAGGGGCAGGTCTTTCTCCGTCGGGCGTGCCTGAGAGCTGGCCTGTTTGGATTTCTCTTTCAGCAATACCAGGAGGCCATCCGCGCGCACAAAGCAGGGAAAGCGGTGGAGTTTGCTGAGCTGCCGGTTCCACCAGGTATTCTCTGGTTTTATGGCGCTGCCGGTGTAGAGCGGTAGAAGACGCGCCTCGCCCGCGGTTTTTTAAAAACTTCCGCACGTGTGAATTTCACTCTGGAATGGCAGCTCTGGAGACCTCTTGATTCATAGCACCCAGCACTGGCAGCAACGGGGCAAGCTTCTGTTGCTCCAGCCCCACCTACAAGGCCATCCCTAGGGGAGCCTGGCACAACCCCCATCCCCCCTCCCCTACCCCAGGTGTGGGGCCCAGGTTCCCAGCCAGTGGGAGTGCGGAGCGAGCGCTCGGGGCCAAGGCCAGGGCCAGGGTGGGGCTTGGGGGAAGGGGTAGAGCAGGACTGGGGCAGACTGAGTGCAGGAGGGGGACGTCCCCTGCTGCTGCCCCATGCCAGCCCCCCCAGGTGATGCCCCGTGCCGTCCTGGGCCCCCTCCATAAGACAGCTGAGGTGGCAAGTGTGGGGCCCCCCCAAAGTGTGGGGTTTGGGGCAGCCATCCCGAACCGTTCTGTGAAGGGGACAGCTCTCCCCACCAGTGTCCTTGAACTCTGCCTTGGAAGCATGTTCCCCCTAGGCACGAGAGGGACTTTGTCTCCTTTCTGTGGCCATTGGCACGTCTCCGGAGACGGCCCCCGCTCCCCAGCAGCTCTGCTTCCCCATGCTGCGCCCGCGGAGGGGCTGGATGGAGCGGTCACGCTGTGGGACCCGCGGGGCGCCCGGGGGTGCGGCAGCTCTCGGTGGGAGTCTGATCCGTTTGTCCGCTCTCGAGCCTTGCCATCTCTCTGGCAGGCTTCCCGCCCATCCATGGCACGGAGGCGTCATCAGGGGACCAAAGCATCGTGGGAGTCCTGGAAACGGCTATGAAACTAGCCAATCAGGACGACCGAGAGAATGAGGAAGAAGAGGACGATGCGGAGGCGATGAGGAAGGTCAGGTTCTGCGGACCTGGGAGTTGACCCGCTAGGCACACGATGGATCAGTTAAAACCGATGCTGGGCTGGACTGACTGGTCCCTAGGGTGGGACCCATTCACCTGTGCTAGGAACCCTTTTTCTCTCTATGGGAGTGGAGGGGAGTGTAAACGCCAGAGGTCAGGGAAAGGTCCCCTACCCACGCACAGCCTCTGGAGCATTTGGTGTTGAACCCGTCAGATACCCGCGTGGATGGGTCGTTAGTCTGAGCAAGTACCGTCGGCAAGCGGGGACACTGGGATAGTTGGCCTTACTGGTCTGCCGGGGGTGTCTGCCACGGGACTGATCCCAGATTAGAAGGACCCAAGAGCCCTTGCTGAAAGAGTCGCTGTGCAGAGGTACTGGTGCAGCTTTCTGCAGGCCAGGCACATGCCATGAGCATGCAACTACTGATCCTGATTTGTACACTCACCCTGCGCAGTGCTTCCCGAGTTACTTGGGTTTGAGCCCGGAAGGCATTTTCCCAGGGTTAGATTTGCAGAGACAGGGCGGGGGGGGGGGGGTATTGCTTTCCTCCGCGCAGCATGAGACACAGGTCACTTGCAGGTTTCAATTAGTGGGAAAGATGGATTCTGTGACTCTGCCTGGGGCCAGAGGTCTGCTACAGGAGTGGGTAGGGGACGCCCGCCCAGATGATCATGAAGGTCCCTTGAAGTCCCGTGGGTCCGAGTGTGGGTTGAATTTTATACTGCTGGCTAACGTGGGCTTTCCCTCTCTCCGGGTGTTTCAGTTCCCATCTTACCCCCGCTCCAGAGTGCAGGAGTGTCCCGTTCGGCTGTAAGAAAAGTCGCTTTGTGTGTTTTTTCTGATGCGTAATTCCAGCCCGGCTCCCGCCCTGTGCTGCCAAAACCAGCCACCTCCTCCCAGCCCAAGCCGCCCTCCCAGCACGTCCAACGAGCGTCTGTCGGAGGTACCCCTGCAGCCGCAAATCCTGCTGGGCCTGGTAAATCCACCAAAGCAAACACAAAAGGTACTCGTGCCTTCCTGTGCGCAGAAACGTTCTGCCAAGGCCGGCGCGGTGGGGCATGCCGGGCTGTGTGTTGATGTAGGTGCTGCAGCCAGTCCCTGCGCCTGTTCTCTGGCTGGGATGGTCACCTGGCCCAATTTGCTCCCTGGGGTGTAGTTTGGCCAGGCCGGGGACTTAGGGGGACAATACACGGCAACGCTCGGCACCAGGCTGGACCGGCCAGCTGGTATTCAGCAGCCTCGCCGAAGAGCCATGCACGTACTTGGCACCCCACGTCCTGTCTCCGGTAGCAAGGGGCACTGCGCTGTAGCTGCCGTTCCAGCACGGACGGTGTCGGAGCGGGGCAGAGCGTTACTTCCCGATTGCTGACCGGCAGGCCACCCACGTGAAACGCAGCCAGTCCTGGAGTGGCCACCCCTGCCCACCGCTCTTGGCTTTTCAGCCCACCCTCCCAATCCTCCCATGCGGTTTACAGACCAAGGATCTCTTCCTCGCCTCCTGCCTCCTAGCCCTCACTTAGCCAATGCTGCCTAGTTCCTGCTATGTCAGCTGGGTTGAAGTAGCCCCTCCGCCCGCCCATGCCCCCTCTTCATCAGTTAACCCGTTAAACCTAGGGTGGGGAACCTTTGTGGGCCGGGGGCCGCTGACCTCCAGGAAAACCAGTCGGGGGCCGCACACATGTGAGAAGCAGAAAACCCCGTCACTGACGTGACCCCCAAGTGAGAAGGAGGGAGACACTCCCCGCATTCCCCTCGCACCCCCAAGCCTTGGGGGGCCCGGATTAGTCGATTTTTGTCTGCTCCAGCCCCGTGGGAGGCTGGAACACCAGTACGGGCTCCCCGAAGCTGGGGAGCCGGATCCAGGCAAGCATCCGGCACCCGGGCCTCAGGTTCCCCACCCCTGGATTGCATATTACATTTAACCCGCTAGCCAGTTAAAGGGGATTCGATGCCCTTCTTTCAGGTGTAATTTGCATCAGAGTCACCTGTCCTGAGCAAAAGGCGTCTTAAGTCCACGATGGCTGGAGAGATCCCCACCGCAGTGCTACTGACACACGCAGCCCCTGGGCCCCAGGGGGGGGGATGGGCCTGGTATTTTGAATACACCTGCACCCCCCCACCTTTTCCAGTTCGGACTCCCCTTCGCCTGCAGTCCCAGCATCCACCCACCTCCTCTTTGTCTTCCTCCCGGCAGCCCAACAGCAGCTGGCTTTCCTGGAGGGCAGGAAGAAACAGCTGATGCAGGCGGCGCTCCGAGCCAAGCAGAAGAACGACATCGAGGGAGCCAAGCTGTTCCTGCGCCAGGCCAAGGGCCTGGGCCCCATGATCGAGGCGTCCCAGGGTGGGCTTCCTGTCGACATAACCAAAGTAAGGCGGCCCCTATGGGGCATTCACTTGGAGCCCATCCACAGTGCGAGCAAGGCTGGGCCCTGGCCACACAGTCAGAAAAGGGTCTCGGCCTTTTCAAAAGCCTAGAGGTCCAACATCAGAGCGGCCAGGCTGGGTCAGCCCCAAGGCCCATCCAGCCCAGGATGCTGTCTGCCCACAGAAGCCAGTGCCAGGTGCCCCAGAGGGAGTGAACAGAACAGGGATCCCTCCCCAGTCTCCCAGTCCCAGCGCCTGACCAGTCCTAGGCAGCGCCTTTCTGCCTCTCGCCATTCAACATGCCTTTCCTGTGGTGTCTTTCGCTCCTTCTCCTGCCACGCCGTGCACCTTGGCTGTGTGCTAGTTAGACAGCTGACATGGCCCACCCCAGAAGTGGCCGCCATTCTGTGCTGGGCATTGTGATTTTCACATTCAGCATTTGTCACTGTTCAAGCTTGTGCTGGCAATGCCGCATGACAGAAGGATAAATGGCCGGGTCGCTTCTTACAGCGCAACAATAACCTGTCTCTAAGGTGTGCTGCCAGGAGAACAGTCGCAGCCGTGCGTTTCACCTGAACTCAGCGGTGTGCAATGCACAAGGTCCCGGACTTTAGTAGAACCACAGCTGTGTTACGTACTGACCCTTGCAAGCCCCACTCCCCGCACTTTCAAAGTGCCGACTAGCGATGCAAAATCCCCTTGAAAGTTTTAACCAGTTAAACTGTATGTTGAACCAGTTCACCAGCCTGCAGCGTTGCTCTGCGGGGGGCACTGGAGTAGCCCCCCATCCGTAGTACAGCGCAGTAGCAGTGCGGGGAGGGGGCTCCAGCTGGGCCAGGCGCTGGTTAACCGGTTACCTGTTTACATCCCTACTGCTGAGGCTGTGCCTGTATGGGAGGGTAGCGTAATGGCTAGGTTAGGGATGAGCGTTTCTCCTGGATTCTGCTCCGCGCTCCGAGGAGGGCGTTGGGCCCAGTGATTAGAGCAGAGACCGGCCAGCCGTACCCCTGGCTTTGCCTCACTGCGGGACTTTGTCGGTGGAGATGCGAGAGGAAGCGGCGTGTCTGGAGTGCGACATGGGGCTATTACCTGCCTGCTGGGGGCTGGGAGGCTGGGTCAGCAAGGGAAGACGGAGGATGCGGTACAGTGCCCGGGTGAGTCCTCACGCCAGGACTCGGCCTGCCCAGCAGGAAATCTCTTCCCTTGAAACTGCCAGCCAGTCGCACGCCCCCTTCTCTTCCAGGTGCCCCCAGCCCCAGAGAACAAGGAGGATTTCGTGCTCATGCAGCGTCGTGGGGTCAGCATCTCCCCGGACGCAGCCAGCCAGTACGTGGAGCTCATGAAGCTGATGAAGCGGCAGCACGAGGTAGAAGATTCAGGGCAGGTTGGCTGGGAAGAGCACGCCCTGCAGGGCTACCCGAGGCCTAGAAGCTACTGGGAACAGGAGTAATGGGGCAGGGGATTCCTCCAGCTTTCATGCCTTAAGCCAGGGGTGAGGAACCGCAGGCCCGGGGGCCAAACGTGGCCCCCGGCTTCCCTGGATCTGGCCCCTGAGGCTCAGGGTTCCCCCCAGCTGGCGCTCCAGCCCCTCTGCTGCCCCACTGCAGGGCTGGAGGACGCAAGATCTAGGCTTGGTCCCCCTAGGCTCGGGTGTGCAGGGGGATGTGGGGAGGGTCTGTCTGCTTCTCACTGAGGGGTTTGTTCGGTGTGTTTGCTGCTCACGTGTGTGCGGCTCCCAACTGGTTTTTCTGTAGGTCAGTGGCCCCTGACTCACAAAGGGTTCCCCCCCTTGGTTAAGCTGCCAGCTGTGGTCCTAAGAGTGTTAGGATCCTGTCAGCTGCTGCGTCCGGTCAAGTCAAACTTCGCCTCTTGGGGGGCCATCTCTCCAGGGTCATGGGATGTCGGTGGGCATAGCGAGAAAACGCAGGTGTCGGTTGGCTTCCAAGGCGTCGGGCCAGGCAGCTGGGGGAGACGCCCCTTCTGTTAAGCTGGCTTGTGTGTTGGCGGGAACGTGACCCGGATGGCAGTGCGCCAGCTGGGTTGCAAAGGTTTGTGGGCGGGAGGAAGGATTGCTTGGGCCCATGCCCACCATTGCCTCTCTGCACCATCTTCCCCTTTCTGACTCAGCGGCTCCGTCTGAGAACATTTCTCCGCTGGTGGCTGTGTCTGAGAAGGGCGGCGGGTCCGTGGATGGCAGGCACTGGAGGAGGGGGGATTGTGGTAACTTTCTCTTGTGTATTTTTTTTGTCCCAGATGTGTATGAATTACTCCAAGCAGTTCACTCACCTGGGGAATATTGCCGAAACGACCAAGTAAGTATGTCAGCAGGAGGGATTTCTCTCGCCTTTTCCCTCCGGCTCCCGCCCTTGGCTTGGTTGTACTCCCCCCCCCCCCCCCCCATCCCCCCCCCAATGCTGTTGCAGAATTACCTAGCATGGCTTCTGGCAGGGAAGTCCTGCGTTTCCTGTCCGAGATCTGCCTGTGTTGGGTTGCCACCAATTTCTGGCCTGCTGGCAGCTCTGCTGCACGTTCTGCCTTTCAGATAAGACACTAAGCAGAGGTCCCGACTCTCGGACCTTTTTCCCAGCTCCAGTGTCCTGCCTGAATTCCAGCACAGGGAATTCCAAACTGCCTGCCTACAATTCCTGGCACGCAGGACACTTCGCTGCGCAGTGTTGTTAACAACGCATGCCAGCTGCTGTTTTCTGCTCCAGAGGTGGCCACATTTCGGTGGGGGGCAGGGTTCCCTCTAAGCTTTTCCATCCCTGTGTGGAATAAATTGTATGTGCACCGAGCCATGTGCGAATGTGCACCACCAGTAGAAACAAAATCCTAGCAGCAGGCGCTCTGCTAATCAGCTGGGCAGCATTTGACTGTCACAAGCACCCAGCCCACAGGGACCACTGGTTGAGATACGTGAAAGCATTGCAACGTCTGAAGCATTTGGGTAAAGGCTGCTGTGTTAAATATCGCAAGTTTTTGCCGTGAGAATGTTCAGCTGGTCGCCCCTGGCTCCAGTCTCTCCACCCTAGAAGGTGCTTGTATTAAATTCAGGAGTCTCTCGTCCAGCCCCTCCCCCAGTCAAAGCTAGGAGTGCACATTAAGAGGGCCTTGGCCCACGTGGGCGGGTTTGCTCCACCTCTGTCAGACAGAGGCTGCTGGTTTGAATTTGTGAGCTAGGAACTGGCTCAGTGGCTGAGGCATACAGAGGGGCCTTCAGCCAGCGCGGAGGCCAACACTACAAGATCTCTGTGCTGTGGGCACAACATGCGTTACACAATAAAGCGACGGTAGGGTCCCCTTGTAACGTGTTGAGGCTCCAGTTTGGAGCTGAAGGAAGGGCAGAGACCTGGACGGTGGTCCAGACGGCAGTTCTGAGGTATGATTGCCGCTCTCCTGGCACCCTTGGGGTATAGCCGCACCCAGGATCTACTCCGACAGCCTGTGCTGCTGGGGCTAAGCTGCTGTTCTGGCTTTGATCTGGCGAGGCATGCAGGAGCTGCAGTCACGCCTCCTGCTGGTGGGGAGACGTACCGAAGGCCCCGTGCAGAGGGGGACCGTGGAATGCCTCTCCGGCAGGCTGTGGGCGGTGGAGACCGAGTGGGGGATGCAGGAATGCTCTTGCAGCGCTCCGAGAGCAGCCCACAGAATAACCTGGGGGGGCCGCAATGGAATCTCTGTAAGGGTATGTCTACACTACCACCCTAGTTCGAACTAGGGTGGTTAATGTAGGCATTCGAAGTTGCAAATGAAGCCCGGGATTTAAATATCCCGGGCTTCATTTGCATCTTGCCGGGCGGGCGCCATTTTTAAATGCCCTTAGTTCGAACTCCGTGCCCGCGGCTACACGCGGCACGGAGTAGGTAGTTCGAATTAGGTTCTCTAATTCGAACTACCAGTACACCTCGTTCCACGAAGAGTAACCGTAGTTCGAATTAGAGATCCTAATTCGAACTACCTACTCCGTGCCGCGTGTAGCCGCGGGCACGGAGTTCAAACTAAGGGCATTTAAAAATGGCGCCCGCCCGGCAAGATGCAAATGAAGCCCGGGATATTTAAATCCCGGGCTTCATTTGCAACTTTGAATGCCTACATTAACCACCCTAGTTCGAACTAGGGTGGTAGTGTAGACATACCCTAAGAGCCAACTCCCGGCTCATCTCTGCTCCTCTCCCGCCAGGTTTGAGAAGATGGCCGAGGACTGCAAGAGTAACATGGAAATCTTAAAGCAAGCCCACGCCAAGGGCTTCCCGCTGCCCAAGTACCACTATGAGCAGAGGACCTTCAGTGTGGTCAAGTAGGTGAATGTGCGGCCAGCGGCTCCCTGCTCCTTCCATTCCAGCCATTACAGGGGTCACCGAGGCCCCTCCAGAGCTGCTGTACCTGGCCCACGGGCCTCGCTTTCCAGGAGCCCTTCTCTCCACTGGGCTGTACACGTTGCCCTCTGCCTCCCAGTAGGTCTGCCCCACCGCCTCTAGTCTCCAGAACTGAGTAGGGGGGTTGAGTTCTTTCAGGCTAGGGCATGTGAGTCAGGCAGAGATGGGGGGCCCCCAGAGGGTGGGGTGACTAGGCCTGTTGTATGTTTCATCCCCCTGGCTAACACTAGATGCCTCAGTTACACACTGTTGGCTAAAACCAAGATCTGGGCTGCTCCGTGCCTCAGTTTCCCCATTAGCAAAATGGGGTAGCACCCTTTTTCAGATGCACTGCAGTCCATGGGTGGAAGGCGGGGCAAGAGCCGTGTCTCATTTGTACCAGAAGGTTGTCCTGGCAGAGAGAGATTTTACTGGTAGAGTTGAGGTCCAGCTGTGTCAGTCTGCCGCGTGCATGGGCTGGAAGTGTGGCCCTGCATGGGGCACCGGTCCCAGGTCACTGCTGGGCTGGCTGGTGGGGGTAGAAATTCCTGGCTGTTTAACCTTCCTTCTGCCTTATTCTTGCAGGATCTTCCCTGAGCTGAACAGCAACGATATGGTTCTCACGATTGTGAAAGGGATCAACCTCCCAGCCCCGCCAGGTAACGTGGCGGTTGACTCGGACGAGCAAAGGGGGGGGGGGGTGTCCAGTTGCTGCTCTGCGAAGTAGCCAGAAACAGCTGCTGTGCGCCGGTCGCTCGCTAGCGCAGCGACAGACGGGAGCCACTGACCGGCCCCAGGCTCGTGGCTGCAGTCGAGGGGAAGTGACAGTGGCCGCTTAGCTCTGGGATGGCCACACAAGGATGGGTGTCAGACCCTCGCAGAGGGGCAGTGTTTGACCTGCCGGGAAATGTTTTTCCCCCAGCAGAAAATTATTTTTTATGGGAAAATTTGTGACCCAACGTTTCTCTTAGGAAATGCTGCTGCAGTGCCTTGTGGGAGTTGTAGTTTGGGTGTCTCATGCGCCCATTTTACAGACCAGGTAGGCTCCCCGATTCACGTGTATCTGCCACAGTGTACCACTGTCTCCCTATGGGAGTCCCTGGCTATGGTGCATCTTGGAAAATGGAGTCCAGCCAGAGAGCTCAGCTAGTAGAGGAGATTGGGGATAGGAGACAGCCGAACTACAGCTCCCATGATGCAGTGTGGCAGATTGTCCCAGTAGAAATACTTTGGTTTGGGGCTATGCAGAAGAGCGAAAACTTTCTGTGGAGATTGGACACTTCTCTCGAAAAACGTCTGTTAATCGAACACCCACTTTTCCATCACAGCCCAGTTGTAACGTTTTTCACGCAGTCCAAAAAAAAAAAAAACAGACTTGTCTTCCATCTTGGTCAGAACCTCCTGTCTTGAACAACCGCTCCGCTCTCCCCTCCCTCTCCGGTACAAATCAATCTGCCCTTCAGTTCAAACGCTCTCCACGCTGGGTGGGTAAACGCCCAGGGACGTTGCTTGGATCGCTGGGAGCAAGCAGTCCCCTGGCGCCTGGCCCCTGGGGTTTATCTCATGGGTTGTGTCTCAGGGTTTCTCCTTTAAGTGATGAACCCAGGTGGGCTTGGTCTTTGCAGGCGTGGCTCCCAACGACCTGGACGCCTTCGTGCGCTTCGAGTTTCCCCACCCCAACGCGGTGAGTGCTGGACCCTGCCCAGAGACGTTCCCGGGCTGCAGCTGGGAAGCTCGTCTCTCACCCTCGCTTGTGCCTTGTGTTGTAGGAGGAAGCCCAGAAAGACAAGACCAGTGTGATCAAAAACACAGACTCCCCCGGTAGGCTGCGGTCTGGGGTGGTGTGTGTGTGTCGGGGGGGGGAGAAGGGGTCCCTCGGGTTAGCCTTTCCTTCCCAGAGACTCGGCCTAGAGGAGCTCCTGAGGTCTCTTCCAGCCCTGACCTTCTGTGAGTCAGTGCCCTGCATGTGGCATGAGCCCAGGGGATGAGCACCCCGCGTGGAATCTGTCTTGTGGGAATAGAAGTGGACGGCGCGGGGCAGGGCCGATTCTGCAGAGAGGCCCCTGGATATTCCGGGGCCCCAGATGAGCTCAACACGGCTGTGCACTTGCAGAGCCAGGTGGGGACTCCGGACGAGGAGGAAGGGAGGCAGGCCTGGGGGACAGTGGCTGCCCTGTGTGTGAAGCACAGCGGGGAGCCAGCAGGTTGGGGTTGTGGGGGAGCCTGGGAGTTGTGTGCTGGGTGGGTGGTAAAGGGACCAGGTTTCACTGCGGTGGCCGAGTTGCGTGGGCCAGGACTGCGCAGTGCACGCCCCCTTGGGGCACAGCGGGGTCTGAGTTTAGTCTCTCTCCTGTCTGCATCACAGCTGAGGCGGCAATGCTGTGAGATGGGGCTAAGAGCCCACGAGGGTGCGGTGGCCGGTGACTTGCCAGCTGGCGCCTGCAAGTCCTTCTCCCCAGGGGTCCGGGAGGTGGTGCTGGCGTGGCTGCAGCGGGGGGCTGGGAACCAGGACTCTCGGCGTTTGAGTCCTGCTGATTCCGGGACAACTTGGGAGCGGGTCCCTTCCCCGCAGTTTCCTTTTCTCCAGCGAGGGGGCAGCTTTGAGGCATAACTAACTGCAGCCTGCCCTGGGATCCCTCCCATGCCGCTGACCCTGGCTCCGGGCTCACCCCGGGAGGTTCTCCCTTGGCACGGGGGCCTGCTGCTAACACAGTTCTTTGCCGCTGCTCCCTTGGCAGAGTTCCGAGAGCAGTTCAAGCTGTACATCAATCGGGGCCACCGAGGGCTCAAGAGAGTCTTTCAGACCAAAGGCCTCAAGTTCGAGGTTGTCCACAAAGGGTGAGTGAGCGGCGCGGGCTGCGGGCCCTGGGCGGAGGCTAGCGGGGCCGTGTCCTCGGACACGGCTCCCGGGGCAGAACACGCGGGAATGTTGGGCGGGCGGAGGTGAGATAAACAGGGGTGTTGGGCGACATGGCTTATTAACAGCTGCTCCGCTGCCTGCGGCCGGTCTCTGCTGAAACCGGCCCCTGCAGTCCCGCGCGCCGGGCCGTGCTGCCGTGCGGAGAGCTGGGCTCGTTCCTTGCCCGTGGTCCCCAGGGAGGGGGGAGGGAAATGCTTTGTCCCTTAGGCTGTGTCCTGGCGCTGACAGTAGAAATACCCACGTACAGGTTAGGGATGTTCAATTTAGTTTAATCAACTCATCGACTAGTCAGTGGATTTTCCGTCGATTAGTCGATACGCGGGGGAGCTGCAGCGGGGCCAGCTCCCGGCCCCAGGAGCTAACCCCGCTACGGCTCTGCCTTTTAAATGTATTAGGAGCCAGCAGGGAGGACCCTGCACAAGCCGGGACAGCAGATTCCTGGCTCATGCTAGGTTCCCCCCTGCCCCCCACCAGCTCTTCAGGCATCTAAAAGGCTGAAGGACAGCAGGGGAACCTGGCACAAGCTGGGAGATCAGCTGTCTTCCCCCCCCCCCCCCGCTGCCGTTCTGATTTTTAAATATATTAAGGGCTTACATCCCTAATACAGGTTGTACCTCCTTGAACTGGGACTCTCTGGTCCGGCAGCATCCATGGAGACGGACCAGGGATGTCTCTGGATCTCAGAGCCCGGGGCCAGGAGTCCAGTGGCAGTGGGCCGGTGTCCAGCAGTCCCTGTTGGGGCCAGTGGCAGGGAGCCGGGGACTGGCCCCTCACACCTGAGGCAGGGGGGCCGGCTGGGCCAGAGGTGGAGCCAGTAGTGGGGAAGGTTGGTGGGCTGGGAGCAGGGGACCTCCCTGGTCCAGCAAATTCCCTCGTTCGGGACTCGTCCGGACCAGGGAGGTCCAGCCTGTAGGAGCCCTGCCAGGCCCCCGGGTGCGTACTCGAGAGACTAGGCCAAGCTGAAACCTCGGCCCCGTTCTCGCCAGCGTTGTTATCTGTGCGCGCTCAGTTAGCGCCAGCTCCAGGCGTGCCCCTCAGTGCTCTGCTCACGCCAGCAGCGAGCGTGTGGCCTGCTTGGCTGGAAGGGGAGCGGTCGGGGCGGGAGGGGGTGTGGCGGATTGCCGGGGCTCAGACCAGGGCCCAAGGGAGGAGGGGACATGGGTGACGAGCGGAGGAGCGGGAGAGTCCAGAAGCATCTGGTTGCTGTAGAGAGGCAGCGTGACGCAGTGACACTGGTGCACGGGACACTGTCCTCCGAGACCCAGGTGTGGGCTGAGCTAAAAGGAGCAGCAGCTGCCGGGGGGTGTCGTGCCCTCTGTATGTAGCCCACCGGTGCGGTAATGCAGCCGCTCCTGGTGGTAGCGGGGGAGATGGAGCACAGCTGCCCTCAGGGCCACAGAGACCGAACCTCCCCCTGCAGTGGGAACCCGCCCGGCCTTGGTGGAGCCGGGGCGGGGCGGCCGGACTGCCAGTGCGGTGCGTGTGAGAACTGGGCCGAGGGCCTGATGTGTTCTCGAATCCCCTTCTCCTCCCCGCACCCAAATCTCCCAGGGGCCTGTTCAAGACGGACCGCGTGGTGGGGGCAGCACAGCTGAAGCTGGAGGCCCTGGAGACGACCTGTGAGCTGCGGGAGATTGTCGAGGTAGGCCAGAGCGGTGAGTCCCCTGCCCCCAAACGCGACCCTCTTATCCGTCAGCCTCCCAGAGCTTCCTGCGTGCTCCTCCGAGCAGCTGAGGAGAGAGAGAAGCCCGGGCAGGGGCTGGATGTTAGGACCAGCTGCTCTGCGCTCTGGTCTATGTCAATTTCCTGGGAACGCTGACCTTTTCCGGCTGCAGTCAGTACCCACACCTCCCTGCTGAACCGGGTGTGGGCCACGCTGACATGCACCGCTGTGGGGGCGAAGGCAGCTGCTGTGTCTGGGTGGGTGTTTCGAATGGGCCGGGCAATCGACCAGTAACACAGAGAATTCTGCTAACATGAGGATAAGCCAATCTCATGCTTCGGGGCAGGCGGCGGCAGGGTCAGGAAGGAATCTCGGTCCCCCTCGTTGTGTGAGAGTTCGCTGCCGGCCCTCCCCCCAGACTCTGCCAGAGACACGCTGCTGGTCTCGCTGACCCAGTGCTCTGCTCCAGGACGGCAGAATGCCAGATCGGGTCTGTCAGGAGATGGGTGTTTGGACTCGAGGCCCCATTGTTTTGTCTCGCCCTGGCCTCTTGGCTTTGCACTGTTTCCCCACGCCCCTGCTCCCTTTTTTCCATGCCTAGCTGCTGGACGGCCGCCGGCCCACGGGGGGGAAGCTGGAGGTGATTGTGCGTCTCAGGGAGCCTCTGAGTTCTCAGCAACTGGAGACCAGCACAGAGAAGTGGCTGGTGATCGACCCGCAGACCATGCCAGCGGTAAGGGCCGGCCGGCGTGATGGGCCTCGGGCCCCCCTGTGACCTAGGCAGGGCTGGCGGGGAAAGCACCCTGCGTGCGACGGGCCCTGTTCGGGCATGGGAGCCAGCTTGCAGAGACACTGGCCGCTGGAGGGGGGGGTCGCCAGTCAGAAGCGCAGCTTCCAGCGGCGCGTGGGCGGGAGGGAGAGGAGTGCAAATCACCCTCAGCTGGAGGCGTCACGTCTCCCCCTCGCCTGCCGCGCTGCCCGGGTCGGAACAGCTGGAACTCGACTGAAGCAATACGGCCCGGGGAGCAGCCTGCAGCAGGTCGGCCCTGGGGGTCCCTGGGATTTTGCTTAGCAAGGCCCTTTTCCCTCTGAGAGAGGCAGCACAGGGCTCTGTCCTTGGGAGAGCCTCGTCCCAGCCAGGCCACTGACTTGCCCTTTACCTCAGTTTCCCCCTCTATTAAATGGGGCAACGACCCTGCCCGGGCCTCTTGTGAAGCACCTGGCTGAAAAGGCAACTTGGGGCCATGGCTCATGGAAAGCTTCTGCCACTTCTTGCAGGTTGCTCTCCCCAAAGCCAAGCCCGCGGTTGGCCCAGGGAGGGACCTGGGCGCCAGGTACGTCCCGCTCGCGCCGGCCTCTCTTTCTTGAGCTTTCCCTGCGCTCCCAGGAACCCGCGGCTTTGTCTGCTTGCAGCTCCTTCCCTCCCCTGCTGCCCGTTCGGCTTTCCTGGTGAGTGTCTGTAGCTTTGGGGGGCGAGACGCGGGCAGAGGCCAGCTCCCCTCAGCGGGCTGATAGCGTAGGCTGGACACACCGGGTGATAACACAATGAGAAATACCCCTCTGCCCTTCTCTAGGGACCGGCTGTCCACTCAGAGACTCTCCTGGCCCTTCCCTATGTCCCCTCAGGATGTAGGTCAGAGTGAACCCCGGCGGGGGGGGATGGACCAAGGCCCTGTGGGGGAGAACAAAGGCCCAGGGAGAATGAAGGCCCAGTGGGGGGGGGGATGAAGGGCCAGGGGGAGAAATGCAGGCCGGGGGAGGGGGGAGAACTAAGGCCCAGGGGGGAATGAAGGCCCGGTGAGGGGGGAAAGGAAGGCCCAGTGGGGGGGATGAAGGGCCAGGGGGAGAAATGCAGGCCGGGGGAGGGGGGAGAACTAAAGCCCAGGGGGGAATGAAGGCCCGGTGAGGGGGGAAAGGAAGGCCCAGTGGGGGGGATGAAGGGCCTGGGGGAGAAACACACGCCGGGGTGGGGGGACACGAAGGCCCGGTGGAGGGAAGGGAGCGGTTACAGAACAGGCTGGCGCCAGAGTAGGGAATAACCCAGGTTACCTGCCTCTCACTCCTGTGATTCGGTCCCTAATTCTCCTTCCCTGCGTGGCGCTCTGATAAGCGGCTCCTGGTAACACCCTGGGCCAGTTATCGGAGTTAGTTTGTAACTGGGAGGGCACACACTTTCGTTAGACCAGGGAAACTGAGCTCGTTCCTGACTCTGCCACTGACTCAGTGCACGTTCCTGGGCAAGTCACTTTGCTGCCTCATGCCTCGGTTTCCCCCGCTGTACAATGGGAAGCCCGCTTGCCTTTGTGACATGCTCTGTGGCTGAGCCGGGAGGTAGCAATGCAAGGCCGTGCTCATGTGTGACTGGTTCCCCGTTTGCTCCCGTGGCGGGAGCCTCTCCTGAGCCCTGCCGTACAGACGTGACTCCTGGGGTGTGTTCTGGGGGTAGCAGCTGTGAAACAGCAGCCAGGCCTGCAAACTAGGGGACGTTTGTGTCCCACGTGGGGTTTGGCCACCCTGCCCTTGTGGAACAGGGGTCCCAGCTAGACCCGGGGTACACGGGGCGGGGACGCCGGCATTGGGCTTTGGGACCTTAGTCTGTGCGGCTCGTGTCTGGGGGTCCCGTCGGGTTCTCTGACCGGGACGAGTAAGTCCCTGCAGGCCCTGCCGAGATGAGGGCGCAGGCGCAGGCGCTGTTTATAGCCTCTTGTCTCTTCCCTTTCCTTTCAGAACGTCCATCTGCTCAGTGCTCTAGCAAGCCCGGTTCTGGCTGGACCCTCTTCCTCCTCTGGACGGTCTCATGCGCAGCCTTTCGCCCCGGCCGAGCCCTAGCCTAGCGCCACTAGCGCATCCCAGCCCCTGCGGGAGCGTAGCCCGTACTGCCCCTCTGCCGGCCTCTTAGCCCTGCGCCCTCCGGCCCCTCCCCAGCGGCCGAGGTGACCTGTGTACCTGGGAGGGGGCAGAGAGGAGGGAGGAAGCGCGCAGCTCAGCACAGCCCCTGCGGCAGGGGGCGCTGGGTTTTCTCAGCAGCAGGCTGGAGGCCGGGAGAGGGAGGGAGGGAGCCAAGCCGAGTCGGGGAGCAAGAACTAAGGCAGGAAGGCTGGGGGAGGGGACAGGGGCTGCAGTGTAGACACAAGAAAGGTCCCTGCAATCTGCTTCCCAGCGATGCGTCCCAGGCTTGGGGTCTGGATTGGGCAGAGCAAGGGGGATCCCTGCTCCCTGTGACGGAGGTCCCGGCTTGGAACGTACCTGTCCTGAGCGCACCCCCAGGTGTGCATGTCGGGGGGTGTGTGTGTGTGTGTGTGTGTGTGAAGAGCTCGTGTCTGTGTAGTTTTAACAAGAATGTTTCCCTGGGACAAACTGATCCATCCCCAGCAGAAGGTTTGCTTGAGTTTGTACCAGAGAGGAGACGGGGAGACTGTTCATGATGAGGGGGAACTCCTGAGGCATGGCAGAGGCAAAGTGACTTGCTCAAGGCCATGCAGTGAGTTAGTGGCACAGCTGGGAACAGACCCAGGAGTCCCGACTCCAGGCCCTTGCTCTAACCCCGCCAGCCGCCCTGGTGGCCAGTAACTGGCTGCAAAGAGCCCCCCCGCGCACACCCCCTTTAGCAGTGCGATTAGTGTGCCAGGCCCCCCACCTCCTCGGGCTGTTTGAGTTTGGGGCCTGCCCTTCCCTCTGTGCATCTGGAGGGGCCCAGCTGTGAGATGGGCGCTGGATCTCCCTGGAGCTTGGCAAGTGGGTGTCTGGGGGCCTGGCTGGCTGTGGCTCTAGGGGGTTGGCGAGCGCTGGGAGAGCCCGGAGCCGCCCCGGGCTGACGTCACTCCCCGCCAGTCTCCTCGCCGGGCAGCTCACGAGGCTTCTGTGTTCCCCCGCCGCGTGTGGCTTCGCAGGAGGCTGCCTGGCTCTCCAGTCTGCATGTGCGCTGGGGTCAGAGCAGGGTGGGGCACCTGTGGCCCCTGGGCCGCGTCCGGCCCCTGGCTCATTCCCATCCCGCCCGGGAGCCACACATGCTAACTCAGGCGGGACCCCTGCGGCCCAGGTCTTCCTGCCAATGGGGCTGGGGCCACGCCCTGCTGGAGGGGGAAGCCCCGAACCCCGGCACCCTCCGGGAAGGTGAATTGAACGTGTGTGGCCCCGATACAAGAGGTTCCCCACCCCTGGACTAGAGCAAGGGCCGGGCCTCTGGACCCCTGGGCTGCAGTGGCAGCTTTGGAATGGGACTGGAGCCTCGTGGTGTGAGCCGGGATCCCTGTGTTACAGTCCTGGCTCTTGCGGTGGTGCTGGGCAGCTCTCCCCCTCTCTAGGTGGAGCTCGGTTCTCTGCTCCCTCGCCCTTCCTCGGTAGCCCCCTGTCCTCTCAACCCCACCCAAGGCGCCTGTGTCCGGACGGCGCTGCCTTCGCCCCCGCCAGCGTCCGACAGCCGTGGACGGAGCGACGGCTCCTGGCACGTCCACGAGCTGCTTTCAGGGGGAGGGGAGACGAAGCAGGGCAGCCTGCTGCCCCAGGTGTGCATGACGCGAGCAGAGGGCCTGGGGCGGGGCCGAGCTGTGCCAGGCCAGGAGGCGTCCCCTGGGTCCCGGGGCAGGCGCAGTGCCCGGTCCAGCCGGCGATCTGCTCCGCGGGGCTCTCGGGTTTCACTGCAGCCCTGTTTCTCTCCCCCAGCCAGGCCCCCCGCCCACTGCACAGCCTGCACGTCTTGGCCTTCGACAAGGAGAAGCTGGAAAAGAAGGTGAGTGAAGCCCGACGCCCTCGGCCTGCCCGGATTCTGCCAGTGGAGCCGGGCGGGGACACCCGCAGCCGCCCGGTGAGGCCGGGTGGGAACCGCGTGCAGGGGTTAAAGGCAGAGCTAGGAAGAGCCCCAGAGGCCTGACTCCCAGCTGTGCGGCATGACGTGGTTACGGGCTTCCCAACGAATCGTCACGCGAAAAGCTCGAGTCACACACACCCACCCCTCCCGCCCCCGCTGCCCAGTGACTGTCGGGCGGAGGACCCAGCCCTTGCGACTTGCAGGGTGGCGGGAAACACGTCCCCTTGCCGGGCGAGGGGCAGGGCTAGAGCTGCCGGGTGCGTCCTGCCCCACCCAGGGGATCTGTGCGGCGGGAGGGAGCGGTGCGCCCCGGGGCTGCGGCTCTGCCCCGCGGCAGCCCGGAACGAGGGCCTGCGTCGGCCCTGCTGGCTTTGCCCGGAAGCCAGCAGCCGCCTGGTTGTCCTGGCAGGTGACGGCGTACAAACAGGCCGGCCGGCCGGTTCCCAGCGAGCTGGCGGAGCAATACCAGGACCTGGCCCGGCGGAGCCAGTGGCTGAAATCCCAGCTGCAGCACGGGGGCCCCGTGTTCAGGAAAGGTAAGTGCAGCCCGGGCCCGGTTGGGGGGCTGCCGGGAGAGCGGTAGAACCCCCCCCCGCGCACCCCGGGAGGCCCCACTGAATCCAGCCTTCCTCCCCCAGAGTACCTGGCCCAGCTGGAGCGGTTCCTGCAGTTCTACACCGAGGCGGCGCGGCGTCTCGGGACCGAGGGCAGTCGGGTGAGGCCTCTGCGCGACCCTCCTCGTCCCGGCAGGCGCTTGGCTCTGGGGCTGCGTGCGGGAGGGCCAGGCGGGCGCCTGTCTCTGCACGAGCCCTTTGTGCCCCAATCTGGGCTGGGCCAGCTTCGCGTGGGGGGTGGTAGGTAGAAGCCGGCTCGCAGCTTGGCCAGGCCCAGGGGCCTGCTTTGAAGCCGCCGAGCTGCCCGACGGGGCAGGGCCCTGCAGCCGCCGCCCCGCCCCTGACGCTGTTGTGTTGCTCGGCAGGACGCTGCCAAGGAAGCCCTGTACAAGCGGAACCTGGTGGAGAGCGAGGTACGTGTCCCCAGCGGCGGAGCGTTCGGCCTCGGCTCGCCCCACCCGCGGCCAGGTGCCCAACCCCCACTGGCAGCTGGAGGGCTCGTTCTCCAGGCCCGTTCCCCGCGGCCTCGCGCCCAGGCTGTCGTGGAGCGGCCGCGGGCAGGCTGCTTCGGAGCCTGGTCGTTAGACTCCACGCCGCCCATTTCCCAGCCCCTTGGCCTGGAAGCGCCAAGCTCTCCGGGGTCCCGGGTGGAACCCGCGTTCCCGCGCGCCGACCTGCTGTTGCGGGGGGACGGGCGGCGTGGCCCAGCCCTGGGGCTGGCACTCGCCTACCCGCGGGCCGACCTGCTGTTGCGGGGGGACAGGCGGCGTGGCCCAGCCCTGGGACTGGCACTCGCCTACCCGCGGGCCGACCTGCTGTTGCGGGGGGACGGGCGGCGTGGCCCAGCCCTGGGGCTGGCACTCGCCTACCCGCGGGCCGACCTGCTGTTGCGGGGGGACGGGCGGCGTGGCCCAGCCCTGGGGCTGGCACTCGCCTACCCGCGGGCCGACCTGCTGTTGCGGGGGGACGGGCGGCGTGGCCCAGCCCTGGGACTGGCACTCGCCTACCCGCGCGCCTCTTTTTCTCTTCCAGCTGCAGAAGTTCCGCCGATGAAGCCTCGGTGTTCTGAGGGCGTGGGGCAGACTAGCCCCGCCCCTGCCCCCCTCCCGCGGGAGAGAAGGGCAGACACCAAATTGCCGGCCCCTGGGCAAGATGGGGGCGGGGGGCCTGGCTCCGTGCCCTGGGAAGGGGCTGGGCGGGGCTGGCCTCCTCCGGCAGCCCTCAGTACTGCCCCGTGCACGCTGCCCGGGGCTCCGGCTGCCTTTGAATCGCTGGCCCGGGGCAGTACCCTCCTCTGCCCCACTTGGGCAGGCCTGGCAGACACTAGGGAGGGTGGAGTTTCCGTTCTGCTGTGGGGCAGGATAGCCCTGAAATTGCCCCTGCCTCCTCTGCTAGTGTAGGGAGGGTGCTGTCCTGTGCCCCTTCCCCACCCCACACTGGTGGTAGGACCCGGGCCTCCCCCCCCGCGGGAGCCAAGCTAGACAATCACGTGACAATCACTCTGTCCTTCCGCCCACTGAGCAGTGCAGCCGCTAGAGTCCGGCTCCCGCCTGGGCCCCGCTCTGCCAGCCGCCTGTTCAAGGGCTCCGGAGGAGAGCGCTTTGCACTAGGGCTGGCCATGGGTCCTGCCCCTGCACTGCCTGATGGGGCCTGGGGGTGCACCCTGTTCTCAGCCGGTGGGCCCCAGCCACAGCCTGGACCAAAGGGAAACCAGCCTGGCCCCTCTCCTGCCCCGTCCCACGGGCCCTGGGCGGGGTCAGGCGAAGTCCCCGTGGGCGCCGGTGCTGCCTGTAGCTGCCGGACTCGAGCCCAGTCCTTGAGCTGGGGCCCCCTGGCCGAGTGCCCCCGGTGCTGGCCTTGGGGCTGCTGCTTTACAGGGGCGCTGTGCTGGGCAGAGCCCGGGCCCCTACCCTGTGCTCTGCGGGGGCTCGGCTCAGCCAGTCCCTGGGTGTGTTCCTGGGGCACAGCCCTGACCTCGGCCTGCGGCTGGCTCGGGGCCCCTCCGCGGCCGTGTGCGCCCCTTCTGGCCTTTCCCTAGCCCCTGCCTCGGCTCAAGGGCGGGCGCTGGGCAGGGCGGGCAGGCCGGGTGGGAGGGGGCCAGGCAAAGGGAGGCCACGATCCCGCTGTTGGCTCCTCCCAGGGCCGGGACAATGACAGGACCGCGAAGGCGCCAGCTCGGGGAGCGGATCAGCTGCTCCCCCTGCAGGAACTGGCTCCCATGTAAATAGCCACTAACTGCACCTTGTCCGAACTCAATGACACTAAAGATACTCTCCCCCCCCCCCCCTCGCGGGGGCTCACGGTGCCCCTCTCCCCTCCCCCGATTTGCACTCTGGTCACAGCTCATCTCGCACGGAGCGGTCCCTGCACCAATGCACTTTGCACGCACCCCTGCCCCAGGACCTGCAGGCCCCAGCTGCCCACGGTGCTTTGTTCAGGACTCGCTCCTTCCCTGAGCTGTCTGGCTGGGCTAGCTTGGCCCGTCACTGGCTGCGGCCAGAGAGGCCCGTGGTAACGCCCCGCTCGGAGGCAGCTCCCTGCAGCTGTGCCCTTCTGCCAGCTGCAGTGGAGGGCCAGAGCCAAGAGTCCCACGCCCTCAGGCCTGAAGGCAGGAGGGGCTGAAATCCTTGACATCAGTGGAGCTGGGCTTCCCCTGGATCTCTCTCCCCCTGCCGCTAGCATCGCGGTCCCAGCCTGGCTGCGGGGCCAGCGGCTCTGCCTGGCGGGCCGTGAACCTGCCCCTGGCGCGAGCCCGGCGGAGCCACACCACCGCTGCACATCCGCGGGGCTCCACGCTCGTGGCTCTGCCCTGGGGCGGCAGGAGGGGACAGGCCTGCGGGGCTGAGCCAGACCCTCCCACCCCTGCAAGCGCCGGCCTGGTTTACACAGGACCGTGGAAATAGCCACGTGCCGAGAGCTGCTGTGGAAAGGGCTCCCTGTCCCCACGGAGCCTCCTTTCCAGCCAAATCTCCACCCTGTCTGGCCTGGCCTGAGAGAAATTTTGTTTAAGGGTAAATTGTGGGGAACCGCTACAGTCCATTGATACACCTCTGAGCCCACAGCCCAGGAACGCTGGGTCTGGTTTTGCCTGGTGCTAGTGCCTGTCAGGGGCGTCTGTCCGGCCGCAGGACCCGAAAGCAAATGTAAAAGCGGCGGGGCTGGAACTGATTGTTCTCTGGGTTTATTTTGTGCTTCGAGAGACCACAAATATATATCTCAAGTTTTTAAGGCAAGTCTTTTTCCTACCAGAACCCAGCTCCACCCCGCACCGAACTCCTGTAGCAATGAAACCTCCCATCCGCGCGCTCTGCCCGCCGGGCTGCCAGCTCGCCGCCCTGGGGCACAGCAGCAACCTCCCTGCTGAAATCCACCTGGCTCTGTACGCAGCCCTCACTGCCCCACTGAACGATCCCCCCCCCACCCCAGGCTGTGGTTTGGTTAGGGGCCTCCCAGCGCGATCGCTCGGCTCCGGTGTGCTCCTAGTTACACGGCAGACAAGTTCCGCGGAAGCTGGGGTGGGCGAAGCGCCCTGGAGAAGGGGGCCTCGTCCCAGCAAGGACCGTGTGGGTGGGACCAACCTGAGCTCCCTTCCGGCTGTCACCTCGCCTCCAGGGCCAGGTCTGACCCCGCCTCAGGCCTGGCAGCGAGCCCGGGAAGTAATTGTCCTGCCCTTTTACTGCTCCAAGTGCTGTGTTAACTTGGGCCCCAGCGGAGCAAGGCCTTAGCCCCTTGCCCAGAGATGGGGACCGGTGCGGCAGGGCAGGGCCAGGTCTCGAGTGGCCCGGTGACCCAGCTGGGCGTCCTGCTGCTCTTTCAGCCCTCTGGGCTCCGGGCCACCCCTGCCAGCTGCAGGCCCAGCGTGGGCTGAGTGGGAGAGCGGGTTAGGGGCTGCTCTCCGGGCTCACCCGCAGCCCAGTGCGATCGCTCGCTGCTTCCTTTCCAGGACCTGCGCCTGCTCCCAGCTCCTCGGGCAGGGCCTGGCAGCTCCGGCTGTAGATCCAGTTCGAAGCAGAGACGGGGCGGGCAGTAGGGAAACTGGAGGGGGTCCCCCCCAGCTGAGGCAGGGCCAAGTACTCCTGGGCCATTGGTGCCAGGTGTTCTTAGCCCCTGTTCTTAGCCCCCCAGGAATGGGGGTGCCACAGGCTCCCCCGTCACCTCATCCCACGTGGCACAAGCTGGAGAGAACGGTTCCTACTGTCTTGCCTCCATCTCCCTGCAGATGAACCCGATTCCTTGTCAACAGCCAGGGCCCCGGGGAACTCCTGATCACTCTCCCCTCTCTCCCAGCCCCTGGCGTCTTGCACCTCCCAGCTCCTCCCGCCCCCTGCTCTGAATCTCGCCTCCCGCAGTGGGTTTCTCAAGCTCTGGGTCACCTGTAGCTCTGTTCTGTGCTCCCTGCAGCTGGTCCCCCCCCCTTTTAAAGGTTGGGGCCCGCCGCTGGCCCCCACACTCCAGCTGAAGCCTCGCCAGAGCCAGGCGCCTCCGGGCCTTATGTCCACCCTGGCACGTGGGCCTGTGGTGTAACTGGGTCGCAGCGCTGCCTCGTGCTTGGGGTGGGGGCTTCTGCAGCGCCCGGGCTTTTCCTCCCAGACTGCCCTTCCCCGGCTGCCCGCTTGTAGCTCTCGCTTCCTTTGCTCCCCTTGATGCACTCAGCTCCTTGAATCCGGGCCGGTTTCCCTGCGCATGCTCCCCTGCCCGCCGTGGGCACCTAGCCCCTCCCGCGGGGTCACCTGCCAGCATTAGAAACCCTCCCCTCCCCCCCCCGGACACAGCCCTGCAGGGCCCCATTAGCCCGGCCCCCCACCAGTGAACCCTGGTGAGCCACCGGGGAGCTGCACACCCTGCCCGGGGTCCAGACGAAACCCATCTGGGGGGGATTTATTCCCGGGGGATGGGCCATAACGGGGGGCGCTAGGAGTGGCTGGCAGCCAGGCTGGGGGTCTGTCCCTGGCAGGAGACAGGCTGAGTCCAAGACCCCCCCCCCCCCCACACACACACACTTAGCTGGAGCTGCCAGCAGCTGCCACTCCCTGCCCAGCTGGTTATGAGACTTGGCCAAAGTTGGGCGACAGCTGAGTGCCCGCGGGGTGGTGCTGACCCTGAGGGGCCCGTGCCAAGGCCCCGGGCGCTGGGCAGCCGGGCGGGCCCAGCAGGGCGAGCAGCAGTGCGCTCCCCCTGGAAGGCTGCCTCGGGCCGGCAGGGAGGATATTAAAAGCACGTTATCACTGCCGTCTGGGACGTGGCGCAGCAGCGCCGGGGAGCCAGGGCCTGGCGGCAGGCGAGACAGATGGAGGCGGGGCGGTGCCAGCTCCTCTCGGCCCGAGGGATCCCAACGCCCCTGCCAAGCTCAGGGCTGGGCTGCAGGGCCCGGCAGAGTTGCACCTGCTTACGGCGGCTGGGACGCGAGCCCCACCCCGATGTGCACAGGGAAGGGAGGGAAATCGCTTCGCCAGCACAAATGCAGCCACCGCTGGGGGGCCGCGGCAGCGCTACGGGACGGTTCAGGTGAAAGGTGGCAGGGGAGTTAGGGAGGAGATGGAATTTGCCAGGCTGACAAAGGGGCAAAAGGAGCTGAAGGAGCAGGAGCACTCCCCCCCTCCCCATGCTCTCTGTAGCACAGTGCCCCCCCCCAGCTCCCCGTAGCACAGAGTCCTCCCAGCCCTGCCCCTGCTCCTCCCCCAGCTCCCCGTAGCACAGCGCCCCCCCCAGCTCCCCGTAGCACAGAGTCCTCCCAGCCCTGCCCCTGCTCCTAGCACAGCGCCCCCCCCAGCTCCCCGTAGCACAGCGCCCCCCCTGCTCCCCGTAGCACAGCGCCCCCCCTGCTCCCCGTAGCACAGCGCCCCCCAGCCCTGCCCCTGCTCCTCCCCCTGCGCCCCGTAGCACAGCGCCCCCCCAGCTCCCCGTAGCACAACACCCCCCAGCCCTGCCCCTGCTCCTCCCTAGCGCAGTGCCCCCCCAGCCCTGCACCCCGTAGCACAGCGCCCCCCAGCTCCCCATAGCACAGCGCCCCCCAACCCTGCCCCTGCTCCTCCCCCTGTGCCTCGTAGCACAACACCCCCCAGCCCTGCCCCTTCCTCCCCCGTAGTGCAGTGCCCCCCCAGCTCCCCATAGCACAGCCCCCCAGCCCTGCCCCTGCTCCTACCCCCGCTTCCCGTAGCACAGCGCCCCACCGCCCTGCGTTGGCTCCTGCCCCTTCCCCCCCCACTCCCCATAGCACAGCACCCCCCCAGCCCTGCCCCTGCTCCTACCCCTGCTCCCCGTAGCACAGCACCCCACCGCCCTGCGTTGGCTCCTGCCCCTTCCCCCCCACTCCCCATAGCACAGCCCCCCAGCCCTGCGCTGACGCAGGGGAGAGCGTCCCCTACTGACACCGTCGCTGGATTTGGCCCTGGCCAAGGACAGAGCCTGCCCACCTCTGCTCAGCTGCTGCCCCCTGCCAGGGCTGCGTGCCCAGGTGAGGGCATCCTGAGCCCCGCCCTCACCGCAGGAGGCGGCCAAAGAGGCCCTGGCGCCGCGCTGACAAGCCGGGCGCGGGGCCGCCACCAACCAGCGCGGCTCGCTAGGGCCCCGCGGGAGCACTGAGCCACTGCCTGGCCCGCGGCATCGGGACGCTGATGGGCTCCGGGTTCCCCGTGGTGTCCACCACCTCCAGCTGCTCCAGGGCGGCGAAGGCCGCGGGGGACACGCTGGCCGCCAGCAGGCGGTTGGACCTGGAAGCGCAGGGCGGGCAGGTGGAAAACCTGGGGCTCTGCTGAGATGGGGCTCCCGCGCCGGCTGAATGCCCTGGGGACCCTGCCCTCAGCCTGCGCCCCTCCACGCGAGAGGCTCTCTCCGGCCCGCCCCACCGCTAGGGCGGCTCTCCGGAGCCACGGCCCCTGTTGCAGCCTCCCCACAGGCTGGGGCAAGTCCCCTGCACTGCTCTGCCTGACCCCTACCATGAGCCAGCAGCCCTGAAAGGGGCGTCGGGCTGGGGGCAGGTGCTTGCGTCCCTGCTAGGGCGGGTACCTGAGAACGATGGCCCGGATGTCGGGGACGGTGCGGAAGGCCCCGGCCTCAATGACGGCAATGCGGTTGTGCTGGAGATAGAGATACTCCAGGGACTCCGGCAGGTCCGGGGGCACGTAGGACAACTCGTTGTGGCTGAGATCCAGGAGCTGGGGGAGCAGGAGGGGCAGGGTTACCCAGGCCACCAGCAGAGTTCTCAGGGCCCTGTGTTCGCTCTCCAGCTCTGCTCACTGGTGACACCCGGCCAGGCGGGGCAGGGACTCAGTCAGCGCCTTTGAGTCATACACTGGGAGAGGGGAGCAAATTCAAAGCACTGCTCCTTTCTACATGGTGTTAGCCGGCGGAACTCCCTGCCACAAGAAGTCAATGAGGCTTCAAAGACAGGCTCAAAGAGGGGGCTGGATGCCTATGTGGATGACAAGTAAGTCCAGTAGGTCCAGTTCTGGAATGAAGATTAAACCTGGTGGTTTAAGCCAATGTCTGGCGGTTACGGGGTAGGAGGAGACCTTCATGGGGGGCTGAGAATCCCACATCTGCCTGCTCTGGTGGTTCCTACAATTTCAGCTGAGGCATCTAATGGTGGGCCTCCCAGAGTCAGGTTACAGGCCTACTTGGCCAGTGGTCCTGATCCAGTCTGGCTCAGCCATGCTCCCAGAGGGCTCTTTCATGAAGGTACAAGCTCCGGAGTCCTGGCTCCCAGACCGCGCCCCCCCCCCCAACCACTAGACCCTCCCTGCCCTCTCTGCCAACACCATTAGGGCAATCAACCCCCCTCCCTCACCTTGAGCCCCTGCAGCTCCTGCCAGGTGCCGGGGGTGATGGAGCCAACACGCAGCCTGTTGTGGGCCAGGTGCAGCTCCTTGAGCCCGGTCAGGTTGGCCAGCAGCTCGGGCGACAGGGAGTTGATCTGGTTCTGGGGCAGCCGCAGCACCTCGAGGCTGGCCGGGAGGCCGGCGGGCAGCAGGGTGAGCAGGTTGCCCGCCAGGTCCAGGCTCTGCAGCCGGCGCAGCTTGCGGAAGGCCAGGCGGTGGATGCGGGCGCTGTAGAGGCGGTTGTAGCTCAGGTTGAGCTCGGCCAGCAGGTAGGTGCCGGCGAAGTCGTGCAGGCCCACGTGGGCGATCCGGTTGTGCAGCAGCATGAGGGAGCGCACCCGGCGGGGGAGGGCCGGGGGCACCCGCTCCAGCCGGTTGTTGTAGAGGTGCAGGGTGTGCAGGCTGCGCAGCTTGAGGAAGGCCTCGGGGTGCACGCCGGCAGCCGTCAGGTGGTTGTTCTGCAGCAGCAGGTACTGCAGCCCCCGCACCCGGCTCAGGCTGTCCCGCGGCAGCGCCCCGATGTGGTTCTTGCCCAGATGCAGGATCACGATGCTCGGGGGGAAGCCGGCCGGGATCTCGCTCAGGTTGTTGTTAGACAGGTCCAGGTACTCCAGGCTCTTCAGCTTGCTGCAAATGGGAATGGGCTAGGCCACAGCCTCCAGCTGTGCCGGGCCCAGGAGTTCACCCCTGCTCTAACCACCAGACCCCACTGCCCTCCCACTCCTGGCTCCCAGCCCCTTCCTGCTCTAACTACTAGGCCCCTCTGCCCTCCCAGAACTGGGGAGAGAGCCCAGGAGCAGTGTTCCCTGTAAGCTGAGCGCTAGGGCGGCCACCCAGGAGAGATGCAGTTGCTGCCCAGATGATTGGCAGAGCACCCACAGCTGACATGTGTTTCTATTGGTGGTTCACATCTGCACATGCCTTGGTGCACAGAACACATTTTATTCTGCACATGTATGGAAAAATTAGAGGGAATATTGCCCAGGAATCCTGGCTCCCAGCCCCCTAGATACCTCGTCCCCTGCCCTGAGCCAGGGTAGAACCCAGACAATCCCATCTCCCTACTCTACCCGCTCTACGCTCCCCTCCCCCAGCTGCACCTGAAGGTGGAAGGGTCCAGGGCACCCCCAGTCGCCCCTGAAGTGGAAGGGTCCAGGGCCCCCCCGCCCAGTCGCCCCTGAAGTGGAAGGGTCCAGCCCCCTCCCAGCCGCACCTGAACGTGGAAGGGTCCAGGGCCCCCCCGCCCAGGCGCACCTGAAGTGGAAGGGTCCAGCCCCCTCCCAGCCGCACCTGAACGTGGAAGGGTCCAGGGCCCCCCGCCCAGGCGCACCTGAAGTGGAAGGGTCCAGCCCCCTCCCAGCCGCACCTGAATGTGGAAGGGTCCAGGGCCCCCCGCCCAGGCGCACCTGAAGGTGGAAGGGTCCAGGCCCTGGTTGGACAGGTTGTTGTTCTGCAGGTAGAGCTCCCGCAGCTTCCACTGGCTGCTCAGCGCCCCCCTGGGGATCCGGGAGATGCGGTTGTTCTGCAGGGACGGGAGGTCGAGGCCACTAGAGATGTGGCCTTTCCTGCCTGGAGGAGAAGCTCCCGAGCCCAGTCAGCTGGCCGGGGGGAAGGCTGCCCTTGATACAGTACTGAGATAACCACTAGGCTGCCCAGCTGCCACTGGAATGGCAGAGCTGGGGGTGAACTTGCCCAAGGTCCCAGAGAGACTCAGAGGCCATGTTGAGAAGAGAACCCAGGAATCCTGGCTCCCGGCCCCCCACCCTGCGCTAACCACTGGCCTATGCCACCTCTCCCCGCAGCAAAGGCGTTGGGGCTTGGGATGTGTCAGGCCTCAGGGACCCAGGCCCTTCCCCACCTGTAAGTGGAGCCGGACGAGCGCGGGAGGCAGGTTCTGGGGCAGGTAGCTGAGCTGGTTGCTGGACAGGATCATGGTGCTGACGGCGTCGGAGCCATTGAAGGCGTTGTAGGGGAGCCCAGCGTTGGTCAGCTGGTTGTTGTGAAGATACACGGACCTGCGTGGAAGGAGGGACGCAAACAGCTGATCCCCGAGCCTCTGCAGCAGCAGTGCCCAGTCCAGCCCCCACAGGCAGAACCTCCCAGCGAGCCCCTCTCCCGCTCCTTGCAGCACAGCGGCCCAAGCCCCCTGCGGGGACAGGGGGGACAGCTCCCCACCCAGCTGGAAGAAGGGCCCCACAGTGCTCAGGACCAGAGATTGGCTCAGCCAGGCCAGCCCCCCAGCACCAGAGCCCTGTGCTGTCCCTCCCGCGTGCCTGAGGCAGGGACCTGACTAGTGGCTCTACCTGAGGTTGGCTTTCTGCCCAAAGGTGAGCGGGTAAACTTCGGTGAGCAGGTTAGCAGCCAGGTCCACGATGCGCACTGTGCTGGGCAGGGTCTGCGGAGCCACCGTGAGCTGGGAAAGAAAGCAATGGGGACCAGGCTGAATGGAGCACGACGCTGGTGCGGTCCTGCTGCCAGCTTGGCCAGACATTGCTTCACCCGTCACTTACATGCAGCCACCTGTGGGATGGGACAAGCACCTGTTCCTACAGTGATTGCCTCTAGGTTACTGGCAGGCAGGCACCTCTGGGGCAGGGCACAGCAGCTGTTGTACAGGGATCTGCTCTGGGGTGGAACACAGCAGCTGTTTAACAGCGCTGCCACCACACAAAGGGTTAGGACAGGAAGTGGAGAGGAAGCCCGTCTCCAGTGAGCCCAGCAGCAGCAGGGTAGGAAGTCAGGAGGGGATGTCCCAGGACACCAGGTTAGCAGCGACCCTCGCGGGAGACCATGTGGGATCCTCCCACAGGGCAGAGCCCGGAGTGCTAGGCAGAGCCCCCGGAGGGGAGCCACCTGATGTATTCCCTGCAGCACAGCGCCCCCTGCTGCTGCTCCCCCCAGTTCCCTGCAGCACAGCGCCCCCTGCTGCTGCTCCCCCCAGTTCCCTGCAGCACAGCACCCCCTGCTGGTCCCCCCAACCCCGTTCCCTGCAGCACAGCGCCCCCTGCTGCTGCTCCCCCCAGTTCCCTGCAGCACAGCACCCCCTGCTGGTCCCCCCAACCCCGTTCCCTGCAGCACAGCGCCCCCTGCTGGTCCCCCCAACCCCGTTCCCTGCAGCACAGCACCCCCTGCTGCTGCCCCCTCCCACTCTGTTCCCTGCAGCACAGCGCCCCCTGCTGGTCCCCCCCCCACCCCATTCCCTGCAGCACAGCGCCCCCTGCTGGTCCCCCCAACCCCGTTCCCTGCAGCACAGCGCCCCCTGCTGGTCCCCCCAACCCCGTTCCCTGCAGCACAGCGCCCCCTGCTGGTCCCCCCCCCACCCCCGTTCCCTGCAGCACAGCGCCCCCTGCTGGTCCCCCCAACCCCGTTCCCTGCAGCACAGCGCCCCCTGCTGCCATGACAGAGCACACACGCACTCTCTCTCTCTCTCTCTCTTTCCCTCGCGGGGCACAGACTCCCACCCCTGTGGGTGAAAGCCTGAGAAAACACCCAGGCGGCAGCGGGGAAAGCTGCGCACCGGGCCCTGCCCTGCCAGAGGACAGACCCGCGCCCACCTTGTTGTTGGCCAGGTAGATGTACTGCAGCGACTCCAGGGACTCGAAGGCTTCGTCCGGGAGGCCTGGAGAGCGGCAGAGAGAAGAGCTGAGACTGTTTGTCCAGGCGCAGCCCGGGAGGCCAGCGTGTGACCCTGCTCTGTCCAGCTAGTGCGCTCAGACCCTGCCTCCCTCCTCCCATGGAGCTGCCATCCTGTCCCCAGCAGCCAGCTCCCCGCAGTGCATTACTACTAGGGCCCAAATAACTTCCCACGCTGCTGACATGCAGCTGCCTCTGGGGTGGAGCACGGCAGCCACCTAATGCCTGGGACAAAGCCGCCCAAGAGTGGAGAAGAGGAGGTGGAAGAACCTCCTGCTGGAACTGGAGCCTGGCCTGCAAGTGCGTCTGTTCGGGATTCGGGGAGGGAAGGGTAAGGAGAGGGTGGGCTCTGATTCGGGGCCATGGGGATTTCTGTCCCGCAGAAGGCTGGGAAGAGCTCTCCCGTGAGAGGCCCACACGTGCCCAGATCTTGCTGGCGGGGCCCCTGCCCACTGCGCCCTCGCTTGGGTGGCGTCCACAGCCCTGCCCGTGATGGCCCCTCACCGGCGGAGACGAGGTGGTTGTTGTGCAGGTTGAGGGTTTTCAGGCTGGTCAACTGGGCCAGTTTGCGGCAGGGCAGCTCCCGGAGCTGGTTATTCTGCAGGAAGAGACCCCACGCCCTGTCAGGCCCTGGAGGAGGGGGTGTTTGCCCGGGACAGGGGGCAGCGGTGAGAGAGGAGGGAGGTGGAACATCAGGGAATGGCTCTGGGGGCTCTTGCAGGGGGTCCCACCACCCCTGGGGCGCCACTTCTGGCAGCCCCGGGTGCTCTCTGAGCCCGGCGGTGCCGCGCTTCATGGGCCCTGGCTACTCCCAGAGCCTGGTTGCTCCACAGACCACCCTCGGGGGCGGGGGACGGGCTCGGCGGGGCCAGGGCTTGCTACCTGCAGAGAAAGGTGCTGGACAGCGCTGGAGATGTTGCTGGGGAAGACGTGCAGATCCAGGCCCCCGCACTCCACCGTCTCCTCTGAGGGGCAGGTGCAGTTGGCTGGGCAGCCCGGGGCGTCCTTAGGGGGCAGCCCCTGCCCTGCCAGCCGGGGGAACGGCGGGGCCTCCTCGTCATCCTGGCCCCTGACCAGGCACAAGGCGGGGATCTTCACCAAGAGGACCAGGAGGCAGCCGCAGCTCAGCCTCTGGGAAGAGAGAGGGGCTAGTGCATTCTGGGCTCACTGAGCCCTCTGTCCGCTCCAGCCCGGCAGAGCGGCCCCCTGCCAGTTCCTGCCAGCCCAGGCCTCGGGCGGCTCAACCCCATCAATGCAGGCTCTGTCTCCAGCCCTCCGGCCGCTGTGCGGGGGGAGGAAGGGCCCCACCGAGCCGGGCCCGCTGGGGATCCAGGCTGGTCCATTTACAGAGCACTCGGCAGCATTGAAATGCCTCCGTTGTTTTAGCCACGGCCTGGCAGCCGACCAGCTCCCCCCAAGCGGCACAGGGGCCGTCTCACCTCCTCACCGCGCAGCCAGGCTGTGTGTGTGCATCTGTGACAGCACAGCAGTGCCCGGCCCGACGGGCCCTAATCTCGGCCGGGGTCTGGGCGGCGCCCGGCCCGACGGGCCCTGATCTCAGCCGGGGTCTGGGCGGTGCCCGGCCTGACGGGCCCTGCTCTCGGCAGGGATTTGGGCGGTGATCCCAGGGGAACGTCCTATCCCCTAGTCACCTCCCTACCTTCAGAGGGTCCCTTATCCTGCTTTCCAAATGTGGGAGCCAGCTCCATCCCTGGGGCAGCCTGTGTCCTGCCCGCACCCCTACCCTGGGAGCAGTGGGACAGCTAACACCGGCTGCCCCAGGGATGGAGCTGGCTCCCGTGTTAGGAAAACAGGATAAGGGTGCTGCCCAGACCCGGGCTGAAATCAGGGCCAGGCAGGCCCGGCTGCACTCGGTTGGAGTCTGGGCGGCACCCAGCCCCAGGGCCTGGATCTTGGCCGGGGTCTGGGCAGCGTCCGATCCAACAGGCCCTGATCTCGGCCGGGGTCTGGGCAGCACCCAGCCCGACGGGGCCCTGATCTTGGTCAGGGAGTGAGATCTAAGCCAAGCCTGAAATGAGCTGGTGGGATCCCAGCCCAGTTCCCAGGTGGGAGGCAGGTTAAAACCCGCCCACTCGACCAGCAGCAAAGGGCCCGTTGCTGACAGCTCCAACAAACTGGCCACAAAGAATGGGCTCTGTGCTCTGGCGGGGCGGGACCTCTGCCTTAATGCCAGCCCCCTGCTCTACCCACTAGTCCCCACTCCCTTCCAAGAGCTGGCTCTCCCCGGGGCTGTGCTTGAGGAACCGCCCTGAGGCACAGCACTGGGAGGTGTGTCATCACACCCAGCGGAGAGCAGGTGAATGCACCCACAGGAACCTGTCCTCCAAATGCTTATGAATCTCATCAGATTCCCCCTTTCGGCCAGTGCTGACATCTCAGCCAGCCTGGGAGACCTCGTCCCTCCTCCAGCACCGTTGCCAGTCACCTCCCCCTCCCCAGGCCAAGCTGGTGTCACCAGAGCCACTTCCTCAAGCAGCCTGAACTCCGCTGGGTCCCCGAAAGGCTGGAGCTGACGCTCTCCCTCACCATAGCCAGGTCCCAGCTGCGAGTCTCGCAGGCGCCGCGCGGCAGATTCTTCCCAGATCTGTAATTGAAGCCAGACCTGCACAGGGCTCCGGCGTCCCTCCGCTCCGAGCTCACCTCTGCAATAAGGATCAGCCTCACATGCTCCCCGCAGCGGCCCCCGCTTCCCCCACGCACCCCGCGCTCGCCTCCCGGAGCGCTGGGAAAGGAAGCGGAGAAACAACCTGCCAGGAACTGTGGCGCTGCCTGGGCGTGAGCTGCAGCCAGGACGCTGCGTCTTTGCTTGTTGTCTTCCAGCCCGATCAAAGCCAAGGGAGGGAGGTGGGCTGGGGGTGAGTAGGGGGGCTTGGGTGTCTGCGGCAATTGGGGTTGCATAATGGGGCTGGAGCTGGCAGAGGTCCCGAAGGAATGTTTGGAGGGATCACGTTCCCTGCGTATGGCATTCCAACCACGCACAGAGGCTGAGCGGACTCGAGGGAGAGTTAACTGTTTGTTTTTCCTGAGCGCGGTCCGAGCTGCCATGTTCTGCCCCCGCCCTGATTTGGTACGGTTCTACGCTCAATTGCTAAGCTGCCGTCCACGCAGGCTGGCTTGGCGTTAGCACTGCCGCAGAACCCGAGGGGAAACTGAGGCACAGCAAGCTGATGTGACATGCCCAAGGCAACCCGGGGCGTTGGAACCAAGCTCGGAGTTCTTCCTCAGAATTCTCCCACTAGATCCCACATAGTGGGAACAGAAGCCAGGAGTCCTGACTCAGAGTCGTACCCCCGCCCTTGTTCTAACCACTAGACTCCACTCCCACCCTAGAGCTGGAAATAGAACCCAGGAGTCCTGACTCTTTGACTCCTCTAACCATTAGCCCCCGTTCCCCTCCCTGAGGTGGGGACAGAACCCAGTAGCCCTGACTCTTAGCCCCCCTAGCTCTAACCACTAGCCCTTCCTCCCTTCCCCGAGACGGGAAGAGAACGCAGGAGTTCTGGCTCTCAGTCTCCCTGTGGAAAGTAATGGACTCCCCCACCCCAGGAAACATAAGCCCATCAGACTCCCCCCACCCCAGGTCCATGCCCATCAAACCACGTCTCTGATCTCTGGGCTCTGCTCCCACTAGGGTCCCTGGATTTCTGCCACTAGCCAATGGGAGGTGGGAATTCCCAGATTCCCCCCTGCTCCCGACACCCGGGATTCGGCTTCCCGGCTGCTCACTCCTTCTGCTGAGTTATCCAGGAGCAGAGCCTGGCCCTTTGCCTGATTCCCATATGGGGTAACATTTCTGGCTCCCGATGGGCCGTGGAGAATGCAATTTGTCCGGCCTCAGAGACCTCCCTGGGAATGGAGTGTTTGTGCTGCGGAGTCAGTGGTAAGAACCAATGAGTGGAACTGAAATACTTGTCCCCCGGCCAGCTGGGAGTCGCTCCAGTTGCTTCTACCACACTGGGGGCACATTAAAGAGATGGCAGGCAGGGGCTTTCTCTGGGCCTGGCCACGTGGGCTCAGGGAGCAGGGGCCGACTGCCCGGTCTGGCTCTGAAATCAACCCCACCCCAAGTTCGCCCCTCTAGCTAGTGAGCAGCCTTTGAGTCAAGGCAGCTATTTTTCCAGGCCCAGCCATCCTGCCCACCCCACTCTGCTTCCCATTCTCGCTGCTGCTGGCCCCTCTGCTCCAAGCCCTCCCAGACTCATGCCCCTCGCACAGATCTCCCGGCAGGAGGTAGGGCCAAATCTCCAGGCTTCTGCCTTTTCCAGCTCATCCGGACCCAGCCCTACCTGCTGCTCCAGGCAAAGACAGGGACTGGCACCCACTGGCTTGCTGGTTCCCTCTCCCACCCGATCCCCCCTTGTCTGGGCCATTCCTCCTGCCTGGAGGGGCCGCCTGCTTTCTGCTCAGATAGCTGTAGCTGGCGCTTCGAGGGTTCAAAAGGGGCCCCCCCGAATTCTTTGCATCTCCTGCAGAATTAGCAGTTCGGAAGTATGGAGGCAGCTGCCACAAAGGATTCTGAGACACTGATGTGCTGCTACTGCAAAGGATTCTGGGGCACTGAGCAGCAAAAGTCCTTCATGGAATCAAGGCCGTCATGTTTCTGAACAATATCTTGTGGTAGGTCTCTTTAGAGTATTTCTTAGCCCAGAAAATGGACTACCCACAGCCCCCTCCCAGTGGGGGTGGTGCGCAGAGCTGCACAACACACATGTAATAGGGCCAGGCCCCACCCTTCCAACTCCAGGAGGTGGGGGGCCCCCCCAAAATCATGAGAATGTAATAAATAAAAGTCGAGTTACTTTCTTCTGTCATTTTGAGCTGCACCAGGGCCATGTTTCTGGACTTTTATCTGCTCCACCCCGATTAGACTAAGTCAAGATTCTCACATCATAACACGACTCCAGAAGCTGGCGCTTTAAGAAAACCACCAAACCGCACAAGCCTGGGTACGGCTGAGTGTGCCTTTGCCTTGGCATCCTTAGCCCAACCACAGCGTGCCACCCAAGGCAGCAGGGCCCACTGGCTATGGCACTGCCCGGGACTCCGGATGCTGGGCCCTATTTGTGGCTCCATCCTGTTGGTAGGGTCAGATTAACATAGAGGTTTTAGGGGCTTCAGCCCAGAGCCTTAAGCTAAGGGACATTCGGTCTGTGTGTCCATCCATCCATCTGAGAGTCCCTTTGGTCAAGAACTCCTCATAAACAGTAAGAGCTAAGACCACCAAACTCAGTAGGCAGCTTCCTCATATCATAAAGCAAGGTCAGGGTTTGGTTGTGCCAGGAAAACGGGATGTGCCTGGAATGGGATTGTTTTCCATATCTCAGGAAGGGCTGTTCAGAGGGATAGTTATATTTCAGAGCGACCAGGGTGGGGAGCACACCAGTAAGGAAGTGCCTGGCTAGGGAACGAGCTCTGGATGTTGCCAGCCACTAGTAAGAAAAAAAAATATAAGAATGTATAATCTATGGTTTGGGGTAGAAAAAAAATCTATTTTACCAACGTATCTTATTAAAACAACTTCCTGATCACCATTATTATGTGATAAAATCCAATCCCGTGCCATTTCTTATCGCTTGGCTCTGTGCGCCTGTGTAGGGGTTTCCTAAAAACGTCAGTTAACGGTGCACCTAGAAAATATGACAGTGGAGCTCAGAAGAGGAAAGTGCGGAAGTTAAAAATGATTTGCAAGGAACAAGTGCTAAACAAACTACCAAAACTGACAGGCTATTTCAGTAAACCACCAACGAATGCACCAGACATTAATCCTTTGGAAAATTAGTCAATGAGCGTCACAAATCCACGCAAGCGAATGACAGCAGCCACAACAGCCCAGACACAGTCAGCCAGCCGGTTTTGGATCAGAGTGAAATAGCTGCATGTGATGAAGATAAAAACGCGGCGAACTTTGACCCACACAGCAATGATGCAGCACGCCTGACAAATGACATGGTGCAATCTTATTGGATCACAAAACGGCCAACACTATGTCAAAACAAAAAGTGTGTCTTCAGCTTCTGAAAACCAATACAAACATCAGAAACGGTGTTTATCAAAAACCCTCTTTGCTCTTCAAAGTGGGAATCTGTACCTCGTGAGGGCCTTCTTTCTTCTCCATCGACAGGATCGGGTTTTTGTTTTGGATGTCAATAGCTTGGAGAGTTGTCCTGCCCATGAAAGTTCATGATACCATCTACATTTTGTTAGTCTCTAAGGTGCTGCAGGACTATTCATTGTTTTTTTTAGTTTTTCCAGTTACAGACTAACACAGTTACCTCTCTGAGACTTTTCGCAATAACAAGTCACACTGGAGAATCGCATTGTAATTCAGTTTTAACAGTTTTGCAGAAGTTTGACACTGACACTGCAAATTGCAGGAGTCAGTCTTATAACAATGCCAGTAACATGTCACGGGCATACAAAGGTCTGCTTTCACGAATTCGGGAGATAAATCCGTTAGCAGAGTGGGCACTTTGCACAGCTCACACTCTCAATTTAATTGGGGTTACGAGCATAAACTGCTGCTTGGAAGCAAACATGTTTTCTTCTTTTCCTCAGTCACTTTTTAATTTCTTCTCCAAGTCAACCACTCAAAGGCAAATTGTTACTGCAGGATTAGCGCCAAAAGACAGCAAGTGAACCGAGATGCTGAAAACTCTTTCAGACCAGAGGTGGTCTGCACATGCCCCGGCTACAAAAGCACGATGGTTGAATTGTAAAAATATTCAGGAAAACCAGCCCAAATCCAAATGGGAGCCCAAATACGCACCCTGATGCTTGAGCACCGATCATGAAAATGGACGAGCTGGAAACTGCTTTCGAGCAGCAAGCACTGCATTTCAGGCTGTTGAAACTGACTTGCCTAAAGCTGTAAAGGATCTGAACAGTATCAATGGGAAAAGCACCGTGAACTGAAACATAAAAAACCAGGATGAGTCTGGGGAGCCGGACTCTTAAGTCGTCAGGCCGAGAGAAATTTTGCGTGGAGATTTTCAACTTTCTTATTGATAAACTTGTTGCAGAGTTCCATGGTAGGTATGAAGCATATGAAGAGGTATGCGGCTATTCTGGATTTATGAACAATCTTCGTCTGCTTTCTGTCTCAGAAAGACATGATTCAGCTGTTGAACTACTAAACAAATATAGGAGCCACTTACAAGAGGATTTTGCAGATGAACTGGTTCAAAGTAGGGAGTTCACAAAAAACGAGGTATACACAATGGCAGTGACACTCCTTAGGTTTTAAGACAACAGAGTCTGCAGTCTGTGTTTCCCAATGCAGACATTCCCTTGTGGATTTGTTTGACGCTGCCAGTAACTAATGCTGAAGAGGAACGATTGTTTCAAATTGGCGCTAATAAAAAACAAGTTGAGGTCAAGCATGGATGAGATGAGACTGGATAATTTGACTCCAATATTAACAGAGCATGACTTGCTTCCTCAACTGGATTTCAGTAGCATCGAGAATTGCTCGGCTCTGAATACCAGAAAGAAACTCACATGGAAGGAACAGTCTATTTTGAATTAACTTACCTACATTCTACATGTTTAAAGATTGAAATATAACCACAGAACAGCTTTCTGTTCATTAAAAGGCACGTTTAGCATGGCATTAGTAGCCTTGATGCCATAATTGTGATCATTTGGTTTTAAATTAGGAAAAATACTTGTATACAGGAGCCCCACAAAACCAAATAGTCCCCGGCCCACAGGAGAATTAATCCGGCCCTGTCTGTTGTGGACACCAGAAGGGCCACTTCAGCTCTCTGCAGTCCCGTGATGTGAGGGCTGACAATACCTCATTTAAAACTGTTTTGAGAAGGGCAGGTGAAATGTGCTAGCTAAGAGCAAAGTATCAGACTCCTCCCATGTCGACCCCACTCCTGGCATGTTTCAGCCTCGATTCTTTCATTCCTCGCACAGAAATCCAAGGAGGCTGCTGGAACGTGCCCCAGGCACTGCCAAAGCCGAATCCGTGAGAAACTGTAGCTGTGTGTTAAGAAACCCCAAGCTCTGCTTTCAAGGCCACACATTTCCTGTAATTACAGACACTCCAGACCAAGCGGGCCACTGAAAAGCACTGTGGCTGTGAAAGCCACAGGCCAGATTTCCAATACCACCATGTGAAAAGAGTGTGTGTGTGTGTGTAAAGAGTGTGTGTGTGTGAAAAGAGTGTGTGTGTGTGCGTGTGTGTGTGTGCGCGCGCACGCGGAGCCAGCAGCCTTACAAAAAGCCAGTTGGGACGGGAGTGAGCAGCAAACAGGAAGTTTGCCTGGGAATTGGCCTGGGGGGAATTCCCACAGAGGGTTGGTTGGCTTGGGGGGTGGTTTTGGTTTGGTTTTGGGTTTTGCCTTTCAGGCTTCTGTGAGCAGAAGGGATATCGGTGACGAGTCGACTAGCCAATGAGCAGGTGCTTATCTGGTAGTCACTCCACAGGTCGCTTCCCGCCCACCACGTGCCACCTCTTTCAGAGAGAGGCAACAAGGGGAGGGAGCAGGAGCTGGTGCTGCAGGGAGCTGGCTTAAAAGCTGGTTCCCCCCAGAACCATCTCTGGGGGTCAGAGGCTAGCAGGTGACCAGGCGCGAGCTGGAAATCAGCTGTCTCGGCTCGCTCCGAGTCCCCGCCGCCCCCACTGCACATCGGCTTTTTAAATATATTAAGAGCCGCCAGCATTGCTACAGGGGGTCAGCTCCTAGGCCGGGAACTAACCCTGCTGCGGCTCTGCCGTTTCCCCCCCTTATCACCAAATCGGATAGTTGATGGAAATTCCATCGACTACTCGATTCGCTGATTACATGCAATGTAACATCCCTGGTGAGCAGTAAATACCGCATCTGAAGAGGCTCTCCGAAGGAAGACAACCCGGATAGTGAGTGATCCACCAAGGATGTGCCTTGTCTGTCTCTCTCCCAGAGGAGAGTGGGGACTTCCTCAGTACAAAATGCAAGCTGGTCTCCATATTGGAAGAGAAGGTTAAAGGTTAGAGGCCCAAAAATCTACCCTGCCTTGCATCAGAGAGTGAAGACTTTTGGGACAGAAGTCAGCGTTTGGAGCTGCAGGCACAGCATGCTGGAGAGCCGGAGAGGGCAGTGTAGAGCAGGGGGGAATTGGCAGCATGTGGGGCCCAGAAGAAGAAAGAAAACTCCTGTACCCGCAGTGCAGACAGAGGTAAGAAACTGTTTTCAGGCTCTCTGCACGGGTACTACGGCAGAGAATGGTTTGGAAGAGTTACCTGCGGGAAGGGATCAGGAGACCCCCTCGGCTGGAAGGCATGGGATGCATTGCCCTAGAGACGGGGATTCCACAACCACCACTCTCAAGAGGAGATGCGTGGGGGTCGTCAGGGATTCCCTCCTAAAGGGGACCGAGTCCCCCCTCTGACATCCAGACAGGAAACTCGAGAAGTGTGCTGCTTGCCTGGAGCTAGAATCCAGGATGTGACGGAGTATCTGCTGAGGCTGATCAAACCACTGGACTACTACCTCTTCCGACTTCTCCACCAATGAAACTGCCAAGAATGTGGGCGGTTGGTGGGCTGGGGGAATTTGGGGGCAAAGGCCCACAACTCCCTCTGTCCCACCCCATAATCTACCGTTCGTGCGCATCGTTTTTGAGCACCCTATGGACTTTTGAAAATGGGACCTAGCCTCCTACATCACTTAGGCACTCCAAAAAACTGACCACTAAAGGGCCAGTTAGTCTCACACCCCTGACAGCTGCTGCGCTGGAGCTGACCCACTAGCCTCCAATCACAGATGTCACTCTGTTGCACAGAACGAACGAGGAGAGACCTCAGAGTCCCTGCTCCAAACCGCCATCGCCAACCCGAACGACAGGAAAGTCACCATTAGCCAGGAGCAATCCCGAACCCATGACCCACAGCTGAGCAACTTAACACTCCCATCCCATGGCCACTTCTTTGGAGGAACATAAGAACATACGAACAGCCAGACTGGGTCAGACCAAAGGTCCATCTAGCCCAGTGTCCTGTCTGCCGACAGTGGCCAGCGCCAGGTGCCCCAGAGGGGGTGGACTGAAGACAATGATCGCGCAATTTGTCTCCTGCCATCCTTCTCCAGCCTTTGACAAACAGAGGCCAGGGGCACCATTCCTTATCCCCTGGCTAACAGCCTTTTATGGACCTAACCGCCATGAATTTATCTATCTCTTTTTTAAACTCTGTTATAGTCCTAGCCTTCACAGCCTCCTCTGGCAAGGAGTTCCACAGGCTGACTATGCGCTGTGTGAAGAAGAACTTTCTTTTATTAGTTTTAAACCTGCTACCCATTAATTTCATTTGGTGTCCTCTAGTTCTTATATTATGGGAACTAATTAATAACTTTTCTTTATTCATCTCTCTGCACGGGTACTACAGCAGAGGAATATGGGTTTTTTTTGAAGCAACCAGATGATGCCTTGTAGCATGGCGGTGGATTAACACTTATCTTGCCTTACATCACTAACAATGGGATATGGTAGCAAGATTCCGGAGCTCGTTTTAAAAGCATTCCTGGTATTTGACTGGCCGACCCCTGGAAGCTAGTTTTAAAGCCCTATTTATAGGCCAGGCTCTAGCCTGGCTTGGCTGGCTCACGGCCCGGATGAAACTGTAAACATATTTTTCTGACTTTTCTTTCGCAGTCCCCACATTCCAACCGTTTGCCAGCGTATGATGAGTCCTGCCAGCTTCTGAGGCAGACAGGGAACAGCCGTGACACTACCTCGCTCCTGCAGGAAGCCTGTGACGAGGTCCCAGCTGTTTCAACACAAGAAGTTTCTCAGCTAGCCGGGGATCTGAGGAATGGGGCTGTTTCCCCCTCCCTGATCCTCTGCTCTCCTGGCAGGTGCATTTCAATGCCAAGGCCGAGCCAAGATCCAGCATACACCGGTGGAATGCCTACTTATGCCAAGTGGGATGAATTTTGTCCTACGGTGCTAAAAATCCGACCTTGGGGTGAAGATTATTCTTGGCTCTGGAACGAGTGTGCTGCAGTGGTCAGAGCAGGGGTCGGGAGACAAGGCAGATGGGCAGAAGCATGAGTGTGAGTCACTTGGGTTCTATTTCCGGCGACGGGAGGAGCCTAGTGGGGAGACCTCAGGGGGTTTTGGTCTCAGGCAGTATATTGGACTAGCAATTAGTCCAAAGCCCCGCACCACGTCCCAAGCTCTGTGCCCTTGGCCAATTCCTTTCCCTTCCCTGTGTTCCAGGTTCCCCCTCCCTGTGACAAAAGGGGTTAATCATGCTGACCCCGTGGTTTCCAAACGACGGGGCGCAACCCAGCACTGGGGGGTGGGATGTCGGGCACTGGGGCTCGTTGCTGCCGGGGGATCAGGTGAGCAGTGGGGGGGCAAAGGAAGCTCCCTGCCTGTCCTGGCACCGCAGACTGCGCTGTGCCCCAGAAGCGACTTGGCAACAGGCCCGGCTCCTAGGTGCGGGGCAGAGGGAGATTGCATAGGGCTCCGCACACTGCCCCTGCCCCCAGCACTAGCTCCGCACTCCCATTGGCTGGAAACCTGCTGCTGGCTGCTTCTGGGGTGCAGCATGGTCTGTGGTGCCAGGTCAGGCAGGAAGCCGCCTTAGCCCCCCCGCTGCCCTGCTCAAGGTGAGCCCCTCCTGCCACAGCCCTGCCCCCCAATGTCAAAGCCCCCTTCTATACCCCAAAGCTCTCATCCTCAGCTCCACCCCGGAGCCCACACTCGAGTCAAATTCTACTGGGTGCCGGGCATGAACAAAAGAGTTTGAAAACCACTGTACTGACCTACCACCCCAGAGTTTGGTGAAACTCAATCCATTCCCGTTGGTCAAGTGCCTGAATGCGCTGGAGGGAAGTAGCAGGAGATGGTCACGGTGTTATTAACACCCCCACGTTGATTAGCAGGTGTAAGCTCTCAGCTCATTTTCTGACCGATTCCTTCAATGTGCTTCATAAATAAGTCACCAGTCATTTACGTACGTCACGCCCAAATGATGGTGGAGGATCCTGCACTTCTCATGCCTTCTAGGATTCCCCAAAAGGGGGTGACCCCTTGCTTCCGTCCAGGGCTTCAGACCTCATGTCCATGTCACATGTGGAAGGTCTGACATCATGTTCAGTTTGGACAGGATGGTCCCAGGCCGATGCAATGACATTTGTGGGCAGGTGGATGATGTTTCCTTGCGGCCTTTACCGTGGTGCTCATCACCAGATGGAGCGCATCACAGAGATGAAGGAATTTCTCTTCAGAGCTCCCCAGGGACATATACCAAGTGTTATTGTCTTTCTAAAGGAGACGCTTAGACTCAGCTATTCGGGGCTTGAATCAGGAATCACTGGGTAAGATTCTCCCATCTGCTTTCTGCCGGAAGACAGATCAGCTGATCAAAAAGGTCTCTTTTGGCCTCAGTATCTACAACGCTGCCTCTTTACTGACTGGGGATGTTGTAGTGCAGCACACGTCAGTGACTCAATGTGGTTGGGATACAACGACAGTTTAATGCGTCCCCCGCTTTGGGCACAGTGTCACTGGTATTGAGCTGCGCCCTTTAGTTGTTGCTGCCATGGGCTGCACGACTGTTGCAACATGCTTTGGTTGTCAGCCCAATGGAGCAAGGTGGTACCATCTGACTGCCCACCATTGTGGGCCAGGCTATTGGGTTGCTTCCCCACTGGGTCCTAGGCCATTTGGCTCTTGTTGTCTTTGACCTGCGCCATCTGGCACAATGCCATTGAGTTGCCACTCCACTGGGCATCGTGCCTTTTCCCCATGGAGCTTTTGTCAGTGGGACACACTACATTTGGTTGCCATCCCATGTCTGGGCAGGCATTCTCATTGGGTGCCCCTGCTGTTCAGCTGCTATCCACAGGGTGCCGGTAACGGGGTCAGCCCTCACCTCACACGAGCGCCCCCTTTCGGCCGACTGCGGGTTCCTGCACTGCCTTCAATCTTCAGCCTTTGGGCTACTCAGCTTTGGGTCAAGACACCCAGCCTTCCAGGTACACCTCTAATGGGGCCCGTCCTGGTACCCTCTGTAGAGCGTCTCTCTGAGTCCAGCCTCTCAGTCTGTTTCTCCCCTTGCTAGGAGAAGGAGGCCTCCAGGACTTCTCCTCCTGGAGGCCGTGTCCTGAACAGCTCCCTGCTCTGAGCTGTCCTTGGTTCTGCCAGCCCCCAGCCTTCTCCCTCCCCTATCTGGGCTGCAGCTCATCCTGCAGTGCCTTTTGTAGTCCCTCCTGGCTCCTGATTGGCTGGCTCTGCCACAGCCACTCTAGCCTCCTGGAGGCCTTCTCTATGAACCTCTGGGCCTTGGGGTCTAGCCCTACCACAGTGCCATCCCGTTTGTCTGTCGTTGGGACATCAGAGGCCATGCCACTTCCTATGCCATCAGAGGCCATGCCACTTCCTATGCTGTCTCTGGGCTGTTATTTTCATTGGCTGTCACCACCCTCTGAGCACTGTACTGTTTGGCTGTCCTTGTCATAGAGTACCAAGCCATTTGGCTATTGTCGTCATTGGGTACCATGCCATTTGGCAGCTGCCCCATGGGGTGCCATGTTGTTCGGCTGGTATTGTTGTTAGGCATCATGCTCTTTGGATGCTGCCCCTTTGGGTGCCAGGCTGTTGCCCCCCATTTGGTACCAGGCTCTTGTCCCACTGGCACCAGGGTGTTGCTGTTACACCTTTGGGGGCCCTACCATTTAACTGTTGCCCAGTTGGATGCTAAGTTGTTGGCTTGTGCCCTGTTGGGCGCTGGCCAATTGGCTGTTGACACATTGGGCACAGAGCTGTCAGCTGTTGGCCTGTTTAGTGCCATGCTGTCGCTCTGTTGGGTGCCGGGCTGTTGGCCCATTGGGTGCCAGGCTGTCACTGTTGCCCCATTAGGCACTGAGCTATCAGCTTTGGATCCGTTGGGTGCCAGGCTGTCACTATTACCCCACTGGGTGCCAGGCTGTTGGCTGTTACCCCACTGGGCTCTAGGCTGTCGGCTGTTGCCCCGTTGGTTGCCGGGCTGTTGGCCATTGGTTGCCAGGCTGTCAGCAGTTGGTTACCGGGCTGTCGGCGGTTGGTTGCTGGGCTGTCGGCCCGTTGGTTGCCGGGTTGTCGGCTGTTGGCCCCTTGGTTGCCAGGCTGTCGGCAGTTGGTTGCAGCTGGTTGCCAGGCTGTCGGTGGTTGGTTGCCGGGCTGTTGGCGGTTGGTTGTGGTTGGTTGCCAGGCTGTTGGCGGTTGGTTGCCGGGCTGTCGGTGGTTGGTTGCCGGGCTGTTGGTTGTCGGGCTGTTGGTTGTGGTTGGTTGCCGGGCTGTTGGTGGTTGGTTGCCGGGCTGTTGGCGGTTGGTTGCGGTTGGTTGCCAGGCTGTCGGCCCGTTGGTTGCCAGGCTGTCGGCTGTTGGCCCCTTGGTTGCCAGGCTGTTGGCCCCTTGGTTGCCAGGCTTTTGGCAGTTGGTTGCCAGGCTGTCGTCGGTTGGTTGCCAGGCTGTCGGCAGTTGGTTGCAGCTGGTTGCCAGGCTGTCGGTGGTTGGTTGCCGGGCTGTTGGCGGTTGGTTGTGGTTGGTTGCCAGGCTGTTGGCGGTTGGTTGCCGGGCTGTCGGTGGTTGGTTGCCGGGCTGTTGGTTGTCGGGCTGTTGGTTGTGGTTGGTTGCCGGGCTGTTGGCGGTTGGTTGCCGGGCTGTTGGCGGTTGGTTGCAGTTGGTTGCCGGGCTGTTGGCGGTTGGTTGTGGTTGGTTGCCGGGCTGTCGGCGGTTGGTTGCCGGGCGGTCGGCCCGTTGGTTGCCAGGCTGTTGGCTGTTGGCCCCTTGGTTGCCAGGCTGTTGGCCCCTTGGTTGCCAGGCTTTTGGCAGTTGGTTGCCAGGCTGTCGTCGGTTGGTTGCCAGGCTGTCAGCGGTTGGTTGCCAGGCTGTCAGCGGTTGGTTGCAGCTGGTTGCCAGGCTGTCGGTGGTTGGTTGCCGGGCTGTTGGCGGTTGGTTGCCGGGCTGTCAGTGGTTGGTTGCCGGGCTGTTGGTGGTTGGTTGCCGGGCTGTTGGCGGTTGGTTGCAGTTGGTTGCCGGGCTGTCGGCGGTTGGTTGCCGGGCTGTTGGCCCGTTGGTTGCCAGGCTGTTGGCCCGTTGGTTGCCAGGCTGTCGGTGGTTGGTTGCCGAGCTGTTGGCCCGTTGATTGCCAGGCTTTTGGCAGGTGGTTGCCAGGCTGTCGGTGGTTGGTTGCTGGGCTGTTGGGTGGCTGGTTGCCAGGCTGTCGGCTGTCGGCGGTTGGTTGCCAGGCTGTTGGTGGTTGGTTGCTGGGCTGTTGGCGGTTGGTTGCAGTTGGTTGCCAGGCTGTCGGCGGTTGGTTGCCAGGCTCTTGGCGGTTGGTTGCCGGGCTGTCGGCGGTTGGTTGTGGTTGGTTGCTGGGCTGTTGGCGGTTGGTTGCAGTTGGTTGCCAGGCTGTCGGCGGTTGGTTGCAGTTGGTTGCCAGGCTGTCGGCGGTTGGTTGCCAGGCTCTTGGCGGTTGGTTGCCGGGCTGTCGGCGGTTGGTTGTGGTTGGTTGCCGGGCTGTCGGCGGTTGGTTGTGGTTGGTTGCTGGGCTGTCGGCGGTTGGCTGTCTCTCTCATGCCATAGCAGGGCCTTGTGCACCAAGGACACATGGAGCCCGTCGCCATGACGACGGCGCACAGGCCCCCGTATCTGTCAGGCGCCTCTTAGACCCCCTGCCCAAGGACCCTTGTTCCCGCTGCCCGCCAACCCTGCAGGCGGGGTCTCCCTTGAAGCGCTTCTCCATAGCAACCAAACGGCACAGAGACTGACAGGAATTCGCCACCAATCACACAACGCGAACTGACGGGGCGGGACGAGGCGACGGGGTTCTCATTGGTGAGCGAGCTCTTCGGGGCGGGACGCTTGCGATTGACGGTCGAGTGGACCAATGGCACTCGCGGAGAGATCTCAAATCCCGGCGGGCGGCGGGGCTGGCCAATGGACGAGCAGCGTGGGCGGGACCGGGTGCGGGAGGCGGTGGCGGGCCGGGCCGCTCCGGAAGCTGAGGGGGCCGGGGGGAAAATGGCGCCCAGCTCGAAATCGGAGCGGGGCGGCCCGGGGGGGAAGCGGGGCCCGGCGGGGGCCGGATCCTCCGGGGGGGGCCGGGGCCGCCGGGAGCACGTGGTGCGGCAGCTCGAGCGCGTTAAGGTGAGGGGGGGCGGGAAGTGTGAGGGAGCCGGGGGGGCACATGGGGGCGGGGTGGGGGGAGGTGAGGGCGGGGTGGGGGGTGCGGGAGCGGGGGATACATGGGGGTGGGGGAGCGGGGGGCTACGTGGGGAGGGTGGGGGGGAAGGAGGGAGCGGCTGGGGATACATGGGGGCGGGGTGGGGGGAGATGAGGGCGGGGTGGGGGGTGCGGGAGCGGGGGGATACATGGGGGCGGAGTGGGGGGTGCGGGAGCGGGGGGATACATGGGGGCGGGGTGGGGGGAGGTGAGGGCGGGGTGGGGGGTGCGGGAGCGGGGGGATACATGGGGGTGGGGGAGCGGGGGGCTACGTGGGGAGGGTGGGGGGGAAGGAGGGAGCGGCTGGGATACATGGGGGCGGGGTGGGGGGAGATGAGGGCGGGGTGGGGGGTGCGGGAGCGGGGGGATACATGGGGGCGGAGTGGGGGGTGCGGGAGCGGGGGGATACATGGGGGCGGGGTGGGGGTGCGGGAGCGGGGGGATACATGGGGGCGGGGGGGCGGGGGCGGGAGCGGCGGGGGGCAGGGGCACGTGGGGGGGGTTCTGGGGGGCGGGCGCAGGGCATGGGGTCTGGACTAATTGAGGGCTGGGGAGACAGGTTGGGGGCTCATTGCCAGGGGTGGGAGGCCCCTGCCCGGGGGGCTGGGGAGCGGTGTGGGGAGCTCACGGGAGGGAACTGCTTCCCGCGGGGGGCTGTGCGGGGCGGTTGTAGGGGGCAGGGGTGTGACTGGGAGGGGGTGGTGTGGTTGTGGGAGGGTGCCGGGAGGGCAGTAAGAGGCAGGGGGATCTGGGAATTCAGCCTGTAGTGGCCGAGTCAGGGGCCCGATGAAGGAAGAGGGGGGCGGTTTCCACACAAGGGGCTGAACTGACTGGAGAGCTGGGGGTAGAACGGGGGGAGTCCTGGTCCCTAGTTTTGTGTCTGCAGCCTGCAGCCAGGTCGCTCCTTTCAGCCCCTGCCCCAAAAGGCCCAGCCCCAGGGGCTGCGACGGTGACTTGTTCGGAGAGCGCAAGGACTGCGCCTAATGCAGTCACCGTTCTCAAAAATAAGCACCCGAGCCCCAAGAAGCCCTTGTCTAGCTCAGCTCCTTCAGCACCCTGGGGTCACAAGCAGAAGGCCTTCCCAGGCCCCAATTCAGGGCGCGTTTGGGGTACCCCCATATCCATGGATGTCCTGAGCCTGCCTCTTGTTGGACGTACCACAGAGCCTCTGACACATCCCCTCTTTCCAGATCAGCGGGCAGCTTTCTCCCCGCCTTTTCCGCAAGCTGCCCCCACGGGTGTGCGTCTCCCTGAAGAATATTGTTGACGAGGATTTCTTGTGTGCAGGGTAAGCAGTGGCATGGTCCGTTAAGTGCATTCCCCCCTGTCGGCAGGCACCAACCTGACTTCTGCTTTGGGGGCAAGGGCTTGAGGGGCTGTGAAACAAAAGCAGGAGGAGCTGCCAGGCCCAACAAGCTTGGCAAGGTGGGGATGTGAATGCTGAGAGTGCTCTGTCCTGTGCTTCCCTTCCAGACACATCTTCCTTGGTTTCTCCAAGTGCGGGAGGTACGTCTTGTCATATACCAGCAACAGCGGCGATGACGACTTCTCCTTCTACATCTACCACCTCTACTGGTGGGAATTCAACGTCCACAGCAAGCTGAAGCTGGTATGTATACATCCCCCTTCTGATGTGGGGGGAGGGAAGACTCCAGAATAGGGGTGTAGTCCGGGGCTACTCAACACACGGCCCATGGACTGCATGCAGTCTGCAGTGCAGTTTGGGTTTACGCAGGGCTTAACATGCGGCCCGTGGGTGGGATCCTTTGAACATGGCCTCCACTGGAAACACGCCCCACAATGGCGAGTCAGTATAATGGTCTTCGGTTGATATGCATTTTAGTAGTTAAATTCCTGGACTGTCATTGCTCATTAAAAGTGATGTCCTATGGGTGGAAATTGGGTAAATATCGCATTTTATGACTTAAATGGGACCTGTGTGTTGTGTAGTCTTGCCTTAATCTCTGTATTCATGTCTGTCCGTGTGAAAGAAGCTATTTGCATATATTTGTATACATATTTGCATGTATATGTAACCGCACTTAAGTTGCGGTCCTCAGCATGTGCTGTGAGTATCATTGCGGCCCCTGGGGCTTCCAAAGTTGAGTAGACCTGGTGTAGTCGATTAGACCACAAATGCTTATCGGTTAGCGCTATAGACTACATGCATCCCTCCCTCCTCCTTGCCTGTAAATGTTTTAGCGGGCTGGCCAGCAACCCGGCTCAGTCCTGGCTCATGCCGGGTCCGGGACCTACCCCCGCTGCGGCTCTCTATTTAAAATGTGTTAAGAGCCAGGTAGGCAGGTAGCGTGGGGTGGCAGGCAGCCAGTCCGCGAGCGGAGCTGGTTTTTAAACTGGCTCTCCTCGCAGACCAGCTCCCGCCTGGCATCCCACAGTGCTGCCTCTAATAGAGAGGCAGCAGCGTGGAGTGGCAGGGGGCTCCTCCGGAGTGGGTCCGGAGCGCACTGGCTGCTGGCCCTACCCCCGGGGACTATTCAATGAACCGATATTTAACATCCCTCTCCGGAAGGAACTGAGCATAACGAAGACCCACTTCCTGCAGCTATTCCCCTTTTGGGCTGCGAAGGGTTAACTTTACCGGCACACTTCCTGGGGTAAATGGCTAACCGGCAGCCTAGTCCGGCTGGAGCAGTCCTCCACCCAGAGTGTGGTGTGGTGGGCAGGGCACGGCCCAAGCAGTACCCGCCTGCAGGACTTCCATTAACCAGTTAAAGCTAATGCTTAGCCGCTAACTTTTTAAATGTTATTTTACATCCCTAGATCCAGAGGGATCTGGTGCTGACCAGGCTTTGGTGTGGTCGGTGCTTTAAGGGAGACTGAAGGAAATGCCAGCAGGGCCATTGAAGAATCATTCGGATGCATTTTGCTCACGTTAAGAAGCTGTCCTCCTCAGATCCCTAATGAAGCTGTCGCATTTTGCCTCCCTACATTTTCCCCACGGTTTCAGTTCTTCCTGTGCTAAATGCTGGTGCAGTGTTGCTGTGTGCTGTCAAACTACTGTTGTGCTCCGCCCCAGAGGCAGTTGTATGCAGCGATTTCTTGTGTGCAATTGGTTTGTATCTATAAAGCATTTTGAGGCCCTCCTGAGAGAAAGGGAAATCAGGTAATTTTACACTTCAGTCCTCTCTGTGCCAAACCAAACATCTTCGGTGAACGCCGGATCCCAGCTAAGCCTCTTCCAAGACCTTCCCAAGTAATTTAGGCCTTGCAGTTGTTTTCCTGGTGGGGTTCTGATTCCAGATCCCATTCCCTTGGTCCTCCGTTTTCTTCCATCGGGCTTCAGTCCAGTTCACGCTGTTCTTCCCATAGGTACGACAGGTTCGCTTGTTTCAAGATGAAGAAATCTACAGTGACCTTTATTTGACTGTGTGTGAGTGGCCCAGCGACTCCTCCAAGGTCATTGTCTTTGGCTTCAAGTGAGTTCCATCAAATGAGTCTTATCTGGAGGGGTGGGGGGAAGGAGGAGAGATTTGGATAGAATTTGATTTCCCTGCTGTGTCCCCAACTGCCCCCACCCCACCCTGGAAAGGGTTAAAGGCCATTGAGACCCACAGCAAATTCTTCATTGCAGCTGTAAGCCATGTCCCCGAGGGGTTTCTGTGTGAAACAGTCCTGCCCCTTTAAAACAGACACAGCTACTTCGCTTAACACACACGTGTGGGACTGACCGCCTTAGAAATTGAGTTCCTCACCTTCTCCTGGCCAGTGCAAGCCAAGCCTTCCCTTCAGCCTCTCCCTGCGTGCGCTGTCCTCTCGCCCCCGCCCTAGAAGATAGACTGCTTAAGGCTTTCAGGAGCGGAGGTTTGGGGTAGGAAGGGGAGAGCCAGGGCTTGGTTACTTTCTCCCCGCCTGAGGTTGGAAGAGCCAGATTCCCTGACTTGGCAAGTGAGAGAGAGCGATGGGGTGCGTGTGCTGTGGTTGGTGAAAGTGTAAACGTCTACACGGTTAACTGGTGCGCGTGGACTGGCGTACGCCCCCCCCCGCCCCCCGGCTGCGTTTGCTTTTTGAGGACGAGCCTCCTTTGTTCTCCGCCTGTTTTTAATGACTGTACATAGCTTTGTGTGCCGTTGAACTGGCAGCGATGTGTGTGTCTTGCCTCCACGTTGTCTGTGTGTGGTGCGATAGCTAGGCCAGGAGCCTCTTGTGTTGTGCGCTGCGCAGACTGAACCCAAAGCCTGCCCTTGCCCCAGAGAGCTTACAGCCAAAGCACACAGGGAGGTTTCCGTCAGCCAGGCGGTGGCTGGGAGCCCGACTGTAACTTCACCGCATGTGAAACCTGCTCTTGGAGCGCTGAGAGCGGTTCAGTCCTGCCCTTAGCCCTGAGGCTCTGGTCAAAGAAAAGCAAGTTGACCGTAGTTGCGACGCCAGTTTTGCTTAGGCCCTTCGCAGAGAGCCGCCTCGCCCCCACTCCGACGTGGCGGCTGGCTGAGGAGCCTGGTGTGAAAGCTGTGCCAGTCCAGGGGCAGAAGATGTGAGTGTAAACGGGGGAGACAGGGTTTGAATACCTGACCTCTGACCGGGACCCACTGTGTCTCCTCTCTCCCCGGCAGCACGCGCTCGGCAAACGGGCTGCTGATGAACATGATGATGATGAGCGATGAAAACCATCGGGATATTTACATCAGCACGGTGGCCATGCCCCCGCTCATGTACTGCCCCGGCTGCAGGGATATGGCGCTAGCACATCCAGGTGAGCCGGGCAGACGGTCCCTCGCCGCTGGAGACACGCGCACGGAGACTGCTGGTGGGCGTTTTCCTGCTGGGCCGGCGCAGGTTGTGTCGCTGGGCGGAGGCGGGGTGATTCGCTTGGGGATGGGAAGGAATGAGATCTGATTGGTTTAGGGCAGTGTTTCTCAAACTGGGGTCTGCAGGCCCCGGGGATTCAGGAGGGAAACTCCAGGGGTCCCTGGGCCCTGCTTATCAGCTCCTCCCTCTGTCCCTTCTTCCCAGGGCCAAGGCAGCTCCCTGCCCACCCTGGAAGCAGACACCAAGTCCCCGTGGCCCCTAGGTGCATGGGACCAGGGAGACTCCACGCACGGCCAGTGCCTGAGTGCTAGCTCTACAGCAGTGGGGGGAGCCTCCCTGGCCCCCCGTGCACTTAGGGGCCACAAGGATTGGCAGCCGCTTCCTGGGATCTGTGGTAAGCGCTGTCGGGATCCTGCACCTTAACCCCCCCATGCACATCCCAACCCCCCATCCCGGCCCAGAGTCCCGTCCTGCAACCCCCCCCCCGTCCTGTCCCGTCCCAGAGTCCCGTCCTGCATCCCCCCCAATCTTCTGCTCCAACCCAAGGCCCCCTTTGCTCCCCAAACAACTCATCCATGGCCCCACGTTGGAGCCCTCATCCTCCTCCTGCCCCAGTCCGGTGAAAGGGCGTTGGGGGGCAAAGAGCTAGCCATGGAGGGGGAGGAGATGGAGTGAGCGAGGGTGGGGCCTCGGTGAAGGGACAGGTCAGGGGGTCCCTGAAAGTCAAATCAAAATGGGGGGGGCCTCGGGTTGCTTATGTTTGAGAACCGGTGGCTTGGGGGGCAGTTGGGACTCCGGGCTCCTCTTGCCTGCGCCTCCATTGACTTGCTGCTTGGCTTTTGGCAAGTTGTCATGCTCCGTGCCTCAGTTTCCCCCTCCAGCCAGCACCAAGGATAATGTGCTCTCCCTCCCAGTGGGGTTCGTTCAGTTAGTCCTGGCAGACTCGCTGCGGGTGTCTCTGGGACTGTCTGACCCCCCAGCTGTTCTCTTGTGGGCGGGGACAAGCTCACTGGTCCCTCTGCTTGTGCCGCCTCAGGGGACCCGCACGCCCACTGCCTGCAGCACGGCTTCATGCTGCACACCAAGTACCAGGTGGTCTACCCGTTCCCCACATTCCAGCCAGCCTTCCAGCTCAAGAAGGACCAGGTGGTGCTGCTCAACACCAGCTACTCCCTCGTAGCGTGCGCAGTCTCCGTGCGCACCACAGGTGGGCACCGCGCCTGTCTGGGGCCGGGGGGAGGCAGAGCGTTACCGCACCTGGGTGCCTTCCCGGCCGCGCTGGGGTGGCTGCTTCACTCAGTGCCTCCTGGCCGGGATATTCGCTCTCCCTTAGCTTAGACTGTCAGGGGCTCCGGGGGAGGGCTGGTGTCTTGCGAGCCACGGGGCCTGGCCATAAGAGAGCTCTCCTGTGCATTGTGGGCACTACAGGGCATTCTTCGTAGCCCCAGCTACCATGTGGGACCCGCCTTCCGCACTTGGCAGCTGCTCGCTCATCTGGGAACAAAGCAGCTGTCTAGGCCTTGGGGGGGGGGGGGGTGTTTGGATTTCTGGCTTCTACAGGGAGGGGAGGATGGTCTTAGGGCCCAGGGGCCTGTTACGCTAGGTGCTGTACAACCTGCTCTCCTTGCCCAAAGAGCTTGCAATGCAAGAAAACCAGCAGAGGTTGGGGGTGGAGGTGAGGGGGAGGCCCCCTCAGTTTACTACAGAAGAGAGTGTGGTCTGGTGGATAGAGCATCAGACTGGGACTTGCTGGTTGAGCCTGGGCAAGTCGCTTCCCCTCCCTGTGTCTCAGTTTCCCTGTCTGTAAAATGGGGATAATGACCTGACCTCGGTTGTAAAGCGCACGTGCCGGAGAGCTATGTGTGTACTAGCATTGGCCCTGCGGTAGAGACCGCACACACGGGCCTCCCGCCGAACAGGTCGCTGGCCTGGTTAGAAAGCCTGAGCCGACCTCAGAAGATGGATGAAGTCTCTTAGAGGTCTGCAAACCACGGCTGCACAGTGGCTCATTAACATTACAGAGCTCGTTGTTGCCGCATATTTTAATGTAGTTACGTTGGAGTCGATTGCGGTGAGGTTAGGTCGTCCCCTGGCGGCCGCGGTCGTGATCGAGTTAACCCTCGGTGCGTTTTTTGAAAAAAGGGACTGAGTTAAACAGCCAGGTTTCAGCAAATGCCCTGTGTAAAAGCCTCACTTTTGATCCTGGTGGATTGTGTCGTGCTGGGAGGCCGGCTGGGGGTGACCCCTCCTGCCCCACGCCGGGGGCTGCCAGGGTTAATCCGGGATTGCAAAGTGCTTTGAGATCCTTGGCCAGAAGCTGCTGCAGCAGCGCAGGGTCCGTTGTCCGTTGTCCCTGCTGCAGCAGTTCCTGGGGCCCTATTGGTGGGGGTGCCGTGCCTCGGGGCAGCGTGCTGACGTCACTGGAGGTTTTAAGAGCCGCTTAGACAAGGCACCTGTTGGGAATCGGGATTCTCAGCCTTTCTCTGGGAGGTTTTGCAGGCTGCAAAACCTCCCTGCCCACCTGCGCCCCAGCCGGGTTTCTGCGTAGAAAAGCCAGGCCCAGCATTAGTGTGTACTCAGGCCCTGGGGCGTCAGCTTCTGCCCCGGGCCCCGCTTGGTGGCCCCCGAAAGCAGGTGGGACTGACGCTGGCTGATCTCCCGGGCGAGAGAAGCCTGCAGCGGACGTGGGCACGCCGGGTGCGGCTGAGGGAGAAACCCAGATGCGGTGGGGGCCACACGGAGCCGGGGGAGCTAGCAGGTCAGCTGGGTTTTACTCCAGGGGTGTCAAGCAGGTTCCTGCATGTGTTCGAGGCCAGAGCAGGAGCTGGGTGCTGGGGTTCCTGGCTTTGCTGCTGGTTCCCTGCGTGACCTGGCGTGTCACCTCCGTTCTTCAATGTCTGCAAAGCCCCCACAGATCCCAAAGCGCCGACCTCGGGGAGGGGGCCGCCACTGTGCAAATTATCGCTTGGCCTGCTCGTTGGCCTCAAAGCCAAGGGGAAGTGGCATCTGCTCCCCTGTGGCTCCCAGAATCCCAGTGCTGGACAGAGGAAGGAAGGTCCAATGGTTAGTGCACTAGCCTAGGGTTTGGGAGAAGCGAGTTCAGGCTCTGGGACCCTTCTGCTGTGGCTCCCCCTCTGATGGGGGCGCTGGCCCTGCCCGGCTCCCGGGGAATGATCGGGAACAAGTAACGCTTGGGAAGCACCGTGGGACCCACTGAGGGACAAGCCCTGTACAGGAGCCGGGCGGTCGTCCTCGCCCTCGTCGTCTGCCTAGCCGCCACCTCGGACAGGAGGGCGCGTGTCGCTTGCCCCCGGGGTACAGGGGAGGGTCTGGGCAATGGTTTGTGAGCTATGCCCATTGCCCAGGTATCAGGGCACTCGGGGCTTTATCCACTAGGCCTTGCTGCTCCCACTTGTCCCGGGGAAATGCTGAGGGTTGTCTCTGTGTGGCTGTGGCCTCTTTAACCCCTTCCTCCCTCTCTCCGCTTTAGAGGACAGCAGCTTCTGTCAGATCCTCTATGAGCGAAGGACCCAGGCGCCGCCCCCCCAGGTGGGGGCATGTGGCGCTGCAGGTGCCATGCCGGGCCCTGCGGGCATGGAGGAGCAGATGGAAGGAGGCAGCTCCCCTTGCCGGAGCGGGGCTGCACCAGCGGCTGCCAGCAGAGCTGCCCCGGGCCCGCAAAGCCCCATCAAACCCCTGGAGCTGTCGCCAGCCGTGGCCAAAGCCAAAGAGTTTGTGGCTGACATCTTCCGCCGGGCCCAGGAGGCAAAAGGCCCGGCCCCCGAGGAGGAGGCCGCTGGCAGCCGGTCAGAGTGCTGTCCCGCCCAGGACGCCAGCCCGCACGGGTCCCTGTCCCAGGGCATCCCGGCTGGGGCAGCGTGGGAGGCCAAGCCGTGCTCGGGGCCTTCCGGGAGTGACTGCCGCCTGCACCACGGCCTCTCCTCACCCAGGGGAGACCAAACTCCAGAAGGGGAGCAGCCCCCGAAAGATTCTCCCCTTGCTGGCCCGGAGCTGGAGAGCCAGACGGCCGAGCCCGGCTACGTGAACTACACCAAGCTGCGGTACGTGCTGGAGCCCAGCGACCTCTCAGAGCCGGAGGACGGTAAGCGGAACTGGGGGGCCGGGGCTGATGGAGGGGGTCGGGGGAGCCCGGGGCTGTGGGGTTGATGGAGGGGGGGTTGATGGGGAAGTTCCAGGCCTGTGGGGTGGGGAGCAGGGGAGTTGTTGTCTGGTGGTGGGTCCGGGGGACGGATAGGAGGCAAGGGCCGCCGCACTGGCTGTGTGGGGAGGCCCAGCCTCCACTACCCAATGTGGCCCTCGGGCCAAAAAGTTGGCCCACCCCTGTGCTATCCCTGCGGGCCGTGGGCTGCGAGGCAGCTTTGCGTTTTTGTGGCAAGGCTGAGTGGAGAGCTGGAGACTGAATGGGCCATGTGGGGTCCCTGCCAGGCACAGCTTCCCCTCTCGCGGGGCCCATGCTGCGGTGCCTGGGGGGTCCCTGCAGGGCCCACTCTGCACTGCGATCTGCAGGCATTCAGTGTGGGGGAGGGTGGCAAATCCTGAGGTTTCTCTTCTCCAGCGTCCCTCCAGGGCTGTGGGCTCGAGACGCCCGCCCGCCCTCCCTGCTAGTCCCAGCCACTGGCCAGAGGGTCCCTGTCCCCCTTCGGGGAGATCCCGGCGCAGTCCTGCTCCCCGGTTCTGGTGCCAGGAGGAGCAGCTCAGTGCGGTGGTTCTGGTCACTCTAGACCCTCCCTTACCCCATGGCCCGGAGCTTTGTACCTGCCCTCTGCAGGGTCCCGCCCAGTGCCCCAGTCAAAGCACCGACTTGCCGAAATGTCCCAGCTGCTGTTGACGCCGGGTGGGCACCTCTGCTGATGGTCCTTGTCCCTCTGGGGAGGGGCCACTTTGTAATCCACCTCTTTCACGGCCCCTCCCCGTCCTCACCAGCCCGGGGCCAGCCTGGAGCCTTTGGGGTGTAGCTGCCGACACAGAATCGATCCCCAGGCTGGCAGAGACCTCGGGAGTCATCGAGTCCAGCCCCCGGCCCAAAGCAGGACCAAGCCCAACTCAACAATCCCAGCCAGGGCTTGGTCAAGCCGGGACTGAAACACCTCTAGGGCTGGAGGTTCCACCCCCGCCGTAGGGAACCCATCCCAGTGCCTCCCCACCCGCCTAGGGACACAGCTTGTCCTAATAGCCAAGCTAGACCCCCCCCCACGTTTGTAGCCCCAGGCCTGGCCCTGAACCCTGCAGGAAGAAGCCAGCCCCGGCCCCCAGAGCCCACAGTCTAAGCTGCCGCTGGGGTGATTCCACTGGAACCGTGGAGTCGGAGCAGCTGCCTCCCCCTGCACTGTGGCGCCTGCAGGGCCGGCGGGAGCGAGAGCTCTGGGCCCCCAGGTGGGCTTGGAAAAGCACGTGCAGTCGGTCTGAGCAGATTGCACTGCCCCGGGCCCTTAGGAGGGGCTCGCTTCCCCAGCGGGTCCCTTTCCGGTTCAGTGGGGCTGCCAGCCCCGTGGCCCTGCCTCACGCCGCTTTCCCTTCCAGAGTACGAGGACGACAAGATCTCGCTGCCGTTTGTCGTGACGGACCTGCGAGGGCGGAACCTGAAGCCGCTGAAGGAGAGAGCGATATTCCAGGTCAGGCCCGGCCTCAGGCTGGGGGTGGGCATAGGGGGGCGCTGTCCGCTTGAAAGCTGGTGAGCCACCGTTTGCCGGCTGGCCCGGGCAGCCATGGTTTCTGACGGCCGATGGGGCGAGCCGGGCGCAGGCGGAAGCGGGTGTCTCTAAGCTTGCGTCACCCGCAGCTGTTCCATAGCGATGTGTCTCCCTGGGCAACAGGTCCCCGCATGCGCGCTCTGGCTGGAGCCGAGTGTTGCGTTTTCAGGTGTCCGTTCTGACTGGCAGCTGGGGCAGAGCCCGGCCCTGCTGTCCTGGCTCCAGTCAGGAGAGACCGAAGTCCCCACCCACCGTTCTGATTGGTCCCCTCTCGAGGGGCTGGGGGCAGATCTCTGCTCCATCGGGAGGGGTTACGCAGGGAGACGCGTGAGGCCGGGGGAGGGCAGCGTGCACTAGTAGGCAGCGCGCCGGACTGGGACCCAGGAGACCTAGCTTGTAGCCTTGGCTGTGCTGCTGGGCACCCCTGGGTGGGTGCCCCCCGTCCCGTTGCCCCGTTAACGACTCTGGTGAGCTCTGAGTGCGGGGGGGAATCCCTCGTGAGCAGGCCCGCTCTGGACCCGGCCCCCAGGGCTTCCGGAGGGTCGCGCTGTGGGCCCGCCCGGGGCGCCTCGTCCTGTCGGCGTGGCTAGAGGCTCCAGCGAGCGCCCCACGCTGTCCGGACGCCCAGCCAGAGGCCCCACAGAGCCTGCGGCGTGGCTCAGGGCCCGAGGCCACCCAGGAACTTGGCAGCTCTCTGGAGTCCTCCCTCTAGCCTGGCTGCCAGCCCCGGAGGGGTTGTGGGCTTGCACAGGGGGTGGAGCGGTGCGAGAGCCCGCAGGGAAGGCTGCCATCGCAGGCCTGGCGCTGTGGGAGCAGAATCCAGCTTGCTGCTTGGAGCAGCCGGTGTCTGTGTCAGTGCAGAGCTGGGGGGCGGGACCAGGGCCCCTTTCTGCAGCCACAGCTCAGGGAGGAGGATGTCCCTCGGACACAGCAGGCCCCCGGCGCACAGGCGGGCGCAGGGCGACAGGCCCTCAGGGCTTTGGCGAAATGGACGTGAGGTGTCTGGCTTCCCTGCCCCCTTGCAGGGCCAGTACCTGACTGTGGAGCAGCTGACGCTGGACTTCGAGTACGTCATTAACGAGGTGATCCGGAACGACGCCTCCTGGTCCAGGCAGTTCTGCTCCTTCAGCGACTACGACATCGTCATCTTAGAGGTGAGGGCGTGAGCGCAGCCCCGGCACATGCCTGAGTGCGGTGGGGTGACTGCAGGGCCCCGGTGCTCTCCCCGGGCTGGGAGCCAGCAGGGGGTAGCCCCCTGCGGCTCTGCCGGGCGCGCCCCCGGAAGGATCAAGGAACTTTCCTGTTGACGGCTGCGTCCCGGAGCAGGGCGCCGGCCAGGAATATGGGGTTGCCTCTGGAATGAAGCCGACTGCAGGAGCCCTTTTGCGGCACAGCACGGCCAGCGACGCCAGCCCTGGGGTGCCGTGTCCTCCATGGGTCCCGTCTGCAGGTGGCAGTTGGGGGCTCCGTGGGGAGCCTGGTGAGGAGGGTGAGATGGGCTGGCCAGGAACCTGGAGGGGCAGGTGTGCCAGCCTCTGCATTTGCCCGGCTGCTGCTCTGCCCCGGGGTTGGGGGTGAGCTGACCTTTCTGCTGACTGCTCCAGACTAACCTGATCTGAGGGGACAGGCCTCCCTCCGTAGCGTTGCTACCTCACATCTCACTTGGGTCGGGGGCCCAAGTCCTGCTGTCTGGCCTCTGCAGTGCCCGGGTGCAGTGGGGGATCCCGTGGGCAGGCGTCTTGTGCATGCCAAGGCCTGGTCCAGAGCTTGCCGAGGGACGGGGAGGGCGGCCGTGGGGTGGCTTAGCAGAGAGCCCTGGTCTGTGCAGCGGCCATCCAGGGCTGAATGCAGCCAGGCCCCCTTCCCTCTGCCTGATAGTGAGATCCAGCCTCCCTGGGGTGGCCGTGCCCAGCCCTGCTCCGCAGTGATTTCTGCCAGACTGTCACCCCCTTGCTGGCACGGCGCCGCCTCCCCAGTCACCTGGCTGGACCCTCCCTCTAGGTGTGCCCAGAAACCAACCAAGTCATCATCAATATTGGCTTGCTGCTCTTGGCCTTCCCGGCTCCGGACGAAGAGGGCCAGCTGAGGTAAGTGCAGCCGCTGCCCCGCCACCTCTCCGGCCCCTCAGTCTCGTGCTTTTAGGGGAGCCTGTCCCCGGAGTAGGGCAGGAACTCGGGTGAGGGGAGGCCCTGGGGGCAGATGCCCGGGGGGGGGTCTCAGGGCAACCCCCTTTACAGATCCCCTCCACCCACCCAGCCTCCGTCCTGAGTGGGCTCTGGGGGGTGGCTCTGGTACCTGCCCAGATGGTGCCTGGGGCATGTCCCCCGCAGGATGTGAGGAAGAGGTGCTGGGTTGCCAGCTGGCTCCCTGTTCTAACCAGGCCCGTGTCTCCCCAGACCAAAGACCTATCACACCAGCCTGAAAGTGGCCTGGGACCTGAACACCGGCATCTTCGTCACCGTCAGCGTGGGAGACCTCACGGAAGTCAAGGGGCAGACCAGGTGCGTGGCAGGGGGGCCAGATCCTGGCTCCTTCAGCCCTTCGCTGTTCAGATTCAGAGCCTCTCTCTGCGCCCCGAAAATGCTGCTTGCCCCCCCCCCCCCCCAGTTCAACCCCCCCTTTTCCCAACCCAAGTGCTCCTCCTGGCACTCTTCGCTGGGCACCCAGCTGCCTTCCGCCTCCCCTGGGCTGGTGGGGGCGGCTGCTGCTTGCCTCTGAGCCTGGGGCGGTGGGAATCCTAGGACTGCCTGGGGCTTGACAACCGCCCTCAGGGCGTGGCCTGGCTCAGCGAGCTCAGTGTCTGTGCCGTCCGCAGCGGCAGCGTGTGGAGCTCCTACCGGAAGAGCTGCGTGGACATGGTGATGAAGTGGCTGGTGCCTGAGAGCAGCGGGCGATACGTCAATAGGATGACCAACGAGGCACTTCATAAAGGTAAAGGCTGGTCCCCTCGCTGGGGGCAGAGCCCTGGGGGGGCCCAGCCGGGCCTGCGTGCGTGAGATGGGGCCCCGTGCGGCTGGCTAGAAGATCGCCGTCCGCGCCCGGCTTCCCAGCGCGGTGCCTGCGCCGTTCCCAGCCTCCCGAGCCTGCCTGGGCCCCGCTGACGCGCTGCTCGGTCTCAGCGGCGCTTCTCTCTGCTCCCGTGCGGAGGCGCCGTTCCCCAGCCCTGCAGGGGAGGCCGCTCAGCTCCCTGCCGTTCTTCTGCCCGGGCTGTTCCTCTAGAGCAGGGTTTCTCAGGCAGTGGTGCGAGTACCCTGGGGTTACTCCAGAGAAGTCTGGGGGTACCGCAACACAACTGAAATGTGGAGAAAACTGAATGTGTGGTTTCAGTTTTACAGCGCTTTATTTTTGTACTTTTTACACCCAAAAATTTCATTGCCCGCCCGGCTACGATTAAGCTGTTTAAACAGATGTGTTGCAACGGTAGAAAAAATGTTTGTGCGTCTGAAAACTAGGTAACGGGGGTACTTTTTTTTAAGGAGGTACTTACCCCCCCTTTTTTTTTAAATATACTTTATAAAAAAAGGTTGAGACGCACTAGTCTAGACAGCGGCCTGCCCCAGACTCCCTGCGTGGGGCTGTTCCTCTGCCCTCGCTGCCTGGCCCCCGGTCAGCCCCCCCCCCCCCCCCCCAGGCTGCGTCCTGCAGCTGAAATAACCGTGTGCTCCTAGGGGCTGCTGGGGTCACGCCGCTGACACGCTCACCCCAGGGGTTCCTGCGGCCGGCCCCTAGCTGAACTTGGGCTGATGGGTCAGACACAGACACCGGCCCCCAGCAGCCCTGGTGCAGACCGTGTCCGGCCAAGCCCTCCCAGCCTGGACCCGGCTGGCCCTTCATCTGCGGCACCGGGTCATGCCCAGAACCCCTAATGGGAATGGGAGGGGGGACTTGCAGCCGCTCCCTGTCCTGTCTCTCCAGGGCCTGCGGCTGCCCTGCTCCCTCCCTGTGCCCCGGGCACCTGGTGGCAGGCCAGAGGCTCTGGAACTGGGGATGGCCGAGCTGTGTGCGTGAGCAGGTATGGCAGGCTGGGCTTTCGTTGTGCTCCCCTCGGCTAGCAGGAGCTGAAGGCGCGCCAGGCCCCTCTCCGCCCTGCCGCAGGGGAGCTGGACCTTTGTCCTAACCCCTCTGTGCTGTCATCTCTGCAGGCTGCTCCCTGAAGGTGCTGGCCGACAACGAGCGCTACACGTGGATCGTCTTGTGACGGGCTCCTGGCTGTCGGCTTGAACTACCTCCTCCCGGTTGAGTCTCGTTTGGTTTTCATTTCTCTTCGTCCTTTTTTAATTAGCGCAACTCGTGCTTTTGCTGGAAGGGGCTGGACGTAGGAGTCTCCCGGGGGGAGGGGACGCCTTCCTCCTGGTCCCAGCCTGGCCGAGCGTCTCCTCGGGGGTTGGACCGCGCACAGCGTCTCTCTGGCTGGGCCATGTCCTTGCTGGAACTCGAGCTGGCGGGACGGTTGGGGAGGAGACCTGACCCTCGTCCCTGTGAGCTGTGGTGACTTACGCTCAGCGTGAACAGCAGGGCTCGTGCGTGGCTCTGCCAGGGCAGGGTCCCTCCCTCGGCCCTTCCTCCGTGTCAGGACGCCGCCTTCCGTCCCCCTGCTTTTGGAGGTGGTGAATCTTCTGTTAACCCCGCTCAGGCCACCCGCGGCCAAGCTGACAGCAGCGTGCCTGGCCTTGGGGAGAGCAGCCCACGCAGCATGGCGGAGGAGAGCCCCCCAGGCCAGCGTGATCCTGGGGCAGAACCAATCCCCTGCCCTCTAGGGGCCAGACAGCCCGGTTCTGTTCGGTGGGTATTTAAGTGTCATTCTCTGTTCGGTGTTTAAGGCACTTTTTCCAGTGGAGGAGGTTTTTCCTTGGGAGTCCAGATAGCACCCCCCCACACACACACCCCCGCACACTTTGTGGGTCATTCCACAGTGCCCCCTCCCACTGTTAATCATTTAGTTCTCCTCAAATGGGCTTTCGTTTCCCTGTAATAAACGTTTTAATTTCCAAGATGCCGGCTCGTGTTGCTTTCTGCGGGGGGGGGTACTGCCTGGCGGCTGGAATTTTCAGAGCAGTCTGGGAATTTAACCCCCGTCACCCATCCCAGTGGTTTGGGTGGCTGAGGTGCGAGCCTGGAATTGAATTCCCTGTGTGGCCTTGGGCCAGCCACTTGGGCTCTGTGCCTCGGTTTCCCTCTGTGCACTGAAGAGAATAACCCTGCCCACAGGGGCACATTTCCTGTGGTGATGGGGGCTAAGAGACTACCACAGATGTGTGTCAATCCCCTGGGTCATTCTGACAAGCTCGTTGAGCAGTGGCTGTTTGCCTGACGGCCCCGCAGGGCTGGAGTGTCACTGCGCTCCGGGTGCGGCTCCTGCTGCCAATAACCAGGTGGCGCGGGAGGCAAAGAACACGGCTGGATTTATTTCTCTTAAGAAAGAACTACAAAAGGTAGAAAACAGCGTTTGCACTCTAGCTACACACGTCTACACCATCCGATCACAGGCACTGCCCAGCGCCCGGGCCAGGACACCTACAAAAGCTCTTCACACCCCACGTGAAGGCCGCTGCCGCACAGAAGATTGACACAAAATATATATTTTATACAATATGTCGATTTTGCAATAAACATCTATCTCACAGGTTTAAACCACTGGAAAAGTGAACAAATAAGGCCATGATGGTTGAAAAAACCCAAAAATATCAAGTAATTTATATCTTCACCAATCTCACAATATTTAGGTGGTGTATAGAGCAAGGGTTAGTAATTACATACAAAAGCACAGGTTCCTCTTCCTCTTTAAAACTAGAATATCTAATATTCAGTTACAAACAGGTGTTTGGAGCTCGGTTCCTGGAGAGCGGCATGCCGCCCGGCCCGATGGACGGCTTCTTCGTTGCTCACGGAGAGGGGGCTGCCAGGGAGAAAACCGGGGCTAAGTGAGCGCCCAGTCCTGCCAGCCCACAAGCTACATGCAGGGGCCTCTCTCCTGGGTGGGTAGAGGGTACTTATAAGGCAGCAACTCAAACCAAAGGCAGGAGCGTTCCCCAGAAGAGCACAAGTAGCTTGGAGCGAGGATTCAAGCCCAAGTCTGAATTGCAGTTTAGCTAGGCAGGGCTCTTGCCACCCCCCTGGGGAGAGCTAACCTGCTGAGTGTCTGGAGGTCTGAGCTGCCCTCGGCTGGCCTCGTGCTTGGGCAGGAAGCAAACCAAGGGAAGCTACCGGCTGTCTCCCTTCCCACTGACTGACCAGGGAGCTGGTCCTGCTAGGGGGTGAAGTGTCTTTGCTTGCCCCTGGGCCGGGCTGGAGCTCACCGTGGCTCTGAGCTCTTCCTCACACACGCAGCTTCCCTCGGCTCAGTAGTTTTCACAGTGAGCGGCGCGGGTTTGCACTGGGAAACGCGCTGCTGGGCCTGGCTGAGGGGCGCAACGGCAGCCAAGCAGCCACACGCTGTTTGCAAAGCAAGGAGCCTTTGCTGTGAGCTGGAAAGTGGCTCAGGGCTCAGCTGGGGGCCCGAGGGGTGCTGACTTGTTAGCCTGATTCCCTGCACTAGCAGGCGTGAATGTGGCTGGGCCCGGCGGCCTGAGCACCTACTGGTTCCCTGCCAGGGTCTCAGTGGAGGGGGGATTTGGCACTGGGTCTGGCCCTGGCTGGCTGGGGGCCTGGGCCGGGCCCAGCTGCAGGTCCACGGAAGAGTGAGGCCTTGGCGAATGCAGTCTAGCCCCTGGCTGGCATTGCCCAGGAACAATGAGCCGTTTCCTGTTCCCTGGGCAGCAGGAGGCAGCCGGCCTGGCCACGCCAGTCCAAACAGTGAGCGGCCCTGGGGAACGGGCCGTGGTGAAATTCAAAGCAGCTGCTCAGCGGGGCCCCGGGAGCTGTGCGGCAGGGAGGGCTGGGCTCTGGCGAAGCCTGGGAGCAAGAGGGCGGAGGGGGGCCTGCCTACCTGCTGCTGAGCCCTTGCTCTGGCATTCCTGACTGAAGGTCCCCCAGGGCGGCCCTAACCGTCAGCAGCTCTCCTGGATTCAAGCAGAAATGCCCTGTCCCCAGGGAGCGCCCCGGGCAGGACCCAAATGGGAGCAGCAGGGACTTGCTACTGCTCCTGCCCTGGCTCTCCTGCGACACAGCCAGGGTGAGCCCCGCCTGGGCCGGCTCCTGGGGCTATTCCAAGCAGCTAGACCTGGCTGTACATGAGCCAGAGCCGGCAACGCTGGTCAGGGGGGGAACCCAGCGATGTGGATGCTGCAGCCTGTGCCAGGGCAGGGCCCCTTCGCTGCGCCAGTCACCTGATTGTCTCCATGCAGTCGAGGTCAGAGGTTGCCTTGGGGAGGGAGGGGCAATTGCCAGGGAGCCCCCAAGGGAGGGATGCAGGCAGCTGAGCTGCCCAGCCCTGCTCCTCGGGCCCCTCTTGGTCACAGCCTGGCTCATGGCTGAGCCCCTAGGTCCTAATGCAGCAACCCGAGCCAGGAGAGGCTACCAGGCCCCAGTGCGTCTCCCTGGGAGCACTGGCCAAGCGCAGGGACCGGCCCCAGCGTCTGCAAGCAGCAGGCACGAGGGGCCCAGGGGACAGCCTGGAACGTGGGGCAGGGCCTGAGGCTGCCTGGCATGTGAGCCTCTGGGCACGGCTTTCCCCCGAGTGCCAACTGGGCCAGGCTGGAGCCATATGGCCAAGCTCCCCTCCCTGCCAACTGGAGCCAAACCCCCGGTGCCTGCTGGCCAGGAGGGAGCGCTAGAGCCAGGCCAGCTGGGAGAGAGGTCTGAGGGCGGCAGGAAGCCTCCGTGTCCTGTGGCCAGGGGCGCCTGAGAATCGGAGCCCGGCCCTTCTGTGGGGTGACTTGGCAAAGCCAGTCGCCCTGTGCCGACAGGCCCCCACACGCGGGTTGCGCTGCAGGTGAACAGGGGCCAGCCCTTAGCGATCCGACGCAGCCAGGGGAGCTGTGAGCAAAAGCTCTACTCCCTGGAGGACCGTACTCCAGGGCCTGCCTGCCGGCCGGCCGGCACACACAGCACGAACACTGGGTGCAGACGACTGGATCTCTAGGGCAGCCGCCAGCACGAGCAGCCAGAACCCCCGGGGCGGAGCCGGCGCTGGGTGAGGCTGGCAGTTCTGAGGGCACAAGAGGGATGAGAGCCTAGGCCAGGAGGAGGGAGCTCCCCTCCCGCCCACGCTCACTGGGACCCGCGGGATCGACCCAGATGGAAGGAGACGGCCAGAGCCTCTGCAAAACTGGGGCGAGGAGGAGCCTGGAGCTGTGAGGGGGGGCGGAGGGGGGGAGGGTGTGTAGCCGCCGCAGCCAATTCCCAGTGGGGCTGGGAAAACTCAGCAGCGGGAGCTCGGCTGGGGCTGCTTTCCCAGGGCTCATGCCCCTGCCCACCTCGGCCTGGTTGGGGCCCGCTCACCCTACCCCCAGGGCTGGGAGGAGAAATCTGTGTAGCCGCCTGCTCCCCTCCCCCAGCCCGTTCGCAGCTGCCGCGTGTGGCACAACACGCGTGTTCCCTAAGGCACGTGGGTTCTGCCGCGCGCCCCTCCGGCGAGCGACTCCCGAGGCTGCCCGGCGCTCCCTGGCAGGCTGCCGGGTGGGCGGGGGCAAGCGACGGGGCTGGGCCCTGGGGCCCTCCCCGGGGGGCTGAGCGCTGCGCGGGGACCGAGCTGGCTGGGGGCCTTTGCCAAGGGGAGTCATCATAAACTGCCCTCTGCTGTCGGCGGGGCCCGCTCAGCCAGCCCCAAGCCTGAGCCACTGAGCCCAAGGGCACACGCCCCTCCCTGAGGGCATGACACCCCTGCCTGGCACCAGCACGGTTGCGCCCTGGAGGGGAGGCTGGGCCAGACCCACGGAGCCAGGCTGGCACTAGGAGGAGCTGCTGGGCTTGGTGCCTCCCAGGGGATGGCTCAAAAGGGGCTGGGGGGGGGGGCCCCACTCACTGCCTGGCAGGAGTCCAAGTGGACCACCCCCAGGAACGCAGCTCCCAGGGCAGCTAAGGGGCTGGCAGGTGGCGGTGGAGATGGGTACTGGAGAAGTCCCATGATGCTCTCTGCCAGCCCTGGGAAAGGGCACCAGCTCAAAAGCAGGGGAGCTGGAGCTGAAAAGCCCAGGGTGGGAGCTGCCCCCCACCCAGCCCTGGGGTCAGAGCGGGGGCGAAGGGCATAGTGGTTCTAGCCGGCATCTTCCCCCCCCCGAGGGGGAGCTCTCCTGGTCCAGCCCCCAGCTCCTGGGCCGGGCGGGGAATGAAAGCGCTTTGCATACCACTCGCAGACAAGGAAAAGCTCATCTTTATCCTCGGCAGCAGCCGGGAGGAGCCGGACCCAGGCCTCGGCTCCGGCGGGGCGGCTCCGGCTCCAGGCCCACGCAGGCGGCTCCCTGGCCTCTAGCTGGAAGGCAGGGCTTGCACAAAGATCCCCCGGGAGTCTGTCCGTGAGAGCTTGGGGGGGGGCTCCAGGGCCTCGGCCGCCAGGCTGGTGGATTCGTTGGAGTTGAGGGAAATCTCCTGCTGCATCTCGTCGTCGCTCTCCTCCTCCTCCTCCTCCTCCTCGTCTGAGCCAGAGCCGGAACGAGAGGGAGGGGGCTGAGTGTCTGGGCTGCCCCTGTGGCCACGCCCCTCCCCGGCCTGACCTCCGCAGCCCCCCCGGGTGGCAATTCCTCGCCCCTCAGCCCGTGGCTGCAGCCTGCGGCGGGGCTGGGGGGGCATCTGAATCCTTTTGGTCAGAGCCCTGAGGGCAGCTGCTGGACCGGGCGAGCCAGACCCCCAGGAGCCGTGGGGCGTAGAGCCAATGGCCCCAGGCCGAGGGGGACGCGGAAGGGGGGCGGTTACCTTTGTCTGGGTCCAGAGAATTCAAGGAGCTCGACAGGTTGGCAAACTGGAAGAGAGAGGAGGATGAGGGTCTGCTCGGGGCCGGGGTGCCAGGCGTCCGGTGGGCAGCGCAGAGGGCTGAGACAGGCTCCCTACGCGCAGGGGAGCAGGTAGGCCCCGCCCCGAGCGCCAGTTCTGCAGCGCCCATTGGCCAGGAACCGCAGCCAATGGGAATTGGGGAGGCGGTGCCGGTAGGCGCAGGGAGCTCCCGGAGCCAGGCCCCCGTCTAGGAGCTATAGGGACATAGCTCAGGGGCTGCCTTAGGTAAGCGCCACCCGGACCCTGCCCCCGCTCCCACAGCCCCTCCCACAGCCCAGCCTCGCGGCCCCAGAGCCTGCACCCAACCCCCCATCCTGGCCCCACCCCAGAGTTTGCACCTCCACAGGGAGCCCTCAAGTCCCCCCTGACCTCCAAGGCCCTGCTCCAACCTGATGAAAGTGAAGGAGTGGAAGGGGGGGTGGAGGGGCGGGGCCTCAGGAAAGGGGCGGGGCAGCCAACAGGACAAAGGGGCTCCGGCTACGTCTATACCACACCCTTCTCCCGCCTAAGCTTGTGCAAATGAAGTGCAGAGTAGAATATCGCCACACTTCATTTGCATAATTAATTAGGGGCCGTTTTTGCACAAAATGGAGCTGTGTAGACGGCTCCTTTTTGCGCAAAAGCCCCCTCTTGCGCAAGAGCCGTTCTTCTTGAGGCACAAAAATGGCCCCTAATTAATTATGCAAATGAAGCGCAGTCATATTCTACTCCGCGCTTCATTTGCATAAGCTTTTGCGGAAGAAGGGTGCAGTGTAGACATAGCCTCAGTTTTGTGCCATTAGACAGTTAGAAACCCTACCAGGGCCCCCGCCCCACAGGCGCTAACGCCCCCACTGCGCTGGATCGGCACAAGGGCCCAACTGGGGTCCACCCCGCAGCCGTACTTGGTTTGGCCCGTCGTACGGCAAGGCAGGCGCTGCCCCAGAGCGCGGCTGACCCGGTGCTCTGCAGGGCGGGGGAGGAAATTCCTGCGCTGCCCCTTTCCTGCTAAGGGAAATCCGCCAGCCCTTTCCAGACCCCTAAATCCTGCAGCAGGAACCCAGGCGGCAGGGCGGCTGGTGCTGCGCCGGGCCTGGGGGGAATAGCTCTGCGTGCCAGGGCCGTTCTGACCCTCCTGTCCGTCCTCTGGTCGCACTGAGGCCAGAGCCCTCCCCCGGCTCCCGCATCCAGCGCCTCACGTCCGGCTGGGCTAACACCGCGCAACAAGCCACGGCCGTGGGTTAATTCCCCTCCCTGTTAAACCCCCCTTTTGCAGTCCCTCCAGTCCGGGGCCTGGCTCTGCCTTGTGCGCTGGCTGGAGCCCGGTGCTGAGAGACCCGGAGCACTCACCTCTCCCATGACAGCGATGGGCGTCTCGCCCTTGGCCTGGGCCACGCGGTGCTCTATCAGGTAGTACATGTACTCGTCGTAGAGCAGGCGGATGAGGTGGAAGGAGCCGAAGCTGGCAGCGCTCCTCAGGGTCAGGTCCCGGATTACCATGGAGCTGTGGAAAGAGCCGGGCGCTGGAGTTACCCTCCCTCCGGGTCAGATGCCCAGGCCCAGCCTGGCGGCGGGGAGGGCAGGCGCCTACCTGTAGAAGGACCACTTGAGCAGGAAGAGCTTGGCCGCCTTGGGGAAGCTGGAGCTGCCTTGGTGGGGCTTGAGGACCTGGGTGACCACCCCGTCCAGCCACACGGCCCACTGCTCCAGGGAGTTCTGCTGCTGCAGGGTCAGCTTGAAATCCTGCTCCAGACGCTGCACCACGCGGTCCTCGCAGCGGCACACCCACGAGGCCTGCTCCTGCGGGCGGGGGGCAACAGCGCCTTCAGAGATGGAAGCAGCCTCCTGGGGGTGGGGGCAGGGCTGTGGCCGGGCACTGGAGGGGGCCCGTCCCCACGGGGCCCCGCACCCATCCCACCTGCGGGCGAGGCCCCTCGCTCAGCCAGAGGCGCCGGCTCAGTGCGGTCACTTCGGCATCCTGGGAACGTTCCGGGTGTCGATGAGCTGGGGGGCCAAGGGATAGCAGCCCGGGGGAGGGGGGGTGCCATAGGCCACATCGGGGCAGTGGTTCGGGGCCAGCCTAGCGGCTGGTAGTCCTGGGTTCAAGGCTCTGGGCCCAGACACGCAAAGGTACTAAGGTTCCTAAACCCATTTGAGGGGCTGAGCTCAGCTCCTCTGTCCTGCTGCCAGGAGCTATGATCAGAGCGGGAGGGGCCAGCCGGCTCAGGCTCGGGCAGGCGTTAAAGCCGGTCTCTTATGGGCGCCCTGCCACAGGGAATGGCTTGCACAGCCCCTCTACCCAGCCAGCCAGGGGGGCCTCAAATCAGGCAGCCCGCAGCAGAGGTGGCTTTCCAGGGCGTGGTGCTAAATCGCTGAGGTTCACGACCCGCTGCGAGGGAGCAGCCCAGGGCTCTGACCACTAGACACGGGTGCCCTCAGTTGCCATCAGTGTTTTGGGTCAGCTCTTGTGTTACTGTTCGGTCCCCCAGGACTCAGCATGACTCCAGGCTCTGAAGTTGGCTATGCTGGCGCGTGGCTGGGCAGCTGGCCGGGGCCGGAGGGTTGGGTTACCTGGACGTTGGCGAAATCCACCCGGTTGAGGTCGCTCAGCATCTGGTTGATCTGGGCCGTGTTCTGTAGCACGGCCCGGGCGGCCTGGGCGAGGTGGTTCAGGGAGGTGTAGCGCCGCAGCGTCTGGGCAAAGGCACTTGCTGCTGCCACCTGCAGCCCAGACAGGGTCAGGTTGCACACAGCTCAGCTGCAGCGCGGGCACCACGCTGGGCCCGGCCTCAGGGTCTGAGTCACTGCCCGGTACAGCCCGGAGCGCAGACACCAGCGACCAGAGCCTGGCACTGCCCCCCGCCGGCTCCTTCCTGCCAACTCCCCCTCACCTTCACTCGGACCATCTCTTCGGGAATATTCATCATGGCGTTGGTTAACCAGCTTTCCAAGCTCTTTGCGAAATTGCGGATCGCTTGTGTCAAGGCACCTGGGACAGAGAGGAGTGGTGAGACCCGCCCAGCCAGCCGCTCAGCACCGGCAGTAGCCCGGGCCTGACACCGGGCTGCCCCCAACATCTCCACCGCGGACTGTGGCTGGGCCTGGAGCCTGAAACTGGACCAGATGAGGCAGTGTGGCACAATGGATAGAGCACAGGAGTAGGACGCAGGAGATCTGGCTCTGCGATTGGCCTATGGGTGCCCTTGGACAAGTCTCACAACCCCACAACTGCTCCGTGCCTCAGTTTCCCCACCTGTTAAATGGAGCTGACAATACCGACCGGGAAGTGCTCGGGGCGCGCAAGGTCGGCTGCGCTGTGGTGGTGCCACCACTCCCGTGTGGTAACCAAGGGCTGGTACCCACCGCCCCGTGGAGCCAGCTGGGCTGCTCCCCCGCGTCCCTGCACTGCCGCGGCTGTGGCACTTACTGGGAATGGGCCGGAGCACGTCGGGGATGAGGATCTCCACCAGCCCCTGGTACAGCATGTTGTCACAGTCCTTCGTCCACTTCAGGACGGGCTCGTATTTGGACAGTATCACCAGGCAGTTCTTTGGGAGCCGCTTCTCCGCTTCGTCATGCCTACACGGATGCAGGGGCCCTGGTTATTGCATACGAGAGCCACATGGCTCCTCCCAAAGCAGCGCAGCTGAGCCCCGGGGGCTACACCTCAGCTAGGACAGGCCCTGCAGTCAGGCTTTGCAGGTTGGGCAGCAGCCTAGAAACTTCGCAGGCCTAGTGGTTAGAGCACCAGGCTGAGACTCAGGCCTCCTGGGCACTATTCCTGGCTCTGCCACTGGCCTGCTCCGTGCCTCAGTTTCCCCATCTGGAACAGGGGAGAATGACACTGCCGTCTCCCGAGGGAGCTTTGAGACCCGCCGAGGCAAGGTGCCATGTGGCAGCCAGGAGCCGTTCCTGACAGCGGGCTGCACCGAGTGTTTGGCGGTCGGGGGTACAGTGCTTGCAGAGGCGGTTTGGGCTGATGCAGAGGGGGCCACTTGGTTCCCTTCTTTCCCACCCCAGCAGCTCCAGTCTGCGGAGAGCTGCCCCTGCCCCGCGGTTTGCCACGAAGTCCGTTCCGGGCATGGGCTGGCCGGTTCTGCGGACATTCAGCAGGGACGCAGTTAACGAGATGCTGAGAGGCGTTGGAAGGGGGGGGGGGGGGCGCTCACGCCTCTCCCAGGCTCAGGAAATCCCCCCCCCCCCCAAGGGCTAGAAACAAACGTCATCCTCAGCTGAGTCTTCAGTGTGGCCCCGGCCCAGGGGCCCCGCCACAGCCAGGCTGAGGCAGCACCCCGCTGCCCCGGAGGTACTCACACTGCTATGGGGGTGGCTTCACTGGGCTGGTTCAAGTTGTACCTCCAGAAGGTCTTCCACAAGGTCTCCACCAGCGTGAACTGCAGGTTTATCATCACGTCCACGATGGCCTGAGAAGGGGGGAGGGTCGGTGCTGGGGCGAGTGACCCCTGGTGCCCTGATCCCCCTAGGACGTTCCCTGCAGGCACAGCCCAGGAGCAGCCGCTGCACGTGGGGGCCGCGACGAGGGACCCCCCCGTCACGCCGAACTGGCCAAGGGGCCGTTGAAGGACCCAGCGGTGTTAATGCAGCCCGGGCCTCTCAGAATTCCCCTTGTGCTGCTCCAAAGGAGCAGCCAAATTGGTACAGGAGCTCCGGGGAAGTCACCGCACAGGCCAGGGGGACGCTTAGGGGAAGGCGGCCATGGGGTGGCTGGCCCTGTCAGCCCCGTCTTTGACAGATCAGCTGGGACCCCCCCAGGAGGGAGAATGGTTTTGGTCATGTGACTGGACGATCATGTGACTGACTCAGGCCAGGCCTGGGCATATAAGACCCTGAGGGAGGCTCAGGGGCTTGAACGGGATCTTGGAACGGGGCTAGCAGCAGATCCAAGGGATTCCCAGGCCGGCAGGGACCATTGGGAGCAACTCGTCTGAGCCCCAGGGAGCTCAGGCCAGAGAACTGCCCCGGAGAAAGTGCCAAATAAACGTCCCAGCTTGATGGACAACTTGTCAGCAACAGAGAACCCGCCCCAGCCCTACCCTGCTGCTCCGGCGGTTAAAAGCAGGCGCCTTATTCCTGCTCTGCATTTGCCTAGTGTCGGCTTCCAGCCAATGGCCCATGTTAGACCCGGGGCGGGGAACCTCAGGCCCGGGGGCTGGATGCGACCCCCAGCTTGCCTGGATCTGGCCCCTGAGGCTCCCCCCACAGCACTGGCGCTTCAGCCTGCCCGCTACCCCCTCGTGGGGCTGGGGCACACAAAACCTACTAGCCTGGGCCCCCCAGGCTCTGGTGTGCAAGGGGAATGGGGGCAGGGCCTTTCTGCTTCTCAGTCGGGGGCCATGTCAGTGAGGCTTGGGGTTTTCTGGTTTGTGTTTTGTTTTGCTTCTCACTTGTGTGCGGCCCCCGACTGATTTTTCTGTGGGTCAGCAGCCCCCGACCCAAAAATGATTCACCCCCCATTAGACCCTTATTCCTAAACTGAAGAGCCCTACTCCCTTACAGACCCTTTCCTGTCTCTGTGATGCTCAATAGACGCAGCGCCATGGGATGCTGGGGAAAGTGCAGCTTGTCGGAGGCAAAGCTGCAGGTGAGTGGTTCCTGCGGGGGGCCGAGGGGCTGTGTGACCACAGCCCAGCTCTGGGAAGGAGGGCAGGCGGCTCCTGATGCTAGGACGGGTTGGGCTGGAAGGTCAGCGCTGCTCTGGCCTAAATAAGCTGGCGCCTGCTCCAGAAGGGGAACGTTTCCATTCAGGGGTGCATGGAGCTTTGCCCCCCATGAAAACTGAAATATGTTGACTACAAATCTAGAGGTTTTGAGACGGAAAAACTGCTGCAGGGCCTTGTGGGAGTGGTAGTTCAGAACCTTCATGTTCCTGTTCTGCTCTTGTCGGACTACATCTCCCATGATGCATCACTCACAGTCTTTGGCGAGGAGGTTGTGCATCATGGGAAATCTTGGGGAGTCCAGCCCATAGAGAAGAACAGTTGCCTTATGTCCCTTATGAGCCAGGCTCCCAAGTAGACTACATGTCCCAAGATACACCATGATCAGGGAAAGTCAATATTCACCATCTCCTCTCTGGAAAGGAGAGACCAAGGTGCAGGATGGGAAATGTAGTCCAACAAGGTAGCCCAGCCCACAGAGGAGAACAGGGACATCAGGGTCCATGGGGCACTGCAGGTGCGTAGCCAAATTCAAAAGACTGTTTGTGGAGAACAGTTTTCGACACAAAGCAGACGCTCCCCCCAAGTCTCCAATTCTCCACTGAAAAACAAGTTTGATGGAAAAACATCCCCCTGTTCTACATACATGGCCAACCTGAGGGGAACACGGTCTGTCACTACAGCCTGTGCGGGATTTAAACTGATCGCCTGGAGGCAAGCAGGTCTCTGCCCCGTTGCCAGTGCCCCCCGTACCTCACAGTGCTCTCGATAGAGCAGCTGGAAGGCCTTCACGTCCTCAGCCCCGATGCCATCAGGCAGAGCTTTCCCTTGCAGGTCTAGCTCAGAGAACTCGGAGAGGGTCCGTGACGCGTCTGTGGGGGGAAGATGACATCAAGCCAGCGTGGGGTGAGAATGTGACCTCCCGTGAGAGCCTGAGGGGCTTGCTAAGCTTGGGCTCCATGTGTTTCTAGGGGGCTTTGCCTGGGAGTATCTCCGGCTTTCCTGGGCAGACCCAGGAGTCTGGACTCTGTGGCCCAGTCAGTCCCTGGCCTCTTTGCTGATGCAACCAGCCAGGAGTCACTCAGTGAAGGTGGTGGCGGTGATGCCTGGGCTGGATCGGCTGAGAACTGCCCACTCATCACACCCTGCCTGGAGAGCCACGCTCTGACCTCTGATTCGAGCTGGCAAGTGAGAGGCGACCGGCTGCTCTGCTCTCCTGATGCCCAGCAGCTCTGTGTTCCCCTCAGCCCCTGGACGCAAACGGAACCGATCTGTAAGTCAGCAGGGTGCGCGGGTAAGCGCCCCGCCGGCAGACCCGCTGGGAGGCCCCCACGGGCCGGACACAGCTGGACCGTGTGCATCGACCAAGCGGGGGAACCTCGAAGCGCTGACCGTTCCCACCTCCCTCCCTCTAAAGAGCAGGGTGGGAGACCCTGCGCCCTCCTGCCTGCCCCCCTCCTAGGGAGCCAATCAAGGCGCCAGGCTGCTGTAAACGTGCTTACCCAGGAACTGCTGGTACTGCTGCACCTGAGCACTGATGTCAGAGAGCCCGGAGCCCGGCTGCTGGCCCACCGCCACCCCGTTGGTCATCCCCTCCATCTTCTGCAGGGGCTTGAGCCTGAAAGGCAGAGGAGCCAAAGGTCAGGTGCTGGCAGAGCTGCAGGCCTGAGAGCCAGGCCGGGACGCACAGCTGCAGCTTGGGTCGCAAGGCCAGGGGAGGGTGCGGCAGGGGATCTCCCACAGGACAGTCACCCTCTCTCTGTTGACACCAGCCATTGGTGGGCCCCGAGGGGACTGCTCCGGCTGGGGGTGCAGGCGCACACGGGGGACCCAGACGGTCCTCGCTCCCTCCTACCTCTGCTTCTGGGAGAAGGGCTGCTGCCTCATGGCCAGGTGCTGCTGGTCCTCCATCAGGCGCAGCAGCGGCGAATTGGCTTTGATGCGGAGGCCGTAGTAGTGGTACTTGGAGTTCCCCCTGAAAGGAAACCAGGAGACCTAAGAGCTCCGGGGCAACACGAACCCACCGTCGAGCATCGTATTGCGGGGCAAACGCGGTTCTGCGTCCGGTCCTTAGGCCCGATTCAGCTTCCCTTACCCAGCCTCCTCCCATCCCCCCAGGGCGTTTGCTCTGGATTCATGCCAGCATGGCCAAGAGCAGAATCCGGCCCGTCAGCACTGTGGGGGATGCAGGGAGAACGGGAATCGGGCGTCTGTGTTTCCGGGTCACAGACAAAGCAGTTTTCTGTGGTCCCGAGCAGGCCCAGGAGCCCAGCGGGCTGGCAGCAGCTCCAGCGCCGTTTCGGGGGAGCGCGCCCACGGATGAACGGGAAGCAAAGCAGCAGCAGGCACAGACGTTCATTATGATGGGCCCGACCCTGAGCACGCTCACCCGGGGGCCCGCCCCACCCTAATCTCAGGGGCTGAGCAGGGCCCACGCGCCCCGCAGCTACAGAAGTTCCATCCTTGCTGCCGGCAACGGTTCAGCGGGCACGGTTAATGTCCCTAGATGCTGGCGATGCCCGAGCCTTTACCGTGTGCCCAGCCTGCGGGTGCGGAGCCCCATGAACACGGAGCGGATCAGCTTGCCGAAAGACGCTGCGTTGACCGGCTCCAGTTTCTGCTCCTGGCAATGCAGCAGGTAATGGCAGTAGAGGGTGCTACGTGGCAGGCTGACGCCCTCAGCCGTCTCGTAGTTGTCCAGCAGCCACTGGACCTGGGAAGGAGCAAGGCAGCAATTACGCGGCATCCTCGGGGCCAGCAACTCTCCCCCCGCTGCCCCCCACTAATCGCAACGGCCCCAAAGCAGGCGTCGCCGTCACCCCGAGAGCAGTGCCAGTGCGGGCCCCGTGGCCAGCCACTAGGGCTCACCGGCCAGCCTAGGACACTGCTTGTGGGCGTGAGCTTGCCGGGAGACCCCACGTGGCCCTTTCAGGGGCCTACCCATGGACTTAAAGGGGCACAAGTGAAATTACTAAAGCAACCAGCCCCTGCCTGGGGGCCGCGTCCTGCAGAAGCGCCACCGTCTCAAGCACAGCCGTCAGCAGGCCTGACAGTGAGTGTCTGCAGGACTGGGTCCGATGTTACTAACTGGCCCCACCAGAGGCAGTGCGGCCTAGTGCATAGAGTACTGGACTGGGACTCAGGAGACGTGGGTTCCGCCCGTTAGCTGGACGCACATTTGTGCCTGGCCTGCTGGGTGTCATGGGCAAGTCCCTGCTGCTCTGTTCCTCAGTTTCTCCACTAGTAAAATGGGAACAATGATACTGACGTTCTTTTGTAATCGCCTCGAGATCTATGGTGACACTGCTAGGTAACAACCAGGGTTGTCCTGACCCATACGCAGACCATGCAGCTGTGCGGGGCACCTGAAATTTTGGGGCACGCCTGGGTCTTAACGTCCACCCACCCGCCTGCCTCTTCCTATCTCCGTTCCGTGGCTCCGCTTCCTTCGGGGAGGATCTAGCTGACTGCAAAGTGACATGGCCTGCCCGAGCCACGAGCAGCACCTGACCCTGGGACAGAGCCACCTCAGCAGGAATGAAGCCATGGAATAGGCACGGGCCAGCCCCAGGTCTCTATTGCCCGGTTCCGAATTCACCGTGTTAGTCGACAGGCCCCGAGTTCACAATGGGCTGTAACCTGTTCCATCGGCGTGAGGCTGGAGACGATCAAATCACAGCTCTAAAAACCCTCCCCCTGCCGGCCTCCATGGGGCACAGGGGCACCAGATTCATTGTACTAAACCCTAAGGACGGCCCCGGTAAGACCTGGGTGTTCACTGCTGTTGGTCGGAGAGAAGTCTTACTCTTCTCCAGCCCCTTCCACCAGCCTTCCAAAGTCCGCTGCAGGCGTTCGGTTTCGCAATCCACCCCCTGCCCCCCAGCCACTCCCCACCCGACGCAGGCTGCTGCTGTGATCCCCATTTCCAGACAAAACTAGAAGACGGGGACGGGGGGCTTGTCCAGAGTCACACAGCATGTCAGGGGCAGAACAGGAAATATAACCTCAGAGTTTTGACACTCGATGCGGCATCTTAATGACAAGACCATCCGTCAGCCCTGGAGGGGTTAAAGCTGCCCCCCCCCCCAGCCCCTCTGAAAGGATTCAATCTGACACAATGAATACCAAAAGGATTTTACAAATCGAATGAACTTTTCACGGTTTGCAGTCATTTAGGGTCCCGACCTGCTGTGGTTTGGATAGCGGGGTCGGACTAGTCCATTTCATGGTTGTTTCTAGTCCGAGTTCCTTTCTGCTGCTCCTATACTAGCACCGGCTGCGCGGTGGAGCTGTAAATGCAGTGAGGTTGCTTGAAATGTTTCCACTGGATTTCTGCTGGCCTTCGGTTCGCTCCGAATCGATTTATACACAAGTTCTTGTTGCCACATTTCACACGACAGGGTCCAAATTAAAAGCCCAAATGTGACTCTCCTGTTAATGTGGGCAACTGACTGGGAATACCTGGTTTAATGGCAGGGCAGTAACAAAACAAGCCGAGTTCTAGGAGTGCAGGGTTGAGCTCATGACTATGTAAAGATGACGCTCTGGGCTAGATTCCCTCAGTTAAACCAGCATGAAGCCAATGACTCTGGGTTTACACTCGCAGCCAAGACCTGCCTCCCCCCCAGTGGCAATCCTCCAGCTTTACACTTGAGTCATTTCCATCAAAATCTGGTTCTGTTGCTCTAAACACGCAAATCTAAGAGCTTTGATTTGCGATATCAGATGCTCCAAATAACTGACGCAAGGAGCGTGTACGATCTGTCCACTAGGGGCCATCAAATGAAACTAATGGGCAGCAGGTTTAAAACAAATAAAAGGAAGTTCTTCACACAGCGCATAGTCAATCTGTGGAACTCCTTGCCAGAGGATGCAGTGAAGGCTAGGACTACAACAGGGTTTAAAAGAGAACTAGATAAATTCATGGAGGTTAAGTCCATAAATGGCTATCAGCCAGGATGGGTAAGGAATGGTGTCCCTAGCCTCTGCTTGTCAGAGGGTGGAGATGGATGGCAGGAGAGAGATCGCTTGATCATTACCTGATCGATTCACTCCCTCTGGGGCACCTGGCACTGGCCACTGTCGGCAGACGGGGTACTGGGCTGGATGGACCTTTGGTCTGCCCCCGTGTGGCTGTTCTTATGTTCTTATGTCCGTCCCAGAGCTCTGAGACTGGAAGATCTTTGGGGAAAGGCCATCTTTTTGTTCTGTTTGTACATAGTGGGCCCATCTGCTACCGTAATACACCTAATAAATATAAATGATAAATCTCCAACTCCAGAGCTGTCACGGATTAGCAATTCCCAGCCAGCAATAATCTCACCTACACGCCACACGGCGGCAGCATGTCTCACTCAAAGACGTCAAAGCCACTGGCAAACAATAGTTCATTCAACTTCACCATCCCCTGCCCGGCAGGTCAGCACCATTACACCTGCCTCAGACGTTTATTGCTACTTGTTACCGCAGGAACGCCGAAAGGCCTCAGCTCCGATCCTTGCTTACAGCATGTCTCGGGAAACTGAGGCAGAAGAGGAGTCCCCTCGTTCCCTTATCCACTGGACTTCCCTCCACAAGGGTAACAGAACCCAGGAGCCCTGACTCCAGTTCCAGATCTAACCACTAGCCCGCACCTTCCCTCTGCCCAGCCCTCGCAGGGTGAGGTAAGTCCTGGTTTTGCTTTACAAGCGCCCAGGCTTCAACAATGTTTTATTTTATAAAATCCGAATATTAAAAAAAAAAAAATCTGCCAAATTGTACCAGGCCCTCGCTCCACAGGCCTCTGCCCCCCACCCCCGGGGGCAGTTCCAGCCCGCAGCAGGGCTGGGCGGCCATGGGGCAGCCACTCGCAGAGCTGCATTCCGGGACAGAGCCCAGGGGCCCGGGCGGAGCTCAGCAGAGAGGTCAGAGCTGTTTCCTAGCCTGGGCATGTTGACCCCCGGGGCCAGGCCCCCACCCATGACTCCTTGGGCCTGGCCCTGCCTCTGCAAACAGCTGAGGACGATGAGCAAATCATTTCTGTTCCCGCGGCCCCGCAGGCGACTTACGGTTGCTGGAGAGGCACGTGTGGTGTGGGAGTAGGACTGGCTGGAGCTCCCCAGCATGTATCCTCCCTGAATCACGTAGGTCCCCGCTGCGCCCCCCCCGCCGCCGCCGCCGCCGCCGCCGCCGCCGCCGCCCGGATTGGCTATGATCTGCCCACCAGAGACGTACATGGGCACAGAGCCGGTGCTGGCCACGGTCTGGGAGGTCGCAGGCGTGGTGACCTGCGCCGGGGTGGCTTGCGATTCGTAGTAATTCGCTCCTGTGTTGGGCGTGTAGAGAGGGGCCTCTGTGTACGGGTAAGCGCTGGGCCGTCTGCAACAAGAGGCAGGGTTAGAGAAGCTGGGAGCGGAGCTGCTGCCGCCGGGCAGACACATTTCCCGTTTCTCTACCACCTCTCACCCCCCCGCCATGCAGCCACTGGCGGGTGGACACATACTGCCACCCGCGCCTAGGAGAGCAACATTATCCCACAGCTGCAGGGTGAACGCAGACACAGAACAGAGTTGGGGGGACAGGTTCCGGGCCCAGCTGTCTCCAGAATGGCTATGGGGCCAGGACCTCAGCCCATCATTTCACCAGGGAGAAACCAGTAACACAGCAGCTTCCATACACAGGCCTCGACATGGGCAGCAGAAGCCTCCCACTTCTACCACTGGGGACACTGAGGCACAGAGTGCCTACAGCAAAGCAGGGGGCTGTTGGTGTGTGCGGACACCGCGTCCTGCAGCACCACTGCTGCCAACTTTCAGTCTCTGAATCTCTCCCGGCCCTCCACAAGGAGCAGGAAAAGATGGGGCGCGCCAAGCTAACCCATCCCCCGAGATCAGCGGGAGCAAGAGGGGGAGAAGGAAGAGGCTCATGAGCAGGTGGCGGCGGGGGTAGCTGTGGGGAAGAGGAGGCCGCGGCTGGGGGAAGCGGGTGATGGGGCGTGCCTGCGCTAGTAGAAGACTGGTTCGCTGAGCCCCCAGCAGCGGGGGGCAGAGGGAGGCCAGAGGGAGCTGGCTGGGTGCGGAGGGGGAACCCCAGGCAGTCGGCTGCAGGGAGAGAGTGCGCCTGGAGCCAAGAATGGGCCTGACCCCGGCGCTGCCCCTTCCACTGACCCTGGCTCAGACCTGCAAGGGGAGCCGCAGGAGTGAGCGCTGCCTGGCTGCTTTCAGGGCATGCAGCCCGGGGCAGGGCCATGCCCAGCTGGGCACAGGAGAGCCCGGGCGGGCAGGCGCATCGCTCACAGCGCTGCAGCACCGAGCCGTTCCTGGGGGACCAGCCTGGCCCTGGGGAGCTGAGAGAACCGGAGCCGGGAGGCCTCGGCCCTTTAACTGCCACCGCTGATGGCCTGGGAGGCCGGCAAAGCCTTGTGCTTGGTCCCTGCAGGAAGGAGGCAGCGGGCCCCCGCGGGCGGGCGGGGCGGGTGCTGTCTCCGCGCGGCGCCAGGCCTGGCCTCACTTACATGGTGCTCGCCGTGTAACTGGCGTCGCCCCCCTCCGCGTACTGCACCTGGCTGGGGTAGACGTGCTGGACAGGCACCTGCTGCAGCTGCTGCACCTGGGCAAGGCAGGGGAGAGGAATGAGGGTGGCCGAGGCCTCCGGCACAGCTAGCGCCTGCCCCCGCAAACTGCCCCCTGCAGCGCGGCGCACCCACTGAGCTCGCCCCCAGGCTTTAGCCCGGGGGAAACTGAGGCAGGGGCGTGCTGGGGGTTGAACACCGACTCGGAGGGAAAACGACACTGAGACTGGAAGCTCTTTGGGGCAGGGGCCTTCCTCCAGCGCCCAGCACGGCAGGGCAGTGGGCAGTGGCCGGGGCCCAGGCACTACTGCAACGCACCCAGGCAATAACGTACAGCGCCCCGAACGCCAGGGACCTGGCCTAGGCGCTATGGTCATACAAGTACACAGCCGGCCAGTGCCACAACCCATGGACCGCGTCGCCCGGGCACCTGATCTAACCAGTAACCCTCACAGCTGCGCTAAAGGGCAAGGGACTCTCCCTCCAGGAAGCTGGGTCTGCTCCTAGCTAACAAGCTGCAGTAGCTGTTTGAAGCTACAACTTTTACCTGGACACTTACCTCCCCCCCAGATTTACAGCGACTCTGCACAATGAAACCTCATCACTTGATATCCCTGCCATGTTGTTCCGCAAACGGTTAGAACACGGTGAACGGGTCTGCCCCCCGGCCTCTCCCAGGGCATTCCCTGCCTGCTCGCGGCTCTGCAGGAGCAGGTAGGGTGGGAAGCTCAGGGGATCCTGCACCCACCTGACCTCACAAGCAAGATTTCAGGGCAGCAGCCTGGACTGGGGCCAGGTCAATGACACGGGGCCTACGAGGCCAGAAGAGCTCTGGCTTGTAACTCGCCCTCCCTTCCCAGAGAAATCAGACCGCTTCTGCAAAGGAAGGAATCGGTGCCCATTCTCCCAGGGTCCGGCTTGTCCGGACACCTCCCTCCCGCCCTGCCCCAAAGCTGGGCTCCTGGGTTCCTACTGCACTCCAGCCCGAGCCAGACACCAAATATCGGCCTTCAGGAGCTCCTGGCAGGGCCTGGCCGAGGCAGGGGAGGGAGGCCGGAAAGTCGGGGCACCCTGGTGTAATGCTACTGGCTTCCGCAGGAGGCAGTGGTCGGTGGCGCCCTAGTGCCGGGCGGCTCTGGCGTTGCTCTCTGGCCGGAGGAGGCGGGGCAGAGGTAACCCTTCTTGGATCTCCCTGGGCGAGCGCTCCAGGACCTACTTTCAGAGCGGTAGCCGCAGTCCCAAACACTAGCACCTGAGGGACTCTCTGAATCTTGACTCTCTGGTCGGGACTGGCGTGCTGAGAGGAGAGGAACGGCAGCTGCTCAATCACCACCTTTGGCTGCGGGAGGAGGAGGTGCTGAGGAAGCATTCGGACCAGTTCCACCCACTGCTCCGAAGAGGCCTCGAGCGGGTGGAGATAGTGGTGCCTGGGCTCTGGGCTGGCTAGACAGCAGCCGGCCAGCGGATGCGTCCCGCTGCCACACTCTAAGGAGAGAGGGTGCTGCACTGCCTGCGGCCGCGGCTGCTCACAGCTCCTGGCCGGACCGGGAACCTCACTGCCTGCGCTCTAGACAATAAACAGAAACACTGAGGAAATCAGAGCTTGCATCGCAACCATCCGCTGCTCTACTGCTGCCGCCTGCTCCTGGGGGCAACTCCAGCTCCGAGCGAAGCCCCATTGCTACTTACTGCCACACCGGGACCTGCGGTCACACAGCCCCTGCCAGTGGCGGCCCGGCCTGCGCCGAACAGCGCCCGGGAAGGAGAATTATTCCCATTGTACAGATGGGGCACTGGAGGGGAGGTAACTCAGGCCCATATCCTCAAAGGCCTGCAGGCTGAGCCTCTCTCATCCAGCATGCTCTGGTCCAGCAACCCCCATGTCCGGCAGGATGTTGGTTCGCTGGATGTCCATTTACCATGGGGGCAGCCAAGCTTTCCACAGCCCCAGGAGGTCTGGTGACAGCCCCCAGCCCTGGCTCTCCTGTGCTGTCCTATGCAGTTATTTAGCTCCAGTTTACCCTGCGTGTCTCATAAGAGCCCAGCAAGCAGTGGCAGCGCTGGCAGTGCTGTTAGACAATACTGCCCTGCTGCTGTGGCCAGCAAATTCTCTGGTTTGGCACCCATCAGGTCTCCAGGGTGCCGGACTAGAGAGGTTCCACCTGGAGAGGCACCTAATTCCCATCGATTTCAATGCAAGTTGGGAACCTAAATACTTGTGATGCTCAGGGTCTTGGATAAACTGACCCAGTGGAAGGTCAGGGGCCAGAGCCCAGCAGCCCTGACTCAAGCCCCAGCTCTAACCATTGGGCCACATGCTGGTTACTTGGGGAACAGCAGGGGAGGAGGAAACACCAGGCAGGTGGCTACTAGCCACAGAGATGGGCTGGAGGAGGTTGCCAGCTTAGGACGCTTTAGTTTCAAGATCAGACTTAACTGTTGCAGTCTTGGTTCTGTGCAGCATTGCTAGCAGGTTCCCGCAGTGGGGGGCACGGGGGCCCACTATAGAGATGGCCAGACTACGCTGTCTATAGAGGCAGGGATCTAGACGATTCCCCCAGAGGGAGGAAGGGGGGGCCCACTATAGGGATGGTCAGGGATGGTGCAGTCTATAGAGGCAGGGATCTAAGCAAAGTTCGGGGAGCTGGTTTTAGCCCTAGGGCACCTTACACCGGAGCCGGGGCGGGGGGATTCAGGGTTTCCAAAGGTTGCTACGTCCCAGCACCAGGTGAGGGGGGTAAGAGCGAGTTGGCGTGAAGGGTAACGGAAATGCAGGACTGGCAGGAACAGCCTGGTCCCCAGGTCACCACATCCAGTCCCCTGCTGCCACCGGCCAGCCGGCCACCTTAGCCCGTTTCCACGCCGAGCAAAGCCCATCCCCGGAGGAGTGTGCTCCTTGTCCCCACTGGCCAGCCCCTCCTGCCCTGAGGGGCAGACACCTGCATATCAAGGGCAGCCTCGATCCATTCCTGGCCCTTTTGTCCCCAGTCCCTTCTGCCGACACCGTCCCTGGGGCCCCCCAGTACAAATGACGGGACGAAAGGAGCCCAGGTCGCCCCAGGCGGGGGGAGAGGGGCAGGGAGATTGGACAAGGACCTGGATGCACACGGACCCCACAGGGGAATGGGCTGGGACCCGTCGGGTCTCTCCCCTCTGAACTGCGGCCAGCGAGCGAGAAAGCTGCTCGTCCTTCCCTGCGCTCAGTCCATGGCCCGAGCGATCCCCATTACACCCTCCAGCCTGGCCCCCGTATGACCCCTTTCACGCCAACCCCCTGCCGAGCCCAGCGAGGGATCAGACCGGGCCGCTCAGCCCTTGGGGCCTGGGCGCTGGGAGCGAGAGACCCCCGCGGCGGCCGGGGAACGATGCGGTGAGACAGGGTCACCCTGCCCGAGGGCGGGTGATGTCGGCCCCCGCACTAGCCAAAGGCCCCAGTGGCTCCCTACGTGATGGGAAGGCTCTACCTCTTGAGTGACGTGAACCTGCTGGAGTCCTTGCACCGTCAGCTGCTGCACCGTGCCTGCTTTCGGGGTCTGGGGGGTGGCCTGCACGACCGATCGCTGCGGAGGCAAACAAAGGGGCCATCAACAGCCTCCCAGCGAGAAGTCAGGGCTCGTGAACAGTGCCGCCCAGAGAGTAACCCCTAGCTCCCCCCAGGCATGCACACCGCTCTGCGTCAGAGCCACCTCTCACCGTGGCCTCAGGGCTGCAGCTGCCAACCAAGGGATCCGTCAGCACAAGGCAAGGAGCAGAGGGACCAGAAAGGCCTTGGCTTGGCTAGCGCTCACTACTTGGGTCACTTGGAGTCAGCCCAAGCGTGGAGCAAGCAACAGCTGCTCCCGTCAGACTCCTGGGCAGAGCTGGGCACGTAGGAATAGCCAGCCAGGAGCCGAGCAGCCCAGGGCCTGCCTCTGAGAGAGGCCAGCACCAGATGTGTCCGAGGGGAGCCTAAGAATCCTCCCAAAGCAGCTGGTGGCTACTCTGCCCCACGCTGGCTCTCACTGGACTCTAAGGCCTGGTCTGCACTGGGCCTTTATTGCAAAATAACGCCCCCAAGGTTGACTTTATAAGCGGAGCCTCCACACAACCGAGCCCGTTATTACGAACTAACGGGCTGTGGAATGTGAAATCCGGACTCCCGCTTTTCATCGGGAGTAGCGCTAATTCCAGAATAGTTATTTGGGAAGAGCGGGCGTGCGGATGCTCCGGTGCCGCTGTGTCGGAATAACGACTCCCCAGAGTCATTCAAACTAATGGCTCCGCAGCGCTTCCTGGGGCGCTAAGTCTGAGGCAGCGTGACCACGTTGACGGAGCCAGCCTCGGACTCATTCCCAGGCTCCCCCGGAGTGTGGACACGCGAGTTCGAATCTGTTACGTATAATTTCCAAATTTCAAAAGCGTTTCCTAGTGTAGATGTAGCCTCAGAGTCTGTCTACACTGCAGGCGGGTGGTCTGGCTGGGGCGTGTGTAGACTGACCTCACCGGGACAGGATGGGCTGCAACATGGGCTAGTCCCCCCACGCCCAGGACCCTGGCTACATGTTCAAACGCCTGTAACTGCTGTTAGTTCGAGCTTGGGAGCTCAGGTCTGTCTCCACGCGCTGCAGCCCCACCTCCCAACAGAGAGTGGCTTAAACCCTGGGGCAGGAAATGTAACATTCCTTCCACAGTGGGGTCACTCATTATAGCAACCCTGGCTACCCTGTGCTCTATGAAAGTAGCTGGTCCCTTTTTGGATCCTACTCAGCTCTTGGCCTCAATGACTTCCTGTGGCGGGGAGTTCCACAGTCTGATTCTGTGTTGTGGGAGAAAATATTTCCACTGATCAGTTCTCAAGTTACCTTCAATGATAAAACTCCCCCACCCCCACCCCCACCCTGGTGTCATCATCTAGCTCAAGCAGACGTGCTAACAAGCCTGCTGGAGGGAGGGCAGCCTCCCACCCAAGGGTGGAATAGAGACTGAATTTCCCGTCACGCGCCACAGGGCAGGGCTGGGGCCAGCACCTGGCACATCATTCGGCTGTTGCCCGACCTTCTCTGCCTACCAGTGACCAAACCTTGCGAGGTGCGTGCTTGTTTCTCGGTAGCAGAGGAGGTCTGAGCTGCAGCCTCTCGGGACAGCCACAGCTACGCATTGTACTAGGGGGGAAGCTGCTAAAACGGCATTTGGCCACGGCTCGAGGGGGACACAATAACCGACGGCAGATCTCAGCTCCGCAACCCGCGCTCACAGCCAACGCCACTCCGCGGCCCAGCTCGTACGGCTCCCCTCGTCCCCCGGGGCTTCTCCTCCCCCCCAGAGAGGTGACCTGCCCGGGGCAGGGGGTTCCTTTGGGATCGGCAACCATGCAGCACCTCTTGAGAGACGGGCACTTGCTGGACGCCATGCACCTGCAGCTGCTGCGCTTGTCCTGGCTTGGTGGCGGAGCTGTTGCTCTGGACGGGGGAGTGCTGGGGGAAACAAGGAGAAAGTGTTTTACCCGCCGCTTGGCAGGAAGGAATAGCCCAGACTGTGAGCCCCTAATACATGCCAGGTATCAGATCCCGTCTGTGCGCTGTGGGAGAGGTGACAGCCAGCGGCGGATGGCACGTGGTGGAACGGATGAAAAGCATGCAGGAGGTGCCAGCAACACGGGAAGGGGGGTACACAACAGCAAGGACACTGGAATGCCGCCCGTCCCTAGGGATACAGGAAGCGCTAGCCTGGATCCAGCACCCCATCACAGCTGCACCAAAGGGGCAGTTTCCTGCTACTACCTGTCAGGCAGGGGCCTGCTCCGAGCCCCTTTGCCTTTGGTTACGGCATCCGATGGAATGTTCCTATTCTGCATATAAATGCCCCAAGCCCCTGGGAGTCCAGGTACGTGCTTGTTCCCAATACCAGCCAGTGGCAGAGAGTTCCACAGGCTCATCATTTCTGTTGTCTGACCTAAACCCATGTCTCCGATTGCCTGCCTGCCCACCTGCCAGCGGGCAGCAGAGGCTGCATTTGCTGCCGGTAGGATCCAGGAGAAGAGGAGGCTAATTCACAAAGGGTGAGGGGTTTAGAACAGGTCCCATATGAAGAGAAATTGAAAAAGACTGGGACTTTTCAGCTTAAAAAAGAGGCAACTAAGGGGTGATATGATAGAGGTCGATAAAATCATAACAGGTGTGGAAAAAGTGAATAAGGAAAAGTTATTGACTTGTTCCCATGACATAAGAACTAGGAGTCACCAAATGAAATGAATAGGCAGCAGGTTTAAAACAAACCAAAGGAAGTTTTTCTTCACCCAACGCACCATCAACCTGTGGAACTCCTTGCCAGAGGAGGTTGTGGAGACCAGGACTTTAACAGGGTTCAAGAAAGAACTGGATAAATTCATGGACAGGTCCATCAATGGCTATTAGCCAGGCTGGGCAGGGATGGTGTCCCTAGTGTCTGTCAGAGGCTGGGAATAGGGGATAGGGGAGGGATCACTTGGTGATTCCCTGTTCTGTTCACTCCCTCTGGGGCACCTGGCACTGGCCGCTGTGGGCAGACAGGACCCTGGGCGAGATGGACCTGTGGTCTGAGCCAGTCTGGCTGCTCTGATGCTCTAATGGGTGGAACCTGGGAAGGGGGATTTCGTACCTTTGACGTGGGCGTTGGTTACCCCAGTGGGGCCGGTGCTCAGGCTGAGCTGGGCCGGGCCGAGGGCCGAGTCACCGCAGGACTCCGGAGGAGCTGCAATGCCAGGTCTCGCCACAAGGAGGCACTCCAGGAGGGGAGCCCATGCCAAGGACACACTCCGGTCACAGGAGTGGGAAGTAAGGGCATGAGGGCTGCTGCAGCACAGCACAGGCTCCGGGGCCAGCCCTGCCGCCAGCTCCTCTGTCCCTGTGGTCCAGCTGGCCCCCCTGGCTTCAGTACCCCCTGGGGCCCTGCAGCCGCCGTCCATGGGCTCCAGGCCACTGGCCCAGGAGGCTGTGCTGCTGCTCCCAGGCCCTGCCGCCAGCCCGGGGCTCTGCAGCCACCTGCAGCAGTGGCTGGGATTCCACCTTGCCCGGACCGGACGCCATTAGCAGCAACGGGGTCTGGTCCCTCACTCCGGCAGGGCTGGCAACCCCAGGTGTGACCCCAGCTGGGTGGACATGGGGGGGATGCAGCTGCACCCCTGAATCTGGTGGCTTGCTCCCTCCCCCCCCCATTGCCCTTCCTGTGTCAAAACCAAGAGTAGCCTAGACCCCCTAGGAGCCAACGGCTCGTCTGGGCTGAACCCCTGCAGCGCACAGGCCGGCTCGCCGCACTCAGCCGCCCCCTGTAATCGCCATGGGGAGCGGCTCCGCAGGTCTGCCAGACACTCAGGGCCATCGCACAGACGTGCCCCTGCCCTGGCTTGAGGCCTGGACCAGAGCTGGGCCCAAACGAAACCCTGGAGTCGAACTCTGGGCCAGATCCGGGGCCAAGCCAGAAGCCCAGAGCCAAGCACGTCCCGGGGCGGCTGGCTGGCTCCCCGGGAAGATGCTTGTGTCCTCGTGGGAGCATGAAATGCCGCAGGCAGGAGACAAGGGGAACCGGAGGGTGGGGAGGTCACGAACAAGCGACACAAAGCAATGCCAAACTCCGTCCCCTCTCCCCGCGCTGGGCCTGGCCGTGCTTTCCCCCGGCGCAGGCGGAACACGTGCCCCACCACCCACCTCAGGCGGCGAATGGACCTGCTGCTGGACGCTGTGCACGGCCAGCGAGACCTGGCCTCCTTTGCTAGCCTGGGCCGTACTCTGCACCACCAGCCGCTGCAAAGGGACGATACAGAAGGTTAGTGCCCCGCTGGCGGGGAGGAACGCCACGTCCTGCTGGCACTGGGGCCGGGCGGGTCCAGAGGGTGGAAGTGGGGCTGCCCTGGCTTTGGGTAACACCACTCCCCAGTCACTCCCCGGTCCAGCCCAAGCCAGTGGCCCTGGGTCCCGCACGCTCCGCTGCCTATCGGTGTGTCCAGGGCTGGGCTAAACTGAACCGCTGCGGAACAAAGCGCCCTCGGCAGCACCCTCCCCTGCGTGTGTCTGGCCAAAACCATGCCAGCCGGGCCAGGAGCGCCACTTGGGGCCTGGGAACACTAGACAGGCGCAGCCGAGAGGAATACACAGGGCCGAGGGGCTCCGGGTTCTGCCATCTCTAGGTTCCTCCCGTCAGTGAAAACACTATGCAGCGGGCAAGCTCTGCAGCGTTCCTTCTGCGTTGGAGCTCGGCTGCTGTCCACCACGCGCACCAGTGCTGGCCACGGGCTTTTCCTTCTCTTCCCAAAGGCAACCGGAGCCGTGCAGCGGCATTAGCACCTCTCCTCTTCTCCTGGATCCCACCAGCAGCAGATGCAGCCTCTGCCACCCGCTGGCAGGTAGGCAATCTGAGATGTGGATTTAGGTCAGCCACAGTTCCTCGAGCGGTCCTCTGCCAAGGCAGCCGCGCTGACCAGGGAAAGGCTTTCCAGGCCATTCCTAAGCAGACTGTTCGCTGGAACAGCCAACGGCTAAGCCAGGGCACTGGGAAGTGGGTGTGAAAGCTGGCCCCTCTCGGGATCCTGGGAGAGCATCGTGGCTTGGCCAGCTAGCTGTAGAGAGGCGTGGAAGCCCCAACCTTAGGGGCTTTGAAATCAGTCTGGCTAAAGCAGGAGAGGATATCCAACAGGGAACATTCCTGAATCAGCAGGGGTGAGGCGCTGGGGGGCTCCTCTGGCATTTCCAGGGTCCAGGTGCTGCTGCTTTGGCGCTCATGCAGACGCTCCAAGGTGCTCACGATGGGAAAGTCTCCATAGTCACCATGGCCTGATTGTGTTCACCATGCTAGTGCAAACAGATGGGCCTCAGCAGGCATGTGGGAAGAGCCCCTCCCTGAGGTTTCAGGTGCTACACCCCCACTGCAAAGGCCAGTAAGATCTGTCCTGAGCAGGCGAGGTTCTGGCCACGTCTGTGGGCGAGCTGCTGGCCGCAAGGTTCTCACCTGTCTGGATTCTCCACTGCTCTGACTGAGTGGCGCTCTGCGGGAGAGGCCAGCCCTGGGGCTCCCCTGGAAGTGGTGAGCGCTGGACTTGCCGGACACCTCGCACATCACGAGGCTTTGTGTGGCGGGGGGCATTATGTGACCCATTCAGGTCACTGTGCATCAACATCAAGGATCTCGTCGTGGATCTGGGAGCGACCAGGGAGCCAGCAGACACTGTGAAGCGCAGATGTCCCGGTAGCTTGCTCCACCTCGGAGATGCTTTCGGTCAGGCTGACGACAGCCCCCGTGCTATCAAGCGAGGGAGAGGAGGGATGCTCTGGGGACCCTCTCAGGGATGCTCTGGGGTTGCTCCGCATTGGTTTTGCTGAAACAGACTAACCCAGCGACCCCTCTGAGACTGGTCACCAAATCTGGAGGCGTTTAAATGTTAATCTTTCAGGGCCTTTTAGACAAGACCCTCTAAGCAGAGGTGCTGGGAGAAGAAGGATCTCTTGGTGTGGTTTTTTCCTCCTAAGGAAGAGCGTTTAACTCTGTCCTTGGCCAAAGTTGCCCCCTGCACCCTCTGGCTAGTAGCTATCTCCCAAAGACAGCTGCATTTCCGTGCTACTGAGTGTAGTCTGTGAATTGCTCCGAGACACATTGTATTTATTGTGTGTGGAGGAAGGAAGTTGTCAAACCAAGCCCAGGCTGAAAAATGGAAATGTTGCTTTCTCTCTTTAATCTTGCCTAGTTCGATGTCTGCAGAACTTCCTCCCCCCTTTAGTGCGTAGCTGTCAGAGCCGTGAGTGCCATTCATTGATGGAGTCAAGGCAAGACAGCTTCTTGCCTGGCAGTGCTTTTAACACGGAAAGGAAAAGCCAGCAGCAGAACTGGTCGGAGCGTGCACAGAACTGAGACTCCCTTGTGCTGGGCGTGCTCATGGATAAAGCCACTGTTTTCGAGAGTGTTTAGTGGCCCGTCAACTGGGCTAGATGATAGAAACTCACAGTCCTTCCTGTGGTCTCCAGCTGCCTGTCCATACAAGCACAGCTGCATCTTTTTGGCAAACGTAGGGCTTTACTTGAGATAGCATCTTCAGAGAGCAAGCATGCCCCTGCGACTCTGACTCATTAATTACCCTGGGCTGCATATTGGGAAACTATAAGGGGTCAGGAGGGCATGCGATTTGTTCAGTCACGGCGTGAGTCAGAGGCAGAGCTAGGAGGAGAACCCAGGAGTCCAGACTCCCAGCTCCCCCTGCTCTGACCATTAGCCCCCACTCCCTTCCCAGAGCTGGGGGGAGAATTCCTGCTTGCCCTCAAGGCCCACCAGAAGTCAGACAGTGGGTGAAGCGGAAATGAAACCCAAGTCTCCTGACATATGTGGTCGAGCCTGTGCTTTAGTCACATGACCTCCCTTCTTCCCAAGGATGCGTCACTGTGTTTAGAAGGCCCATTCCTCAAGCCAGCGTTCTCCTTCTGTTGGCGCAGCGGGAAGAGCCTCTGTCTTCCGACGCCTGTGCCGCAATTCCAGTTCTGCGCCATCTTGCTGCCGTGTGTTTCCCTGAGAAGGACGCTGGGACCCAGTAACCCGAGCCTTGCAGAACGGACCCCATTAAAGGAGGTGAAAAGACTCCTATTCATGTCAATGATGTTTGGGTCTGGGATTACCTGAGCCCAATGAGTCCAGTGACTGCTTAAGTCCTGGTGTAGCATTCAGCCCTGGAATAAGCCGAGCAGGACCGATGGCCTCCGATCCAGAATCAGAGGTGGCCATATACGATGGCGTAAGTCACGCAGGGTATAGAGTGAGTGGAGAAAGGGGCTAGAAACTCCTCTGGCAGTCAGTGGGCCTCCAACACATACATCCATTCCACACAGCACTGGGTGAGTCAGATCAGTGCAAAGGAGGCAGAACTCACCCAGCAGCTGGGGGGGATCTGTGATACCAAGCCACAAGGGCAGGTGCCATGCAAGACGCATGACAATCACGCAGCAGGGAGATGCCAAGCCCATCAATTACATGTCAATTACACACCAAGGAGGGAGAAGGCCTGGGGAAGGAGCAGGAGAAGCAAATAACAGGTAAGGAAACTGAATGAGTTGGCAGTGCCCCTTTCATCTTCCCCCTCATGAGATTTGCTTTTCCTACGCCGGGCCTCCTTAGGCCAGCTAAGTCCGAGCCCGCTGCCCTGTAAGACAATCCACCGTTAGCCCTGGGGGCTGGAAGGGGGGGCTCCTGTAGCCGCTGGCTGAAGTGGTTTCTATCGTTCACAGGGTTTACGCTATAAAAATTGTTCCGGCGCCCCTGCACTGACGCCTAGATCTGGCCCATTTCCATCCTTTCGTCTGCCCAGCCCCTCTGCATGTGGACCCCCATCCCAAGCTCCCCCTGTACAGCTTGGATTGGTGAGCCGAATGATTCTCACCCCTCTAGCTCCTCCTCTCCTCCCCGTCCACAGGGGGAGTGGCAGAAGCACAGGTACTCCCCCAAGCAGGCGTGACCGGTGCCCCTCAGCCAGCCTGGTTTTCCTCGTGCTTTTACTCCATCCATTTCCAAGGGGCTACTCCTGCTTGGCGTCGGGCGCAGGGGAAGAAGAGCGGGCTGTCAAGCTGCTAATGCTGGGGGTGAATGAACTCAGCGTGCAGCCAGGGAGCAGTGCCTAGGGGCCAGGTGAACACAGAGACGCTGCGCGTCGCAAGGCTGCCAAGGCCAGGAAGAGCACGGAGCCTGGGGCTTACCTGCTGGGGCACTTGCACACCTGTTAGCTGGAGGGGGGACACCGAAGGTGGCTTAGCCTGAACGCTGGCTTGAACCAACAGCCTCTGCCAAAGAAAACACCCAGAATTCAAGGGAAGCAGGAGCGACTACAGCAACGGCACCCAGACGTTCTCCAGTTATCAGCAGGCCCCAGCTTTTTTTTGGTCCTAAGGCACCGAGCAAGTTCATACAGTAACTTAGTGACAGAGCTGGCCACAGAACCCCGGAGTCCTGAACTCTGGTCTTCCCACGCTGCCCCCACTGTAACTTCTAGACACACTCCCCTCCCAGAGCTGGGAACCGAGCCCCGCCTCCTGCTCTAACCATTAGACCCCACTTCCCACCCCCACGCTGGGAAAAGAACCCAGAAATACAGACTTCCAGCCTGCCCGAGCCCACTAGAGGTGGGAGGATTTCACGTTTGCCGGGCACAGAAGCAACGAACAAATCCAACGGGTCCTATTCTACCCTGACTTATCCCCCCTGCGACAAGCCTAACTGCGCCCACCTGTCGCCCAGGAAGATTGCCTGCTTCTCCACCTACCTGCTGAGTGGCCTGGACTTGCTGCACCACCTGCGTGGGCACCCCGGACTGGGTCGCCGTCGAGCCTGGGCTGGACTCAGACACGGAGTCACTGGGCCTCATGGCACCTTCTGAATTTGGGCAGAGGAGAAGAAAAGATCCCATTAAAAGCCCGAGGAAGGCAATTCAGAAAAGGGGTCCGAATCTCACCTGTGTATTTTAAGGGAGTAGCACAGAGGCAGCAGGGCCTAGTGGCTGGAGCACAGCACAGGTGTTGGGCTATGCGGGGTTCTAATCACAGCACTGGGGGGGCATGGGGCTCCCAGACTTGGGAATGAAACCCAGGAGTCCTGACTCCCAACCCTGTGTCTGAGTCGTTTCATGCGCCCATGAAGAACGAATCTCTCTGCCCCGGGTGTAACTCCTCTGATTACTATGCAGCACCCAGGTGAATTTCAGCCTCTGCTTCTAACAGAAAGCAACAACCAAAACATGAGTGAGCAAACTGGTGACAGGTCTCTGATGCAGTCTGCCTGTTGGAGGGACCCTGCCAAGCGAGCCAGGTACTTACGATCACAAGGAGCTGTACAGAGACAATCGTAATACATGGTGCGGTGGGCCCGGGGGTGTGCGTTTGCGTTGGCTGCCTTCCTTGCGAGACAGGTAATAAAAGACTCAAGGCTTTTATAACCTGGAACCTTGGCCAGCTAATCCCTGTCAGTTCTCACCAAAGCTCAGCGAGGCTGCTTTCGATAAACATCCCCATCCCAGGAGGTACGATCCCAACCCTCTGATCCTTCCAGGAAGGGGTCGGGGGAGCTCAGCTGGGGCTGATTCTAATCGAGAAGCAGGAGATCACATTTCATGGGTGTCTCATTTGACATTATCAGCAGAAGAGGAGGAAAAAAATAGCTCAGCGGCCTTCCAGGAGGGTGAATTCGTGTGTTTCCGTAGGGCACTTGAACAAGTCAACGTTAAGGACGGGTGTCATTGCTGGGTAACCCTGGGACACAGGGCTGGCTCAGCTGGAGGTCCCTTTCCCGCTTGAACAGCTCTGATTCCATGGACCCGTGGAGACGGAGTTTCAGGAGGCTTTTGGGTGATGGGTCCTATGGGTTGGGGGCTCTGGTATTTGCTGACCATTTCACCGGGGCCCTTCCCCCGGTGAGGTGCAGAGTAGCTAGCACTTGACAGGGACCATATTTGTGTGGGCTGCTCTGCACCCCACAGAATCCTGCACTCTGCGTTTCACACAGGAAGCTGCTTCGCCGTCCCTGAGATTCTGATGCAAGTTCCAGAGCCGGAGGCCTTGTTTGAGTGGATTCGCGCTGACCTCAATACGGAGGGCGGGGCCTTTCATTCCTAACCCAGACTTCGGGAGTTTGTACAAGGATCAGTTAGGTGAAACTCTGTCAACATCCCCCTGAAATCCAACTCCCCTGGCTCCCCTGTGTTGTCCAGCAACACCAAGCCCCCCGTCATCACACTGGGCCATTACAAAGGAGGTGCAGTGGCCCACTGGGCAGAGCACAGGACTGGGACGATTCCCAGCTCTGATACTGTGCTACCAGGCAACCCTGGGTGAGTTTGGAATCATTACAAAAGGAGAAAGACAGAGAATCTCTCATTGCCGCTCTATAAATCCATGGGATGCCCACAGCTTGAATCCTGCGTGCAGACGTGGTCGCCTCATCACAGAAAAGATCTCTTGGCATTGGAAAAGGTTCAGAAAAATGATGAGGGGTTTGGAACGGGTCCCATATGAAGAGAGATGAAAAAGACTGGGACTTTTCAGCTTAGAAAAGAGGAGACTAAGGGCGGATAGGATAGAGGTCTATACAGTCACGACAGGTGTGGAGAAAGTGAATAAGGAAAAGTTATTGACTGTTCCCATAACACAAGAACTAGGGGCCAACAGATTAAATGAATAGGCAGCAGGTTTAAAACAAACCAAAGGCAGCTTTTCTTCACCCAACACACAGTCAACCTGTGGAACTCCTTGCCAGAGGAGGTTGTGGAGACCAGGAGTTTAACGGGGTTCAAGAAAGAACTGAATACATTCATGGACAGGTCCATCAATGGCTATTAGCCAGGCTGGGCAGGGCCGGTGTGCCTAGTCTCTGTCAGAGGCTGGGAATAGGTGATAGGGGAGGGATCACCTGATGACTCCCTGTTCTGTTCACTCCCTCTGGGGCCCCTGGCACTGGCCGCTGTGGGCAGACAGGACCCTGGGCAAGATGGACTTTTGGTCTGAGCCCGTCTGGCCACTCGTATGTGATGTTCTTATTATCTCTGTTTTGCAGGAGAGATGAACGTCAAAGCTATTTCGATGCCTCACTCCCATTCAAAGCCAGGCGCCTCCGTAACTTTTGCAAAGGAAAGCCAGCTCTTGTGCTGTGTGCAAACATATCTGTGCCCATTTCAATTAGATTAAGTGGGAGATGAATACAGAAAGAAATCAACCCCTAAACAAGTTCTTCGGTAGCAAGATCTGTGCATCAAGTCACCCTCACCCCTCCTCCTTCACCTAAAGGCCAGATGGTAAGTAAACCTTTCAGTGTTATTGCTTCCCCCCTCTCTCTTTTTTGCAGTGCAGCAGGGCGTGGGTTCCTGGGATTACAAGGCATTTGGTGTTATTAGAACTGTTTCCACTGCTACACTGGAGGGGAGGGAGAGTCCGAGAGGCCTGTCTGACTGCCCCAGGGTCACTGTTATTGACAAAGGGCAGTAGGCAAGCTCAGCACCTCTTGGGATCTGGTCCTGCCATTTCTTTCCTGAGGGGCTGAGTGTCTCCCTGAGGGCCTGGCGCTGTTCGCTCTGCGTACAGCACTGGAGCATCCAAATGGCTTCCCAGGGGCGAGACGCAGTGCCCGAGAGAGGCACCCTGCTTCCTTTACAATGCAGCAAAGCGGGGAACTAGATGATTGCACTCCCAAGACCGGCCTCAGGGGCTCTCTCAGCCCCAGCGCTCAGCTGGCTCAGCAGGAAATGATTTCTGGAAGAGCAAAGGTAACTAATGTCTACCTAACCAGCTGCCAGTGCATCACCCCTCCCCCTTCCCTTCTCGCCTGCCAGGTACTCAATCCCGGGGCCTGATTTTCAGCGGTATTGGCACCCACAGCTCCAGCTGACATCCACGAGCTGCCTCAATCTACACTTGGGGAGGATCCGGGCCTTTATGCCGGTGAACTAGAAAGAACAAGTATCGTGGCAGATCTTCGGCCTGCATCACTCCAGGATCGTGAACACAAGGGTCAGCCTAGGACATGGGCCGCATGAGGGAAAATCTACCCTCACTCACACTCCCCTTGGAGAACCACAGTGAATCTCCTCTGAACAACCCCCAAGCCAGCTTTCAAACCGAGCGGCTGCAGAGGGCCCTCATGGAGCTGAAGCAGAGGGGAGGGAAGCATTGGGGGAAGCCTGCTAGAAAGATAAACTCCAGCTTTGGTGTGGGTGGATGTCTCTGGACCTCACAGGCAGTGGCTAGGGAGCTAGAATCCGATCCCTGGCAGCTTCTCCAATTAAACTTTCCACTGCAAGGAAAATCCAATCTTGTTAAAACTCCCAACCGGAGCCTGAGTCAAAAGGCTCAAGAGATTTCTCACCAGCTTTGGTGGAGCCTGATTATTATCTCGAGCTAGCCGGGTTTCTTTGGATGGGATTTCATGCTGCTCTGCAGCGCGCCACTGAAGGCAGTGGGAATATTATCTGGCTGTTTTCCTCTCGTGCCCTCGGCTACTTGGTAACAATCTTCCTTTCCACAGGAAACCGGCTGCTCCTCAGCGGGAGGACTTGCTCGCTCGCCAGTCATCCGCCCCAGGCATGACGCAAAGGTTGGAAAATCTGCCTTACTGGGGCAGAGTCAGAGAGCTCCACCTACTCAGCCTAACCAGGAACAAGGAAGGGGGAGACTTGACCGCAGTCTCTGCAAGTACCCGCGCGAGGAACAAGACGGTGATAATGGGCCCTTCGGTCTAGGAAGTTCGGATGGCAGGAAGCTGGACAAACAGCCTAGACACAAAACACACAGTTGTGCCAGGCAGGGTAATTAACCACTGGAGCCAAGAGCTCGGGGGCGGGGGGATTCTCCAGCATTGGCAATTTGTAAATCAAGACTGGATGTTTTCCTAAAAGCCTTGCTCCTATTCAAACAGGAATTAAGTCAGGGAAGTCCCATGGCCTAAGGTCAGACTGAGGCTATGTCTACACGACGAGTTTCTCGGCAAAAAAATATGCAAATGAGGGGCTCATTTGCATGAGCCGCGATCTCATTTGCATATTTTCTGCCGATCCATTTCTGCGCTGGGGTTTTTGCGCAAAAACAAGCAGTGTGGACGTTTTCTTTTTCCGCAAAAAACCCTTTTCCCGCAAGATCCTTATGCCCCAAAAAAGGAGGTATACCGATCTTGCGGAAAAAGAGGTTTTTGCACAAAAAGAAAACGTCCACACTGCTTGTTTTTGTGCAAAAACAAATCGGCAGGAAATATGCAAATGAGATTGTGACTCATGCAAATGAGTCCCTCATTTGCATATTTTTTGCCGAGAAAACTCGTAGCGTAGATGTAGGATCACAACTGTCTCTTTCAGCTTTAGGCTCTGCCAGCAGAGTTACCCAGCCTTGCTCGGCTCCTTCACCCAGGTCATTGTTGCTTTTTGGAAAAAGAGAATGAAAATGTCCAGGCTTCAGTGAACCCATGGCTCTGGGGCGGGGTTGGCGAGGGGGGGCTCAGGGTGCAGGCTGCCTGGGGCAGAGAGGACAGCCCCCGCCCTCGCTCAGTGCAGCAGCTTGGGGCCAGGTGAGACGCGCCTCTCCATGGCCGCTGCAGCTCCAGTGGGCACAGCAGGGGGAGGGGTGCATGTCTCCAGCTGGGGCAGGTCCAGGTTTGTCTGTCTCCTGCGCCCCCCAGCCAGAGTGAGGAATGCAGCCAACTCTGCACTTCCCCCTCGCTCCCTGACAAAAGGGAACAACCAGCAATGTCCCCGTATAAATTGGGGGGGGCTCCTTAAAGGGCCTCTGGGGGACTGGAGGCTCAGGGCCAGGGCAGTCCCTGATTCTCTCTCTCTTCTGTACAGTTTTATGAGACACAATCCCATTCTAGGCACATCCCCGTTTTCCTGACCCAACCACACCCTTACATGGCTTTAAATGATGACAAGAGAAAGCTGCTTCTCAAATGTGGTGGTCCCAGCTCTTAGCGCTTAGGAGTTCTTGACCCAACAGACAAACAAAACAAACTCTCTCAAATGCACAGTGGATGAAACCTAGGCAGATTGGACCTCGGCCCACAAATAACACAGCTACACGGCGGCACAGCTATGGCACTAGGACTAACCTACATTTTTATTACTTCTTCTTTCTGGGAGCCCTCCAAAGGGAACCTGGTGCTGGGCAAACGAGCTGGATTCTGCGCCAGGGCAGGCGCCCCCAACGGAATCCACTGAGTTCCAAACACAAATAGGAACTGATGATGCGTCGGCTGGAAAGAACCTGGCTTGGCGCCCTGATCTCTGGGGGCGTTGGCGGGCTGGTGGCGTGTAATAATTAGCTCTTTACTGGAAAAGCAGGTAGGTTTGTGTCTGGAGCGGATGGAGGAGGAGCCTAGCGCAGAGGCTCTCAGTGGCAACAGTGCACTGGAACAAGGCCATCTCTTGCTGGAAGCCTCTCCATGCATGTTGCGTTCCCAGGGGAGAGCCAGCTCCCTAGAGTTAGGCAGCTTCCAGATCTCCGTATAAAGGCTCCTCTGGTTACCTGAGCCTTTCCCACAGCTTGGATTTATGGAAAAGCGCAAGTTCAAGTCTGAAGCGTGACTATTGCTCCTTCTTATCTCTCAGACCTTGGCCCGGGCAGGACCTACCTGCTGACCATAGAGGCAACCGTCAGATCTGGCTGCTTCTCACCCTGGTTAGCCCCGTGGAGCCAAGAGAGCTCTGGGAGAGCTAGATACGGACTCTTGTGACTCAGGCATCGTCAGGAGACGGGCTGATTCAATTCAAGGGGCTGCCAGCTGTCCCTGGGGGGAGTGTGCCTGCTGAACCATACGACAGGTTGGACCTCCCTGGTCTGGCACCTGACTGGTCCTGGATGAGGGATTTTGCCAGATCAGGGGAGGTAATTTTTGGACCCCTGCCACCTCCTGCTGCGCCACATGTTGGGGCTTCCTGAGAAGCTGCGTGTGCCGGGGCTCCGTGAACAGCCCTGCGTGTCACGTGCCGGCACTCCCAGCCCCGCCGCCACGCACTGGGCAGCCCCACCATCAGCTCCCTGTGGGCAGCCCACTGCCCGGCCAGCCCCACAGGGATCCTTACTACTAGGCCTCCACTGGGACTCTCTGGTCCTGCCACAGCCATGCCAGACCAGGGATGTTGCCTGACCAGAGAATCCCTGTTTAGAGAGTTTCAGCCTGTCCTGGTCTGCTCCAGGGGAAGGCAAGAGGCCTATCTGACAGGGAAGATCAGTAGAGAGGAAGTTCCAGCAGGCCAGGCCCTGGCATGGGATTTGGAAGACCCAGTTCAATTCCATGCTCTGCCACACACTCCCCATGTGACCTTCGCAAGCTCACTTAGTATCTCTGTGCCTCAGTTATTCATCTGTAAAATGGTGGTAAAATATTCTCTGCTTCCCCGGGGGGGCGCCTGAGGGTAAACACAAGAAAGACGGTGAGGGACTCCTGTACATTTCAAAGTTGGAATGCTGCCGCTGTGCCCCTGCCCCTTCCCATGGAGCTGGAACTGGGGGGAACCAGCTTTTAACCCGGCTCCCCCCAGGACCCCTTGTTCTTCCCCCCCCCTTGCTGCCTCTTTGTGATAGAGGCAGCAAGAGGGGGGAAGCGACTAGTCAACTAACGTGTCGACTATCCGATAAGTTTTGCTTATTGGATAGTCGACTAGTCGCTTACAACCCGACATGGGACGCTCTTTACACTGTAACTTTCCTAACTGGATCCTAGAAAAACAATTCTCTGTGTTTTAATCCCTTTTTTTCAGTTGCGCTGTAACACCTAGCAACTAAGCAATGTTTCGCCAAGTGCATTTTATTTGTTTTGTTAATAAAAATCACCTTTTTAAGACCATGATCTGATTCCTCTGTCCGAGAGGGCAGGAGGTTCTGTGTGCATGGGCCTAGACTACAAGCCATACTACTAAGAGAAATTACAGGTTTTTAAGCTCACTCCAGAAGGAGGGTTAAGAAGCTTGAGGGTACCTCACAAGGAGGAATTCCCAAAGGCACCTTCCCAGGCTCTCAAAGGGGTTTTTGCATTTGGGCCAGGGAACTGTAACAAAATGTGGAATTTATTTGCCTTGTTATGTTGCATGGGAGTTCTAATGTTATATACAGAGCCGGCCCAAGCTACGGGCTGACCGGGCTACTGCGTGGGGCGCCCCATTGTAAGGGGCTCCGCGCGGGGCTGCTGGACCAGGCGGGGGCGGGGCTGCGCATGTGCCGGTGCCCTGGGGTGGGGCCCCGCATGCGCTGCACTCCCGGGGGTGGCACCGCGCTCCCGGGGGCAGCGCCGTGCTCCCAGGGCCCGGGGCGCACGAATGGCTCAGGCCGGCCCTGGTTATATAGTAACCTGCGTGTGTGCCTCAGTTTCCCTGGGTACTGTACTAATACCAAGATGGCATACGTAGTGGCCAATGCCTTTCGTATCCTGAGCCCAGGAGGGGGGCAACCAGGTGACACCTTTTGCCTGGGAAGCAGGACAAAGGCAGGAGGAGCCTGGCTGGGAGTTGACACCAGGAGCTGGGAGTGAGTCAGTTTTGGCTGGCTTGGGAGGCAGGGGGAGAGCCAGGACCCAGGCCCTGGTTCAGGGCCCCTCCTCTCCCAGAGATGGATTGTACTTCCTGCTTCTGGTTCTGTGCTGACAAGGCTGCTCTACGCTGTGTCCCTGTTTCTGTTCTACCTGCTGGTGGAGAGTCACATCTGGCTGAGGATGGGGGGTGCAGGGCCCACACCTCAGCAACTGGAATCTGCGGCCTTAGGGAGTTTTTAAACAGAAGACTTTAGTGGCCAGGTATTTTAAAGTCTCTTGCGGGCCCCCACCTTCTGCACTTGGCAGCGCCAGAGTGGGGAACAGCCTTGACCAAGAGAGACAGCCGTGAACATAGAAGCTCCCGCCCAAGGCACACATGGTAGGTCAGAGCTGAATTGTATGGGCTGACGGGTTTCCCTGGTTGCAAACCCAGGGGCTAGGATGTCAGTTGCAATCTGTGTGTGTGGGAGAAAACAGCCAGGAGAAGAAGCTGTAAGTGTGCCCCTGAGATGAGATAGAGTCTTAGCTTCTTGGGCACAGAGCTCGCTGGAGGGGCAGGCAGAGGGATTGCTGAGGAAGGAAACTTCTTGCTGCTGCTTGTTTCTAGGGTCAGAGGACAGCACTCTGTGGACATATTTTGGAAATAAAGCAGATAACACCAAGAGCATACCTGGCTCTTAGAACGGATTCCTCAGCCTAACCAATTCCAAACCAATTCCGACATTAACTAACCATTCAGGCTGAAGGAGCCATGAGGCTTTCCCCACCACGCTCCTCCCAGACTTACCGGACACCGTGACTACAATATACTGTTGAGGGGCTGGCGTTGGAGTTTGCTGGCCTGAGGCCTGAGCCTGCGGCTGGGGGGCCTGGATTTCCGAGACATACTGTTTCTGAGTGGCTGGTTGTTGCTGGGTGCTTTGCAATTCCACTACATACTGTTGCTGGGCTGCTGCCGGTGCCGCCGTTGTTGCCGCCGCTGTTGGTTGTTGCTGCGCCTGTTGCTGTTGTGACTGTTGCTGAGCTGCCTGTAATTCCGTAACGTACGCCTGTGTTGCCATGCCAACAGTGGGGAAAATGATAATAAATAAGGCTTTTTTTTTTTTGCTTCCTTTTGTTGAGAAAAAAAAGAGGAAAAAACAAAATAAAAAAAGAAAGAAAGAAAAACCAATTAATCAATTGTAAAGCAATCTGTGGATAGAAACAGCTCCCTGCTGTTCTATTCGTTAAGCAATAACTTAATTACATCCCATGGTTAATAACTAATTACAGTCAATTACAGCTGGAAAAGGCACTAGCAGAGTTCATCTTTTACTGCAGAAATAGGCCTGGAAAAGTAATGGTGCTGGAGAAACCTGGTCCCAACCAATCACCACATTGTGACTGGCTGCAATTTATGAAGCTGCGTCAATTTTCTCCCCCAGATCCCCACCACCACCACACAGGTTTTTAACTACACTGAAACCAGAGCTCAGCTTGACTCTGCTCTTGCTTCCTACAGAGGATCCATCAAAGTCCATGGGCAGGGGGGAGAGGCAAAGCAGGCCTTTAAGCTGGCATGTTCTGTAGCGGCCTCAGATTGGGGCGCCCTACTCGAGATGCCGTGAGTCTGGTTTCCAGAGATGCCTGCATCAACCCCAGAGCAATTTTCCATCAGGGCTTGATTTGGCCCAGCACATGGGAAGGGATGACTTTGTGCTTAGTTGTGAAACCCACTAGACCAGATTCTGCAAGTCAATGACACACAGATTCACATTAACAGAGCCTTATTAACACCTGCACTACTATTGACAGGTACTTTTTTTTCTTTCTTCTCCCTTATTTTTCTGTTCTAATTCTGATAGTCCCCCTTTTTTTCCACTCAAGCACACTTGAGAAAGTGGGTTTTGCCCACGAAAGCTCATGATACTAGATATATTTTTGTTATTCTCTAAGGGCATGTCTACACTAGGAAACTATTTCAAAATAACTTATTTTGAAACAATAACTCCCAAAATTACTATTTTGAATTAGCATGTCCACACTACAGGGAAGCCTTGAAATTAGTCCAAGGCAGGCTCCCTTAATGTGGATAAGCGACCTCGACTTAGCGCCCCAGGAAGCACTGGGGAGGAATTACTTTGAATGTCTCTGGGGAGTTGTTATTTCAAAATAGCAGCAGTGGAGCATCCACACGACCGCTATTCTGAAATAAGCATTATTCCTCGTGGAAAGCGGGAGTTGGTATTTCAAAATAACCAGCCCCTTATTTCGAAATAACGGGTTTGCTAGTGTGGACGCTCCGCTTGTTATTTCAAAATAAGGGGAGTTATTCCAAAATGACTCCCTAGTACAGGCCAGGGCTAAGGTGCCACAGGACTACTCGTTGTTTTTAAAGTTACAGACTAACACGGCCACCCCTCTGACGCCTGATCTTAGTCGAGCGAGTTGAGATCCTCCGACGGGAAGTGCTTTGAGGAGGGGCATGAAGATGCACCAAGCAGCATTTCCGGCTCGGCTAAAGAGAAGGCCGAAGCTCAGACGGCAGCCCTTCTGGCTTGCGTGCTCCTACACAAAGGTCTCTGAGGGAGGAGTAATAAGAATCATGTGCTGCGGCCATCGGATGTCTCTGAGAGACCACAGCCCAGACTCCTGAGTGAGAGGAGTCTCATGACTACCTGGAGTCTGCCTGCAAGCTTTTCCGGAACAGTTTTCATGTGCACTCTGATCTGCCAAAGCTCCCAGCCCTGTTTTCCCTGAGAGGGACGGGAGGGGCAGCTCCATGCCTCCCAGATGTCTCTCCCATCACAGCTCTTCTTGTTCCTTTCACCTCAGCGGCTGCCCACTCAGCTACCTCAGCCTTTTGTTTGACTCAGCAGTACTGCAGGGAACACACAGGCCTGGCTCCTGTAAGACACTGGCTCGAGCAGGTTAGCATAAGGAAAACAGGCCCATGGCCCTTAGCCTGGAGGAAGCGGCCTGACAGTTACCCTAGGTTTTGGGGACCACGGAATAGCTTGCTCAGGAGAAGGAACTGCTTGATAGTCACGCAGGCAACCTCAGGACTGCTAAACTGAGCCGGGCTTGGGTATTTCAGGACAGACTTGTTGGCAGGTGTTTAACCATGAACTTGCTTTAGCAATAGGTGACCTTGATGATAATGAGCTAAAAGGTGTTACGATCTTAGCCTATCAGATGGGGGCACCCTGATATTCTGAGTGTCAGTGAGGAAGCTAGATATGGACACGGAAGGCTGGGCATGTGAATGAATATTCATGATTGGGCTCAGGCCCCATTATAGACCACGCCTCCACGGAAGAGGGGCAAGGCTTCCAACCCTTCAGCTTCCCCTTATTATCTACCGCCAGTCTTGCGGTGTAGGCATTCCAGACCATCAGCCCCATTGGGCATGCCAAGATGGGTCCTTTGCTTCTCACTGCCAGGTCCCCAAGGAAGGCTGTGGGTAGATCCAGGTCTCTGAGCACATGCCAGGGATGACACCAGAGAAATGCCCCCTACAGAGCTACTGCTGTTTGTGACTATGGTTCAGAGCTTTCTTGGCCTTGCCAGTTGTTTTAAGGCTTGGCTTTGCCCTCAGGGGGAAAGTCTTTGCCATACATCCCAAGGTTCCCAACAAGATATTGAATTTGTCAGTTTCAATTCTGCAGCGCTGGATCCTGGGACAAGAACCCTATTAGCCCCCGCTCAGTAAATCAATATCAACTGGCAAGCAACACAGTTAGTATTAACGCTTCAAAAGGATCGGGCGACACTCTGAAATCTGTCACTCGCTTGCACACCTGCCCTCGAAAGCTGCCGGTGATAGGGTTCTTTCGCCCAGCAGCAGTTCAGAGTGCCGTCACAACCACAGCTGGGAGGGACAGCTTAGCGGTCTGAGCATCAGGAACGAGCGAACTATTCCCTAGGAGTTCCAGTTCTTAAAGCCAAGCTTTGAGCTGCTTCTCTTCCCTGCTCTGAGGTGTGTGCTCTGAAGAGTCAGGATGTCAGGATTCTGTGCCAACTGTGACCTTGAACAAGCCAGCCCCATGCCTCAGTTTCCCCATCTGTAAAATGGGAGGTGAGGCCTCTAGCCTCCTGTGGGGGAAGAGACAATTACCTAGTTAAAATCTGCAGCTCTCACTGAAGTCGCAAAGAGCTTCTGAGCCAATGAGAAGACCTCTCTTTTCTGCCATTCCTGGGAGGTAGCCCTCGGGATCCTTTGGGGCCATGGCACACGCAGCTAGCCAGGCATTTCCCACGTACCACCCGCACTGCGATAGCCAAGATCACGTTCCAGCCACTGCACGTGCACAGCCGCAGCGTTCAGCTTATGGCCCCAGGCCCAATCCACACTCCAGAGGTGCCGGTTCCCTTGGTCACTCTTTCAGGAACATGCCCCGCTTGGAAATACCCCGTCTGGTTTTAGATCCATTTCCCACTCCCCGAATGCATCCCAGCAGCCTGAGTCTCCAAAAGGGAAGAACCTGCATTTCCATGTGGGCACATGGCCCCTTCTGGTGCAAGATCCTGATTCTTCGAATGCTGCAGAGCAAGAGGTCCAGTCTCAAATCAGGCACATAAAACCTTCTGAAAGGGCCTCCGATTACAGTCAACTGTCCTCCTCCCCCAGAGCAAAGGGACACTGAATGCCCTAGTCAAAGGTGCATCTCCCAGGTCTCCACCTAGAACGGCTGCGGCGACCTTTGCACGGTGCTTTTTTGAAAGCACCAGGATGCTAAGAGAGCTTCCTCTCCACAAAACGAATGAGAAGGCGGACACAGCCGGGAGACTCAGTGACAACCAGGAACGAGAGGGACATTCTAACCCAGCTGTTCGGTGCTGGAGGAACTGGCTGGTTCTGGGGCTCAGTTCTAGGATGCTGGTGCCAATCCAGGCTAGACTGGTAGTGACCAAAAGTTGCCAGCACCTGGGGTTTCTTTAGTGACCCCTGTGAGCAGAGGCCAATTCCTCGTCACCATGAGAAGGGCTTGTTCACATTCTACTTCCTACTGGGTAGGGGCAACAGCACAGGATGGGTGAGTCTTGTGAGGCAGACGGGATTGGAGCGTGTTTAAACAATGATCCTGAATTGCACTCGGCATAATGGTTTCATCTCGTAGAATCACAGAACTGCCAGCTAGAAGAGAACTCAAGAAGACCATTAGATCCAGCCCCCTGCTCTGAGGCAGGGCCAAGAAAACCTAGACCAGTGTTTCTCAAAGTGACCACGGACCCACCCTGAGAAAGCTGCTACCGGGCCGCTCCCGTGTGTTTAGTTACCGGCTCCACAGCCACAACGCCTTGGGGCTCCCATTGGCTCCGGTTCCCTGTGTGCAGCCAAGGGGAGCTGTGGGAAGCAGCAGCCCGGCCCACACCGCTTCCCATGGCTCCCCTTGGCTGCAAACCGGAGCCAATGGGAGCCATGAGGCTCAGTGGCTGCGGAGCCAGTAACCACGGAGCCAGTAAATAAACAAACGGGAGCGGCCAGTTAGCAGCTTTCTCAGAGTGGGTCTGCGGAGCATTGGAGAAACACTGCCCTAGACCATCCCTGACAGATTTTTGTCCTGACTGTTCTTAAAAACCTCCCAGGATTGGGATTCAACAGCCTCCCTTAGACGCCTGTTCCGGTCCTTCGCTATCCTTATAGTCAGAGAGCTTTTTCCTAACATCTGTCCTTAACCTGCCATGCTGTGCACCAAGCCCATTCCTGCTAGTCCTACCCTCAGTGGTCATGGGGAACAACTGATCACCATCCTCTTTCGAACAGCCCTGAATTTACCTGTCCCGTGGCACTCTGAAAACTAGCGCATTTATTAGGGCATTAGGGCATATGTTTTCGTGAGCTACAACTCAATCTGAGGAACTGAGGTGTAGCTCACAAAACTTACACCCTAATACCCTAATAAACGTATTCGTCTTTCAAATGCCACCGGACTCCTTGTTACTTTTGCTGAAACAGACTAACACGTCTCCCCCAATACCTGAAACTGTTAGACGGCTTCCCCTCCGTTGGCCTTTCCAAAACTAAGAACATCCACTGGTCTCTATTTTGTCCTCACTGGCCAGATTATTTAAACTTTTGTTACTTTCCTGTGGAATCTTTCTTAAAGTGAAAGCCTCCAAGTGAAGCCTCACCCGTGTCGCACAAAGCAAGACAATTAACTCCTGTGCTTTGCACAGGACACTTGTGTTAACACACCCCAGAACTGAATTAGCTTTTTGCAACTGCATCGCACTGTTGACTCATATTTCAGCCTGTGATCCACTCTACCCCTCAGACTGTTTTCAGGTGTACTACCACCTCGGCGTTTACTCCTCGTTTTATACCTGTGCATTTGGTTTTTCCTTCCTACGCAGTGCTTCGCACTTGTCTTATACTGGCTTTCATCTTGTGGATTTCAGACCAATTCTCTAATTTCTCAAGGCCATTTTGAATTTTAATCCCTTCCTCTCAAGCGTGCAATCTCTGCCATCTTGGTGTCATCTGCCAATGTTATGAGCATAAATGCCCCTCCATTAATCAGGTCATTAGTGAAACTATTGAATAGTACCAGACCCCAGACAGACCTGTGCCACGTCCCCCTTCTTACCAGTTTGACAATGAACCAGCGATAAGTACTCTCTGAGTACAGTTCAGCTAGACTACAGGTCTCCAGTTTGCTTATGAGACTGTCATGCAAGACTGTGTCAGAAGCCTTACTAAAATACAGATATATCATGTCTATTGCATCTCCCCATCCGGTAACCCAGAGATGCTGCCAAAGAAGGAAATTAGGTTGGTTTGGCATGATTTGATCTTGACAAATACATGCTGGCCATTACCCTATTGTCCTCCAGGTGCTTACGAACTGATTATTAAATAATTTGTTCCACTATCTTTCCAAGTATCAAACTTTGGCTGACTGATCCAAGTGAGCTCAAACAACAAAACTATCTCATGTTCCTGTAAGGCCTTTTCCTTCTACTGAATGCCAAGGAGCTTATCAAACCGGCAGGCACATTATACGTTGGCATTATCACTAAAATGCAGCCATCTCTGGGGGGAGAGGGGCACATGGCAGCTGTTTAACAGCACACAGCAAGGCTACAGGAGGACTGAAGAAGCCCATATCCAGCTGAAATGACGGAGGCAGCATGGAATCACCTGAGCAGGAATCTGGCCAGGAACCCTGGGCCAGCAGCCCGGGCCTCAAGATTAAATCTCATATTTCATAACGGTGGGGGACCGGTCTCAAAGGGCTCTTTGTGCTTACAAGCCCCACAGAGATGCTCGAGAATGTTTCTGCTACACAAAGGAGGGGACCACACCAGCAAAAGCTCCACTGGCCGCCCTCCTCACAGTTCTGACATAAGAACCAGAAAATGAAATTGGTGAAGAAATAAAAGTGAAAGCGGCCAGTCTGTTTTCACTGACCCAATTCAGCCCTGGACCCAGCATCAATAGCGAGAAGTGAATCTGATTTGTAAAATCTTTTCATTGTATTCACTGAAGGTGTGATGAGTAACACAGCCTCTGGAAATAATATTCTGTACTTCTACCACACCATCCCTTGCAACCATTTATGAATTAAACTTCTTAACACTTTTGGGAGGTGGGTGTCATTATATTCATTTTATAAAGGAGGAAACTGCGGCTCAGGGAGGTTAATATGGTTTACCTGAAGTCAAAGAGGAAGCTTCTCATATAGCTAGAAATAGAAGCCAGAACTCTAGACACTCAGTACTTTAATCACAAAACAACCCTTCCTTTCCAAAGGAAGGCAAGAGCACTTAAAACCATATTATCTTTAACCTGTGTGCGTCCCCTATTTGTATTCATTTTAGTGTTTAATGACACAAAGGGTCACAGCACCTCCACTGGCCCTTTATAGCAACAGATTTGTTTCACCCAAGATCAAAGTAATGGTCTATTCCCTCTTGTCTCTTTTTCTTGTTTGACACAGCAGCGTGGTAATCAAAGCAGCACTTTGTTTTCCAGTTAGATCCCCTCTACATGCATTGTATAAAGTACTGGAACGTCTTCACAAAACATGTGATTTGCTTAAAAGGGACCAGTTAACGCTGGCTGGGGCCAGTTTGATACAAAAGGGCATGGATGACAGGAATGGATTCAAACTCTCTCGGCTTTTGGAATGACAAATCTACAGCAAAGATCTCTGATTAGAAGGTGTAATCCTGGAAGGTGTTGAGCATTGCCTATGGCTTCAAAAGACGTTGTGGGCACTCAACACCTCGCAAGATTAGTTCCTGTATCTCACCTTTTGCAGCATAAGATCCTCCTCTTCCTTCTCACTCAATCTAAACTGAACATTATCTATACAGCTCCTAGTAGCTATTCCCTCCAAGCCTCATCTCTACCTGTAACATCTCCCTCCTCCCTCTTTACTTGTCCCCTTGCAATTTATTTGAGAAATGCCCAGAAAGAAGCCAATGGGCAAGTCACACAAAGGACTCACAGACACACCAAGATAAATGCAGCATCATAATAAAGTTATGAAACAGTAACATGAACCACAGGAAAACATATAGAAGGTGCAAATCCACCCCCTACTGAATATGTAAAGCCAGAGAGTGGGTAATTTAGCGCCACAGAGCAGGTAAGTTCCCTGTTGAATGGTCCCTATCCATAATTTTCGTGAACTGCTCCACTTTTGTTGACAAGATTCAATTTACTGAGAACATTCCTGGGTCTGGAAATTGTTTCCGGGACCTGGGAAATGTGATCATGCTGTGTCTCCTCGGTGATATTTTGATGCTATGTTGTCATCTCCCAGTGCCACAGTGTGACAGCACAATAACGCTTTGACAGTCACAATGACATTTTACACAAGCATGAGCAACGGCAGCTTTGATGCCATTTTGACACAAGGGTATCCTGTCACCCACGGCATGATAGCGGTTTGGGACGTCAGCCTGCTGCCTCGTGGAACGGACGTTCCAAAGGGGCACTGTCACCACCTGTCCCCTTTTGACTCCACATGATGGCTATTGGGGTAAGATATCACCTCTCGTGGCACAACGCTGCTCTGTGGCAAGTCCCCCTTTGGCCAGGAGGGGTTTGATAACTTACAGCGATATTATGGAAACAACAAGGAACCCTGTAGAACCTTAAAGACCAAGAGATTTACTTTATGCCCAAATAAATCTGTTCGTCTGAAAGGCTCCACTGGACTCCTTGCTGTTTTTGCAGACTCAGACTAACACGGCGGCCCCCCCGAGACGGGTCCCCGGGATGTGACGCTGCATCGTCTACAGCTGCGAAGCTGGTGCTTTGCCGCCATCGCCCGTTTGGGCGCACCGCCCTCTTTACACGGGGCACAGCGGTTCAGATGCCACGGGCTGGCCTCGTGACACCTGTGGCATCGGCACCCCCTGTGACTCGTTCGTGCCCCCAGCCGAGGCGCGGCTGTAGCCCAGCGACAGGGGACTGCGCGGGGGGGACATCGTGCTGTGCCAATCGGACGCTGGCTCGGCAACACCTTGTGACGACACCACGGACCCACCATGGCCAGCCGGGGTGGGGGGGGGGGGAGGTTCACCCACCATGATTACACCAGGAGCGGGCCGTGCAAGGTCACCATGGGACAGTGGTGAGGAAACCGTCCCACCTCACGGTATGACATCGTAGGCCTGACACGTCACACAGGCCGTGACATCACAGGGAAGCCCCGCCCCCCTGCCTCAGACCTGCGGGCATGGGGGTCCCCATCGTAACCCCCCCCACGCGGCGCCCCGCCCTCTCCGCGACCCCATTGGCTGCCCCCTGCGCCCCGCTTCTTCTCATTGGCCCGCCCGCCCACCAATCACCGGGGAGCACTGCAAGCCCCGCCCACCGGGCCTGGGCCCTTCTTAATCCCGGGGCAGCGGCCGGCCCTCAGTTGAGCGAGGGCGGCGCCTCTGGCGCGGGCAGCCCCGAGGCTCCCCCCGGCCGAGTGCCCCCCCCCCCTCCCGCCTCAGGGGCGCGGCCCCCCGCCCAGCAGCCATTTTGTGAGGCCGGGGAATTCGAGTAGGACCCACCTTAACTGTCCCTCCCCGCGGCCCGGTCCCGCCGCCCCGCGGAGGCCGCTTCGCTTCAGGCTCCGACGCGCCGGGCTCGGGCGGAGCCGCCGGTCATCGGCCGCGGCGGGGCCGGGTTTTTGGCGGGGCTCGCGTAGCCCGTGGGGGGGAGGGGGTCCGCTCGGGGCGGTTGTTGTTGTTGTTGCCGGGTTTCCTGGTCGCCACGACTACGGTGGCTATGGCGCCCTCCGTGTTCCCTCACCGGGGCAACTGTTGCTACCCACCTCGGCTGCGGGCGGGGCCGAAGGGGGGGAGAAGGGAGGCCCCTGAGGTGATTGGAGGGAGCTGGCCCTTCCATTGGGTGGCCTAGCTGTCGCTCTGCACCGCGCTCGCTCTGATTGGGTGGAGGCCGTGCCCCTCATATAACGTGCCGCCTCCTAGGCTGGAGGGGATTGGGCTGTTCGGCTGGACGCGTGCCGATTGGCTCCTCTCCACGTTTGTCTCCATGTTGATTAGGCAGTTCCGCCGTCTGTCTGGGGAAAGGGCGGGGGTTGAGGAGGCGGGTTGGGATTGGCCAGTCAGGGAGTTGGCGGTTTGCGATTGGCTACAGCCCTCGTCAATCAGCTGTCGGGAAAGCGACGTCTGGAGATCGTAGAACCGCGCCCGAGGGTGGGACCAGTGCGCGTGCGCGCTCTGCGCCCGTGGCATGATGGGAAATGTAGTTCTTGGCTACCAGAGGCCAAGCGTTACCTTGCCTGCCTCTGCTACGGCTTGGAGGCGCCGCTGCCCCTCTCCTGCCTTGATGCCGTGATGTCACTGCGCGTGGTGTGATGTCACACTGCGCTTCCTGTGGGTATTGCAAAACTCGACAGTGATGCAATGGGAGCAGTGGTGATGTCACTCACTGGCGTGGCTCTGCTGCCCTGCATGGGTGTGCCCCTAAACTAGTGCTGATCCCGAAAGCTGTGCCTGCAGCATGCACGGCCAGGGCAATAGGGCCCCTCGAGGCAGGCTGCTGCTCTGATCCCAGATCCGCAGGGCCGTGTGCCTGGGACACTCGTCACGGCTCCCCACCCGTCACACGGCTCCCTGCCTGCATAAAGAGGCAGGACAGTGCAGTGGTGAGCTGCTACCTGAGAACTTGGGTGTTCCTGCCTCCGTTTCCTGCTCTGCTACAGCCTCCCTCTGTGACCAATGGCACGGGCCAGGTCTCACTTCCCGATCAGTGCCAGGGAGTTACTCACACTGCCCTCCCTCGCAGGGGATTGGCGAGATCAATGCACTAAGAGATTGTGAGGCGTTCAGTCGCAATCATAAAGAGGGTCCCCTATGAGACTCTCCGACTGTTAGGCTCTGCTGCAAGGCAGATGCTACTGCTGGCTCCCTGGTCTGTCCTAGCATAGTCAGGAGTCAAACTGGACAATGAGAAGAAAGACTGCTGTTATGGTAGCCCCCAGGAGCCCCAGCCATTGGCCGGGAACTCATACTGGGTACTATACAAAGAGAGACCAGAAAGATGCTTCCTGCCCCCAGAGGGTGTGCTTTCTCACTCTCAAGTCAAAGGAGCATATGAGATAGTATCATGTTTCAGTATCTCCTTTTTTGCGAGCACTGAAATAATCATCAACATTGACCCCTTTAAGGACCATCATTAGGTTTCAGAATGAACAGCCCACTGCGATACATGCACTTCTTCAAGCCACTGGGCCAGACTCTCGCTTCCCTGCTCCATGTGCCACCATTAAGCCTCCTGCACAGACCTGGCAATGTCTTACACTGACTTTGTGCCTGTAGAAAGGAGTACATACACAAATGATGGATGGTGGACAATCAGGTTCTCTGCAGCCATTACTGTATCCTTTCCTTCCTAGGGCTCTATGCAGCTCCCCTCACCCTAGTGTCTGGTCATCTGCAGCTACGTCCCATTCCAAAGGCTTCTCTCTGCGATCATTTATTTTTTAAACCACACCAGCGCTGAAATCTTGGAGCAGGTGATAGGGATAGGGGCCTCCAAAAAGCATCCAGAGAGTGATCCTGCCGATTTCCCACTGAGCGTGGCAGGTCCTTTCTGCCTTTGTGCTTTAGCCTGGCCCATAGGGACCCCTCTCCTGTCACTCTGTCAATGTTCATTTCTGAGCCCATTCCATCCTGTGCCTGTCGGATGAAACGGACAATGAAGGAATTCATCTCTGGGCCTAACCACATCAGCCACCAAATCAGAGGCTCATTTAAGTGCACATCCAGTAATGTGATCTATGCCAGCAATGCCCCACTGCAATATATATTGGACAAACTGGACAGTCCCTATGGGAAAGAATTAATGGCCACAAATCAGATATCTGAAAAGGGAACACCCAAAAACCAGTTGGGGAACACTGTAACCTCCCTGGACACTCAAGGGATCTCCAAGTTGCTGTTTTGTTACAGACCAATTCCACGAGCCAAATACACAGAGAAGGACTGGAACTCCACTTCATTCACAAGTTTAATTCTTGTGCAGATGGTTTAAATCACGATATTGGATGGCTGGGACATTATCAACCAACCACACAATGAAGGTGCCAATGGTTCTTGATGTCTGTGTAGAATCTGTTGTTAGTAGTCTTCCTCTCCAAGTGCAAAGTAATGGTTCTTATCAGCCTCTTTTAACTATCTAGTCTTTAAGGTGCTAATAGACTGCTAGGTCATTACCTACCTATCAAACAATGAGGGTGACAATGGTTCTTTGTCTTTGAAGAATCTCATGATACCATCTAGATGGTTCATCAATCTTTAAGTGTTTCCTGACTCTTTGTTGTTTGCTAATTAATGGTTCTTATCTTCCCCCTTTGACTATCTAGTCTTTAGGTGCTTATAGACTCGGCTTTCCCTTGATATATTTTTTTTACCCACTGCCTTTTCTTGTCTCTCCCCCCCCCCAATTTTCCCTTCACCTCCTCCCCCCCACCTCCCCAATTTATTTTGTTCTTAGACATCCAACACTCCGGTCATCTGAAGAAGTGGGCTGTGCCTATGAAAGCTCATGATACCATCTAAAGCTATGTCTACACTGGAGCGATCTTGTGCCAGAAATATGCAAATGAAGCTAAGCGTGGAATATCGCCGAGCCTCATTTGCATATCTAATGAGCCGCCATTTTTTTCAGAAGAGGCTCTTGCGCAAGAAGGAGCGTCTACACTGCCCCTTCTTGCGCAAGAAAAACCCTCTTGCGCAATGCCGTTACACCTATTACTTTTCAGGAAGAACGGTATTGCGCAAGAGGGTTTTTCTTGCACAAGAAGGGGCAGTGTAGACGCTCCTTCTTGCGCAAGAGCCTCTTCTGAAAAAAATGGCGGCTCATTAGATATGCAAATGAGGCTCGGCGATATTCCACGCTTAGCCTCATTTGCATATTTCTGGGCAAGATCGCGCCAGTGTAGACATAACCTAAGTGTGTTGCTCGTCTACTAAGTGCTACTAGACTATTTGTTGTTTAAGTTTTTCCTGTTACAGACTAACTCGGCTCCCCCTATATGAAGCTGTTTCCTAGGCTTTGTCTACACTTAAAAGTTTACAGCACAGCTGAAAGTATGGCCAGAGCACAAGCGCAGCGAGAGAGAGCTCTCCCAGCGCTCCATATGAACCACCTCCCAGGAGGGGAGCAGCTAACAGTGTCAGGACTGTGGTTCTCCATGCTGTAGCCTGGTTCGCACTGGTGCTTTACAGCCCTGTAACTTGCTGGTTTTCTGCACCCCTGAGCCAGAAATTTATAGCACTGCAAAGTGCCAGTGTAGACTTAGCCTATGAATCCTGAATCGATACTTTAAGGCCTGACCCATGCATGCAGCTTGGCTTGTATGCCAGCCTGCCTCCCCCCCACCTCTGCCCCCCTAGTCTCCTGGGGCTTCAGCCCTACCAAGGCTGGGGCCGTGCCGCCAGCCCTCCTGAGGCCCAGGAAGCTGGAACCAGGCACTACTTATGCTCTGGGGCTGGAGGAGACACCCACCGTCTCTGTGCTCCAGGGACATCTGGGGCTGAGCTCCACACACCGTCCCCATGCTCCCGGGGCCAGGGAGGGCTGGGGCTGCATGCGGCCTGCACTCCCTGTGCTGGAGGTGGAGCGGGGGCATGGCTAGGGTTGTGCGCCTCCCTCTGAAGGGGGGTGGCTTGGCTCCCACGGGGGCCCGGGGCAGCAGAGGTGGGACCTCAGGTGGAAGGGTCGGTGCTGGGGTTTGCCTCCCCCAGCCATGGGTCCAGGACAGGCTGGGAACCCCACCCACATTGCTGGCAGGCGCCCGACTGGGGCCCATGTGCATCTCCACCTGCATCACCCTCCCCCTGCCATTTTCTTACCAGTATAGCACACTGGGGTGCACCAGCCCCCCCCCCCACTCCCTCTGTGCATAGATCATCCATTCACACCCCTCTGTTGTTCCCCCCCCGGGGTATGATGTGCTGGTTCCTCCCTGCTCCAGCCCCCGTGCCAAAAGCTTCCCGTGCACCCAGGCTGTTGCAGAGCGAAAGGCACATGAGCCTGGGGAAAGCAGAACTTCAAGGCTGGCTCCTTCGTCTCCAGAGAATAAGCCACGGGAAGGGAGCTGCGGCTCGTGGCCCAGGTGGAGCGGGGAGGGTGCGGGCTGCTCAGGAGTTTGAAATGGTGACAGGTGTCACCCAGCAGGGCAGGGGCCGTGCCGTGCTGCAGCCAGGGTTATCTCTGCGCCGCAGGCTGGCCCGCTGGCATTTGTCGCACGGCCCCAGGCCTCGCACGCCCACCGGAGAAAGGACATAATTGAAAGGAGATAAGCAAAGGTCACTGCCGCTTGTGCTGTTTGGGGTGCTGCGCAGACGCGCTTGCGCTGGGAGGCGGGGAACACGCTGAAGGAATGAGATTGCTGGGGAGAAGGGAGAGAGTGGGGTGATTCGCCTGTGGCTGCCTGTGTTCCTGCCCCACTGCCTATAGCGCCCCCTGCTGGGAGAGGCTGGGACTGCAGGACCTGGGATCTGCCCCCTCAGCTAGCGCTCCTGCCCTGTCCCTATAGCGCCCCCTGCTGAGAGAGGCTGGAACTGCAGGACCTGGGATCTGCCCCCTCAGCTAGCGCTCCTGCCCTGTCCCTATAGCGCCCCCTGCTGGGAGAGGCTGGGACTGCAGGACCTGGGATCTGCCCCCCTAGCCAGTGCTTCTGCCCTGTCCCTATAGCGCCCCCTGCTGGAGAGGCTGGAAGTGCAGTAGCCAGGATCTGCCCCCCCTCAGCTAGTGCTCCTGCCCTGCCCCCCCTATAGCGCCCCCTGCTGGAGAGGCTGGAAGTGCAGTAGCCAGGATCTGCCCCCCCTCAGCTAGTGCTCCTGCCCTGCCCCCCCTATAGCGCCCCCTGCTGGAGAGGCTGGAAGTGCAGTAGCCAGGATCTGCACCCCCTTAGCCAGTGCTCCTGCCCTGCCCCCCCCCATAGCGCCCCCTGCTGGAGAGGCTGGAAGTGCAGTAGCCAGGATCCGCCCCCCCTTAGCCAGTGCTCCTGCCCTGCCCCCCCTATAGCGCCCCCTGCTGGAGAAGCTGGACTGCAGCAGCCAGGATCCGCCCCCCACCGCTGGCGCGCCTGCCCTGATCCCTATAGCGCCCCCTGCTGGAGAGGCTGGAAGTGCAGTAGCCAGGATCTGCCCCCTCTTAGCCAGTGCTCCTGCCCTGCCCCCCCATAGCGCCCCCTGCTGGGAGAGGCTGGAAGTGCAGTAGCCAGGATCTGCCCCCCCTTAGCCAGTGCTCCTGCCCTGTCCCCCCCCCTATAGCGCCCCCTGCTGGGAGAGGCTGGGACTGCAGCAGTTGTGAGCACCTCCCAAGCGGCTTTCTTCCAGCACTCCCTATAGGGAATGGCCCGTCTGCCATCCACATGCCTAGGGGAACCAGCAGGCCCCCATAACGACCCCAGGGATGGAGAGGGACAAAGCAGCCAGGACTCCTGGCTCCATCCCAGCTGTCTGAGACACCTCAGGAGAGTCCCTGACCTGCTCTGTGCCTCAGTTTCCCCCATAGTACAGTGGGGTTAATGATCCTCACCGGAGGCAGGGGGAGAATCCAGCCCTCAGAAGCTTCCGACTTTCCTGGCAGCACAGTCTGGGCAGCTCCAACCCCTGGCCGCCCTCGCTGCGGGGGTGGGGGAACAGCAGAGGGGTGCGAACGGCGGATCCGTGCAGGGAGGGAGTGTGCGTGCGGGAGAGACAGCGAAGGGAGGGCCGGGGGGGGTTGCCTGTCACTCACCGCCCCCCTGTGTCCCTCCACCGCCCGGCGCGGCGATAACCAGCGAAAAGGTTATCAGCGTCTCGCTCCCTGGCACTCGGGGCTACTGCCCCCTGCCCTGCCCCCGCACCCCTGGAAAGGTCTCGCCTTGCCACTTGAGCGACTCGGCCGCCTAAGCGGGGGAGAGCGCGCCAGAGCCGGCGGCCAAAGGCCACCCTGCGTGCGGCCTCTCCGCAGGGCTCCTCGGCGGGGGGAAGGGGTGGGATGGTATAAAGGGGGGTGCGGCAGGGCTCCAGAGGCAGCTGGGACCTCCTCTGGCCTGGGCGCCCATCTCACCACGCCGAGCAGCCATGCCGAAGCTCCTCCTGGCCCTGGCTTTTGGGACGCTGCTCTGGGAACTGAGGCTGGGGGCCGAGGGCCGGAACCCCCCCTATGGCGTCAAGCTGTGCGGCCGGGAGTTCATCCGGGCCGTCATCTTCACCTGTGGGGGCTCCCGCTGGAGACGAACAGGTGAGAAGGATGGGGGGGGTCCCTGCCTGGATTCCCACTGGGAGGGGAGCAGGGTCTTCTGGCTGGCACAGGGGCAGGGAGTTGAGCCTCAGGATTCCTGGGTTCTAGTCTTAGCTCTGCCACTGACTTGCAGCTTGCCAGCTCACTCCCCTGCCGCGTGCCTCGGTTTCCCCATCTGTAAAACAGGGCTCCGTGTCCCTCCTTTACCCCCCAGCAGGTGGGGAAGGGGACAAGACGTGAGGAAACGTTGGGGGCAGCATGCTTTGCTTGGGCACTGTCCAGGAGTGACTGAGTGTCTGCTCCCCCAGCGCTGCTGGGGGGTGAGTTGTGGGTCATTGCTCAGTTAGTAGGAGCAGCACAGGGAGCCTGGCTCGCCCAGGAGGGCGGGTCTCGTGTCCCACCTTAATCCTCCCCACCCCCCCACCCCCAGCATCTCCCAGATCAGAGCTGCTCCAGCGAGAAGTCAGCAGCTAACAGCAATTTCTTCCCCCTGGGGATTTGCTGCCCCTTTCCCTCTCGGCGCTCTAACCCCTCCTGGCCTATGCAGCCGACTGGGGGGACTGGGGGTTGCTGTGAGCCCCGGTGCCACCCAGCCCTGCTACCTTCCCTGGCAGCAAAAGCTGCAGGACTGGGATGTAGCTGCCCAGGACTGTCCACTCCAGTGAGCCGTGGGACTCAAAGGGTTGGCTGGTGGTTAAGGCACTAGCCTGAACCTTGGCTGCTATTCCCAGCTCAGCCACTGGCCCTGCTAGGGGGACCCAGGGCCAGCCTGAAATAGTTTCAAAGGGGGCAAAAAAAACCCCCAAAAATGTAAGACTCCCTCACGTATCAGAACGAGAAGGCAGAGGGACTGAAATAATGTCAGGTGGGAGTGGTGTGTGGCCACCTCTGCTGGCTGGACTCTGCACGGCTCACCTGTGAGTCATAGGCCCCATACTACTACCAGTAAGAGGGAGATTTTCCCTTCAACTCAAGCAGAGAGGTCAATGCTCCCAGAGTAGGGGGAACTCGCCTTGCTGTCTACAGGAAGTTGTAACCTTCCTGGGTGCGGTCCCTGGTCTTCCTCACCTGCTCTTTGCACATTAACCCCTTCCCTCCTGCTTCCCGGTCTCCTCCTCCGCTGCAGGTGACCTCGAGATCCTGAGCGGCCCCCCTGGTGGGGAAGACTCCACAGAAGCCGCCTCCAGCGAGTGGGATGTCAGCCGCCTGCCCGGGATGCTGCCCCTCTCCTCCGACTACCACGAGAAGTGGAGAGGCAAACCAGGCCGCAGCCTCTCTGAGGACAGCTGGCCTTTGGAGCGCGCCACCCGGGACATCCCGACGGGGCTGAGCACCTCCTGCTGCAAGTGGGGGTGCAGCAAGAGCGAGATCAGCACCCTGTGCTAAAGGCGGGCAGGGGGCAGCGCATGGCGCCACAGGTTGGCACTCGACCCGCAGCGGGCGTCGGGGCCACGCCGGTTGGCACCCACGGAGGGTCCAGCCCTGGGATGGTGGCTGAAAGTAGAAACCCACAGTTCCCTGCCCTGCAGTTGCTCAGCAACCTGGGAGCCCTGCCCGAGTGAGGACTGCAGGGGTCGGGCTGTGGAAATGTCTGTCATGCTGGCAGTGCCCCCCACCCCACCCCGGGAAGGGGCAGAGGTGAACTGCAGGGTCCTGGGGCATGCTGGGATTGGAGGCTGAGTTTCGATTTATGAGGAACCAGATGACAAACCCCCCACCACACACACCCGCGCGCACGTCCAGTTGGGTCACCCCCACTTTGCCTCCTCTTGCGGTTGTAGCCAGGGTTCAATAAAAGATCAAAAGAAACTAAGAGCGTGAGCTGGACTTGGATTGAGGGTTCTGGGCTGCGAGTTCCCACAGGTTGGGAAATCCGAGCTGCTTTGCAGGGGCCGGACCTTCCCCAGAGCGCCCCCTGCTGGGGCTGGCCTTCCTTGGGGCTCTCCCCCAGAGCGCCCCCTGCTGGGGCTGGCCTTCCTTGGGGCTCTCCCCCAGAGCGCCCCCTGCTGGGGCTGGCCTTGCCTGGGGCTCTCCCCCAGAGCGCCCCCTGCTGGGGCTGGCCTTCCTTGGGGCTCTCCCCCAGAGCGCCCCCTGCTGGGGCTGGCCTTGCCCGGGGCTCTCCCCCAGAGCGCCCCCTGCTGGGGCTGGCCTTGCCCGGGGCTCTCCCCCAGAGCGCCCCCTGCTGGGGCTGGCCTTGCCTGGGGCGCTCCCCCAGAGCGCCCCCTGCTGGTGCTGGCCTTCCTTGGGGCTCTCCCCCAGAGCGCCCCCTGCTGGGGCTGGCCTTGCCCGGGGCTCTCCCCCAGAGCGCCCCCTGCTGGGGCTGGCCTTCCTTGGGGCTCTCCCCCAGAGCGCCCCCTGCTGGGGCTGGCCTTGCCCGGGGCTCTCCCCCAGAGCGCCCCCTGCTGGGGCTGGCCTTGCCCGGGGCGCTCCCCCAGAGCGCCCCCTGCTGGGGCTGGCCTTCCTTGGGGCTCTCCCCCAGAGCGCCCCCTGCTGGGGCTGGCCTTGCCCGGGGCTCTCCCCCAGAGCGCTCCCTGCTGGGGCTGGCCTTCCTTGGGGCTCTCCCCCAGAGCGCCCCCTGCTGGGGCTGGCCTTGCCCGGGGCTCTCCCCCAGAGCGCCCCCTGCTGGGGCTGGCCTTCCTTGGGGCTCTCCCCAGAGCGCCCCCTGCTGGGGCTGGCCTTGCCCGGGGCTCTCCCCCAGAGCGCCCCCTGCTGGGGCTGGCCTTGCCTGGGGCCTCCCCCAGAGCGCCCCCTGCTGGTGCTGGCCTTCCTTGGGGCTCTCCCCCAGAGCGCCCCCTGCTGGGGCTGGCCTTGCCCGGGGCTCTCCCCCAGAGCGCCCCCTGCTGGGGCTGGCCTTCCTTGGGGCTCTCCCCCAGAGCGCCCCCTGCTGGGGCTGGCCTTGCCCGGGGCTCTCCCCCAGAGCGCCCCTGCTGGGGCTGGCCTTGCCCGGGGCTCTCCCCCAGAGCGCCCCTGCTGGGGCTGGCCTTCCTTGGGGCTCTCCCCCAGAGCGCCCCCTGCTGGGGCTGGCCTTGCCCGGGGCTCTCCCCCAGAGCGCCCCCTGCTGGGGCTGGCCTTCCTTGGGGCTCTCCCCCAGAGCGCCCCCTGCTGGGGCTGGCCTTCCTTGGGGCTCTCCCCCAGAGCGCCCCCTGCTGGGGCTGGCCTTCCCGGGGCTCTCCCCCAGAGCGCCCCCTGCTGGGGCTGGAGCACCCGAGCGCTCCCTGCACAGCCAGTGCCCCTGCTCCATTCCTGTGGCGCCCGCTGCAGGGAAGGGCTGGGAGTGGGACAGCTGGTGCCCTGGCTTTTCCTGGCATGGGGAGCCCCTGGGGGACACTTCCTCGCTTCCCTGCAGGGGGATTTTTTGTGGCGAATTCCAGGAATGAGTTTCCTCTTACCTGAAACCTGTCTGCTGCCTTCCTGCCCGCCCTGGCAATCGATGCGTACCGGTGAGGGTTGGGTAACCCTGGCAAACCCCACGCTGGCCGGGCTCTCTGAGGATGTTTAGTTAAGCAGGGCTGATAACACAAAGCCATGTCCCGGGCATGCTCTCCAAACTGCTCCTCGCCCAGCGGTGCCCTGCTCTGTGAAGGGGGTGCCTAGGCACGATGCATCCCATATATCCCCCCATGAGCCGGGAGCCCCGCGGCTCTTGGCCGGGCTCAGAGAAAAGAGGTTTGCCGTGTGAGGACAGGACTTTTCAAAGGAAGGAGCAGTCAGACTCCAGGGTCAGGGCAGGGTCTCATAGCTTGGATTCTCTGGCTGGTGGCCTAAAGCAGTGTTTCTCAACCTTTTTTTATAAAGTGCCCCCTTTAAAAAAATTATAAATACCCCCAGTACCTACACTTTTCAGACACACACATTTTTTTTCTACCATTGCAACACATTTGTTTAAACAACTTAATCGTAACTGGGCAGGCTGTGATGGACCGGGCAGTTCTGGGCACAGCTGAGGGCATCCGCTCAGGGCTAATTGCTCAGATTCGGGGCTCTCTCTAGGCCCCAGACTGGAGACCTTCCCAAATAGGCCACAAACCAGTCCCCCAGAGCGCTTCAGCTGCCTGCCTGAAGCCTCACGAGCAAAACCCCTCCGACACCCCAGCAGTATCCGTGCCCCAGATGGCCCCGGGCCTCATACACAGGTGAGGGGACTTAGAACCCAATCTCACCTTCCCCGAACAAGTTCTGTCTGGTTCCAAGAAACCAGCCACAGATCCCAGGTCAATTTATACTCTGGACCTTACCCACAAATCACGCTGGGCCGATCCTTTAGAATCTAACATCTAAAGGTTTATTACTACAAGAAAGAAAAGCCTGAGAGTGAGGTTGTTAAAGTATCATACATTACATGCATCAAATCGCCCAGTTCTCGATGCAGGCTCGCAGCAGAGATGTCATAGCTGCTGGCTTAAAAGTCCTTGGTGCACATCCTATGCCAGGATGGGTCCACAGTTCTTCCTGGCTCGTGAATCCCTGCGAGGCCGCATCTGGGGTCAGGAGCAAATCTGTAGACCAAGATGGAGTCGGCCACATGGCCTATTTATACCTCCTTCCTGGTTTCTTCCAAGCTGGCTAGAGTCCCATAGCCAGTGGCCAGGTGTTTCTTTGGCCTCCAGAGATCCATTGTCCCTGGAGACTTGCTCATTAGCATGTCCATAGGCAAACATTCCTGGCCCATTACTCAACCACATACAGAAAAACTTCCAGTCTCCATACAGAGTACATATTCATAACTCCACCCCCAGACATTATACAGATATATGCAGAGCATACACAGAACCAGTAGAAAGTAAGCTTTTGTTTGACACCACACATGGCCCCCTTTGTACCGACTTTTGGGGTGAACACCCCACCATGGGTGCAGCAGTGACCTGGCTGCTCCCCTCAAAATCCAATAACGTGACACAGGCGATGAAATTTTTGGGTGTAAAAAGTACAAAAATAATAGAGTGCTGTAAAACTTAACACAAACATTCAGTTTTCTCCACATTTCAGTTGTGTTGACGTACCTCCCCCCACAATGTCTCTCGAGTACCCCTCAGGGTACTGGTACCACTGGTTGAGAAACACTGGTCTTTCTAGAGCATGGGTTCCCAAAGTGGGGGACGTGAAGAAATTCCAGGGAGGGGCACGAGGCAACCCAGCCCCCCCGCCCAAGTTGTGCTGCTATTTTTGCTATCTTTGTTCCTTCCTTTTTTTTACTCAACAAGTTTTGCTGCTATTTGGGGGGGGGGGCGTGAGGGTTTATCAAAAATCAAAAAGGGGGGCGTGATGCTGAAAAGTTTGGGAACCACTGGTCTAGAGAATCAAACTGAAAATCAGTGAGGCTGATTGAGTCAGTTAGCTCAGGAAGAGAACCCAGGCATCTGGGTACCCAACCCCCCCCCGCTCTAACCACTCAGCCCCACTCCGCTCCTGCTGCTTAGGCAGAACATGAGAGTCCTGGGGCCCAAACCCCTACTCTAGTAACTGGACACCAGCTTCCCATCAGAGCTGGGAATAAAAGCCCGAAGCCCTGACTGCCACCAGCCCCCTGCTCTAACCATTTGACCCCACTCCCCTTAAGGAGATGCCCGGGGAACATTGTGTGGCACTGAGCAAATCATGAGGAGTGGTTTGGTACAGCACGAGTCCCGGACTCAACAGGTTGCTGTGGGGAGAGAGTATGGGCTAATGGTCAGAGCAGGGAGCCAGGTGCCTGGGTTCTGGCTCCCACAATGGGAAAGGAGTGTTCTCTAGTGGTTAGAGTAGGCGGGGCTGGGAAACGGAACTTTTTGGACGCTGCTCCTGGCTGTGAGCGGGCAACGCGAACTAGTGGTTAGAGCAGGCGCTTGGTTCAAGCAGGACTCCCGGCTTGTACGCCCAGTGCAGGGAGGGAAGAGAGGGGTAGTGGTCAGAGCAGGGCGGAGTCAATGGTCCAGTGGCAAACAATACCAAGTGGGTACAGGAAACTCCCTGCGCCCCATACAAGCAGGGGGCCAGCTCCGGGCCGCTGCAAACTTTCGGAAACTCTGCCCGGGGGCTTGTTCCGGTGTGTCCGCTCCGCGTGTGAACGGCCCCCGCGCTTCCTGCTCCGGCGCAGGTTCCTTCCTGACCTTGCCAGCCGGCCGCCTCTCTCCGAGCCAGACACCGGCGGCGGGGACCGCGAGAGCCCGGCTCGGCTTCGGCAGCTTCGCTTCCCGTCCCCCCTCGGCCCCGTTCTTAGGCCTGACTTTCCCGTGTCTTGTGAACGCGGCCCCGGCCTCCCAGTGCAAGTAGGTGCGCGGCTTTCCCAGCCCCGGGCGCAGCGAGGGACCAAGCCGGGGTGAGGATGGAGGGGGAGGGCGTAGGGTTAAGGGGGGGGGATCTGTTCCCGCATCCAAATGTGTTGGGGGGGGGCTCTGCAGTGGAAGGGGAGTGTCGGGGGGGGGGAGCGAAAGTTCTCTCCGGATGCGCCTTCGTTTGGCTCGTCCTGCGAGGGAGGGGGCCGCGGGAGAGGGGAAAAAAAGCCGCCGGGAGGAGAGTGGGGAGTAATGGTTAGAGGCGCCCGAGCGGGAAGCCCACGTTACTGGGGTGATCTGGCACGAGAAGGGAAGCGGTTGGAAGTCAGGTCTCCTGGGGTCCATTCCCACCTCTGGGAGGGGGAGTCAGGGCCAGTGGTTAGAGCTGAGGGGGAGCCGGAAGTCAGGTCTCCCAGGGTCCATTCCCAGCTCTGGGATGGGGAGTTAGGACTAGTGGTTAGAGGCACACCAGCCTGTGAGTCAGAATTTCTGCAGTTTGCCCCTGTCTCAAGGAGGGGAGTGGGGTCTAGCATGGAGGGCTGGGGGCCAGGACTCCTGGGTTCTTGCCTCAGCTCTGGGAGGGCAGAGCGGTCTAGTGGTTAGAGCAGCGGGGGGCTAGGAATCAGACAACGGCAATTGAAGCCAAGGTTAGTTTTTGCTACAGACCAGATTGGTCCAAACTGCCAGCTGGGACATAAGGGTAAAGAGAGCATCCGAGGGAGAAGTCCTGGCCAATGGGCCGTTCGCCCAAGACATTTGCAGTCTTCCAGCTGGAGTCTATTAGGGGTCAGGAAGGAACTTTTCCCATGGGCCAGTGATCCTCTCCCTGCAGGGTTCAGAAACGGCCTCTGGGACTGCTGCTGCCCGGCGCCGCTGGGGTGGGCTCAGGCGAGCGGGCTCCAGTCTAGGGACATAACAGTGGAGTCGATTAACCGACAAGCAAAAGCCTATAGGTTAATGCTACAGACAACACGCATTCTCCCCACCCTGCCAGCAAATTTGTTAGCAGGCTGGCCAGCAGCCCGGCTCAGTGCTGGCTTGCGACGGGTCCAGGACCTACCCCCACTGCAGCTCTGCATTTAAAATGTATTAGGGGGCAGGCAGCCCAGCTCAGGCTCAGCTCATGCCAGGTCCAGGAGCTCAGACACCCGCCTTCCCCCCACCCTCGCGGACAGGGGCTGCTGCCACCCTGCACTGCTGCCTCTGATACAGAGGCAGCAGCACAGGGCAACAGCAGCTGGTCCGCGAGGGGAGTTAGTTTTTCAACACAGACCAGCTCCCGCCTGGCACCCCGAGGCAGAGGCAGCAGTGCGGAGTGGCAGGGGGCTCCTTGGGAGTGGGGCCGGAGCGCACTGGCTGCTGGCCCGCCCCTGGGGGCTATCGAATAGTCAAGTAACGGCTAAGAATTCATGCAGTTACTCGACTGTTCCATTAACCGCTAGTTAAACTCCCTGCTCCAGTCCAGCTGTTTGGCTGTGCTGTCTGCGTGAGAGCAAGCAGAGGCTGTGGAGAGGCGTGAGTCAGAGGTCTCCTCCCGCCTCTTTTCTGTCACCGCGTCATTTGTTTCCCATCAGTCTCCCCCCATCTCAGGGTTGGGTTTTTTTTGTTTTTTTTCTCTTTTTTATGGAGTGTTTTTTGCTGCACATGTCCAGATCTCACCTCCATGTCAGAGCTTGATCCTGCTGCCCCTCCCCATGGAACTTGTGCCACTCCCACACTAAACCCATAGCCCGCATGGATTTCCTGGTGTCTCTAGCCCTTCCCCTTTTGGTGGGGCCAAATCTCTGCTCAGGTATTTCCTCTCCCACTTTGCCATGAGAAGACTCTATGGATGACTAGGAAGCCCGTGCCCTCAGTGGGTGAACTGAGCAGGGGAAAGGCTGATTTGTTTATTTCAACAGTGCCTATTTAACTCAAACGCCCAAGGAGCAGTTAGGAGCAAAACGATTTGGGTTAAATCCTGCAATTAACTAATGATGACGATGGACTCTCTAGCTTTTATCTAGTGCTTGTCATCACACTTACCATGGCCCGTGTGAAATGGATGAACAATGGGATAAGTCCTAGTTCTCAAAATGTACACCAAGCCAGTGTGTTTTCTGGGAGGGTCCAGCCAGCATCTGCTGTTGGCCCTACTGTGCTACTTAATGTTATGAATGATCTGGAAAAAAACCCCAAATAATCCTTGGTAGAGTTCCCCATGAACGGACACATAACACGGGGGCAGGTCACTGGGTCAGGGCAGTCAGGACTGCTAAACCAGGGAGGGAAGCAAAGCGTCCAGTTTTGAAATGTCTGTTACGCTTCGGGGCAGAGAAACTCAGCCATGCCAGTGGGACAAGGACTCTCCCTGGGGAAGTGGAGGAGGACTTGGGGCTTGGACAAGGTGGCCAAAAGAGCGAAGGCGACACTGGGACTGCAGAAACGGGAGGAGCCGAGAGGTGATTTGCCCTCCGCGTTTGGCCCTGGTGCGACCGCTGCTGGGCTAGGTCCCGGGTCCATGCTTCCAGGAGGGGGTGGGGCCTTCGGAGAAGAGCCAGCAGAATGATCCGAGAGTTAGAAAACCTCAAGGAACTCGACCCGGGAATTCCCAGGAGGGCTCCAGCAAAGCCAGAGGGAGGGGGCCAGATCTGCTGAGTGGAGAGATGCGGGAGGCGCTTACAGTGTTCGCACCCTTGCTCACTTGCTCGCTGACCTGCTGCCTCTGCGCTCCCATGCAGAGCTGGCGCCATGCGGAGGAGAGGGCGGGCTGTATGGCTCTTGCTGCTGGCCCTGAAGACCTTTGGGTTTCGGAAAGGTGAGCGCTCCGTTTCGGTGTCCCAGTCCCAGTTCTGATTGCGTTTACACGGGGGTAAATCAGGAGTGACTCCTCAGAAGTCTGTCCCTAGACGGGGATGGAAAGCCAGGCCAGGTGCTGTCAGAATCAGACCCCTGCTCTGCCTGAGGCCCCGTCCCCAGCCAGGACTTGGGGGTCGGAGCAGACAGCACCAACCTCCCCTCCCCCGCTCCCCACAGCAGTGCCCCAGCCCCTACATTGGGATCAGCACCGTCAAAGGGGAGAATATCCCCTAACTGAGCCCCCCCACAGGGAGCTGGCACTGAGTAGAGGGGAGAGCACCCCTTGGCAAGCCCTCCCATCCTGCCCCCTAGCAAGCCCCCCATCCTGCCTCCTGCTGCCCCCTAACAAGCCCACATCCTGCCCCTGCTGCCCCCTGACTTTCCATCCAGAGGGGAGAGCGCCCCCTAGCACGCCCCCCATCCTGCCCCCTAGCAAGCCCCCCATCCTGCCCCCTAGCATGCCCCCCACCCTGCCCTCTAGCACGCCCCCCATCTTGCCCCCGGACTTTCCCATCCAGCAGGCCTGACTGCTCACATAGGAACTGCACTGAGGGGGTGTAAAAGGGGATCGAGGTTCCCCCCCCCGTGCTGCGCTGGGGGTGCTGGCACCCTGTGGTTTATGATGGCCTGGCGTGGGGGCAGGGTGTGGGCAGAGGCTGCTGCTCCTGCCTTCTCGGGGGCGGCACCGCAGCGGCTGCAGGCTGAGAGAGGAAGGCTCCGGGCCGCGCCCGAGGCGAGCTGAGCTGGGCAGGAAGCGCTGGGCTAGGTCACAGCTGGGAAGGGGGCGTGTAAGTGCAGCGCGAGGGGTGCCGCCCTCTGCCCGGTGGCCGGGGTGGGGGGCTCCGACTCTTGCTAAGCCAGTTGCCCAGCCCCCCAGCAGCTGCCACCTGCCATGTGCTTGGGTGCAGGTGACCCCGAGGCGCCCCCGGGGATGGCGTGTTACCAGATGGGCCCCAGCGGGGGCATGAATTGCAGCTGGCCCAGCCCGCCTGGCCCTGAGGCCAACACCACCTACACGCTCCACTACCAGAGCCTGAAGCTGTGAGTGACACCCGGGAGTGGGGGGGGGGGCGGGCAGGACTTCCCCCTCCATTGCTCAGCCAGCCCCAGGCTCCCAGAGCAGCCCCTGGGCTCTGCCCCAGCTCTGGGAGGGGAGTGGGGTGCAGTGGTTAGAGCACGAGCTGGGAGCCAGGACTCCTCGGTTCTAGGCCTAGCTCTGGGAGGGGGAAGTGGGGTGCTGTGGTTAGAGCACGAGCTGGGAGCCAGGACTCCTCGGTTCTAGGCCTAGCTCTGGGCGGGGGAAGTGGGGTGCTGTGGTTAGAGCACGAGCTGGGAGCCAGGACTCCTCGGTTCTAGGCCTAGCTCTGGGCGGGGGAAGTGGGGTGCAGTGATTAGAGCATGAGCTGGGAGCCAGGACTCTTGGGTTCTATTCCCAGCTCTGGGAGGGGAGTGGGGTGCTGTGGTTAGAGCACGAGCTGGGAGCCAGGACTCTTGGGTTCTATTCCCAGCTCTGGGAGGGGAGTGGGGTGCTGTGGTTAGAGCACGAGCTGGGAGCCAGGACTCTTGGGTTCTATTCCCAGCCCTGGGCGGGGGAAGTGGGGTGCAGTGATTAGAGCATGAGCTGGGAGCCAGGACTCTTGGGTTCTATTCCCAGCCCTGGGCGGGGGAAGTAGGGTGCTGTGGTTAGAGCAGGAGCTGGGAGCCAGGACTCCTCGGTTCTAGGCCTAGCTCTGGGAGGGGGAAGTAGGGTGCAGTGATTAGAGCAGGAGCTGGGAGCCAGGACTCCTCGGTTCTAGTCCCAGCGCTGGGAGGAGAGTGGGATCTAACGGTTAGAGCAGGGGGAAGACTGGGGAGCCAGGACTCCTGGCTTGTGTTCCTAGCTCTGCCTGTCATATTCTGTGACTGATCCGTGTATTTCTGGGTTCGCCCACCAGCATACGCGACCAGAGCCAGAGGTCCCAGGCCCCGGCCGGCCAGCGCTGGGTGGTGATTGAAAGAGGCAACTTGAGGCGCAACGAGGAGTATGCTGTGTGGGTGGAGGCTGGCAGCGGGACCCAGATCGCCCCGAGGCTAACTCTGACCCTGCACGAGATTGGTAGGCGCCCGGCCCGCCGAGCGAACGGTCAGGCTGTGTCGTGACTCTCTGGGAATGTGTGTTGCTTTCATCAGACGATTCCCACTTAAAATGCTCTAGCGCCAGACCAGCTGCTTTGTAGGGGCAGGGTTAGACTAGGAGGGTGGGGGTGGAGGCCAGGACTCCTGGGTTCTGTTCCTGGCTCTGGGAGAGGAGTGGGGGCTAGTGGTGAGACACGACAGCCATGGCGTCTGGCGCCTGCTTTGCCGTGATCTGTTGTGTCGGTTCCAGTGAAGCCAGATCCCCCCGAATTGGGCCTAGTGGACCTCACGCCTGTGGTCACCGTGAACTGGACAAACCCTCGCTGGCCGCAGCATTCCCCCCTGGGCCTGGCCTGCGACCTTCGCTACCGGATGTCTGGGGCCCCCAACTGGACCAGGGTGAGCCTGCGTGACAGGAGGGGGAGGGGCCTTCCTCTGGGATAGCAGCCTACTACCGCTGCCAGCTCAAGTGGCGCAGGTCCCTGGCTCCTCTGGCCCACCAATGGGGAGCTGCTGGTCACCTGAGAATCCCAGCTGGCTAGGCTGGCGGTGGTGCACAGATCAGCCACTGAATTTTGATCATCTGGGCTGAATGGCTCTCGGGCCTGCCCATGGACCATTGGACCCTGCTCCTCCCAGGAGTCCTGGCTCCCCGCTGCTCTAACCACTAGATCCCACTCCCCTCCCAGTGTTGGGGACAGAACCTGGGAATCCTGGCTCCAAGTGTCCTGCTTTAACCCCTGGACCCTGCTTCCCTCCCACCTGCGAGAGGGTCCCCAGAGCCCCATGGCCCCATCTCTCTCTGCGCCGTTCTCCCTGGCAGGTGCACGAAGAGGACATGGAGCCGAATAGCTACGAGTTCTCCAGCCTGGAGCCTTTCACGGCCTATGAGGCGCAGATTCGCTGCATCCCTGAGGACCGGAAAGGCTTCTGGAGCGACTGGAGCCCACCCCTGACTTTTCGGACGCCCGAGGACGGTACGCTTGGCCCTGAGCGAGCCAGGGCAAACCACCTGCCCTGCGGGGGGTCGGCTGGGGTGCAGTCGGATGAGGAGGCAGCAGGAGGCGCATAGGATCTGCTAGCGAGGGGAGGAAGATGAAAATACTGGGTGTCAGGCCTCCTGGGTTCTATTCCCAGCCCTGGCGAAGGAGTGATGTCTAGTAGTCGGAGCCGCTAACTGGCTAGGTTCTCTGCCACTGACTTGCCGTGTGACCTTGTGCAGGTGACTCCTCCATGGCGCCATGCCTCAGTTTTCCTCTCTGTTAAACGGGGATAACTCTTAACTGTCTCGCTGCAATGCTCAATGCAGAGGCCTGGCCTGGCCTGGGCAGTCAGGGGGAACAACCCTGCATGGAGCCAGGAAAGCCCCTTTCCCGAGAGCCTCTGTCCTGCCCTGTTCACCCTCCCTCCCCCGGAGGGATCCCAGCTTCTCTGTCGCCCTCAGCCCCGCAGGGCCTGGTGGACGTGTGGCAAGCGGCTGGCCCCCCGGAGTCTGGACAGCCCAGCCTGCTGCTGCTGTGGAAGGTGAGACCTGTCCGGGCCTGTCGTGGTAGGGTTGAGGCTTCCCGGGGCATAACCCCCGGGTGCCGTGCCAAAGGGGTACAGCAGGCAGCTTCCTGTTGGTGCCGGAGGTGCCGTCTGATTGGCTACTTTCCACCATCACGTGACTAGCGGTGGGCACTCTGGTGTGTGGGCTAAATTCTGATTGTCTTTCCCCCCCCCGGACATGCCCTTCACCCCCACTTCCTGTCCTAAACCGAAGGGTCACGTCTCCATGCGGTGGCTAATCCGCGGCCATGTCCCACCCCAGAAGTGGCTGCATTGCAGGGTTGGCCGCGGTTATTCCCAGGCATCGGGGGGCCTGGTGACGCTGGGGGGCCAGAGGGAGGGTGAGGGGATGGTGGCAACTCGTCCGTTTGCGATTCCCCCGCAGCCGTTGGATCCCAGAGCAGCCCGGGGAGTCATTCGTGGCTACAGCATCACCTTCCGGGCAGGGAGCAACCGCGCCGAGAGCTCCCTGGACGCCCCCTGCTGCCGCGCGAGTCTCCCCGCCAGCACCACCCACGTCTGGATCTCGGCAAAGAACCACGTGGGGCGGACGCTGCCTGCCAACCTCAGCTTGGAGCGCCAGGGTACGGCCGCGGGAGGGCCTGGCTGGCTCAGCGCCCCCTACAGGGGAAGGGACCCGTGTCCCATTCCCTGCCCCGTCCCCTGGAGCCTGCCAGCTCCCCCCTCCCCGTTGCCTGCCGCGTCCCCAACGTGGCGTAGGGGGGCCCAGAGAAAGCTGTGCCAAGTGATGGATCATGTGGCTTCCCCTTAGATCTGCCCGCCCCCGCGGAGGTCCGGGCGGTGGCCGTGCAGGGCCAGGCTCTCTGTGTTACCTGGGACCCCAGCGAGGACCGGCTGGAACCCCTGGAGTACCTGGTAGAGTGGGCGGAGGAGTGCGGCAGCACCAAGGTGGCCACGCTGCGCTGGGTGCGCAGCCCGGCTGGCACCCACGGCGCCCGGCTGACAGGTACCTGGGCAGCCAGCTATGGACGCCCCTGCACGCTGCAGCCTGGGGCGAGGGGGCTGCTTTCACCACGCCCAGCTGCTGACACTGATGGGAAAACGAAGGGCCTGGGCAACTGTGAGGCCTTCTGCAAGTGAGAGTAGGGTCTAGTGGTTAGAGCAGGAGGGCTGGGAGTCAGAACTCCTAGGTTCTCTCTCTGGCTCGGGGTGGGGAGTGGAGTCTAGCCGTTAGAGTGAAGGAGGCAAGGATTCGGAGCCAGGACTCCTGGGTTTTATCCCCAGCTCTGAGAGGGAAGTGGGGTCCAGTGGTTAGATCAGGGGCTAGCTGGGAGGCCTAGCAGTCATAACTCCTGGGCCTTTGCCTGATATTGCTGGGTGCCTCAGTTTCCCCCTTGGTAAGATGAGACTCAGAAGCCAGCTGCCCCAAGGGATGCGGGGGTGGAGGGCCAGGACTTTGGGGCATGGTTGTCGGGTGCCTCCGGGGGGCAGGGAATTTCTGCTTTGCACGTCGTCTAAGCCAGGACTTGGCAGCAACAGCTCAGATTGGGACCCCCCCTGCCCCGGGAACTGAGCCTGTCTCCTGCTGCTCCCCCGCCCCAGGTGACTTCAGACCCCGGGTGCCGTACCAGGTGCGTGTCTACGGGCTATACCCCCAGGGCTTTGGCGCCTCGGCCCCTGTCCGAGCCTACACTCAGGAGGGAGGTAGGTGACAGACGCCGGGAGCGAGGGAAGGCGGGGTGGGGACCGCTGGCTCTCGCTCACAGCCCGTCCCCATCTCCCGCCAGTGCCATCAGCAGGGCCCCAGGGCCTGCAGGATCGGAGCGTCTCCAAGGAGGCAGCCGTCATCTCCTGGGAGGCGATCCCCCTGGCAGAGCGCAATGGGCATCTCACCCACTACACCCTCTACCTCGCCGCGCCCACAGGGAGCCCACGGGCCTTCAGACCCAGTAAGTGCCAGCCCGTGGGGCCAGGGGCCTGCCCCACGGATCCGGGCAACACCACAGTGGCCCGGGCCTGGTGGGAGCTGCTGAAGTTGGGTCTGGGGGTTGTCTGAGCGAAGGGAGTCGCTCCCTCTGCTGGCAGCAGTAGTGAGACTGTTATCCTCCGAGTAGGCTGGTGCTGGTGAAGACAGGAGCCAAGTCTTGGGAGTGGAGAAGGGGCATTTTGGCCTTCGATAGGAACGGCAGCTGCCCCTTCCCCTATTGGCTGAGAGGAGGGGCTGGGGGAACGGGGGAGTCGGAGACCTCCTGGCTCACGCGTCTCTCCCCGCTGCAGTTGCTGCTACAGAGACAAACTACAGCCTCCTGGGGCTGGAACCCGGCACCTCCTACCAGCTCTGGATGACCGGCTCCACCTTGGCTGGGGAAGGAAACGCCAGCACCATCCACCTCTTCCACACGCCAGGTGGGGGCTGCTGGGGGCTCGTGGGGCCGGCAGGGCGGTGCAGGGTTGGGTTCCACCCCAGAAGTGGCTGCATCTCAGTGCGACTCCCCTCCCCCATACCCAGCTATTTGCGTCACGCTTCGGGATCCAGGAAGTTATAGCAGCCGCCTTCCAGCGGGGCCATGGTCTCCTCCTATGCCCCTGGAATGTGGCGGGGGGGGCACAGGTTGTGCGGGGCTCCAAGCCTTTGCAGGAAGGTGCCGCATTAGGGCTGGGGGGGCCCTGCCCTCTCTGGGCCGCCGTGGCCCTCCCTGCTGGGGCAGGCAGGGTGGCGTCCAGGGACAGTCACTCACGTCTTCCCCCAACCCTGCCCCCTCTCCCGGCAGGTTCCCAATGGGAGGCTGTCCTGGCTGCCCTCTTGGTGGTGGGATTCCTTCTCCTCCTCGCCTGCGTCGTGGGAGCCATCCTGCATGCCAAGTAAGAGGGCTGGGGTGGCGGCGGGCCCCACACAGGGTCCTGGGTCACCCCAGACGGCACCGTTTAGGGACATGCAGGCCGAGCCGGGCAGTGTTTTGCAGTGGAGACATTTTGGGGTGAAAAATGCCGAGTCAGCAGCACCCGTGGGTCTGTTTTGCTGCACTGCGCGTCGGAAACCCCCCCCAAATGGAAGTGTTGAAACGTTTCCGTTTTGGGGCACTTGAGCTGAAACACCTCCCCCCCCCGATTGGCTCAGCTCTGCACAGAGAGGGGTGGCTAACCCTGCTCTAGCGCTAGGTACCGGAGCCAGTTCGGTTACAGAGGCCCCCTCCAGCTTTTAGACCTAGTGGCTCTGGATTCAAGCCCCCCTGCCCACGACTCTCCCCCCCGCCCCAGTGGGGGAAAGACCCCTCCCAGCACGCGGGTGGGCTGGGGTCTTCCCCTCTCTGTACGGTTGGGTCTGAGCCCCCCAGTCCGCCGGCGAGCCAGAGCCACCACGGTGCGGAATTGCGGGCTGAGACCCCACAAACTCATTTCCCCAGCGTCCTGAAAGGCTGCGCCCCCAGCTCCCAGGAGGACCGAGCAGGAAGAGGGGGCTGGCTGGGGGGTGGGAGTAAATTCCAGTGGGGTGCCCAGGAGGAAGCACCTCTGCGGGAGGTGACATATGCAAATGAAGTAACACCTGGCTCTGATTCGTGCAAGGATTGAATGTATGCAAATGAGGCACCGTCCCAGCGGGTGTCCTCAGGTGCGCAAAGCAAGGCATGCCGTGATTTGCATAACCCCTTGGGGGGGAGGGCCTGGCCCACAGCTGCGGTCCCTCCCCCCCACCCCCTGCGCCCTCTCGCCTGCAGGCTGCTGGACCTTTGCCGGAAGGTGCTGCCCCGGTGGTGCTGGGAGAAGGTCCCGGATCCCACCCTCAGCCGGATTCCGCTGCATGAGGGGGACGGGGTGAGATGGAGGCCTGACCCCCCCGGCCCTCTGCGCTGGGGCAGATTGGGCAAGCCAAGCCTGGGCAACCAGAGTTGTGGAATGGGGTCTAGTGGTTAGAGTGCGGGGCAGGGGGCCCGGACTCCTGGGTTCTATTTCTCTGGGGAGGGGAGTCCAGTGGTTAGAGGGGGGGGGAGGCTGGGGGCCCGGCTCCTGGGTTCTATTTCTCTGCGGAGGGGAGTCCAGTGGTTAGAGCGGGGGGGAGGCTGGGGGCCCGGACTCCTGGGTTCTATTTCTCTGGGGAGGGGAGTCCAGTGGTTAGAGGGGGGGGGAGGCTGGGGGCCCGGACTCCTGGGTTCTATTTCTCTGGGGAGGGGAGTCCAGTGGTTAGAGCGGGGGGGAGGCTGGGGGCCCGGACTCCTGGGTTCTATTTCTCTGGGGAGGGGAGTCCAGTGGTTAGAGCGGGGGGGAGGCTGGGGGCCCGGACTCCTGGGTTCTATTTCTCTGGGGAGGGGAGTCCAGTGGTTAGAGCGGGGGGGAGGCTGGGGGCCCGGACTCCTGGGTTCTATTTCTCTGGGGAGGGGAGTCCAGTGGTTAGAGCGGGGAGGGGGGCCTGGGGGCCAGAACTCCTCTTGTAGCAGCTCTTGCTGCTAGGGTGTGAGCTGGCTGCTCTCATGCTCTGTTTCCTCCAGGATCCCTACAGATACCAGGGCCCTTTGGCCCTGGGCCCAGACCTGGAGGAGCCGCCCCTCACCCTCCTGGATATTGAGGAGCCTGCGGATCCCAGGACCCAGGACTACTCCACTCTGCCTCAGCTGGAGTCTCCTCTGCCCCCCCTCCCCCATGGCAGCGGGGCTGACGCCCGGCCCAAGGAACTGGGGCCCAGCAGCTCTGCCGGGGAGGAGGCCTGGGAAGAACCAGCCCCGGCCACTTCCGGCTACGAGAAGCATTTCATGCCCACCCTGGAGGAAGTGCTGGGCCTGGCCTGAGGGAGGAGGCCGGGTGACGGCGTCCAGCTTGGCATGGCGCTGCCACAGGCGAACCAGCCTGGGCTGCCTGGCCCATGGGCCGGAGACTGGGACACAGGGCCTCTCCCTAGCCAAGGACGCTGCTCCAGGCCTGCCCCAGGGACAGCGCTCCCTCTAAGCTGGGTGCGTGGTCGGCCGCCCAGGAGAGATTCAAATGCCGCCCAGCTGACTGGCGGAGCGCCCACTGCCAGCCGCAGATGGGTCCGGTGGTGGTGCACATCCACACATGCCTTGGTGCACAGAACAAAACTTACTCCGCACATGAATGGGAACGAGTTAAAGGGAGCACTGCTCAGGACGGGGGCCTGCCTGGCTCGACAGGCCAGCGACTGGGACATGGGGCTTTTCCCCATAGGGGGCACCAGCTCCAAGCTCAGGGGATCTCTGTGGCCGGGATGGGGGGACAGAGCTTTCCCTGGCTCTAATCCAGCCTAAATTCGGCCGGGCCCCCTTGGCTGGGCTGAGTGTGCTGGTAGGAAGGATCCCTCTTAGGCACCGGCCCCCCCCCCCCCCCCCCCCCCTGCCAGGCTGCCTGAGCAGACAGACTGAGGGCTGAACTGAGGGCATGTCCCTGGCACCCTCAGCTGCCTCCTGTAGGCCAGCCATTTCCCCTCCGTGCCTGGCTCTGGCCCTGACCCACGAAGGGAGGGGTGGAATCGGCAGAGGCGGGGGCTGCGCTTTGGAGCTGCCGTCATGGGCGTTTATGGGGCCCCGTCGGGCTGGGCGCTGCAGGGACACACACCCTGAAACAAGCCCTACCCCCAAGGGAAACTGAGGCACGCAGCGATGTCAAGGTCACACAGGGAGGTGACAGCCCTGAATCCAGCTGCCTAGAGGCCTGCTAGGGGCCTAACCCCACCTTCCTCCCCCGAGTTCATTTAGCAGCAAGGGCCAGAGCCGCAGTGGGGGTCAAACAGCCCCATGGACAGTGAAGCCGGCTTGGTCTACCCCAGCTGGGAATCCGGCCCCATCCACCCAGTGGCTCCACCCAGGTGGCACATAAAACACTCAGCATCGGAGCCCTGCCGGGGAAGCTCAATGCTGCAAACCCAGAGTTGCCGCCCAGAAGTTTCCCGTAACTCTGTCATCACTAGGGCCCAGGCCAGGCCAGGCCTGCTCTAACCACTGCACCCCGCTCTCCTCCCAGAGCTGGGCCCAGGTGCCCTGTTGTCAGCGCTGAGCAGGGGGCTTTGAAGGTCGGAGGGGGCTTGCAGGCAGCCTCTTGTGCACAGTGCCTGGGGGAGGGGGGGGGGAGGGGGGGGAGGCATGGGCAGGAAATGACTCATGTTTCCTGGCAGCTTCTGTGCGCCCGCCTTTGTGCCCAAAGGTGTGTGCTGCTGGGTGGGGAAGCAGCTATTCGCTACCCCGAAGAAGCTGCTTATCTACCCACCTGCTTGGAGCTTATTAAACCAGGGCACAGAGCCCAAGTCCCCTGGGCGCTGCCCAGACCCTGGCTGAGCTCAGAGACCCTGCTGTGCAGGGCACTACCCACCCCCCTGCACTGCCAAGCTCCCGCAGTGGGTGGGGAAACTGAGGCCAGAGAGGGCACAGCCCTTCCCCCAGGCCTCCCCTGGTTAAATGGCAGAGGTGGGCGTGGAACATGGTAGCCCTGAGCCCCCCGCGATAAAAACAACCACGCGGTGACACCCCCAGCTGGGGACAATTCCACCTCCACAGACACACGGCTGCCCTTTGAAACCGACTTTAATCGAGACTCTGTACGGACCCCGGCTGGACCGATCAGGGCTAACCCACGGGCCCGGCTGTCGCAAGCCAAAAAGGGGCCAGAGGCAAGACCCGGTTTGGGGGCTATCCCAGGCGGGGTGCCCTGTCAGCGGAGTGTTTGGGCAGCCACCCGGGAGATCCAGGTGCTGCCCCACTGCTTGGCAGAGCCCCCAGCATGTGTGTCTCCTGGTGGTGCACATCCACACGGGCTTCAGTGCATGCACAATTTATTCCGCACATGGATGGGCCAACAGAGAAGGAACGAGGGTTTCCTACTAACGCCCATCGCTGGAGCTGTGAGGCCCGGATCCTGCATGACACCAAACTGGCTCTGAGGTCAGGGCCTGGCCGCCTGTGGACCAGCTAGAAGGGAGCAGGGCACCAGAGTCCAAGCTGGGCCCCACCCTGCAGGAGACTGCCGGGGGCGGGGGGGGGGGAAGCAGGGCTGTGGCCCGCAGGGGCAGGTGGCTTCTGATTCGTCTCCACCCACCAGCTGAGTGCCCTTTCCTGGTACGGCACTGACCCCAGGAAGGGTCCTGGCCCAGCTCTCAGCTGCAAGAGAGGCCAAAGGGGTTCCCAGCCAGCGGCTGCTGGGTAGCCTGTGTGTGCAGGCAGTGTACGGCTGGGGGTGGAGGGTCCGTGTGTATGGTGTAAGCCGTGGGGGTGGGGATGTACTGGGGCGGGGGGGAGGGGGCCTGTGAGCGTGACATGCACCTGTTTGCACCTGGCGGCTTGTCTGCGGCCCCAGGGGTGTGCGTGAGGCCGGGCGTGTGTCCGCGTGTTTGGACACGGCGGTTTGTACCTGAGCAGCTGCGTGTGCACAGGTGCGTGCAGCCATGCGGGGGTGGGGGGGGGAGGAGAGCGTGCACACACAGGCTGTGATGTAGTGGGCAGGCCATACACGCTGGGTATCCACTGGTGGCTGTTTGGGCTGGGGGCGACCCCTACTGGCCGGTACCTGTAGCACTGCCCAGCAGGACGGCTGCCTTGAGTCACGTAGGCAAGACCCAACCTGTCCCACCGGTGGAGGGAGGGGACGGAACAAAGGAAGGGAGGTGTTGGGGGAAGGGTCAGTGGCTGGCTGGGAACCATGAAGGAACCAGCCTTAGCTGACGGTCTGGGGGGGGGGGGCGATGGACCCCCTAACTCAAGGGGTCTGAGGCATCCTGGCCCTGACTCCTGAAACCACATCACGGCTGTGCTGGGCTGTACCCTGGAGAAGCAATAAACCCCCCTGTTCTACTGGCTGGCGGAGTCTGTTCTTGCTGCTACGGGGGTGAAGGGTCAGGGGGAACCCCGGCTCGGCATCACACAGGCGTGTGCAGAAGTGTGTGCCGGGGCCTTGAGCACCCAGGAAAGGAGCCCCCCCTCTGTGCATTCCCCTGCCCCCCCTCTGCCCATTCTCCTGCCCCCTCTGCCTATTCTCCTGCCCCCCTCTGTGCATTCTCTGCCCCCTCTTCCCATCCCCCTGCCCCTTTGCCCTCTTTGTGCATTCCCCTGCCCCCTCTGCATATTCCCTGCCCCCTCTGCGTATTCCCTGCCCCCTGTGCCTATTCTTCTGGCCCCCTCTGTGTATTCTCTGCCCCCTCTTCCCATCCCCCTGCCCCTCTGCCCTCTTTGTGCATTCCCCTGCCCCCTCTGCGCATTCCCTTCCCCCTTTGCCCGTCCCCCTGGGAGCTCAGGAAGGGGGCACACCTGCGGGAAAGAGGCCCTAAAGGCCCCCCCTGTGCAGGGGCTCAGGGGAGAACAGGCCAGGCGTGAAATCAGCCCTGCTGCAGCAGCCCCGTCCTACCCGCAGGAGACAGGCGCCCCCCAAGCAACCCGCCTGCCCCAGCCCCCTCCCCAGGGAAACACCTGGCAGTCCAAGTGACCAGCCTCCCGGCCGGGGGAATTAAAACACCAAGGGGGCTGCCCAGTCACTGCAGCCGCTGCCCCCCGAGCAGCCAGTCTCCGGCTGGGGCTCCGGGCGCCCCGTCCCAGCGCTGGCAGTGCCCGCGGGGCCTGGCTCACATGACGGAGCAGCACTGGCAGGTCTTCTGCTTGCGTCTGCCCGGCTCCTGCCCGGCTCCCGGCCGGGGGGCGCTGGCGCTCCAGCCCTGGCCCGGAGAGGCAGTGTTGGCAGTGGTGGTGTACGTCGGGGCCTCCGGGCCCGCGGCTGCCCGGGACTTCCTGGGGCCAGCTCCCGCCTGCGGGCTCCTGGCCACAGGGTCCAGCGGCTCCTTCTGGTTCCTCCGCAGCCCGGGGGCTGCTGGGAGCAGAGGCTGCTGCTCCGGAGGGAGGATTTCCATGGCTTCTGCTGCAGAGGATGGAAGCGGGCCAGGCTGAGCGCCTCCTTTCAGCACCGGGCTCGGCTCCAGCACGGCTGCTCTGCCAGAGGGCACCTCCCCGTGGGGATGTGGTGCCTGCCCATGAAGGGTGGAGAGCTGGCTGTGGAGTGAATGTTCAGTGTCCTGGGGTGAAGGGAGGTGCTCCTGGAGAGGTGCTTGAGCCTCCTGCAGAGAGGATGGCATCTGGTCCTGGAGAGATGCTTGAGCCTCCTGCAGAGAGGATGGGATCTGGTCCTGGAGGGATGCTTGAGCCTCCTGCAGGGAGGGGGGGATCTGGCCCTGGAGTGCTGCCTTAGCCTCTTGTGGGGAGGGGATCTGGCCCTGAGCAGATATTTTAACTTCAAGCAAAGACAATGGGAGCTCATCTTGCATAGACATGTCAGCCTCCTGCAGAGAGGGAAGGGTCTGGCCCTGGAGAGATGCTTGAGCCTCCTGCAGAGAGGGAGGGGTCTGGCCCTGGAGAGATGCTTGAGCCTCCTGCAGAGAGGGAGGGGTCTGGCCCTGGAGAGATGCTTGAGCCTCCTGCAGAGAGGGAAGGGTCTGGCCCTGGAGAGATGCTTGAGCCTCCTGCAGAGAGGGAGGAGTCTGGCCCTGGAGAGATGCTTGAGCCTCCTGCAGAGAGGGAGGAGTCTGACCCTGAAGAGATGCTTGAGCCTCCTGCAGAGAGGGAGAGGTCTGGCCCTGGAGAGATGCTTGAGCCTCCTGCAGAGAGGGAAGGGTCTGGCCCTGGAGAGATGCTTGAGCCTCCTGCAGAGAGGGAGGAGTCTGACCCTGGAGAGATGCTTGAGCCTCCTGCAGAGAGGGAGAGGTCTGGCCCTGGAGAGATGCTTGAGCCTCCTGCAGAGAGGGAGGGGTCTGGCCCTGGAGAGATGCTTGAGCCTCCTGCAGAGAGGGAGGAGTCTGGCCCTGGAGAGATGCTTGAGCCTCCTGCAGAGAGGGAGGGGTCTGGCCCTGGAGAGATGCTTGAGCCTCCTGCAGAGAGGGAAGGGTCTGGCCCTGGAGAGATGCTTGAGCCTCCTGCAGAGAGGGAGGAGTCTGACCCTGGAGAGATGCTTGAGCCTCCTGCAGAGAGGGAAGGGTCTGGCCCTGGAGAGATGCTTGAGTCTCCTGCAGAGAGGGAGGAGTCTGGCCCTGGAGAGATGCTTGAGCCTCCTGCAGAGAGGGAGGGGTCTGGCCCTGGAGAGATGCTTGAGCCTCCTGCAGAGAGGGAGGGGTCTGACCCTGGAGAGATGCTTGAGCCTCCTGCAGAGAGGGATGGGTCTGGCCCTGGAGAGATGCTTGAGCCTCCTGCAGAGAGGGATGGGTCTGGCCCTGGAGAGATGCTTGAGCCTCCTGCAGAGAGGGAAGGGTCTGGCCCTGCAGAGGGGCACTTTTCTCTGCAGCCCCCCGCCCTGCAGCCTGGGGTTGCTCCGCTCCAGGGGGCACCTGACGCTCCTGTTCCGGGGCAGGCTCTTGCCATGCAGGGCCTGTCCCCTGGGTGGGTCCCTGCTCCTCTGGCCTCACTGGTTCCGCTGCCCTGGCTGGACCCACCTGGGCAGCCTCCACGTTCGTTCCTGGGGCTGCCCCCGCAGGCTCGGCCGAGGTCCCCCCCTCTCCCTCGGCCCCCGTCAGCTCCCCATCCGGCTCGGGCCTGGGGGAATCGAGACAGCAGTTCTCAGCCGGCAGGGCCTGCTCCGGCCCCCTGGATTCCCCCTCCGGCCCCTCTCTGCTGCCTTCCCCCGCCATGCTCGGCTCTGGCCCCGCTGTTCTCTCTTCCCTCCCAGGCTGGCTCTGCGGCTCCCCCGCCGGCCTGTCAGCCCAGGCCTCCTCCGGCCCATTCACCGCCCCCTCCGTCTCCGGCGACACCCGCCCCACAGCGTCCATGCTGCCCACTTCCTGGCCCAGGTGGTTTCGAATGATCAGCTCCGCCTTCCCCAGGCCCAGCCTCTCCGGCGGCTTGGCAGAGGCCTCCGCAGCCCCCGGCCCGTCTTCCCGCGTCCCGGCAGCAGCGACGCTGGCTCGAGGCCCGCTGAGCCCCAGCCCCTCCGCTGCCAAGGCAAAGAACATGGGTCAGCCCCTTGGACCTCTCCCCACCGCCCCGGGCGGGCCTGCCCCCAGGAGGGACTGGTCTCTAGGCAACAGCATCACCCCCCCAAACAGGGGGCCCCCTGCTGGAGCTGGTCATGACTGCAGGAGTGAGTGGTGGACTTTGCCCCTTCTCTGCCCCCCCCCCATTACAGACCTCCCCCCCCCCCCCCGGACTGAGCCTCCCCACACCGGGCACCAGGGAGATTGGGCCCATTTTAATGGTGGGGAAACTGAGGCACAGAGGAGCTGGCCCTGCTTCCTTTAAAGGGCCCTGCAATGTGGGTGCCGCTGCACCCCACTGGGCCAACCAAAAAGGTGGGGCAGCCCATGGGGCTTGAAGGGCTCCAGGAGGATGAGAGAGGGACCAGACCCCGGAAGGAGACTGTCGAAGGACCCGGGGGAGTGACGCTGGGCCTGGCAGGGGGCCTGGGGAGGACCAAAGGAGGACCCGGGTTCACGGAAGCCACCAGTGTGGGGTACGCGGGACGACGGACTAGACGTGGGGGGTTTCAGGGATGCTCGGGGGCGATGCACAGACAGTCTTCGGGTGTTCGGGGACCGGCCCTCAGGCGGGGTGGGGGGGTAGTACGGAAGGAAGTGAATGGCAGCCTTCTGGGCCCCGTGGTGAATGGCTCACACCACTCCAAGGCCCCCCGGTGATGTGGCCGGAATGAACCCAGCCCTCCCCCCCTGCTCTAACCACTAGACCCCGCACCCTTCCCAGGGCTGGGGAGAGAACCTGCTCTAACCACTCCCCACGCTGGCCCCCCAGCGGAGATCGGGCCCCGCCTGCCCTCCAGTGCTGGCTCCCGGCACGATGGTGCCATCACACGGCCCACGCTCACCTGCGTCCAAGACAAGCCCATTCTGCAGGGGCTCCCGGGCTGCCCCTTGTGTGGCCCTCTTGGGGGAGCCCGGGGCCCCGTGGAGGGCAGGTTCCAGCTCCCTGCCGCCTGCCCCTCCACCTGGGAAGAGAAGAGGCTGGGTCGGTGGCTGAGACAGACTCTCCTGCACCCGCCTCATCTCGCCTGCCCCAGGGGGACCCCCCCGACGCAGTCGGTCCCTGCCCCCTCTGCTGGCGCTGGAGGAACATGGGTATTACTTTGGGGTGCCCCTCCCCCGTGATCAGCCTCCTTGGCCCCCAGAGCTGGGCCATTCCCCTCTCCTGCCCATGTGGTCAGCTTCCGGGCATGCAGGGCCCAGCTGGGTACTCCCCCGGGCTCCCAGTGCCCCCATCACACCTGTGCTGCAGCGTCCAGCTCCCACCCCACCTGCTGCGGTAACATCCCTGCAGCTGACACCAAACTGTCCCCTTCCCTGAGCCCCCCCCCTTGCGCCTTGCCCCTGCCACGCCCCACCAGCCTCAGGATCAACCCCCCCACTCCCCCCCCGCTAGGGAAACCAGGGCCAGCCTCTTTCCCAGCCAACTCACCTGCCACAGCAGAGTCAGCCCCGGGGGCCTGAAAGAGAGACACAGGAGCCTCAGGGGGAGGGAGCAACTGCTGGGGGAGGGGGCAGGGGTATGGTGGGGGAGGGAGAATATATTCACCCAGACTGGCCCCCGTTTTCCAGGGGTCAGTTTCAATGTCCCCTCTAATTTTGACCACCTTTGTGCGGAATACATTTTGTCATGTGCACACGTGCACCACCAGGAGAAACACATGCAGGCGGCTATGAGCACGCTGCTAATCCCTGGGCCCAGCTTGCAGGGAACACTGGTCAGTTTTGCTTCCTCTGGGCGGCTTTTCTTTTTCAGCCTGAGACAGAAGTGATTGACGCCGAAAGGAAACACAAAGAGAACCCAGGAGTCCGGACACGGGGGCTCAGCCATAGGATCGGGGGGGAGGAATTCAGGCCACTAGCGGTAGAGACAAGGCCATCGGGGCAGGGGAAGGGAGAAAACATGGCCCGCTCAGCAGAGCCAGACTGGCGAGGCTGAAAGCTGCCCGCCTTCTCCACCACGTGGCCTGTCGGTGCTGCCAGCCTCAGAGTAGTTTCAAGAGGTGGCAGGGCCCCGTCTAGTCAGTGGCCAGAATTTCTTCCACGTCTGGGAGCAGCCAGAGTTGTATTTGTACCCGCCAGGTTCACTGAACGGCGCCCGGCCAGGAAGCAGAGGGATCAGACCCTGGAGGGATGGGAGCAGGGGGCCTGCACATGCAGCGTGTTCACTGCCAGGCTGTGCTACCAAGCCAGGAGGTGCCACCCCCCGGATCCCCCAGCTCCCCCATTCCTAGGCTGGTGCTCCCAGCTCCCCCCACCTCCTACTCCCGTGCGTTACCTCACAGGCGCCCCCTGCTGGCTGCTTCACCTCTTCCAAGCCCTCCCGTGGCCTGCTGTGATGCTCCGGGTTCTCCAGCTGCTGCATCTGGGACTGGAGGCTGCGGAGAGATGGAGAGAAAAGATCCCAGGCTGGGCCCCTTCCCCTGGGGACTGGGGCTGACCCTTCTCCCCAGGCAGGAGAGCAGAGAAGCTGAGCTCAGCTCGGCCATGTAGAATTTTCCCCGGGCCCCTAGGAGCAAAAACTAACACACAGGCCCATGCTAGTCAGGACATCTGGGTTCTGTCCCTGGCAAGACGTGTCCCTTTGTGGTGCCTCAGTTTCCCTTCCCCATCCTTTCTGTATTGAGACTGTGCACTCTCTGGGGCCGTGACCATCCCCCACAATGTCTAGGCAGCGCTTAATGCAAGGGGACCCTGATTGATTTACACATACTAATAACAATCTAAAGGGAAATCTCCTTTATTTAGGAACAGTATAAGGGCTAAGACACATAGGCAAATAGTTCTGAATCCACCAGCCAGACTGTGTGGGTGTCTTCCCACCCCAGCATGTTCATTTGCACACACATGTCCCAGCCAGTTTATTCCCATGTGCATTCCAGTTTCATTGGCTTTTCTAACCGGCCGGCGGAAGTGGGTTCAGTGTAAATGGGCATGTTGAAATTGCAGCACTGCCAAGTCCCTTCTTGTGTGTTACGTGTCCAGGCTCAGGGGCCAGGCGGGCGCTGGAGGCTGGGCTCGGGGGCCGGGCGAGCGCTGGAGGCTGGGATCGGGGGCCGGGCGAGCGCTGGAGTCTGGGCTCGGGGGCCGGGCGGACGCTGGAGGCTGGGCTCGGGGCCGGGCGAGCGCTGGAGGCTGGGCTCGGGGGCCGGGCGGGCGCTGGAGGCTGGGCTTGGGGGCCGCGCGAGCGCTGGAGGCTGGGCTCAGGGGCCGGGCGGGCGCTGGAGGCTGGGCTTGGGGGCCGGGTGGGCGCCGGAGGACGGGGGTGGAACTTGGCAGTTCAAGAGCGACCGAGAGAGGACTGCTCCAGGAGAGACAAGCAGCGCACATCTGACCCGATGGGGAAGGGGGAGCTGGGGAAGGGCCCCCTGGTTCGAGTGACGGTCAGACCTAGTGGTTAGAGCAGGGACTGGGAGCCGGGATTCCCGAGGTCTGTTCCCAGCGCCGTACCTGCCTCAGTCTGCAGTCACTGCCCCACCCCCGCTCCGTGCCTCGCTTTCCCCTGCCGTGGCAAAGCTGGGTGCAGCTCGGATAGGGCAGAGCTCCCCATCCCCTTAGACGGACCTGCCCCAAGGCAGGGGGCCCCCCAGGGGCAGTGAGACATGGCTCCAGGGCTGAAAGAACCTTCTGAACTCAACCCCTACCCCCAGCTGGGCTGTGGCTCGTCTTGCCTGCGGTTCTGAGCGGTGATTTAATCCTGTGCTGACTTGGCATTCGCTCACTTCCCCGTCCCCTCGGCACCTCGCCGGCCCCACAGCTTCTGGGGTTCCAGACGTTTCACCAGCTTTGTAAATGGCAGACTCCCGGGCTGTGGGGGGGGGGCCAATCCCCGGCTCCAAATCTGGCTGCTTCCCCTTGGCACCCCTAAAATCCCCCCCTCAGAGCCCCCTGCCCACCCTAAGCTGCTGCTGCCCACCTCACCCCAGAGGTGGCTGCATTTCGGCAGGGAGTGCGCAAGCCCTGGTCAGCTTGCTAGGTGGGGGTGAGGGAGTGGCCCTGGGCGGTGGCTGCCACTCAGTGCCGAATGAGTAATCCCCAGTGCTGCAGTGCTGTGTGGCTGTCCCAGAGCTGCCAAGCCCCGCCCCAGAGGTGGCTGCCTTTCCGTGCTGGGGGGAGCCTGCAAAATGCATGGTGAGCCCTCCCCCTCCACGTACCCACACCAGCTCCTTACCTGGCCAGATCCTGCTTGAGCTCCTGGATGCGGGACTGTGTCTGCCACAGCGGGGAGGTGGGGTCGTTCTCCGGGGGTGGGCAGGCCCCCTCCATTAGCCACTGGTCCCGCAGGGACTTCCTCTGGGGGAGAGGGCAGAGGCCTCCATCAGCCTCCCCACGCCTGCACACGGGTCCACACACGATGACATGCAGTCTGCACCCGGCCTGGCTCACGTGTTCCAGGCACGTGTCTCTACGGCCACAGCACGCACACGCGTGTGCCTGGCCACACGGGGACGCGTGTGTCACCGCAGCAGGGTGTTCTGGAGCCAGCCGGAGGCACACGGTTCCGCCCCAGGCTCAGCGCCCGCCTACGCCTGAGAGCCCATGGCCCCAGGACGGCGGAGGTGGGAGCTGATTGCCCCCGTCGAGCAACATACCCCCCAGCAGCCCTGCGAGGGGGACCAGCTGCCAAGGGGCTGCCACTGAGCTGGGGGGGGGCAGCGCTGGAAGGGGGGTTATGTAGCCACAGCACATGGGATGCTGGTGTGTCAGGGTGCAGCTGGGTCTCCCCGCTGGAAAGCCCAGCTCGGACCTGCCCCCACCCCGCAGGGGGTCCCTGGTTCCACCCGGCTCCCCCCGCAACGCCCCCCCAGCTAGGGATCCCCTACCCCCCACAGCGCCCCCCCCCCCGGCAAGGAATCCCCGACGCCCCCCGCAGTCCCATCCCCCGCAAGGGATCCCCGAGCCCCTTCCCGCCCTGCCCCCCCGGCAAGGGATCCCCGACCCCCCGCAGCCCCCCCGCTCCCGGCCCCGGTACCTTGAGCTGCTGCGCTCGCAGCTTCTCCTCCTCCAGCTCCCGGCGCGTCCGGAGGATCCGCTCCTGCACCTGGCGCCGCCCCTGCAGCCGGGAGCCTAGTGAGGCTGGAGCCGCCGCCCCGGCGAGCCGCGGACAAAGGGCCCGGGGCGGGGGAGCCACGTGCGGCCCGCGGGCGGCCCGGACTTAACCCTCGCGCTGCGGGCCCGGCGGGGCAGGCCCGGGACAGACCCGGCCCGCCACCGGCTTCCCCCGCCCGCTGGGCACTGTCCGTGCATACGCGTGTGTGACACCGGCCACCTCCCTGCACGTGTGTGTGCCCGACACCGGCCACCCTCCCTGCACGTGCATGTGTGACACTGGCCACCCTCCCTGCATGTGCATGTGCCCGGCACTGGCCACCCTCCCTGCACGTGTGTGTGCCCGACACTGGCCACCCTCCTTGCACGTGCGTGTGTGACACCGGCCACCTCCCTGCACGTGTGTGTGCCCGACACCGGCCACCCTCCCTGCACGTGCATGTGTGACACTGGCCACCCTCCCTGCATGTGCATGTGCCCGGCACTGGCCACCCTCCCTGCACGTGTGTGTGCCCGACACTGGCCACCCTCCTTGCACGTGCGTGTGTGACACTGGCCACCCTCCCTGCACGTGCGTGTGTGACACTGGCTACCGTCCCTGCACGTGTGTGTGCCCGACACTGGCCACCCTCCTTGCACGTGCGTGTGTCCGACACTGGTCACCCTGCCTGCACGTGTGTGTGCCCAACACTGGACACCCTCCCTGCATGTGCGTGTGTGACACTGGCCACCCTCCCTGCACGTGTGTGTGCCCGACACCGGCCACCCTCCCTGCACGTGCATGTGTGACACTGGCCACCCTCCCTGCACATGCGTGTGTGACACTGGCCACCCTCCCTGCACGTGTGTGTGTCCGACACTAGTCACCGTCTAGTCACCGACACTAGTGCACACGCATGTGTCTCTGACACTGGTCAATGTCCGTGAACACGCGTGTGTCTCTGACATTGGCCACCCTCCCTGCACGTGCATGTGTCTCTGACACTGGCCACCCTCCTTTGCACACGCGTGTGTCTCTAACACTGGTCACCATCTGTGTACATGCGTGTGTCTCTGACACTGGTCACCCTATGTGCATGTGCATATGTCTCTGACACTGGTCACAGTCTGTGCACAGACGTGTCCCTGAAGCAATTCACCCTCCCTGCACACATGTGTGCCCAACATTATTCACCCTCCCTGCGCATACATGCCTCTGACACTGGTCACTTTCTGTACACATGTGTATCTCAGACACTGGTCACCCTCTGGGCACACACATGGCCCTGACACTGTTCACTCCCAAATGCACATGCGTGTCCCCGCCACTATTCAGGCCCCCGGTGCCCATGCACACGCCTCTGTATCCCAAGCTCCATGCACACGTGTGTCCGTGACACTCGCCTCCCCGGTGCACATGTGTGTTACAGAGGCTGCTCACACCCATGTCCATGCTTCCTGGGCCCATGCACACGCCTGCCTGGGCCCCACCCCCCTTCCCGGGGGCTGCTCTGGCGCGGGGGCTGGGCAGGCGGCCACGTCCCTCTCTCAGCCTGACAGGCCTGGCCGGAAGAAAAGCTGCGTCTGGAGCCTGCTGAATAATTGATTTGCTAATGCCAGGCACTGGGGGGGGGGGAGGAGGGAGCCAGTGCTCACGTTACACCCCAGGCTGCTGGGCCCCAGCACCGCTCAGAGCTTCCTGGCTCTGGAATTCAGCCCAGCCCAGGGGCCCGCACAGACAGGAGCTCACAGCTGTGATGAACAGGCCAGTTCTCAGCCCAGTGGCTGCCCAGAAAGGGGGCTAATCCCCCTGGCTGGCCGTGGCGGGGAGCACATAGCCAGGGCCGGGCCAGTCTCTCCCCGCAGGGGGCGCTGTGAGGGGCAGATGTGTTGGCTCCAGAGGGAACTCCGGGCAATGCTTGGGACTTAATGCTTATTTGCCCTTTGGCCAGGTGCCTGCTGCCTGCTGAGCCCCGGATATTACCCCTGGGGACACCAGCTGTGGGGCCCGCGGGCGCCCTGGGCCTCTGGGTTCAAGTAGCACTAAGGGAGGCCCCAGGCCAGATGGTGTGGGGCGGGGGGCCGGCCGGGGGCACTGGGCTGGGCGTGGGAAGGGCTCCACTCACCACAATGGCCTTCAGGCGCTGGGCGTACAGGGAGCTCTCAGCCATCTTCCCTCTGAAAGGCAAAGGCAGGCTGGGGATGTGGCCAAAGGTCGGGCCAGCGGCCTCTTCACGTGCTGCTTTTCCTTCCCTCCCTCGCCTCCCGCCCGCTCCCCGTCCCTCGCCGTGGCTCCCGGCCCTGCGCCGGCCTCCGAGGCCTTGGCTCCGGCGCCCTGGCAGGACTCAGCAGCAAGTCCGGACAGGGCTGGGGGGCTGCGGAGTCGCTCTGGAGCTCCAGGCACGGCCATGGGTTTGGGGGGGGTTGCCACTCCCCCCGGCCCCCCGCCAGGCCTTCCGGTGCGAAAAGGTCCCTCTGCCCGTGCGGTTTTTCGGGGGCATTTTTTCCCCAAGTGAAATCTAAGTCGCCATGTTTACAAAGCCAGGAGGTGCTGGTTTTGGGGGGCAACGGGGGGGGGTGTTACTTCAGACCTGGCCTCTTTCAGAAGGGGGCAGTGCAGAGGGCAGGATGCTCCTGGCCCCCCATGACCGGGGCTGGCAGCATGAAATTGCAGCTGAGTGCCCACACCTACTAGCCGATCCGCGGCTGCCCCAGAGGCAGTGTTCAGCAGGGTGGGGGAGGAGGAAACCCAGAGCCCCTCATGCCCCCTGTGCCACGCAGAGGCACCCAGGGGACTGGCCGCACTGGGGGGCAGGATGGGCGGGTGCAGCGGGCATGTGGCGGGTGTGGTCCCTGGGAGGGGCAGGGGGGCATTGCCAAGAGCAGAGGGACCCAGGGTATTTGGGATCCTGGTCTTGGTGCCCAGCCTGGCAGAAATGCCAGTGAAGGGCGTGTGCGTGTGCGGGGAGGGGTGGGGAGAGGGGGATCTCTGCTCTGGGCAGGGGCTGGAGTGGGGTGCGGCAGAGGGGGCTGGCCCCATACAGCTTGCCCTGTGGTGTCGGGTATGAGGGCCGGGCAGGGCAGCAGGCGGTTGTCTCTGGAGCTGCCCAGACCTCCCCTGGCCTCCTGCAGGGAGGTTTGGAGGAACCCGCCCTGGTAAATTCCCTTCTCCCTTGGGGGTTTGGCGACAGGGTTCCAGTTATGAGGCTGGGGTCTGAGGCCAGGCTAAGAGACCCCCTTAGGCAGGCTGGGCCCCCTTTTTGCTCCTCTCTGGGGGCCGAGTCAGGCCAGGAGGCCAGGGCGTCACCTCCCCCGACCCAGCCCCGGGGGCCTGCGGTGACGGGCGAGAGACACCCAGAGGAACGTGCGGCGAAGGGCCAGCAGCCTGAGGCCTGCGGAGCTGACAGCGCTCCCCAGCGCTCGCGGAGCTGCAGCCGCTCGGACAGACAGACAGACGCAGGGCCAGCAACACGGAGAGCCGGCACAGCGGGATCCGTGCGTGGGGGGCCCAGGGCCCAGCAAGGCTCAGGCTCGGCGCCCCCCTCCTCAGCAGGGGCCAGCGACCCACACCCCCGGGGTTCCCAGCCCAAATCAGACCTAATCGTGTGCGAACGGAAGGGGGCTTGGGCTCGAAGCAGAGTCTGAAGCCAGATTCACGGGGCAGTGTAGACATAGCCACGGCCCGAGACCTGCATGCTGCAATAACACGTTGACACCCAGGCCCGGGCTAAGCCTGGCTCGAGGAGCTCCTGTTTGCACCAGACGGGGCTTGCCAGCAGCGCTAGACCGGAGCAGCCCCGCGGGCAGACTCCCCGAGTGAAGGGCAGAAGAGCTGTACCCCGGTGCACAGTGGCACAGTACAGGGAGCACTCCCACAGCTCCGAAATGCAGCTGCTTCTGGGGAGTGTTAGGGCGTGAACAGCCAGCTGGGCTTCCACCGGTCCCCAGAGGGAGGTAAGCCATCCTGGCAGGGCTTTAATGCTGGTGCGGTCCCCCCCCCCTTCCCCGCCCCCAGAAGGGTGGCCCAGGGCAGGCACCGGCAGGGAGAGGTGCGGGGGATTTGCCCCGGGGAAGGGCAGTGGCCAATCGGAGCTGGGCCCCTTTGCCCCTGAGGTTACTTGAGGTTGTTTTGTCCAGCCCCCAGCAACAGCCAGGTTAATAATGGACCCTGGCAAACCGCAGCGTCAGGGGAACGGAGCCTGGCGCTTGCCAGCCAGGGGGCTGGGCCGGAAGGGACCCAGGGCGGGAGGGGGCCGTGCGCACGAGCCAGGAGGCAGGCGGGGGCTCCGCAGACAGCAGGGGACAGGGAGTCACTCCCTCCTCCCACCTAACGCCTCCGCCCCCCACGCGCAGGCTCCCACGCGTGCCCACCCCCCCACACGTATCCATCCCCTCAAGCTTGTCCATCCCCCACACGTGTCCATCCCTCCAGGCGTGTGCATCCCCCAGGCGTGTCCACCCCAACCCTTATCCACCCCTAAACCATATCCACCCCCCTACGTGTGTCCATCCCCCCACGCGTGTCCACTCCCACACGTGTCCATCTCCCATGCAAGTCCATTTCCCCCCCCGTGTGCCGGGTCCATGCATGCTAAGGCCCCCCCTCCCCACATGCACACTCCAATTGCACACAGGGTCCATTTCCACATGCACGCTCCCCAGCGGCAGCGGCACGGTGCTGCTGGGGGAGCAAGCCCCATGTGCCATTGCTGTGGGCTGTCATGCAGCTGCCGTGCCCCACCCCAGAGGTGGCTGCATTTCAGTGTTGCACAAAGCAGCCTCCATCTACAGAGAGATGCTCCAAGATAACACTCCAGAGACATAAGGTCCTGGCCCGGGTTCATCCTTCTCTCTCCTTGTCCTTCTCTTCCTGGCTCGCCCTGCTCCCCACCCCCCCGCCACCTCCTGCCGTTTTACTCTTGTCCGCTAATTGAGTGCCAACCCATTTGCCTTCCTGACAGTCCCCAGCCGCAGCCCAGCTGCCAGACCTGGGGCGGGAGCAAGGGAGGGGCCCGAGGGAGCGAAGTCCCCTTGTATCCGCGCAGACAGAGCTAGCCACAAAGGCAGAATGTGAGACGCGCCCGTGCACCCACCAACCGGCTAACCTGGCTCCTCTCTTCTTTCCATCCTAGGGCAGTCGCGTCCCACCCCAGAGGTGGCTGCATGACAGCGCTGGGTAAGCCGTGCCTGCGTGGGGTTGCTGTGGGCTGTTATACCGCTGCCACTTCCCACCCCAGAGGTGGCTGCATGACAGCGCTGGGTAAGCCGTGCCAGCGTGGGGTTGCTGTGGGCTGTTATACAGCTGCCGCGTCCCACCCCAGAGGTGGCTGCATGACAGCGCTGGGTAAGCCGTGCCGGTGGGGGGTTGCTGTGGGCTGTTATACCGCTGCCACGTCCCACCCCAGAGGTGGCTGCATGACAGCGCTGGGTAAGCCGTGCCTGCGTGGGGTTGCTGTGGGCTGTTATACCGCTGCCACGTCCCACCCCAGAGGTGGCTGCATGACAGCGCTGGGTAAGCCGTGCCTGCGTGGGGTTGCTGTGGGCTGTTATACCGCTGCCGCGTCCCACCCCAGAGGTGGCTGCATGACAGCGCTGGGTAAGCCGTGCCTGCGTGGGGTTGCTGTGGGCTGTTATACAGCTGCCGCGTCCCACCCCAGAGGTGGCTGCATGACAGCGCTGGGTAAGCTGTGCCTGCGTGGGGTTGCTGTGGGCTGTTATACCGCTGCCATGTCCCACCCCTGGAGGATCCTAGGGTCTGAGAGCTGCTTGGGCCGCTGCCCATTTGCTGAGCTGGGCTGAGACCTGCCAGACTTGCTCCAGCTAGCGCCACACAAGTCTGTGGTTCAAGCAACCGCCGCTGAGAACAGCGGGGACCCCGGGCGGGTTCTCTCCTGGGGCATGGATGGGAGACACCTGCCCAGACAGCTCCGGGAGGGGAGTGGGGTCTAGGGGCTAGCGCAGTGGGGGATGGGAGCCAGGACGCCTGGGTTCTTTCCCCAGCTCCGGGAGGGGAGTGGGGTCTAGGGGCTAGCGCAGTGGGGGATGGGAGCCAGGACGCCTGGGTTCTTTCCCCAGCTCCGGGAGGGGAGTGGGGTCTAGTGGCTAGCGCAGTGGGGGATGGGAGCCAGGACTCCTGGGTTGTATTCCCAGCTCATTCATGATGAGGCTGGGCAGGCCTCTTAGCCACTCTGTGCCTCGGTTTCCCCCATCTGATCAATGAGGAACCACTCCACAGGCTTAACCAGTCGGAGAGGGATCCCTGCAGTGACTCGCAGGGCCGTGGCGCTTTTCCCCCCCGCTCGCTGTCAGCAGACAGCCCAACCCAAGGGCTAGCCCTGACGTGTTGGCTCTCATTCGGCAGCTCCCGCCCGGGCGCCCCAGACACCAAGAGGGAGTGTCCCCCAAAACCTGTTCCACTCGGGCCTGCTCTGGCAGCCGGCCGCCCCTCCCCGCCACCCCCCGCAGGGCACGGAGCCAGGCCTCCCAGGCCGACTAATTACCTTGGATTTGCTCCTGCCTAGGGCCGGCAGCTGATCCCCTAACGGCTGCAACCTGTGGTGAGCGTGTGTGGCAGGAGCCCGGCCCAGGGAACCGAACCAGATTACGGGATCCAGCCCCGATTCCCCCTCCCTGCCTGGCCCCCGGGGCAGGGCTCGGCCGCGGAGGGGGCTTTTGAGGTTAGCTGCATCCCGCTCTCAGCTCAGCACCCTCCCCCTGCGTCGCCCAGCAAACAAACACCGGGGGGTCCCTGAGCCGAGAGAGAAGGAATTCCCCCCCCCCGCGCCCGCTTAAAGGAAGCGCAGTACCGCCCGCTGCCACGGATCCACGCAGGGGAGACAGAGAGCCAAGGTGCCCCCCAGAGACCAGGCCTCCAAGTGGGCAGGGGGGTGGGAGCCAGGACTCCTGGATTCTAACCTCTGCTCTGGGAGGGCAGCGGGACCCAGTGGTTACAGCAGGGGATGGTGGGGGGCCAGGACTCCTGGGTTCTACTCCCTGCTCTAGGAGGGCAGCAGGGTCCAGTGGTTACAGAAGGGGGGCCAGGACTCCTGGTTTCTTTCCCCTGCTCTGGGAGGGCAGCGGGACCCAGTGGTTACAGCTGGGGATGGTGGGGGGCCAGGACTCCTAGGTTCTTTCCCCTGCTCTGGGAGGGCAGCGGGACCCAGTGGTTACAGCAGGGGATGGCGGGGGGCCAGGACTCCTGGGTTCTTTCCCCTGCTCTGGGAGGGCAGTGGGACCCAGTGGTTACAGCAGGGAATGGTGGGGGGCCAGGACTCTACAGCATTAGAGGGACAATGGCATACTCTGTTTGCCTCTACCCCCCCGCCAGTGCTGCTATGGGCCCCCGGCACCCCCCCCCCAGGCATGAGCTCACTTTCCATGATCCATTGGGCACTTTGGCCTCGGCCGGGTGAACTCCCCTTGTGTGGCCTCTGGGACGTGGCCTGAGCCCCGACCAGCCAACGTCACGCCCCGAGGGCGGCTCGTTCTGGCCCTGGGCTGCATCGGGCCTTGAGGTCACCGCCCAGGAGGGAGCCCCGGGGAAAGCTCAGTCCCTCCAGCGCGGCCCTGCACCCTGCTCTCTGCCCCGCCAGCTCCGGAGCCCCCCAGCCCAGCGAACAGGTGCCTCAGACAGTCCGTCTCCACTTACGCTTGCTGCGGCTCTCCCCGGGGTGCGTGAGGGGGTCTCCGGGCGAGGGGTCCCCTCCCCCCGTCCAGCCGGCAGGCACTGCTAGGCCGGACTGCCGCCGCTCCACCGTCCGGCTCGCCAAGTCAGCAGCGCGGCATCGCCGACTCCTTCCCTCCTCCTGGCGCTGGCATGGAGCTGCCTTCCCTGGCGCGGCTCAGGTGGGGGGGCGGCTCGGGAGAGCTGGTTAGGCCGGTTTGGGCTCGGGTGAAAGGCAGAGGCAGGGAGATGGATTTCCCGGAGGTCGCTGGAGCGGTTCCGGGTCTGGAGGCCCTTGACAGCTCCCCGGCTCCCCCCCAGCCCGGGCCCCTGCCCGCGATCCTGGGTCTGGGCTAGAGCCGCTATCAGCTGAATTATTTACCAGCATTCCTGGGCCTGCCTTGCTCAGCTGCCTGCCTGCTCCGCCACCCGCCTGGCCGGTCGGAGCGCAGACCCCTACCCCGCTGCAAGGAGGCGCCGTCCCCCCAAGCCGGGCTGCCCTGCCAGCCCCCTGGGGGGCCTGCCACGACCAGCCGGGCCTGGCGCAGGGCGAGGGGCGCTCACAAGCCCTGGTGGGGGGTGCGGTTTGCCTGCGTGGGACAGGCTGAGAACCACTTTCCAAGGTAGTCTGCAGCCTCTGTCCAAGAGAGACCCGCACCCCACTCCAGAGCCTGCCAGGGACCAGGGTGCCCCTCGCCGCTGGCACTGCACTAGGAGGCCCATGCGGTCATCTCAGCTGGTCCCCGGCGCCCGCGGGAGACCCTGCCCTCCTAGGCAATTCTGGGGCGGCAGGTCTGGATAATTTTAGGTGGTGCCCAGAATAGGTCCAGTCCCCCCCCACACACATACCTGCCTAAGGCTCTGGGAGGGAGTTTGGGGACAGGAGGGGGTTTGGGGTGCAAGTGCTGGGCTGGGGCATGGAAGGGGTATGGGGTGCAGGCTTTGGGCTCGGGCAGGGGTTTGGGGTGCAGAGGGGAGTTTGGCATGCGGGCTGCAGGGTTGGGGTGCAGGCTCTGGGCTGGGGCATGTGGTTGAGATGAAAGGTGCAGGGTTGGGGTGTGGGAGGGGTGCAGGGTGCAGGCTGTGGTCTGGGGGATTGGGGTGCAGTAGGAAGTTTGGGGTGCAGGGTTGGGGTGTGGGAAGGATGCAGGGTGCAGGGAGGTGTGCAGGGTGCAGGCTGTGGTCTGGGGGATTGGGGTGCAGTAGGAAGTTTGGGATGCGGGGTGCAGGGTTGGGGTGCAGGGTGCAGGCTCTGGGCTGGGGATTGGGGTGCAGAAGGAGGTGTGGAGCTGGGGGCCGAGCCAGGGATATGGAGTTTGGGGTGCAGGCTTGCTTCCCCAGGGCTGGGGCGGGGCCAGAGAGGAGGACACCCCCGAGCCCTCTCCCCGCCAGCGGCTGCGAGCACTGGGCGAGGGGCCTCCCTCTTTTCCCCGTCTCCCTCCACCCTGGCAGGACACCCCAGCCCCCCAGGCAGCTGCTCAGGCGGTCCAGCCAGGATACACCCCCCCTTGGAGTTGCTTGGGGGAGGCTGGCAGGTGACTTCTCCCTCCAGCCCCCCAGCCTGCCCCCGGCACCCCCGCTGCGAGGCTGCAGGGCCTGCGGGGCAGGCAGGGAGTCTTGGGAAGGCGTGCAAGGCGTCAGGAAGGGCAGGGGAGAGACCCAGCCCCCAACCCTGGGGGGAGCCGGGCCCGGGGCCTGGAATATTCCTCTGAGCTGCCCGCAGCCGGGGTGGCCAGGGCTGCCGAGGGGGTTTCCTGCTGCACTGTCTGAGGCAGAGAAGAGACGACCCAGGCGAGCGTTAGCAGGGGCAGGAGAGCGGCTGGACGGAGCCCTAGACCTGGAGCCGCGTATGGGGCTTCGGGGGGGGGGGAGGGGCGAAGGATTTTTCCTGGGGACTCGGAGGGCTGTTTTGCATCACTCGGGTTAGTGACCCCTCCTTGCGCTGGAGCGTGGGCCGTGGGGAAAAGGCCCCGCGCAGCCTAGTTCTGGGCATCTCCGAGGGAAACTGGCTCTCCCCTGGCTGGGAGAGGGGAGTGGCCCCGTTCCAGGGCCCGTCTAGCCTGGGGTTCTGCCCACCCCCGATCACACTGCCGGATGCAGGTCTCTGAGAGATGCTTAGACATACAGAGGGACAGGTGTGTGCACGTACCCTCCCCCCCCCATGCACGCACTCCCGGACGGACGTACCCAGGCACCCCTCCTGTGTGCGTCCCACACACAGCCAGCTCCGGGCGGGGGTGACCCTTCCCTGAGTGATGACACCAGCGCACCCCTCTCAGGCCTCGTCCTCCCTGGCAACCTGCCCCACCCCTGTGAAAGAGGCCCCCGGGCACTTCAGTCCAGAACTTTGCTAGACCCTGAAAACCAGACACTGGGTTTACGGCTTATCCCAACAGCCCGTGAGCCCCAAAAGCAGGGCCCCGCTGCGGGTCTGGGGGCTGCCCGCCCCCCTCTCTGGAGTCTGCGTTGTTTTGCGGGCCCTGCGCTTTGCCTCACTGAAAAACGACTTGCCTGCCAAATCCAACACACGAATCCAAGCGTGTCACAGCCACTGCCACAGACACATGGCCAAGTCGCTCATTAGCACCTGAAATAAATCAGTTGGAACAGGAATTGTGTCCAGGTGGCACCTCCATAAACCAGGACTCTCTGGTCTGGGGCCCGGGAGCCTGGTGTGATGTAGGGGCGGGTGGGGTGGGAAGCCCAGCTCAATGCAGGTTGGGAGCTGGACATACAACTCAGCTGGGCTGTGGGGGTGGGGGGGAGGGGCGGGGCAGACCATGTTCCCTCTAATCTTTGCCATCCATGTGCGGATTTTTCCCATCCATGTGCAGAATAAATTTTATTATGTGCACTGAGACACGTGCAAATGTGCACCACCCACAGGAACATAAAGCTAGCTGAGGGTGCTCTGCTAAGCAGCAGGGTGGCTTTGGACTCTCCTGAGCGGCTGCCCAAGCGCCCAGCTTACAGGGAGCGCTGGCGGGGGAGCCGATAAGGCTGGCGCTCTGGGCTGCGGAGGAGGGTGGGAAGTGCCACACATGACCCAGCTGGGCTGCTGGGGGAGCCAGGAAGCCCAGTGGAGGGGGCTGGGCAGGGGATGGAACCGGCAGCAGGGGAGCCAGAAATGACCCCCGCCACGGTCCAACAAAATCCCTCATCCGGGACAGGCAGGTCCCGAGGGCGCTAGACTAGGAGGATGAACCAAGTCACGGTCAGGGTGACGTTAGCTGGGGCTGAAGTGCCTGGAGCATTTTATGGCGCCTGCTGTAAAACTCGGCATATAGTGAGATGAGTCGATGCCCGGCCTGGAAGACCTCTGGGCCCCCTGCCTGGGAACCTCTGGGTCCCCTGCCTGGGTACCTCTGGGCCCCCTGCCTGGGAACCTCTGGGTCCCCTGCCTGGAAGACCTCTGGGCCCCTCTGGCTGGGAACCTCTGGGCCCCCTGCCTGGGTACCTCTGGGCCCCTCTGGCTGGGAACCTCTGGGCCCCCTGCCTGGGTACCTCTGGGCCCCCTGCCTGGGTACCTCTGGGCCCCTCTGGCTGGGAACCTCTGGGCCCCCTGCCTGGGAACCTCTGGGCCCCTCTGGCTGGGAACCTCTGGGAACCTCTCCCCCCCACTTGCAGAAAGCCCACAGCAGACTGGGAATGCATCACGCAGCCATCAGCCTGTTCTGCTCATTCCCCCTGGCTCCAGCCAGTGTCGGCCGACAGGACACGGGGCTCGTTGGGCTGTGGGGCTGACCCAGCCTGGCCGCTCTTAGCTTCACAAAACTCCCCCCGGGTTCTCCCCGCTTCCCCCAGGACTAAAGCCGTGTTGCCTGGTCCCCTCTGGGGACCGATCCCTCAAAGTACACGCGGCTGAAAAGCCGTTCTCCCCGCGGCTGGCTGGGATGCTCGGAGCATGGGTCCCAGCCCCCGAGAAGAGCCTATGTCCCTCCACAGCACATGCTGGTCCAATACAACGTGTTCTCTCACCCCCCTGGGGTCTCTGGGGCCAGCTCCTCCCACACCCACTTCCACCTCGCAGCCACCAGGTGGCGCCCCGTGCCACTCCCCCGCTCCCACCCCCCAGGCCTTCCCAAAACCTCCCAGCCCGTTTTCATTCACCAAAGGGGCGGCTGGACACCCAGGCGCCCCCACTGGGGTGCAGGGAGGGACAGGCCCACGGGGGCCGTGGCGCCGATAAACCCGGCGCTGGACTCAGCTTTCCTTTAGGCCTCAAAGAAATTTTTGTCCAGGCTCAGGCTCAGCCCTGGGGCTGGGTTCCCTGGCACGTGTGACAAAGCCGCCCCACGCACCCCTTTCCGTGGCAGGGTAGGGAGTGGAGGCAGAGCCGCTCCCAGGGAATGCTCCTGCCTGGCTTCCGCCATGAGCCTGCGGAACTCTCTGCCGCTGGATGGTGGGGGGGCCCAAGAACCCAAGCCCACCTGGCTAAGGGAGGGCCCGGAGGTAGAACAGTTTGGGCTAATGAAAAGAGTTAAAAATGCCATGGGCTTTGGGGGGGCTTAAGGCGGGGAGGGGAAGGGGGCAGAATATCCCACTCCTGCCTGCTGGGAAAGGGGTGTTTTGTGCCTGTCTCTGCAGAACCTGGCTTTGGCCACCATTGGGGGTGGGATGCTCAGCTGGGGGGCTTGGCTCTGGCTGTGGGTGGGTGCGTCTGTGCACCCAGAGATTGAATCACTCAGAGCTGGAAGCCCCTCGGAGTCCTCTTAAAAAGCCTCCCCCCTCAGCCCCTGGTTCTAGCCCCCGCGTCCGTGATCCAGCTGAGCTTGGGGGGGGCTGCGATCTCTCGTGGCCGGCACGGATGGGCAGGCCCGCCCCCCCCGGCCCTGCACGCCAATCCTGTCTGCTCCAGCCCCAGAAATTGCAACACCCACAAAACAATAGGGTCACCATGCAGACCCCAACCCTGGGGCAACCCTGCCTGGCCTGTGCTCAGCAGATGGATCCAGTCCCTGCCAGGCCACCGAGCCGGGCTGTGCAAAGCCTCTGTGCCTGATCTGAATTAGCCAAGTCCTTGAGCGTCCTCTAATCCAGTGTAAACAGCTGGGGGGGGGGTACTTCGCGCTGATGACCCCCCCCGCTCCATCCTGGCCTGGCCGGGCAAGACTCCAGCTCCAGCCCCTCCCCCTGCACACCTGGATCACATGCCCTGCTGGATACATACTCGTCCAAAGTCAGCGCAAGGTGAGTGCCAGGGGGTGCCTGCCCCAGGGCCGGGGGGTGGGAGGGCAGCTGGAGTGATGGGGCTGAAAGGCAGGGCTGACTAAACTTGAAGGTTCTTAGAGGGCTCACCATGTAGCCTGGATGTGGGTCATGGCACCCAGTATTCCATAGGGGGCACCCCCAATTCCCTGGGGGGATCCCAAAGTCAGCCACTCCCCTTTTATACTCTCCTCCCTGGGATGCAGCAGCCTTGTTTGACCTAATCCCACCCCAGAATGGTAACGCCCAAAGGCCCAGAACCAAGAGGAGGGCCCCCCCATCTGAGATCAGGGCCCCCACTATGCCAGGCGCTGCACAGACCCGGCTGAGATCTGGGCCCCATTGTGCCCCCGGGCGCTACTCAGACGCTGGCTGAGATTGGGGTCGCACTGACCGCTAGTGGGAACCTGCCCTGCTGAGCTAATGATCTGAATTGGCAAGGCTGACAAAGGAAGCGTTGTTCTGCCCCGGCACAGATGGAGAAACTGAGGCATGGTGCGGCTGTGTGGCATACCCCAGGTCACGCAGAAATAGAACCCAGGTGTCCTGCATCCCGGCTGAGCACTGGAACCACAAAGTCCCCCTGCCCGCTCAGCTTTTGGCTCTGGGTGCCATCCATGGGTCATGTGCCCCATACCTGCCCAGCTCCCAAATGCTGGGACCGCTCTCTGTGTGCGGGGGAAGGGGAGGCTGATTGGACAGATGTTCCAGGAGTCAGTGGCTGTGTGCCCCCCCCCCCCCGCAGGCTGAGACCAGACAACTTGTTACATATAACCCACGCTCAGAACTGTACAGCCAGGCTAGCGAAGGGGAGACCCTGGCCCCGGGGACCAGCCAGCGATTCAATTGGGCAGCGGCATTGGCAGTGCTGGGCAGCTACTTAGAAGTCCCTGAAGGAGCATTGAGAATGAAGGGAACTCCGGGCTATGCCAGCCCTGGCCTCTCCCAGCAGGGGGCGCTGCGCGGAGCAGGGCAGGAGAGCTGACTGGGGAGCTCCCAGCCTCTCCCAGCAGGGGGCGCTGCGCGGAGCAGGGCAGGAGAGCTGACTGGGGAGCTCCCGGCCTCTCCCAGCAGGGGGCGCTGCGCGGAGCAGGGCAGGAGAGCTGACTGGGGAGCTCCCGGCCTCTCCCAGCAGGGGGCGCTGCGCGGAGCAGGGCAGGAGAGCTGACTGGGGAGCTCCCGGCCTCTCCCAGCAGGGGGCGCTGCGCGGAGCAGGGCAGGAGAGCTGGCTCAGTGGGAGCTCCCGGCCTCTCCCAGCAGGGGGCGCTGCGGGGAGCAGGGCAGGGGAGCTGACTGGGGAGCTCCCGGCCTCTCCCAGCAGGGGGCGCTGCGGGGAGCGGGGCAGGAGAGCTGACTGGGGAGCTCCCGGCCTCTCCCAGCAGGGGGCGCTGCGGGGAGCAGGGCAGGAGAGCTGACTGGGGAGCTCCCGGCCTCTCCCAGCAAGGGGCGCTGCGGGGAGCAGGGCAGGGGAGCTGACTGGGGAGCTCCCGGCCTCTCCCAGCAGGGGGCGCTGCGGGGAGCGGGGCAGGGGAGCTGACTGGGGAGCTCCCGGCCTCTCCCAGCAGGGGGCGCTGCGGGGAGCGGGGCAGGGGAGCTGACTGGGGAGCTCCCGGCCTCTCCCAGCAGGGGGCGCTGCGGGGAGCGGGGCAGGAGAGCTGACTGGGGAGCTCCCGGCCTCTCCCAGCAAGGGGCGCTGTGGGGAGCAGGGCAGGAGAGCTGACTGGGGAGCTCCCGGCCTCTCCCAGCAGGGGGCGCTGCGCGGAGCAGGGCAGGAGAGCTGGCTCAGTGGGAGCTCCCGGCCTCTCCCAGCAGGGGGTGCTGCGCGGAGCAGGGCAGGAGAGCTGACTGGGGAGCTCCCGGCCTCTCCCAGCAGGGGGCGCTGCGGGGAGCAGGGCAGGAGAGCTGACTGGGGAGCTCCCGGCCTCTCCCAGCAGGGGGCGCTGCGCGGAGCAGGGCAGGTGTATTCCCAGCCTCGGAGGATGCTGGTCCCTTCGCATGCCAGCCCGGCCTGGCACAGGGTTAATATTTACTGTGGTCCCGTGGTGAGTGGCTGTGTGTGTTGGGGGGGCCCGGGGGCCGCTGCGGTGCGCTGGACGACCAGATCGGCGCTGGCAGATTAGCAGAGCGCGTGCCATTGGCTCAGCAGCCAGGGATAAATCGCCGGGACTCCAGGCCCCGGGGACCTTCCGGGTGCAGCTGGCCGGGGTGTGCGGCTCGGGCCAGGGAGGGGCTGGCACTGGGAAACGGGGACCCCCCCCCAACCCGGAGAAACGTGAGTGAGCATCTGGGGTATCAGGCAAGGCGCAGGAGTTAATCCTCTCCTGGGGTCATGGGGGGGGCTGGGCAGGCTGACGCGTATGGGGGGGCATTTTAGGAATATCCCTCAGTCTGGCTCACAGCTCGGCCTGTGTCACTCCGTCAGCCTCCACTACTTGCCCGGGTCAAGGTACCATTTGTCCCCGCATCCTTAGGCCCCCCAGGAGCGGGCACCCACACGGGGGCTGGGGGGGAAGCGATGACCTGGCATTGCTCCGTAGCGATTGCCCACGGGGGACAGCTGGGCAGCGGATGCCGGGGGCAGGGAGGGGGTGATCAGAACTCACCAGCTGCCCAGACGCTACGGCAGATGGGCACAGGGATCTTGTTCTGCCCCACGACGGGGATCTGAACCTGTGCTCTGCCCTAGCCCGTCCAGGTGCCTGGGTAATTAACGCTAGAAGGACGCCACCCCGCCTCCACTGTGATAGTGCCAGGCAGCCGCCAGCAGCGGGCGCCTTCACCTGGTGTGCCTCCCTCCTCAGGGTGACCCTGGCACAGCGGAAAATCCCCCAGCCAAGGAACCGAACTCCAGGGAGGAGTTTGAGAGTCTCGGGTTTCTCCCGGCCCCTTAAACTGCCCCTCCCAGGCTCCGCTCAGCTGGGACCCCAGCCCCCCGTGTCTGCCCTGACCCTGGCATCTCTTCCTGCTCTAGGTCTCGCTGGAGAGTCCCTGCCTGGCCCTCATGACGTCAGAGGCTGGATCCACCACTGGCCCGTGCCCAGATGGGGAGGGGATGGATGTCCCCGGGAAGGGGCACTTGCCGGGGGAGGGCAGCGCTGCCCCCCTTGTCACACAAGAGAGGGAGCCTCCGGCACCTGAACCCCACGGTGCCCCTGGCCATGGACCGTCCCCTGACACCTCAGGGCAGGAGGGCATCTGGGTCGATCACTGTGGCACCTGCCCAGCTCCCCTGGCACAGCGGGAGCCTGCTGACCCCCCAGGCAGTCCCGGGGCCACCCCCGTCTCGGAGTCGCCTCCAGCAGCCGACGCCGTCAGCCAAGCAGCCCCCGGGGAGCCGGAGCTGAGCGCCCGCTTGGAGCAGGGCTGCCGGGAGAGCGCTGAGGCGATGGGCATGGACCAGGGCCGGGAGAAGGCCCCCAGCCTGCCTGGGGGCGAGTCGCCAGCTGCTGGGCCCTGGGCAGAGCAGCCAGTGCAGGAGTCCGCAAATGAACCCCGGCCAGCTGGGGAAGAGGGTGGCCCAGTGCTGGGCAGCCTTGGTGCCCGGGGGAGCCAGGATGCCAGCTGTCCACCGGAGCCGGCTGGCACGCTGGTGCCCGGGGGACCCTGGCCAGCGCCGGGGGACCTCGCCCCTTGCAGCCAGCAGGGGGCAGCAGGCGCCAGGCCTGTGGCGGTGCCAAGGTCTCCCGTGGCAACTGGCGACTCCTGTGGGCCTGCCCACCTGGCGTGCGACAGCAGCTGGGAGCCGGGGGGCGGGGTCGGCCCGAGGGAGGGACCGGCCGGCCGCTCGGCAGGTGGAGCGGGCGACAACAATAAACCCCGGGGTGAGGTCGGAGCCGGGGCTGTGCTGGAATCCGAGCCCAGCGAGGTGCCAGCCAGCGCTGCCGGGCCCCGGGAGAGTTTGCCCCGGGGAGACAGTGCCAGGAAACCAGACGGTGCCCAGGAACCAGACGGTGCCCCGGAAGACGGTGCCCGAGAGCCAGACGGTGCCAGGGACCCAGACGGTGCCCAGGAAGCAGACGGTGCCAGGGCCCCAGACGGTATCAGGGACCCAAACGGTGCCCAGGAACCAGACGGTGCCCGAGAGCCAGACGGTGCCAGGGACCCAGACGGTGCCCAGGAAGCAGACGGTGCCAGGGCCCCAGACGGTATCAGGGACCCAAACGGTGCCCAGGAACCAGACGGTGCCCAGGAAGACGGTGCCCGAGAACCAGACAGTGCCAGGGACCCAGACGGTGCCCAGGAAGCAGACGGTGCCAGGGCCCCAGACGGTATCAGGGACCCAAACGGTGCCCAGGAACCAGACGGTGCCCCGGAAGACGGTGCCCAAGAGCCAGACGGTGCCAGGGACCCAGACGGTGCCCAGGAAGCAGACGGTGCCAGGGCCCCAGACGGTATCAGGGACCCAAACGGTGCCCAGGAACCAGACGGTGCCCCGGAAGACGGTGCCCAAGAGCCAGACGGTGCCAGGGACCCAGATGGTGCCGAAGATCTGGGCAGTGCTGTAGGTCCAGCTGGTGCCGAAGTCCCAGCTGATCTCAGGGATCCGATTGGGCCTGAAGATCCGGCCGGTGCGCAAGAGGCAGCTGGGGCTACGGATCTGACCGGCGAGGAGCTGGCCGGTCCCAGCGACCCCGCCAGGGGCACAGGCCCAGCCGGCGCACCAACCAGTGCCGGAGACCCCGTGGGGGCCACGGATCCCGGAGCAGCCTCGGTGCGGCGGGGGGGGCGCATGGAGAACGGCGGCCCCTCCGGCGAGAGCGGAGCCCCTCTGGCCACCCCCCCAGAGGCCCCGCAGCCGGGTGGCGAGACCCCCGTGGAGAGGGAGATCCGCCTGCACCAGGAGCGGGAGGAGAGCCTGCGGCGGCAGCGGGGTCTGGCCAGCCCACGGGGCAGCCAGGAGTTCGTGGAGCTGCGGATGAAGCCCATCCTGAGCCAGGCCCAGCTGCCCGCCCAGCTGCCCAAGGAGAAGGAGCGCCAGTGGGCCGGGGCGCAGATGCAGCGGGAGATCCAGCGGGAGCGGCTCCGGGAGGACGCCCTGGTGCAGCAGGGCAAGGTGCGGGGGGCCTACGACCGGGGCACCCCCCAGGAGCTGCAGGAGAAGAAGCTGATCTTCGAGCAGCAGCCCAGCCCCGAGCCGCCCTCTCCCAGGAAGCCGGCCCGGCTCTGCCGCGGCACCAGCATGGAGACCCCCCTGGATCGGGGCCCCCGCGGACCGGCCTTCGCCGAGGCCAATGGCCCAGCCCACGTGATCATCCTGGAGCCCGGCACCCTGCTGCGCCCCAGCCCCGGGCAGGCCCCCCCGGAGCGGAGCCCCTCGGGCCAGGCCAGCCCCTTCCGCCTGCGCTCCTGCAGCCCCCAGGCCCGGCTGGAGCTGGAGGTGCAAGAGGCCCAGGAAAGAGAGCAGGAGCTGCAGCGCCTTCGGCGCAACCTCTACGGCTTGGCCCTGCCCTGGGGTGCCCCGCGGGCGGCCGAGGAGGAGGAGCCGCCCCCCCGCCGGCCGGGTAAGGGGGCGCACCGGGGTCTGCACAGTAGGGGGGGGCGGATGGAGGACGGCAGTGTCGGTGAGGGGTCAGAGCAGTGGGCCTAGGACCAGCGTTCCCTCTGAGTTTTTCCATCGATGTGTGGAATGAATTTTGTTCTGTGCACCTGGCATGTGTGGCTGTGCACCACCAGGAGAAACACAGGCTGCCAGCGGTGGGCGCTCTGCCAATCAGCTGGGTCGCCCCTGAATCTCTCCTGGGCGGCCAGCCAGTTGCTCGGCTCACAGGGAACGCTGCCCAGGGACTCGTGGGTTCTTTCCCTGGGCCTGACTTGGTGCCAAGAAGTGGGGGGTGGGACACAGGAAGCCTGGGCTCTCTGTGTGGCTCCAGGCAGGAACAGGGCCTGGTGATGAGAATGGAGGCCCAAGAGCCAGGACTCCTGGGTCCTATGCCCAGCTGTCCTATGCTATGACTCCCTGTGGGACCAGCACCCTGTGCCTCAGTTTCCCCTTCTGTAACATGCCCCGAATGACACTGAGGGGCATTGGGAAGAGGCACTAGGGCAGGAAGCTGTTCCCACGGGGTGCATGTGGCCTCCCGCCCTGGCTCAGCCCTGCCCAGGTCTAACAGCAGCTCATCAGCTGATTTGGGGAGGGGGCCAACAGGGCTGTTGTGCCAGCCCAAGACAAACCGGGTGGGCCCACTACAGATGGCACGTGCCAAGCCTGGGGCCTGGGCAGGGAAGCAGCCACCGTACATGGGGAGGGGGATTGGGATCCCTTTTGTGCCCCCGGGGTGTCGCCTTGGGCCAGTGGGGGGGCAACAAGCACCCAGATTTCCCCCTGTTGCTCCCTGCGAGGCTCCCGCAGGGCTGACGCAGGGATAGCAAAGAGTCACCCCAGGGCACGACCCCTCTGGCTGTCCCAGGGGCGGACACGGTTTGGAAGAGGCTGCTGATGCGGGAGGTAGCATGGGGGGGCACGGGGAGGATCCCGGGGTCCAGGAGGCTGGGGACACCCGGGGGGCAGTGGAGAGGCTGGTGCATCCCACATGGGGGGTGGGGCCTTTATCCCCCCTGAAATGCTCTGCCCCGTCTCAGCCGCACATCTGGGAGTGCACCCGGCCTGCGTCCGTCCTGGTGGGTATATTGGTGCTGGATCGGGGGGGGGGGGCTGCCGCACCCCCTGGCTTGCCGGGCCTGGCATTAGAAACGGGGGCTGCAGTTTGGTTCAGTGGCTCTCAGCCGCCCCCCCCCAACTGGTTCCAGTGCCCCATGGCGTGGAGGGGGGGGCACCTCTGTGCAGCTCGGCCTTCCCAGGGCCAGGGTGAAGGGCTCCCCAGGCAGAGGGGGCCAGGATCCAGCCGCCCGCCCTCCCCCACCACGCCGGAGGCTGGGCCCTGCCAGCGCTGCGCCATGTGTACCCAGCGGGCGGTGGCTGCGTGGGGACCAGGCGAAGCGCCGGAGCAGCTCATGGGAGGGAGGCGGGGCAGGGGCCGACCTTTGGCAGAACGTAAGGGAAAGCGCTCGGCAGGGGGAGGGGTTGGTGGGGATCTGCCGGGAGCCTGGGGTTTATGTGGGGGGGGAAGTTCGGTTTATTTCTGGAAGTCGGGGCCCGGAGCTGAATTGTCCAAGAGCCTGCAGAAGCCACAGCCAAGTTCAGCCCCTCCCCCCATTGTGCTGGGGGGGGCTGCATGGACCCCCCCAAACTGCAGCTGGGCCCCCCTTGTCCCGGGGGCTGCCAGCAGAGCCCAATCCTCTCCCTCCAGCAGAGATCAGGGCCCCAGTGTGCCAGGCACCATGCAGGCACCCAATGGGAGACAGGCCCTGCCCCGTAGGGCTCAGGCTAAAGAGGGAGGGGAAACTGAGGCAGGGAGGGCAGAAGTGTGTCAGTGAGAGTCTGGAGCAGAGCCCGGGGTCCTGAATTTGGGTCTGGTGTCCTAGCCACTAGGCCAGCCTGCCTAGAGGCAGCGTCTGCGCAAGCCTGGGCCAGCGCCACCCCAGGTTTCAGCTCGGTCCTGTCCCTTCCCTGGGCGTGAGGAGGGGCAGAGGGAAACTGAAGCTGAGTCTCGCGGGAGCCGGCAGTGTTTCCAAGGTGGGGGGGGTGCAGGGCTGGGGGGCCGGGAGCCCCATTGCTCAGGCTGCCACGGAGGGAGCCCACGGAGTCTGACCCTCTGTCCTCCTTGCAGAGCGGCCGTCCTGCGGGAAGCTCGAAGTGACCTGGCCTCCGCCGGCCTCTGCCGAGAGCCCCCAGGAGAACGGGCTGGACCAGGTAACTGCCCCCCCACCCCCACCCCTTGCCCCATTGTCCCAGTCTCTGCCGGGCCGGGCCTTGCTCCTGTGGTGAACTCAGCTGGCCAAGGACAGGCATCAACACGCGTGTGGGACACATGTGAAGGCGGCACCACAGGCAAGAGCCCACAGAGGTGCATGGGACATGGCACCTGCCCGGCCACGGACACATGCTCCAACACGCAGTTACACGCAAGAGCCCAGCTGTCGGGCGACCCTGCCCTAACGGCCACAGGCCCCTGGCTGCTTTGGGCTCTGTCGCCCGCAGGCAGACAAGACGCAGCACCACCATGTGGGCACGGCACACAGACACGCGTGGTTCCCCCCCCGCAGCCACGCCCTGACGCGCACGACTCCCCCTGAAACGCTGCAGCACCCCTGCCCAGAACATGGACACGCACAAACCCACACTTACTCCGACACCCGCCTGCCCCCCCGGTCACACAACGTTCGCCACAGACATGCCTGGGCACACGTGATCACACGCAACTGCCATCCCCTCTCCTGGTGCCCCGGTCCCTGTCATCCTCCCCTTGCAGGGGAAGACTGAGGGTTGGATGCCTGTTTTGTCCGGGAAAGGCCTCTCCTCTTCTGCCATGTGTCTTCTGCCTTGGTTCTCCTCGGTCGCTGACCCTCTCCCGTCCCCGCCACAGGTGCAGAAAAGCCCCCGGAGCCTTCGCCAGAAAAACGCCTTAATCCAGCGGTGGGAAACAGGAGCCATCTGCAACCAAGAGAGCCCGGAGTAGGGAGCAGCCCTCAGGAGGGAAGGGCGAGAAGATGTGGGAGGTGGGAAACACCCAACCCCCAGTTGATCCTTCTGGGATCCCACTGCTGGAACCATCAGGAGCCCTTCCCATCCACCTGATTGGACAAAGCTTTAATGCGTGTGACCACCCAGCCCGGTTTGATTGGGTGAGGAACTACTTCACTCTGTCTCCTCCCACCCCAGCTTTCTCCATGGACCAATCAGGAGAGACCTAGGTGAAAAGCATTGTAGTTGCTGATTATTTTTTAGAGCACACCGAATCCCAAATTAAAGGGATTTTGGAATCCATGGAACGACATAGCCTTTAACACTCCACTCTAGGTGCTGATCTGAGCTATTCTGGCATGACTCCGGAGTCACTCAAATGGACTGACTCCGGAGTCACACCAGTGTAAATGCAATCAGAACCTGGTTCTCTATTATACTAAACCACAGTCGAGCTCATAAAACATGTGGATCAGAATCACCATCACTTTGAACTCTGGGTTGGGGGACAGGGATTATTATTATTATTACTACGGCCCCAGGATGCCTGGGTTCTAGGCCCAGCTCTGCCACAGATTTCCTATGTGGCTTTGTGCAAGTCATTTCACCGCTCGGTGCCTCACTTTTAACACAGTGGGGTGATCGTGCACCCATAGCAGAAACTATGAATATTTGGCCAAAGAATAACTTCTTCGCTCCCAAACATAGAAAGCCTCAGATGGTCCCCTCTCCAGAGTCAGTCGCTTCTGAAACAAGCTAACGGCAGATTGTGCCTAGGCATGAAATTATCTCGGGACAAAGTGCTGGGGCATTTTAGGCGAAAAGGCTTTGAGAAACAGAATGAATAAAAGAAAGTGAAAGCGCCGCGAGGCCTGATTTCCTGCTGTGATAAGGCCAAGCGGCCCAGCGTCACGGTGGGCAAGGTTTTGAGGGCACAGCGGGGCCGCCAGGTTGTGTTTGCCCACGCTGATTCTCCAATTAATTCATTGACCAGAGTGTGGGGGGATGGGACTGAAGGAGGCGGCTTACCAGTGGCGAAACTCCCTGTGATTTCAATGGGAGTTTTGCCTGGGTGAGGACAGACGGGACCAAGGGGGGACGGGGGCGGGGGTACCCGGTGGGAGAAGCTGGGAGGCTCCATCCCAGGTACCGCTCTGGGGACTCTGTAGCCACTTGGGATCTGGCGGGCATAAAGGGCCAGCTGCCAGCCAGTTTGGGCAAACCTAGGGATGCCCTCAGTAGGGGGCCACAGACTCCCCTCCCCCATGCCCTGGGGCTCCGTCCCACCCAGGGCTCCAGACCCTGGGCCCATTTTCATTGGCTGCACTTCCCGGCCCTTCGTCCGTGGGCGAGTCCCTGCCTCAGTTTCCCTGTTCTGACAAAGAGGGCTGGGATCCCACGTGGGGAGCGACCGGCTGTTGTCCCTTCCAGGCACCAAAGTCCTGAGGCCGGGCTGATTACTCAAGAACCTGAACAAGGATGGGAACAGCCTTGGACCAGGAGGAAGGGACGGGGAAGGGAGGGCGGATCCCGGCGGGGTGTAGACCAGCAGTGCTGCCTTGGAGTCCCAGGGCAGAGGGACCACGGCTTCGCTCCACAGAGACTGAGAAAGGAGCCCCACGTGCCGAATATACTCACAGATAAGCCGAGGCTGTTTAACGTGGGGGGTGGGGGGTCTCAAATCATGCTCCCTGTAAGCTGAGTGCTTGGGCAGCCACCCAGGAGAGATTCAGGCGCCGCCCAGCTGATTAGGAGATCGCTCACAGAACGTGTCTCTACTGGTGGTGCACATCCGCACAGGCCTCGGCGCACACAACAAAATTTATTCCACACATGGATGGAAGACGTTAGAGGGGGCAATGATTTCAAGCCTTATCTCCAAGGCTGGCTTACACGTGGGTCACTGCTGGCAAACAGTGGGCCCACGTGGGCCGTGCCCAACCGGCTGGCTGGCACCAAACCTGAGATGGGTCACTGGCCCTGCTGTTGCACTGGGCACAGCTGGTGCCTCCCGGATCCCACTGCGCCCTGGGCCACAGAGGAGTCCTGTTCTCCCCACTGGCCTCCAGCGGTGTTGGGCTTGGGGGGGGGGCCCGGTGAGAGCAGCCCAGGTCGGGTCGGGGGGAGTCTCCCATACTCCAAGCCATGAGCCCGGGAGCAGGGAGGGGGCCCCGCGAGCCGCATACAGCCCTGACCTGTGGCTTGCCAGCACCGCGCCATGTAGAGCAGAGATGGATGGTAAAATCCCAGCCTTCCCTGCCGTGGCCTGGGGGAAGGGGCAGAGAGGGGGCAGGAAATCATCTGGACATTCATAGGGTTGGGGGGAGGCTTCTTCGGCTCCATATTGGGGGCCCTTTGGACTGAAAAAATTGCCCCTGGACAGCCACCTTCTGGACTCTGTGGGGGAGCCAGCGGGCAAGTCCCACCAGGCTGTGACTCAGACCAGTGCCCCAGTGCACCCGAGATCAGGGCCCCATCAGGCCGGGCGCTGCCCAGATCCCAGCGGAGCTCAGGGCCCCGCTGTGCCCCGGGCACTGCCCAGACCCCACCCAAGATCAGAGCCCCCCATGGCACCTGCCGCACCAGGGTGGGGGAAGGGCGAGCCCTGGCCCCCGTGTGTGAATCCTGTTTGGGGGGAGCTTGCACGGTGCCGGGGGGCCGGGGGCAGGGCTCGCCAGCCTGCCAGGGCCATGCCTGTGGGGGCTGGGGCTGGGAACGCTGAATGGGCCCTTTGTTTCTTTTCCTGTCGAGATAAAAAAGTTCCGGAAGAAATGGAGCTGGGAGAGTGGGATAGGAGCCATCCCTAATCAGCCTGTGAACAAACAGGCGGGGGGGAGGAGAATGCAGGGCCAGAGCTCGAGGTCTAACCACTAGAGCCCGCTTCCTTCCCAGCAAAGGGGAGAGAACCCAGGAGTCCTGATTCCCCACTCTAACCACTAGACCCCGCTCTCCCTTCCAGGGGGGAGCCCAAGCTGAAGCAGTGGCTACCTCATAACACTTCCCACAGTAAATGGGGAGGGAACCAGGATGGCTCGGGGCTGTTGCCAGCCCAGAAAGGGGACTGAGGGTAAGTGGACAGGGAGCCTGGATGCCCAGCTTCTCTTCCCAGCTCTGGGAGGGGAGTGGGGCCCAGTGGTCGGAGCAGGGGCAGGCCGCCCGGCTTCTCTCCCCAGCTCTAGGAGGGGAGTGGGGCCTAGTGGTCGGAGCAGGGGCAGGCCGCCCGGCTTTTCTCCCCAGCTCTGGGAGGGGAGTGGGGCCTAGTGGTCGGATCAGGGGCTGGGAGCCCAGACTCCTCAGTTCCATGTGTGCATTTTAAGGTGGGAAGGGGCTTCTCTGGCTGCCACAATATCGGACCCCAGCGGTTGTCTGGGCCCCAGGTAAGGGCGGGGCCTGGGGCGACTCAGCTGAGAAATGCGTCTCGCTGGTTATGGCGCCCGGCGCAGCGCTGCCCCAGCTCCTGCCTCCATGGGACCCCAGAGAGCAGCTGCTCTGGCCCTGGGCACTGCTGCGGAGCCTGCCAGTGGGCCAACCCCCACCCTGCATCCCCTGGGGGGAGGCAGCCGGGGCCCTGCTGAGTCAGTGCCCAGGGAGTGCCGGGAGGGAGCCGCTCCAGCTCCGTGACTCACAGGGTGACCGGGACGCGCCCGGTGGGAACCAGAGCTCAGCAGTGACCTGTGGCAACCACAGCATCTCGCTCCTCCCGCCTGGCATTTCCCGGCCCAGGGACCCGATCCTCAGGTGTCTGAGTGCCACGGCGCAGTTCACGGGCGGGCGGGGGCGGCTTTGGTCCCATGGACACCAGTAGAATCCTGGCTTCCAGGCCAACGGCGCTAACTGCTAGACCCCACTCCCCTCCCTGAGCCAGTGACAGAACCCAGGAGTCCTGGCTCCCAGCTCTAACCACTAGACCCTGCTTCCCTCCCCGAGCCGATGACAGAACCCAGGAGTCCTGGTCTCCAGGCCCCTTGCTCTAAGCACTAGCCCCCACTCCCCAGCGCATTCTCCTGCCTGCTCTGGCACCTGGCGGAGTCCTTCACCCTGCACTCCCCCCAGCTCCGTGCCGCAGGGGCACCCTCCCACACCAGGGCACAGAGAATTACAGTTACATTCAGGAGCGCCCTATCTCGGTTCCCAACCTCCTCGGGATGGGACTGCAGGCAGGGGAGGAGGCCAGCTGATAACACTTTTCCCTGCAGTTACATCTTGGATGGACGGGTTCGGCTCCCGGGGCCCTTCCTGGGAGACTGGGGAAGCTTTTGACCCCAGCTACACAGGGGAAACTGAGGCTCTTTCACGGGCACACGGGAGGAGTGTAAAATAGAATCCCGGGGTGGAGTCCTGATCCCCTTCCCCCCGGCTGTAACCACTAGACCCCATTCCCCTCCCAGAGCCAGGAGAGAACCCAGGAGGCCAGGTTCCCTACACTTCCTCTGCTCTAACTACTAGACCTCGCTACCTAGGGCAGGAGTGTGGGATACAACAGTTAAATCCCCAAACGAACCCTGGATTCAAAGCCCCTCACCCCATCTTTACTCTGTATAGAAATCCCTAAACTTTAGCTACACCCCTACAGCAGGGAAAGACCATGGAGCTCAGAGGGAGCGGGGTCTAGTGGTGAGAGTAGGGTACAAGCACTCAGGACTCCACACAGTGTGCTGCAGCGGTCAAAAAGGCACATAGAATGCTAGGAATTATTAAGAAAGGGATAGAAAATAAGACCCAGAATATCTTACTGCCCCTGTATAAAACTATGGTACGCCCACATCTTGAATACTGTGTACAGATGTGGTCTCCTCACCTCAAAAAAGATATTTTGGCCTTGGAAAGGGTTCAGAAAAGGGCAACTAAAATGATTAGGGGTTTGGAACGGGTCCCATATGAAGAGAGGCTAAAGCGACTGGGACTTTTCAGTTTGGAAAAGAGGAGACTGAGGGGGGATATGATAGAGGTCTATAAAATCATGAGTGGTGTGGAGAGGGTGAATAAAGAAAAGTTATTCATTACTTCCCATAATATAAGGACTAGAGGACACCAAATGAAATTAATGGGTAGCAGGTTTAAAACTAATAAGCGAAAGTTCTTCTTCACACAGTGCACGGTCAACCTGTGGAACTCCTTGCCAGAGGAGGCTGTGAAGGCTAGGACTATAACAGAGTTTAAAGAGAAGCTGGATAAATTCATGGAGGTTAGGTCCATAAAAGGCTATTAGCCAGGGGATAGAAATGGTGTCCCTGGCCTCTGTTTGTCAAAGGCTGGAGAAGGATGGCACGAGACAAATTGCTTGATCACTGTCTTCGGTCCATCCCCTCTGGGGCACCTGGTGCTGGCCACTGTCGGCAGACAGGCTACTGGGCTAGATGGACCTTTGGTCTGACCCAGTACGGCCTTTCTTATGTTCCTATGGCTCCTGGGTTCTAGGTAGGACTGTGGGCTCTTGCGGGAGAACCGGGCGTGTTGTTGGGGGTTGCTAGCTGAAGCATCCCTGCAATCTAATCACTGCCAGGTTTCACCCTCTGTTATCACCCCTGGGGTGTGGGCCCTGGGTGGGGACAGGCACACGCCACCACTTAAACCCTCATCGATCCTGCTGCCCTTCCCAAATGCCAGCACCTGGCCTGCCTCACCCCAGAGAGCCCAGGTTTAGACTGTCCTCCAGCTCCCCTCCCCAGGGGGCTGGTTCTCCCCCAGCCTGGGGCACAGCCCTCCTCAAACTCTTTGGGGTCCCTGGGTCTTTTGAGTTGGGCAGGTCTCAGCCCACTTCCTACAGGGGCTCTTGTGCCTGCAGCATCAGCCACCACAGCCCCAAAGCTGTGGGGGCGCCGGGGCTGGCGAGAGAGACAGGATGGGGAGACTCCACCCGGGTCCCCCAACTTCTAGCTGCCTGGCTAGTCTTGGCCCCTTGCTGCCCCCGTGTGGTGTGTGCGAGGGCTGCAGGCTCGGCCAGGCTCCCCCCTGTGCCATGCAGAACATGGGGTGTAAAACCAAGGTGGGCACCAGAGACCCGGAGATGAGGGACCAGCTTGGCACAGGGCTGGCAGACACCGGCAGGCAGCAACAGCCTCTGCCAGGGCCCCAAGGAATCATCTCTCTGTCTCACTTCCTCCAGCACCCCTGGGCACGGGGTCCCCCTTTTAGAGGTGGACAGAGGAGTGGTTTGGAACTGAGAGTCAGGACTGCTGGTTCCATCCCCAGGGCTGGGAGGGGAGTGGGGTCTAATGGTTAGAGCTGGGTAGGGGCTGGGAGGCAGGACTCCTGGGCTGCACCCCCAGCTTTGGGAGGGGCGGGTGTGCTCAGCAGCTGTGTCCTGGTCACACAACAACCCCACAGCAAAAACATGGAGGAGTCTGGTGGCACCGGACACACTGATTTGGGCATCGGCGGCCGTGGCTGGAGGCCACTTGGGCAGGCGCCTCTGTCAGCCCATGCGCTGCTGCCCCAATCCCCCATCCGTCCCTAAGACGCCTCCTCGTTCTTGCTGAAACAGACTAACACTGCGGCCCCTCCAGAATGTGTCACAGCACAAAGCGAGGCCCCCACACTGGGTCACAGTCATTGTGTGCGTGTCGGGCGAGAGCCCAGGAGTTCTGGCTCCCCGCCCCCAGCTCAAACCACTAGACCCCACTGCTTCCCAGACCAAAGGGGGGAGAACCAGGGAGTCCTGGCTCTCTGCCCCCCCACTCTAACCACTACATCCAGCTCCTCTCCCGGAGCTCGGGAGAGAACCCAGGACTTTTGGCTCCCTCTGCTCTAACTATTACACCCCATTGCCCTCCCAGACCAAGAGAGAGGACCCAGGAGTCCTGGCTCCCCTCCTCCCTTCACCAGGGGCCGCCCGGGAGCTGGAACTACAGCCCCCAGCAAGCCCCGCGCCGCGCCGCCCCGCGCCATGCCTGCTGGGAGTTGTAGTCCCCAGCGGGGAGGCTCGGATCACATGACTTTCACAGGCTCCGCCTTCAGGGAGCAGGTTTTGTGCGTCACTTCCGGGTCGCGGGGGCAGGGCTGGCACGAGGAGATGCTGCGGAGAATAGCAGTGAGGGGGGGGGCAGGACGCCTGGGTCCCCTCCCGGCGGGGAGGCAGTGGGGTCTAGTGGTTAGAGCCGGGAGTGCGAGTCATTGGTGGGCTGGGCTGGTGCGGCCCCTGCCGTGGGCTCTGGGGCAGCGGGGCGGGGCGGGGCGGGGGGGGCTGGGGCAGGAGTGCGGGGGCGGCAGTTCACCCTCCCCTAACCCGCCGGTCTCTGTCCCCAGGGTGCCCTCCGGCCCGGCTGCCAGGCAGCGACCCTGCGCCGGAGCCTCCACCGATCGCCTGCGAGCCACATCCCGCTCATCCCCATCGTGGTGGAGCAGACGGTGAGCTGGGCCGGTCCCCGACATGCAGCCTCCCCCCCCCCCCCCGCTCTGCCAGTGCCCCTCGCTCCCGACCCGCAGCCCCCCCCAGCCTGGCACAGCCCCCCCCCCCAGCTCTGCCCGTGCCCCTCACTCCCGACCCCCAGCCCCCCCCCCCAGCCTGGCACAGCCCCCCCCCCAGCTCTGCCCGTGCCCCTCACTCCCGACCCCCAGCCCCCCCCCCAGCCTGGCACAGCCCCCCCCCCCCAGCTCTGCCCGTGCCCCTCACTCCCGACCCCCAGCCCCCCCAGCCTGGCACAGCTCCCCCCCCAGTTCTGCCGGTGCCCCTCACTCCTGACCCGCAGCCCCCCCCAGCCTGGCACAGCCCCCCCCCCCAGCTCTGCCCGTGCCCCTCACTCCCGACCCCCAGCCCCCCCCCAGCCTGGCACAGCCATGCTGGTGCCCCTCACTCCTGACCCACCCCCCCCCCCCAGCTCTGCCGGTGCCCCTCACTCCTGACCTGCAGCCTGGCACACGCTCCCCCCCCTCCCCCCGCCAGCCATGCTGGTGCCCCTCACTCCTGACCCACACCCCCCCCCCCAGCTCTGCTGGTGCCTCTCACTCCCGACCCGCAGCCCCCGCCAGCCTGGCACAGCTCCCCCCCCAGTTCTGCCGGTGCCTCTCACTCCCGACCCGCAGCCCCCGCCAGCCTGGCAACCCCCCCAGCTCTGCCAGTGCCCCTCACTCCCAACCCCCTGCTCACCCTGCTCTGGACTCCCCACCCACAGCCCTCTCTGCTGGGCTGAGCTGTTAACTTTGTCTAGGGCTGAACTGAGCCCCATTTCCAGGGCTCCCACATGCGATTCTGAATCCTGCTCCCTCCCCAGGGGCCCAGCTCCCCCCCGCCCCCTGCCGGGGTGCTGGCAGTGTTAACCCCCCCGTGTGTGTTGCAGGGCCGTGGCGAGAGGGCCTACGACATTTATTCCCGGCTGCTGCGGGAGAGGATCATATGCGTCATGGGGCCAGTGAGTGTTCGCAGCTGCTCCTGGCCCAGCCGCCCCTGAGCCCACCTGGAGAGAGAGAGCATGGGTCCCCCTGTGTCTAACGGGAGTGGGGGCAGCCATGGGACCTCCCACCATGTGTGCCCGCTACTCCGATGTGCTGCTGGGCCAGATCCCCCCCCCCCCACACACACACACTAGACATCCCTTCACTGGGCTGTCAGATCAATGGGCCCTGCTACCTTTGTACCCCCACCTCTCTGTGCCAATGATGGACTGGACCAATGGGCATGGGAAGAGGTGTGCCATGCCACAGAGTGGTGAGGTGTGGCTTGAGCTGGCAGAATTCCTTCCTGACCTCTGCCAGCCACGTGCCCTGAAGCATGAGGCTGGCTCAGCCTGACCTTTCTTTCTTTGAGCCATGGGAGTTAATGGTCGTGAAATGATTCAGCCTTGTCACAAAGCCCAACCTGCCCCAGCTGCCGCCTTTGCCTCCCAGAGGCCCTGCAGCAAGGAGTTCCCCTAGTCACTGCCACTCTCTCCACCCTCTGCAGATCGATGACGGGGTGGCCAGCCTGGTCATTGCCCAGCTGCTCTTCCTGCAGTCAGAGAGCAACAAGAAGCCGATCCACATGTACATCAACAGCCCCGGTGAGTGGGAGCCCAGCCAGCGAGCGCCACCCTGAGACCAGCCCGTCATTCCCTGCAGCACCCCTGGAGGCAGAGGCTGGGACTGCGACTGGAGCAGCCGGAACTGGGGCCCCGCTCCCTCCAACCCACCCCGCGGAGACCCTCGCCCTTGCCTGCCGTCACTCTAAGGTTCTCCCTCCAGGTGGGGCCGTGACCTCGGGGCTGGCCATCTACGACACCATGCAGTACATCCTCAACCCCATCTGCACCTGGTGCGTGGGGCAGGCGGCCAGCATGGGGTCGCTGCTCCTGGCTGCCGGCTCCCAGGGCATGAGGCACTCCCTGCCCAATTCCCGCATCATGATCCACCAGCCTTCGGGAGGGGCACGAGTGAGTCAGGGTGTTGATCTCCCCCTTGGGGCAGGGTGGGTGGCACCCAGGGAGGGTGTCTTTAGCAGCAGGATCAACAGTAGCCCCTGGGAGGGGGAGTTTCCACGCTGCTGGGGGCCACCACTGTTCCCTCAAGTTTTTCCACCCGTGTGCAGAATAAATTTTGTCACGCTCACTGAGGCATGTGCGGATGTGCACCACCAATAGAAACAGATGCTGGAGGCTGTGGGCCTCTAGTAATCAACTGGGCGGCATTGCACTCAGCTTACAGGGAACACTGGGGCCACCCCAGCAGGCAATGACCAGCCCTATCGTGGAGGAGGCTGAGGACTGATTGGACCGGGGGTGGAATTCCCCTCTGCCAGCTGGTACTGGGGGAGGGAACCTTTCACCCTAAGGTCACCGCTCCCGAGTGGCTGGAGACCCTTGTTCCTTCCTGTCCCACGTGGGGAGCGAGTTTGGCTCTGCTCTGTCCTGCAGCGGGACTAGTTGGTCGGTGGGGGGCAGCTCCGGGAAGCCAGGCTGCCCCTCATGCTGGTTCCCCGCAGGGCCAAGCCACGGACATCGCGATCCAAGCTGAGGAGATTCTGACACTGAAGAAGCAAATCAACAGGCTGTACGCCAAGCACACCAAACAGGCCCTGGAGGTGATCGGTGAGCGGCCCCCGCTTTGGGGGGGCCCCACCTGCTCCCCGAAATCTCCCAGCCACCGGGTGGGGTGGGCAGAGGAGAGGGCAGCTCTCTTGGGGGATGATGGGGGAGGGGAAAACAGGGGCTTTCCAAAACATCTCCACTCCGTGGGTGAAATGGGAAGGGGTGGGGGCCCCGTCACCAGGGCCCCATATTTCTGCCAGGGGGCCTAGATCCAGCTACCCCCCCCCCCCCACTTGTGGGGAGGTCAGAGTTCAGATCCTGAAGGCAGGGGAAACAGCTCTCATGCTTCAGGGGATCAGCTGGTTGTAACCCCAGGGGTCAGGAAGGAACCTGGATCTGCAGGGACGCTGTAGGCCACACCGATGGAGTTTAGCGCCAGTCATGCCAGCGGGGCTAGAACCCCCTGCCTTTAGTGTGGGAGCTCCAGTGGCGGCTGCAGTGTTAAGGCTTTTACCCCCGCTCCCCGGGTCAGCCACTAGAGGGCGACGTGCCCAGCGCTCACCCTGGGGCACCCCTCACCTTCCCCTCTGCTCTTCTCCTGCAGAGTCCGCCATGGAGCGGGATCGCTACATGAGCCCCATGGAAGCCCAGGAGTTCGGGATCTTGGACAAGGTGCTGGTCCAGCCTCCGCACGACGGGGAGGACGAGCCGGAGCTGGTCCAGAAAGAGCCTCCCCCGCCCTCCTCCTCTTCCTCGGCTGAGCCCTGAAAGCCCCTGGGCTGGGAGCCCAAGGCAGCGACTGGACCGTTCGAGCCAGGAGGGAGGAAGCTGGAAGAGACCAACCCCAGATGCAGAGGGGCGGGGGCAGCACGGCCCCATTCTGGGGCTACCACCCCTGTTTGATGGACAGATGCAAGAGGAATCCCCCTCTCCCCACTGGGCACCCCCTTTGCTTCCCTGGCCAGATGCGTTGGTCTGAGGTGGGGTGTGTCTGGCAGCGGCTGATCGTTTTTGGTCCTTTTGGGCCACAAGAACACGCTCCCTCTCCCGGTGTAGAGTCGTTAGCTGAATGATTGTTACGAAATTAAACTTGCCAGGCTGTTCTCACTCTGGGGGCTCCTTTCCCTTGGGACGTCAGCAGGGGAAAACGTGAGAGACAAACATTTTGTGTGTGTGTGTGTGTGTGTGTCTTTTTCAGCCTCTCCATGTTCTGGTCCCCTTGTGTGTCTCAGAGCAGCCTCTGGGCCGCTCTGACTTGAGCTCTTCTTCCCAGCCACCCGCAGGGAGTGAGACTAGCCCACTGCTGGGTGCTTTGCCCCCCTGCGCCCCAACAGCGGCGGCAGGCCTGGCTCGGGAGTGGTTCTCAACAGGCCTTTGCTGACCAGCCTGTGTGTGGTTGGTGCAGGACCGTTTGTGGGAGGGTTGCAGCAGCCACTTCTGGGGTGGAGCGCAGCAGCTGTTTAACAGCGCACAGCAACATCCCACAAAGGTCTGGTGCACTCGGGAAGGCAGATGGAAGTTGTGCTGAAGGTGGGGGGCGGTGTTATGTGGACTCTGTGGATTTCATGGGATCTTCTGCAGGGCGGGACTCAATTTTATGTCCTGGATGTAGCCCAGTGCCCCCTAGCGCCATCCTAGGGCACTGGGATCTGCACTGATTGACAGGGACCCACCTCCTTCCCAAGCCCTGTGGGCAGAGCACCTCACACTGAGCCCCTGTCACCGCGACCCCCCCTCCCCTCCACCCCAGTACCCTGCCTGGGCAGCAGAAACAGCTGTGCCTGGCAGGAGACCCAGCTCTGCTCCAGTAGCTCCCAGGAACTGTCCAAGCCGGGAGCTCTGGCGGAGAATAATGCTGCTGCTTTGCACACAGGAAAGGGTGGAGAATGTGTGTGTGTCTCTGTAGCTGTATGTACAGTCTTACGGCCACCCCTATACATCCTGTGTTTCCATATATGCTCCCTTACATTCCTCTCCTCTCTGCATGCACATGTATCTATCCTGTAGAGCTGGAGCATAGCCATGGAGGGCCTCCTGGGGTTGGAGCCTGGGGCTTGTCCTGCTCCAGCTGGGGAGCAGGGGTCAGGCTGCCGGCTCATCCCACTCAGCCTGCCCTGTGGTCTGGCCAGGGAGTGGGTTTGGGGATGGGGGCTTGCAAGCCCTGGATCTTCGCTCCCCTGTGGAGCAGGACACACCCCTCTTGCCCCAACCCTGCTCTCCAGTGGGTGTGTCAGGTGGATGGAGAAGAGCAAGCGCCTGGCCCCGTTCTCCAACTGAGTGGGGTGGGCAGTGCATGTGGGGGGGGGTGGTATTTCTTTAGCCTCTCTTTTGGCTGGAGCCCCTGGCCAGACTGTCTATTGCCCCCATGGGACAGAGGCGGCCCCATGTCTCCTACCCCCGCCCTCAGGCCCAGGGTAGCTCAGTCTGCCTACCCCACTGTTACAGCCACAACCCCTGCCCCTGCATCGCTCCTCATCTACAGCCTCATTTTCCCCCCCCCCCCATCCGCCTCCAGCCGCGCCACCTCCCTCCACGTGAGCTTACAGCCGCGACAACTACAATTCCCATCATGCCTCTCGGCCTAGCCCCGCCTCCCCTGCTCAACCCTGACTAGCCCGGCTGCCTTCTCATCCAATGGAAAGCCAGAAGGCCGGGCGGCCTGGCCAATGGGAGAGGCGCTGGGGGGCGGGCGGTTTGAAAGGGGCCCTGGGGAGGGAGGGGCTTTGGTTTGCTCGCACAGTGAGAGCAGCTGGGCTGGGGGAGGGGGTATTGGTGGCTTGAGCTGGTGGAGATGGCAATGCGGGGGGAGGGGGTTGAGGTCTGGATTGTGGGGGGGGCTGGGAATGGGGGAGTGAGGCTGGATTGTGGGGGGTGCTGGGGTTGGATTTTAGGGGGAGCTGGGATGGAGGTGGGAGCAGGGGGCTGGATTGTTGGGGGTTGTGGGGAGTTGGGCTGGATTGGGAGGTTGGGGGAGCTGGACTGCAGGTGGGTATTGGGAGGTGGGTATTGGGGGCTGGGTTGTGGGGGGCTGGGCTGCAGGTGAGGGTTGTGGGGGCTGGGCTGCAGGTGAGGGTTGTGGGGGGGCTGGGTTGTGGGGGCTGGGGAGCTGGGCTGCAGGTGGGTATTGGGGGCTGGGTTGTGGGGGGCTGGGCTGCAGGTGAGGGTTGTGGGGGGGCTGGGCTGCAGGTGAGGGTTGTGGGGGGGCTGGGTTGTGGGGGGCTGGGGGAGCTGGGCTGCAGGTGGGTATTGGGGGCTGGGTTGTGGGGGGCTGGGCTGCAGGTGAGGGTTGTGGGGGGGGTTGGGTTGTGGGGGGCTGGGGGAGCTGGGCTGCAGGTTGGGGCTGGGTTGTGGGGAGCTGGGGTGGGTTCAGAAGGTTGGGGGAGCTGGGCTGGGGCTGGAAAGGGGGCTGTATGCGCTGGCTGTCTCTGGGTGCCATGTCTCGGTTGTGCTGCGGTGTCTGGGGTTCGGAGCCCCTGGAGGGAGCAGCACTGGGTTAGGAGCCCTGTGGGTAGCGGCACCAGCGCGCCCTTGGGGTCGGGGTGGGGGAACCTGAGCCCCCATTTTCCCTGCCAATCTAGGGTGATTTTGGAGCTTCTCTCCCCTTTCCTCTCAGTTCTCATTTGCCTGCAGTGGGAGCCCTGGAGAACCTGGGGTGCGTGCGGGCCTGGGAGGCAGAGCTGTCACCAGGTAACGGAGGCTGGCTGTGGGGCATACTGAGGGTGGGGGGCCCTCCAGCCCAGCCAGAGCAGCCCTATTAAGTCAGTTAACCACAATGGGACATGACCTGAGCTCTGAGTCAGCTGGCAACAGAACTCCGGTGACCTGCCTTGCTAGTGACAGGGAGACCCCCCCCCGCCAGTCCCCCTGCTCTAACCACTGCACCCCTGGAAGCTCAGGCTTTCAGGCCAGACAAACCTCTCGGTGGAGGTAAGGCCGGGGGGCATTTCCCCATGTGGCAGAGGGTCTGTAGGCACCTGGCTCTGAGCAGGGAGTGATTAGGTAGGAGCAGCTGGTTCCATGTGAGCACCAAGCCCTGGGTGGCAGTGTGGCACAGTGCTTAGAGGAAGGGCTTAGGTGTGAGGTTCCTGGCGGTTTCTCTCTGCCTGGCTAGGCTTAAAGCAGCGTCATTCAATGGTTACAGTGTTGAGCAGGGAGCCAGGGCTCCTGGGATTTATGCCCAGCCCCTGGAGGAACGTGGGGTCCAGTGGTTAGAGCAGGGAGAGGTTGGGAGCCAGGGCTCCTGGGTTCTGTGCCCGGTCCCTGGAGGCATATGGGGTCCAATGGTTAGAGCCAGGGATGGGGTGGGGCTGAGCCAGGACTCCTTGGTTCTATGCCCAGCGGTGTCCCTCACTGATGCTCCCTTGGGCCAGTTGCTTCACCCCCATGCTTCCTGTTGGTGCCCAGATGTCACAGTTGTGCTCTTCCCCCTCCCCCTGCAGGGACTGGGGATTTAATGGCCATGGATGTCCCAGAGCTGGGCATCCCGCCTGTAGGGGGGGCTGGCTGGGCGGAGCTCGCTGGTCCCCTGGAGCTGCCAGACGGGGTGGCTGAGCTGAGCGGGACTTTCTGCTGGACCAGCAACCCTGAGCGCTTCATCTCGGCCCTCAGTGAGGCAGGTGCTGGGGGGGGTACAGATCCCTGCGGGCCCTTGGTGGGCCGGGGGGGGGGGGGGGCGGGGTCAGGGACTGGAGCCAAGTGGGCATGAGGAAGGGGAGGGGGTGGAGCTGGGGGGGGGGTGCAAACTGTGGCTGTGACTGCCCAGGGGTGGGGGCGGGGCTGAGGGAGTGGGTGGGGCTAATTGCCCAGGACTTCATCAGGATCCCAGCCCTGACATGACCCCCCCCCCCCCCACCCCATGTCTGGTCCTGCAGGAGGTGACGGCGCTGGGGCTGGCCCCACTCCAGGGAGAGGGGGGCTTGGACCTCCTGGCCCTAGTGAACGGCACCTCAGCCCTGCTGCAGCTCTACCGGGAGGCCTCAGCCAAGCTGGGCACCTTGGAGGCTGCGGAGCTGAGGCGGGCTGGTGAGCTTGACTATCTGAGGGGCCGGCAAAGCAAGCTCAAGGTGGGTGAGGGCTGGGGGGAGCTGGGGTTTGCACTGGGGCAGAGCACAGAGCCCATCTAGCCTAGCCCCCGGCAGCCCTCCCCCGGAGACATGCCTGTCTCATGCCCCTTCTCTGCCGGTGGCAGATGCCAGCTGGTTCGGCCGAAGGGACCCGTTGCCCTGGGCCGTCACCCCCCAACAGCCCAGTGCAGATTTTGGTGGCAGTGGGACCCACCCGATTCCTTCCGGACCCCTTGCATTGTTGTCACCGTGTGCCCTGAGCCTTGGCCTGGGCCACCCCTCTCTTAGCCGGCATGGCCACGGGGCAGGACGCTACTCAGGCAGGCTGCTTTCCTGTGGCAGAGAGTTCCACAGGTTGACCGTGGGCAGGAGAGGAGCGTGTTGGGGTGGGGCAAAGGGGGACGGTCCTGGCTGAGCCAGTGGTGGCTTCCCCAGGGAAGAGGTGGAGGCTTTGCCCACGAGTGGGCCCATCCCAGACAGACCCTGCCCTGCAGAGCGGGTTAGCTGCTGCTCCACATGCTGGAACTGGCTTCCCTGCTTCCAGGGCCCCAGCGGGCTTGGTAGCGCCTGCCTCCAGATGCTGCCCGTCCAGCTTCACGGCCTCTCTCCCTACGCCAGGCGCAGGTGGAGGCCTGCGAGCGAGAGATCGCAGCCGTGCAGGGCAAGGAGCAGCAGCTGCAGAGCGAGAACAAGGAGCTGCTGGCCCTGCTGAAGCGGGAGAAGGACGAGGTGAGGGGGCCCGGGACCGGGGGGCTCTGCCAAATCCCATGGCGACTTCCCAGCCCCTCCTGTCCCAGCCCCCGGCCGAGGGGGGTGCAGGAACCGGCAGACTGGATCAAACCCATCTCCCAGTTCTGATGGAGGCAGGAGGGGGGATAGAAACACCACAGAACAGTTAGGGGTGCTCTGCTCCCCACCCAACTCCCCATCCTGACCCCACCGGCATGGGCCAAGCTCTGTGCATTAACTGTCGGTATCCAGATCGCCATCCAGTCCTGCTTGGGATCTTGCTGAGTTCTCAGCCTCAGTGGCTTCATGTGGCAGGCAGTTCCACCGGCTCATGGCATATAACGAGCTGGGGTGCAGCTGGAAGGCGCTGGAGCCATAGGGGACAGTGGGGCTGGTGCAGGTGTTGGGCCACCCCCACCCTCCACGTGCCTTGGGGAGCAACCCTCCCCTTGCTGGCTGTTCTCCGCCCCCCTTCCCCTCCCCCAGCAATCCTGCCTCCCTACAGCCAGCCCACCCATGGCCAACACCCACCCACCTGGGGCATGGCTGAAGTGCTGGCCAGCAGACACCTGGCATAGATGATGGAAGTGAGGGTCCAGCTGACGGTCAAACCAAGCGCTGGGCAGTTCCTTGTACCCCTCCAGAAGGGAGGGGGGCTGCCCCAGTTTGATCCGTACCTTGGGGTGCCCAGCAGGTGGTGAAGCTCCTGGCCACCCTCGCCAGCCGTGGGGTGCAGCACCGCCATGAACTGAGGAGGAAGGAGCAGGAGCTCAGCCGGCTGAAGGAAAAGATGAGCCAGCAATTGGTGGAGAAGAGGGACCGGCGTGCGAGTGAGTGGGAAGTGCCAGAGAGAGTCGGGGTGGGGGGGGGGCCACGTTCCCCTGTGGGTATGGCTTGTGCCTCCTACATACCCGCTGCAGTTCCCATCGGCTTCAGGCTTCTCCACGTGCTGCGTTCTCTGTGGCTGTTAAACAGCTGCCATGCTCCACCCCAGAGGTGGCTGCATTTCAGTGGTGGGGCCCTGGTTCCGGGGGGATCCCTGGGGCTCCTTCCTGCTGGAGGCAAAAGATTTCCGCACAAAGGAGTGGTGGCACGGTCCAGTAGCTAGAGAAGGGGACTCTAAGGAGTTCTGCTGTGGAGGGATTGAGGCCTAGTGGTTAGAGCGGGGTGGGGGTGGGGGTGAGGTTTCTAAGAGTCCCATCTGTGCTCTCTCCAGGCCTGGAGATTCTCAATAGCCTGGGCCGGGCCGACGGCAGAAGAGCAACCTGGAAAACGGGAAAGTCGCTTGGCAAGTAAGAGATGCGCTCTTCCCCCCGCCCCCGCTGGGTGTGCCGGGGCAGGAGTGGCAGTGCCCTAGGGGGTGTCACAGGGCTGGGTCTGAGCCCTGCGGGCGGGGAGGGGGGTTCCCCTCGGCGGTGCTCAGGGAGGATGATGGGTGCATAGGCCGGGTGGCTCTGAGTGGTGGGTGGGAATTGGGGGGTGGGGGGCCCTGTGGGGCTGTGCCTGAGGGGGCCAGTGGAGAGGAGGGGCTGGGAGGGTGGAGGAGGCCGGAGGTGACTCGTGGTAGTGCTCAGACATGCTTAGGGCGCCCCCACGTTCCCCCGCCCTCCTGGGTGGCCCTCCCCACTCCCCCTCCCCCGCAAGCCCCAGTGGGAGCAGTGGAGGTGTCCTGCAGGGCAGGGCATGTTGGGGGGTGTTTGGGGGCAGGGGATTTCAAGGGGTGGGTGTTGGGGGGCGGGGATTGGGCCTGGGTGCTGGGGTAAGGGTCTGGGGGGCAGGGGGTGTTTGGGGGCTGGATGGCTGAGATGGGGCTCTGGTGTGTCTGGGAGGTGCCAGGGGGCAAATGTCTGGGGTGGGGCCCTGGAGGTGTCGGGGTGGGAGTTTTGGGTGGGGCTTTCGGGGCAGGGTGTGGGGGGAGCAGGTGTCTGGGATGTTGGGGATGTCAAGGGGTGGGTGGTAGCTAGGCTCTGGGGGCATTGGTGGGGGCAGGGGCTGGCAACGCTGTGGGGTGGGGCTCTGGGGGTGGCTGGTGCATTGCTCCCCTGGCTGGCAGGAAGGAGGAGGAGATGTTCTGCTCCCTGCTGGTGGGGCATTGGGGGGTGGGGGCTCTGGGGGCGTTGGGGAGCAAGGGCTGGCGGGGCTCTGGTGGGGCGGGGGCAGGCGGCGCTCTGGGGGTGGCTGGTGCATTGCTCCCCCGGCTGGCAGGAAGGAGGAGGAGATGTTCCGCTCCCTGCTGGTGGGGTATTGGGGGGTAGGGGCTCTGGGGTGGGACTCTGGGGGTGTTGGAGAGCAAGGGCTGGTGGGGCAGGGGTGGGTGGCACTCTGGGGGTGGCTGGTGCATTGCTCCCCTGGCTGGCAGGAAGGAGGAGGAGATGTTCCGGTCCCTGCTGGTGGTGCATTGGGGGGTGGGGGCTCTGGGGGCGTTGGGGAGCAAGGGCTGGTGGGGCTCTGGTGGGGCGGGCGGCGCTCTGGGGGTGGCTGGTGCATTGCTCCCCCGGCCGGCAGGAAGGAGGAGGAGATGTTCCGCTCCCTGCTGGCGGCCCAGGAGAAGCAGCTGCAGGAGCTAATGCTGGAGAAAGTGGCGCTGAAACAGCTGCTGGCCCAGCTGTGCCAGGACATGGGGGCCCTGCTGGGCGAGGATGGCGGCGCTGCCCAGGTGAGCTCTGCCTGCCGGGGGCACTGGGGGGGCTGCTGCCTCTCCGGCCGCTCACCCGCTGTCCTGCTGCACGCAGGGGGCCCAAGGGCAGCCGGGGACCGGCCCGTCCGACGGGATGGGGGAGCAGCTGACGCACAGTGTCCGGGAGAAATGGTGCAGCCTCAAGAGCCACGTGGAAAGTCTGGGCAGTCAGGGTAGGACCCTCCCCCGGTCCTGACCTCATCCCGGGTCCCCCAGCAGCAACCTCAGCCCTGATGTGCCAGGCTGGGCATGTTACCCCCATGGTCACCTCTCCCCAGTGCACCCCACCCCTGCCCTGGACAACCGGCCCGTGCCCTCCCCAGCATACAACCCCCCCACTGCTGTCCCCGAATCCTGCCCTAGACCTCCCCCCCCAACATACCTCTGTGGGGCTCCCCTCGTGACCTCTGTCCCTGCCCTAAAGCCCCCCAGGCCCTATACTGAGGGAGTCCTGGCTCCCAGCCCCACTCCCGCTCTAACCACTAGACCCCATGTTCCTCCAGGGGCTGGGCTTAGAACCCAGGAGTCCTGGCTCCCAGCCCCACTCCTGCTCTAACCACTAGAAGGGGATTCACTCCAGGGTGCCTCCCCCAGTGACCCCCATCCCCACTCTCCTCCCCACTGGGCTGAGAAGTGGGGCTCGCCTGCCTGTTCATTGTCCGGAGCCCGCAGCCATATCCTGGCGCTGCTCTGGGAGCCCAGACCCCCTCCGACTCCACCCTCCCAGTCCCACCCTCTGGGGCTCAGGGACCCACGAGCCCTCGTGCTGTCCTTCCAGCAGCGGCTGCTGGCTCCCAGGGTCCCGAGGGCGAGGCCCACACCCTCCGCGGGACGGACCATGACAAGGAGATCCTGAAGCTGAAAGCGGAGCTGGAGGAAAGCCAGCGCCTGGTGGCCTTGCAGCAGCAGTGTTTCCAGGTGAGCACCCTCGGAGCGGTCCCCGGGCTTCCCCGCAGGATCACACGTGGCCGCATCCTGTGCGGTGCTGGGGGCCGTCCTACCCACCTGCTGCTGGGCCCCGGCCTCCAGTTCTGGAGTGTAACTCTCCAAGAGCCCGGTCATCTTGACCTCTGAGGACAGGACAAGCAGCAATGGGCTTAAACCGCAGCAAGGGAGGTTTAGGTTGGACATTAGGAAAAAGTTCCTGCCTGTCAGGGTGGTGAAACACTGGAACAAATTGCCCAGGGGGGTTGTGGAATCTCCATCGCTGGGGATATTTAAGAGCAGGTTAGATAAATGTCTATCAGGGATGATCTAGACAGTGCTGGGTCCTGCCATGAGGGCAGGGGACTGGACTCGATGACCTCTCGAGGTCCCTGCCAGTTCTAGTGTTCCATGAAGAGGATGGGGGCCCACAGGAGAGGGAGTGGAGAGGAGCCACAAGCGGCTGGCAGGTGAAGCCAGACCAGCTCGGACTAGAAACCAGGGGGAGGCGGTTAGCAGGGCGGGGACTTGGCCACTGGCCCAGTTTGCCAGGGCTTCAGCACTGGAAGAGCCTGGCTCTGGTTCCAATGGGAACTTGTTCAGGGAAGTGGCCTAAGCTAACACAAACGAGCCACAAACCAGTGAGACAAAACAGGCTGCTCTCTGGGCCAGGGAGGTACAACTAAGCCCCACCCTGTCTGCTAAGGAAAGTCTCTTCCCCTCCCTTCGCCTCCCCCCCCCTCCAGGGGGCTCCTGGCCGGCAGGGCAAAGCAGCTGTCACATCCACCACGCTCTTGCTGCTGCTTCCTTCCCAGAATGTTGGGAATCACTAAACAAGGGCGAGTGAATAAGACCAAACATCTTATTGCCGCTCTTCAAATCTGTGGGGCGCCCATGGCGTGAATCCTGCGTGGAGATGCGGTCGCCTCCTCTCCAAAAAGATCTCTTGGCATTGGAAAAGGTTCAGAAAATGGGCAACAAAAATGATGAGGGGTTTGGAACGGCTGCCACATGAGGAAAGATTTAAAAAACTGGGACATTTCAGCTTAGAAAAGAGGAGACTAAGGGGGGATATGGTGGAGGGCCGTAATATCATGACTGGTGTGGGGAAAGTGAATAAGGAAAAGTTATTTACTCACTCCCATCACATAAGAACTAGGGGTCACCAAATGAAATGAACAGGCAGCAGGTTTAAAACAAAAGGCAGTATTTCTTCACGCAACCTGTGGAACTCCTTGCCAGAGGATGATGTGAAGGCCGAGAGGTTCCAAAAAGAACTAGATAAATGCATGGGGGGGTAGATCCATTAACATGTTTGCCAGGAGCTGGGAATGGCTGACACGGGTGGGATCACTTGATTCCCTGTTCTGTTCATTCTTTCTGGGGTACTGGCCATTGTTGGAAGACAGGATCCTAGGCCAAATGTGCCTTTGGTCTGACCCAGTCTGGCAGTTCTGATGTTCCCTCCTTGTCCAAGCTCCTTGTAGCTCTTGTTCCAACACAGAGACCGACTCAGTATGTGGTCTCTGTCTCCCTCCCTTGGCTGGAGCGTGTATTGCAGCAGAAGCTGCTGCTTTGACACAAAGGTGGTGGGTTCGATTCCCCCTGCTAACCACACTTCCAGGGAATGCTGCTGCTTCAGGCCTCTGGCTTCTCTCCCCCAGGAGCAATTGATCGCAGCTGCCAACACTGAGCTGCCAGCCAACCTGAGGGGCTCCTACTTCCTGGAGGAGCAGCAGCGGCTGCAGGAGGAGCAGGAGGCATTCCAGCAGCAGAAGCGAGCCTTCGAGGTGGAGCGCTGCAACTTCACAGAAGCCGCCATCCGCCTGGGCCATGAGGTGGGGGGCGGGCTGCTGTCCAGCTACTGCTCTGCTTCAGTGCCAGGCCACGGGGGCTCCTGTGTAACCCTTCACGTGTCTTGTTTCTCTCTGGGTATGGCGCGCTAGGCTTTCCTTTGCGTTGCATGGCCGGACCCCAGCGCGCCTCCTGCGGGACTGCAGGGTGGGAATCGCTCCCAGAACAGCATTGTCCTTGTTAGGGAGCTTATCTCTTCACCCTTCCACTTTCCTGGGCCTTCTCGTGAGCAGAGAGCAGCCGCCTGAAGGCCAGAGGTGCAAACAATTTGACATGGATTGGAGCGGGCTTCCAGCCAGCAGGGCTCCAGTCTCCTTTCCTTTCTCCCTTGGTTTTTCCTCGTATTTCCCCTTCCCCTCCTGTGGTCGTGTTGCCCCCTGTACTTTAACCATGCCACAGAAATTGCACTAACCCTCCCTAACCCATTGAAACACCATTATCTTGCCGGTTGTCTGCCACCCCTCCATTGGCTTGTACCTAGGCTTGCAATATTTAATTGCACGGGAGACAGAGACCATCAAAGAACCAGACAGATAACCAACAGAGGGATGGGGAGCTGGTCCTCACCAGGCAGAAAGCTCCCAGCCTTCATTCCTAGGACTAGCTTGGAATGGACCATCCTGACTGGCTTGGCTTTGCTCTTATATCGGCCTTTCCAGGCAGAATATCTATACCAAAGGCCACCTACCCTTTAGCCCCTGGCAGGCCAAAGGGGCACTGGAGATGCAGGGGTGGCGGGGAATGCTTGGAGTCTGGCGCATGGGGGCACCCTGAAAAGCTGTTTGACAAGTTGTTGGGGTCTCCCATGGGGGTTTCAATGCGTGGAGGGAGGGGATTGAAGGAGCCCTCCCATAGAGATCTCACCATGGTCCTGAAAGAGGCCATCCCCTGCCCTTGCCCAGTGTCCTGCTGCCTTATTTCTCCTCTTCCCCCCTCCTCTCACTAGAGGCAGCAGTTTGAGGAGGAACGAGCCCTGCTCCTGAAGCGGCATTTCCTGGTCACAATGGCTGGGCTGGAGCCCACAGACCTTGGGCGGAGGCTGTCGGCCCCGCTTGCTGCCCAAGGTGAGAGGGGAACCCGGCTACTGGTCCAGCCTCCCCAAGGCATGCCTGTTCCCTCGGCAGGCTCCCAAGGGGGCGACCGAAGAGGGTCCGTGGCCTGGGGGCAGGAACTGTGCAGCTTTAGCAGCCTCCCAGCTCCCTCCCGGGGGCAGTAAGGGGGGGACTCACCATGGGTAAGGTGTGAGCCCTGCGGCTTACCCGTGACTCAGACGATGCCCTGCAGCTCTGCTTTCCAGTATGGCCTGTGTGAGAGCACTGTGCTTCTGCAGCCCCCTCCCCGTCCCCTCCCCTCTCAGGCCAGGCTGAGCCCCACAGCGACTTCTAACGTCCCTGCCTTTTCCTTCCTCCTGTGCTGCAGAACAGGAGATGCTCCCCAAGCAAGTGAGATGGATCCAGCCCCCCTACACGCCCTATGCGAAGGCCAACACCCCAGCGATGCTGGTCAGAAGCAGGCACCTCGCCCCCCATCCCAGCACCCCTAGCACAGCAGAGCTGTTCCAGGGGCTGAAGCTCATCCCAGATTGCAGGTAGGGGGTGGCGTGGGAAGGCGGTGCTCTGAGAGTGGCACGAGGGCATGCACAAAAGGCTGGCTGCGAAATGCCAGCACAAGCCAGAATTGGGACCTGTGCCATGGACTGGGGAAGCAGCCACCAAGGACTTTGGATGGGTGGTGGAGGTGGGGATCTGGGAGGCTGGATAGAGCAGGGAGTTCACTAGCAAATACACCTGCCTGTAGCATTCAGATGTTAAGAGCGCCTGCTGTGTCGCCTGGCGGCATGGCATTTTCTTTCCCCACGTGTAAGGGAAAGGGAATGGACTCTGGAGCTAGTGGCTCATGATTTTGAACCTCTCGCCCTGCTCTCCCCACAGACCCACGCAGCCCAGCCTGCAGAGCAATCACCAGAAGGAAAGCCATAAAGACACAGCCTGCCAGACGGAGAGCGAGGACTTCTGGCCCATGTGTGGTGATCTTCTGGACCATTTCTTAGACAGCTCCTTCTAGTCCCTTGCTGCTTTGACCTGGAAGAACCTGACCTCTGTGCTCCTTGAGCTGAACGACACTTGCTTTGACCTAAGGCCCCTGTTCCCACCAGTTCCTCAACTGATGGAAGAACGTGTCAGCTGCTCCATCTTTAACCACCAGTAGTAACATCTGTGAAGGGAGGGGTGTTCTCCTCCTCACCAGAAGAGCTAATCCACCCTGATAAGTCCTGCTGATTCCTCCAGTCACTCCGTGGATGAGACCCTCTCCTGCCACAAACTGGAAATTCCCCTCAGAGGAATCCCTGCAAGCTGATTTTTATCCTCACTGGAGGTCTCTGATATATTTTTACTTTAACTGTCATGGTTTTAAATACTGGGCTGTTCCATGAAAGCTGATTGAACTCTGCTTGCTCTGTGCCTTTCTCCCCCACCCAGGCTGGGGGTAGCAAACTCTCCCACCCAACCTGTTTATGCAGGTTAAAGAGCAAGCCTTGATGAACGGGGAAGGGCTTTGCCCTCTGCTGCTGCCCTCTCCATGATCTTATCCCCCTCTGCTGGGGTTGCTATTGTGGGTGCTGGCAGGAATGTGTGTTTGTCTTAGCTGCTTTTATATTTATTTAATAAAGAGACATTTAAATGAGTAATTTGATCATTTAAAGGAGGGGCAATGAAGTGGTCTGGCCAGCTTGGCTGAGGGGGTGCAGGAGGGCAAGGCAAGCTGGGTGCCCGCTGTGGAGTCGAGCGCCTGCTGTGCAAAGCAGGGCGGGGGGCGAGGGAAGAAGCTTTGTGCAACTGTCACTGCCAGAGGCATCTGCCCTTGGACAGACATCCCTTCCCATCATGCACTGGGGCTTGTCCAGGTCCCATCATGCACCAGGCTGGCTGCCTAGTCTGTTAGTGCACCACACTGCAGTAAGGAGGCTTCAGGGATGCCTATGTCCCTCCTTCCCACAATGCACCAGGGCTGCAGGGTGACCATGTCTCGCCTTCCCACAATGCACTGGGAGAGCCAGACAGGGCTCCCCCATGGCTTTTTCCCACAATGCACTGGGGGGAAGGTCACAATGCAGCGGGCCTTCAACTTCGCGGGCGCGGCCCGCAATGCTTTGGGCGCGGCCCCGGCCCACACTGCACCGCGCGCGGCCCCGGCTTTGCGCGGCCCGGCCCACAATGCACCGCGCGCTGTGCGGAGAGGCCCCGGCCCTGGTGCGGGCCTCGGGCCCGGCCGTGGCGCGGCGGCTGCGGGGCCAGGCGGGGGTGCGGCCCGGCTTCCTCAGCGGCCCCGAGGAGGCGGCGCTGGGCCGCGAGCTGGAGCCGCGCCTGGGCCGCCGCCGCTACCAGTTCGACCACTGGGACGGGGTTAGGAGCCAGAGAGTGGGCGGGGCTGAGGCAGTGGGGGAGGGGCCTGAAGGGGCGGGGCTGAGGCAGTGGGGGCGGGGCCTGAAGGGGCGGGGCTGAGGCGGTGGGGGAGGGGCCTGAAGGGGGCGGGGCTGAGGCAGTGGGGGAGGGGCCTGAAGGAGGCGGGGCTGGGGGGGTGTCAGGTCTGGGCCTTAGGGGGGGGGTTCTGGGTGCCCGGGCAGCGCCGCGTGCTCTGAACAGGGTGCTCTGGGGGCTGTAGTCACTGGGGCTGCGGGGGGCTCCGTAGGAATTGACCGGGGGGCTGAGCTGCCCTGCTGTGGGGGCTCAGCCTGGGTACTTGGAGGGTTGCCCTTGACTAGTGGAGCACTTCTTGGGGTAGGGGGAGGAGAGGTTCTTGGCGAGGAAAGGGAAACAGGCTGGTGATGGGGTGTGAATGGGTTCCCAGTGCATTGGGCTCATCTGCGGGGAGGGGCATGGTCACCCATGGGATGGGCATCTAGAAGGGTAGGCACCGGGTGGGCTGTACAGGGGAGTGACTGGGCAGCATCTGGCCCCAGATGTTGAGGTGTGCTGTTGTGGCGCGCTGCTGGGGTGAAGGGTGGCCATTGGCTTTCTGGTCACAGGCCAGGAGGGAGCAGAGAGAATTCCCTGCCATAGGATTTGGGGGATGCTGCAGGGGGTTCATGAAAGCCAGGGGTGGGCATCTTGGATAAGGATAGACCCAGGGAATCATGGCCTGAAGGAGCATCTCTCTGCCAGTCAGGGGCTAGGCCTACTGGGCGCAGGACAAAGCGGAGAGGTTCCACTCCGTTACCGTGGCCTTCTCTCATGCAGGCCATTCATGGCTTCCGGGAAACCGAGATATCCCACTGGAGCGAGGAGAGCCAGCAGATCTTGCAGCGGGTCCGGGATACGGCCTTTCCACCGGGGGTGCCGCAGCTCTCGCTTGTCCATGTCCTTGACCTGGATAAAACTGGCTACGTCAAACCTCACATAGACAGCGTCAAGGTGAAACTGTGGGGCTCTCGTGAGGAGGCTGGAGGGCTCAAGGGGCGGGGGTAGAATGGTTTATCCTTCTGCCAGAGCGTCTCGGGCCTTATCTTTCATCCTACACAGGATGTGGTCAAGTCCATGCTGGAAGGCAAAACCTTTATTCTGTAGGGATCGAGGAGGGGAGCTCTCTCGTGCGAGCTGATGCCGAGCATGGTGCTAGGAAAGGCAGGGTGGTGATTCAATAGGGGACTCTCCCCAATCTATGCTGCCCCAGCACGATATCACGAGGTGCTGTGTTACTCTTTTGGGGGAGGGATAAAAGCAAAACAGGACATGGCAGTGTTGACCGCAGTGCAAGGGGGAATCCACACCACATCCTGGCCTAATTCCAGTTTAGGTCCAGCTGGGCATTTCCAATTTTCCCTGCAGCTTTATTTCTTCGCTTCCTGTCCTAAAACTCCCTAGCGTTGCTGTGTGCTGGTAAACAGCTGCCGTGCACCACCCCAGAGGTGGTCGCGTTTGGGGGCTGGGTGGGCAACCTCCGTGCTGGGTTCCAAAGGGCTAGGAAGACCAGTGCAAGAGACGTGCCTGGCTGCATTACTGGCATTTATCGCTCCCTTTCTTCCCCACGTTAGTTTTGCGGTTGCACGATTGCGGGGCTGTCCCTGCTGTCTTCCAGCGTGATGCGGCTGGTCAGTGAACAGAACCCCGAGGACTGGATGGACCTACTGCTGCCACGCCGCTCGCTTTACATCATCAGGTAACAGCGGCCCATGAGATGACACCCCAGGCGCCTCCTCTCTGCTGTCAGAGCAGGTTGCTCCTGGTTCTGTAGAGTTTTGGGAGAGGTGCCAAAGGAGGGCTTTTTACTTCTGTGTGATGAGTTCATTTCCGGGTGGGGTGGGGGGGAACTTTGTTAATAATCCCTGGGTCCCGTATAGCTCTTACCAGCAGCACGGCTCAGAGGTCAGTATAATTACCCCCGTTTTACAGGTGGGGGAAACTGAGGCAGGGAGCAGCGACGTGCCATACTCGAGATCATCCAGCAGGCCGGTGGCAGAGCCAGACACAGAAGCCAGGTCTTCTGACTCCCAGTCTCTACCCACTAGGGCATGGTGCTTTCCCTAGTGGCTGCTGGGGTGGAGATTGGGCACCCTGACTTCAGTCTCAGTGCAGAGGCCGAGGACTGAATGTGCTATGGACTCTGACTGAACTCGCCCTCAGTTGTTCTGTCGAGGCCTGGTTTTGGCCCATCCCCATAGTATCTGAGCACCTCACAATCTTTACTGTATTTCTCCTCACAACCCGCGGTGGCACAGAGCAGGGTTTTATCCCCAGTGTACTCCTGGGGGAACTGAGGCAGGGAGAGTAAGTGACTTGCCCATGGCCTCACAGGGAGTGTGTAGCAGAGCAGGGAATTGAAGTCGGATCTCCCTTGTCCTAGGTTATAGAGGCCAGTGGCACTTGGGCTGAGGCAGATTGCCTTTCTTGCACAGGGGCGCAGCTCGCTATGAGTTCACCCACGAGATCCTCAAAGACGAGGAGTCCTTTTTTGATGGCCAGAAGATCCCCCGAGAGAGAAGGATTTCCGTCATCTGCAGGAACCTGCCTGTGCTGCCCGCGCCGACGTAAAACCAGCCCCAGGCTAGAGACGCTAGTGGAGCCGTGGGCTTGGAAACCAGCCCTTCTCCCCTCTCCATGCTAGAACAGAGCTGAATGTGTTCAGCTGAGCTCACTTTCACTCCTGCCTGTGGAGGTCTGTAGCCACGATTAAGCCAGGGGACTTCTCCTCTCAGAAGGGAGCCGTGGAGTCGTCTGCGGACGTATGTACCCCCGACAACCAGGTACCTACAGTCTCATCCGCAGTGCAATTAACAAATGATGTAATATACCACGTTGACAGGGCTGGGGAAGTTGCTTTGATTGCATAGTCCCTGTTCAACCCAACAAGTGAAATCTAAAATGGAAATGTCTCCCCTGCGATCTTTGTTACAGACAGGGCTGCAGCAGGGACGTAGACTTCAGACAGTGTGCTGCTTTGGTTTGTTCCTAAAAGGATCCACTGGCTCTGGCACATTTTGGTGAATTTCCCTCATGGAAAATCATTTCTTCTAACACGCAGCTGTTTTCCAAAAGTTGTTATTAACCCTTCTTGTTATGGTAGTGATGAGGGATGTAAAATCCCGTTTAATCAGTTAACCAACTAAAGGGCTGGAGCACCCTTCCCTCCTCCCCTGCCATGGCCAGGCTGGAGCGGCCCCCCACCACAGGCAGGGGCTGCTCCAACCCAGCCAGAACGGCCTCTGCCTGCGTGCCCCCTCTTCTCAGCACGCTGCAGACGCGCTGCTCCGGGCGTCCAGAGCAGGCCCTGTCCGCAGCGGGCCCAGCAGAGCTGGAGAGGCCCCCTGCCCATGGCAGTGGGGAGCTGCTCCAGCCCCCACCGGTTAACCTTTCACATCCCAAGTAGCCACGGAAGGGCCAGCCGCAAGCCGGGCCCCATTGTGGTACACTGAAGGGACACCCCGTGCTAGCTGAGAGGAAGTAATCCCTTCCCATGTGTCTCACAAAACAGCCACGGGCCTTTCGATCACTTTCACGGCTTTTATTAGTGTGAAACCACCATGTACATTTCAGCTGCTCCCAAGACATGCCTGCAAACAAGCAAACAAAATCCCTGACTCTCTACTAGCAGAAAGAGGCAAATAAATTAAAAAGGGACTCGAACGAGCTCAGGTAAGGAGGCTGCGGGAATGAGATCCCTGCCCTCTGTGGAAGAAACCAAATAAATAAATAACTTAGGAATCCATAAATATCTCACGTTATCGTCCAGCTCTCCCCGGCACCGGCATGGAGGTGAGCCAGGCACCCCTCCTCCAGGCCGGATCTCCAGCTCAGCTCGTCAAAGATAGTTAGGTGCCTAACTCCCATTGGCATCAGTGGAAGTGAGGAGCCTAAATACCTGTGACGTTTCAGGCCTAAGCAAATAAGCTTGCGTCTCAGCGATGCAAAGAAACAGGAGGGGTTTGGCCTGGCCGTTGCTTTGTTTGACATCCCCGGTAGCGGTGTTAGCAGGTCCCTTCTCCCACCCCTCGAGGGAGCCCTTCCAGGGGCAAAGGTCGAGGCCCCATCTTATGGGGTGGCGTTTGGTCTTCTCTCAGGCTACAGGTTGAAGGTGCGGGAGGAAGAAACACTGGCTGCTTTAACTTAGAGCTATGCCCCCCACCCCCCCATTGGCGCGCTCCCCCAGCAGCGTCAGCCGACGCAGGAGCAGGCAGAAGCCGAGAGCTTCTCCACCTCGTGCCACTGGTGGCTGTTGTCCAGGAAGGCCACATCCTCGTAGTGCGTGGGCCGGCAGCAGGGGTCGCCCACCATCTTCTCCTTGCCCCAGGCTGGGATCTCGCTCTTCTGCAGCAGCAAGGAGAGCGTCAGGTCGTGGTTGGTGCGGGCCTGGGGGCAGCTCCCGCTGCAGTACTTGAACAGGATGGTCTCCTCCGAGTCGTAGCCCAGGCCCAGGTCCTTGACACGCAAGCAGCAGGCTCCGCAGCCGGCACGCCTGCTTCCTCCGGCTGCTCCCACAGGCGGCTGTTGGCCAGCGGCCTCCGTTTCTGGCGGCTCTTGGCCAGCCCCGGGGAGGTGAAGGGCAGCAGGTTTTGGGAGTTGGCCGGAAGCTGCAGGGAAGGTGCCTTTGGCAGGTGCGTCTCTGAAATAGAGAGAGACCGAGCTCACGCCACGCTGAGGAGGGGCGCGGAGCAGTCCTGGAATCCCATGTTCCACAGCATGGCGGAGGCCCCCTTGAGCCGTGGGAAGGGGGCAGCCCCTCTGCAGCTCCATGTGGGCCTATTGTGATCAGTCAGAGAGGGGAGAATCCTGTCTGCTGCTAGGCATTACAGCCCCAGTGTTAAGTCCTGGACGCACTCAGCCCTAGGGAGACGGTGGCGCCTTGCAGGGAGCTCGGGAGAACGGCAGCAGGGACGGAGCTAGGGGAAGGCTCCTGGGGATGGCCTTTGCCGACTAGCCGCCGGGGAGAGGTGCCGAGCAGGAACCAGGGAGACCTCGGCTGCCAGCTGTGGGACTAGGGAAGCTGGCGGAGTCGCCATCAGTGGGACCTTTTCAAATTGAGAATTGAGGCTGGGTTTTCTGACTGTCCAGCTGGAAGTGAATCAAACTCTTGTGGAGCCCCGCTGGCTGGTCAGACCATGGGGGCTGCTGGGTGTAAGAGGTACGAGGGGGAGCCAGGATCTGGGGTACCCCGATGCTAGCTCAATATGCCCCTTGTGCCGGAGTCTCCCATACTCTCGCTTGTTGGTCCCAGTCCATGGGTGTCTAATCTCATCCACCCCTCCACCCCCTCCATGTTCGTTCACAGCCGTGGGTGCTAATGGCCAGTTGCTCTGCTCCATCTGATCGGAGCAAAAGCCCTTCCTGTTTGGCCCGTAGACCCAGCCAGACCCAGTGCCGGGTGCTTCAGCGAAAGCGGGCGCTGTGGGGACGACATCCTGACCCCCGCCGGTGTTGCTCGCTCAAGCCCTGAAGCATGCGGATTGATGGACTGTGCCAGCTCCCTGAGTGGCGCCATTAATAGTGAGCTGAGGGGTGGGTTCAACAACTCAGGGAGACCCAGGTTCAATTTACGGCTCCACCACTGATTCCCTCTGTGGCCTTAGCTTCCCCTGCCTCAGTTTCCTCCCGTGTGCAAAGGGGGTCATAGCGCTGCCCTGCCTGCCAGAGGGCCGGGGGCTAAATACATGGTGCCTGGTGCTTCGGTAGCTGGGGAGTGCTGGAGAAATGCCATCACGGGACTCCAGAGCTTGGGGCTGGTTTTTCCCCTAGCCCCGGAATAGCTGGGGTGGGGGAAATAACTACAGAACAGGTGCCTGGCCCTGCCCAGCCTGGGTGGGAATAGAGCAGAAAGCGTGGCCTACCTAGGCGTGCCCAGCGCAGGCCCCTGCTGCTGGTACCCGGCTCTTGCTCTTCCATCACCACGGGCCTCCTGCTTTCCACTGCCTGGGAGACAGCGGGTCTGACCAGGAGGATGAGCGAGACGCCGCAGAGGAGCCGGGATGAGTCCATCCTTCCCGGGTTGGCTTCTGAAAGGAAGGTGGCTGGTCTCTAATTTATATCCTCTTTGGGACGGCCCGGGGGCTTGGCAGGACAGGCATTAACTCTTTGGGTCCCTGGATGCTCTCCATGCTGGGCCAAACACGGGGCGGGTTTAATGGTGCTGGAGAGACTCGTTCCCGTGGAGTGTCTGGCACTGGTGTCTTGATCCCTGCCTGTCTCGCAGTCAAGGGAGCGTCTTTGGCCCTGGATGTTAGAACCCTTGCGGGCTGGGCTGCCGGGCAAGGACCCATGAAGCAGCCAAGAACCGCACCCCGAGACGGCAGATCGGGCCCACCCAGTCACCCCGCACCCAGGCCGTGTGACTGAAAGTGACGTTGGATTGGCAGGGTAGGAGGTGCTGGGGTGCAGTTAAATCCTCATCCTTCCCTCCCCTCCCGAAAGGGTTAACTGAAAATCTTGGGGGAAAAAAACATCCCAGGATACTTGAATGGAAATTCCTGGACTTGATTACACCCAGATCTGCTGTGCAAATACCTTTGGAGGGAGGGGGGGATGGCGGGGGGATTGTACATAAATTATAGGGTCCTGGCAGGGGTGGGTTAGGGTAACACTGCAACACACTGAGCCATCTGGTAACATTGCTACTCGAGCGTGAGCGCATTGGGCCGGCCGGGCTGCCCAGGCCTCTGTCTGTCTGGCGAGACAGCCGGAAAGGGGGACTCCTGGCCCTGATGGAGGGGATGGAGCTGGGATTTACTGGGCTTGACTTGGTTCCACGCTGTAGATCAGGCAGGTTTCCCTCTCCACGCTCTGCAAGGCGAGTTCCAATGTCTCCCTTTCCCACAATACACACTCGCCACAGACAGCCCTCCAGCCGGGGCAGAAAAGAGGCAGCAAGTGGCATTAGAGTCCAGTCTTCCGGGAGTGGACAGAACAGGGAATCATCAAGTGATCCCTCCCCTGTCACCCATTCCCAGCTTCTGGCAAACAGAGGCCAGGGACACCATCCCTGCCCAGCCTGGCCAATAGCCATTCATGGACCTAACCTCTGTGAATTTATCCAGCTCTTTCGTGAACTCTGTTAAAAGTCCTGGTCTTCACAACATCCTCTGGCAAGGAGTTCCACAGGTTGACTGTGCGTTGTGTGAAGAAACACTGCCTTTGGTTTGTTTTAAACCTGTTACCTGTTCATTTCATCTGGTGGCCCCTAGTTCTTATGGGAACAAGTCAATAGCTTTTCCTTATTCACTTTCTTCACACCTGTCGTGACTGTATAGACCTCTATCCTATCCCCCTTAGTCTCCTCTTTTCCAAGCTGAAAAGTCCCAGGCTACATCTCCACTGCCCTCTCTTGTGCAAGAAAATATGCAAATGAGGCAAAGAGGTGAATATTGCTGTGCCTCATTTGCATATTTAATGAGCTGCCATTTTTGTGCAAAAAGGAGCTGTCTACACTGCTCCTTTTTGCGCAAGAGCCGTTCTTCCTGGAAAAAAGTGGCAGAATGGCTCTTGTGCAAGAGGGGGGGTTTTGTGCAAAATGGTGGCTCATTAAGTATGCAAATGAGGTGTGGCAAATCACTGCTTTGCCTCATTTGCATATTTTCTTGCACAAGAGAGGGCAGTGTAGATGTAGCCTCAGTTTTTTTCATCTCTCTTCATATAGGACCTGTTCCAAACCCCTCATCATTTTTGTTGCCCTTTTCCGAACCTTTTCCAATGCCAAGAGATCTTTTCGGAGATGAGTCGACCACGTCTGTACGCAGGATTCAAGCTGTGGGCGTCCCATGGATTTGTAGAGCGGCAATAAGAGATTCTCTGTCTTATTCTCTAGCCCTTTCCTAATGATTCCCAACATCCTAGTCGCTCTGTGACGGCCACGGCCCACGGCGGGGATGTTTTGAGAGAACACAGTGGTTCCACGATCTCGCTCTCGAGCGGTACCAGCTAAATTAGACCCCGTCATGCTGTACGCAGAGCGGGGAGTCTGGTTCCCACTGGGCATTGCTTGGCATTTATCAGCATTAACATTCCTCTGCCACTGGGTTCCCTTCGGCCTCCCCTAGCCAGACTTCCTCCCTCAAGCACTTTGCCTTCTCCCCCTCTCGCTGGGTCAGGGCAGACCCTGGAAGGCCTCTGCTTTGCTCCCCTGGAAGTAATTGCAGTTCCCTGGCAGGGTTCCTGCCCCCCCCCCCCAGCATGGCCCGGGGACATCACCTGCTCCCCTTGCCACCTCCAACCTGTCCTGCCTCAGTCTCCGCTTCCTTTGCCAGCCTCTGCCCCAGGCTTGGCCCTGGAGCCTGCGTGGAGGCCTGCTGCGGAGCTTACCTAGCACTGGGTTTAGCAAGAGGGATGCAGGGTAGATTTCAGGGACCCCTTTCTACCACTCAGGGCAGGTGAGCTCTGGCGGGGGGGGGGCTGTGGGATGCCCACCGCTGCAGGAGCAGGTGGTCAGACACCTGTCGGCCGCGCTAGGACTCCAGAGGCTGGACTCCTCGAGGCCCCTTCTCACCGCGTTCCTAGGATTCTTGGCGCTACCATCACGGCCGGAGATCTGGCTGGGTCCCTCGCCCAGCTCTGGGGTGGAGCACGGCAGTGGGGTCACAGCGAGGCTGCTGGCCGGCGGGGCGCTGCAGGTGGCGGGGCGGGAGTGGAACCAGGCGCTGGGATTTTGGCCAGACACCAATGCTGCAGAAAGGTTCCAGAGCCTTTACTGAGCACGGGGGCGCAGCAGTGAATGTTTCCCTACGGCGGCAGCCCCCCCACCCCCCCTCCCTGAAGCACCCCAGGACCAGTGCTGGCTCAGGCCCATGCTGGGCGCAGCTGCCACTTCCTAGGTAAATGCTAGAGGTTCCTACCACCAGTCCCCCTTCATTAGCAGCTACTGTCACCTCTGTGGTTCCTGGGTGACACTGGGCAGTCTCCCCTCCCCTCCAGTTCCAGCTGGAGTGTGCTTAGATCTGCCACTGAGCCCTGGGAGCAGGTGGTCCATGGGGCGGCCAGGGAGCTGGGCCTCCGGGAATCTCCCATCCTGCCCCCGCTCCGGGACAGGTAGGACCCCCGGGATGGCACTCAGCTGCTTCCACTTGTGCTGGCGTTCCGGGAATGCGGCGGGAAAGGCCAGCGGAGGAGGAATTTGGAGGCGGGGGAAGAGCAGCCGTCTGGTTCCTGGCTTAGTGTGGCCGCGGATGGAACGTCTCCCTGCGCCGGGCCGAGGTGGGGGGATCACAGGCCGCGGCACAGCCCCGGGGATAAATCAGCGCCGGCGCTGACAGAAGAGGGCTCGGCGCCGTCTGGGCCTGGGGCCGGGCAAGCACATTCCTTCCACTCCTTCCTCCATGCACCGTGCCAATGGCGAGCAAGGACTTGGGGCGCTTAACGCTGGACACCTGGGTTCTATTCCTGGCTCCGGGAGGCAGTGAGGGCTAGTGGTTGGAGCGGGGGGGGGGGGGGAAGCTGACTGCCTGGGTTCTCTTCCCAGCACCAAAGAGAATTGGGGGGGCCGGCATTTCCTAGTCTGTACCCTCCCTCCTCCTCCTCAGGCTTTCCCAGGTCGCTGGTTTTCAGCCCCCGGCGTTCCCCCCGGAAGCTCCGAGAAGCGTGCCCCTCTGCCGAATGGTGGCGTCCATCAACCCTGCGCTAAGGGTGCCATTAAAGCCCTGAAAAGCTGGACCGGGGCTGGGGCAGGTGGGGAAGAAGGAAGCTGTGCTAGGTGGGGCAGACACACTTGCCCTCTGGGCTGACTGCCATAGGACACAACTGTCCCAAACCTGTGGAACTCACTGCAACTAGCTGGCTGCATGACTGCAGGCCTCGCCTCGGACAGCTCCACATGCAGCGCTCAGCCCTCCCCACCTGTGCTCTGATGCCGCCTGCCCAAAGGAATTTAGGTGCCCAACTCCCATCTGTCTGAACCTCGCATCCCACTCGCGGGGCTGTAACAGACATGAGTGCCGGGACCCAACTCCCATTGTCATGGGAACGTGGGGGACAGCTTGACAGCACACGGAGCAGGGCCAGCGTGTCCCTGAGCGAGTCAGTAGCACCCCCTCCTCCCTGACTCCAGGCAGCCATGGGCCACAGCTCCAAAAATATTTAGGCCCCTGCTTGTGGAAGTTAGGCACCGAAATACCCTGAGTCCTGCCTTGACTAGCCAGGGACTAGCTGCAGAGGCAAAGGGGTGCGGCTGCTGGCAGCCAGACACAGCCCATCGTGGGGCTCTGGGCATGGAGCAAGCACCGCTGGAGGCCGGCTCAGGTGCGTCCCAGCCAGTTATTTTTAGCAGGGAGACCTGAAGGGCCAGACGCCACCCCCCCAGCCAGCCAGGCTAATGAGCAGCATGTGGGGAAAGGCGAGAGCAATGCAAGGAATGCCAGGGGCCAAGGCCAAGGGCTGCCGGACTCACCGAGGATAAATCAAGGCTGGGCTTCCCTTAGGCTGCTGCAGAGGCACAACAGGGCCGGGACCCAGCTGCAGCAAGGAGGGTGCTGGCTGCATGTGCTCAGGTGGAGGGCAGCACCGGGGGCTGGGCCAGGAGGAGCACACCATTGGATAGAGCAGGGAAACTGAGGCACCAAAGCGGGGGGAAGGGGCTTGGCTGCACAGCACCAGCATGGCAGAGCCAGGACTGGGAGCCTGTTCTCCAGTCCCACCCCCCACACACTCTAACCCAGGGCTGCTCCACTTCAGAAGCCCCGGGGGCCACAATGATCCAGCACGTGCCAGGGGCCGCAACTTAAGTGAGATTGCTTATACATGCAAATATATGCAAATAGCTTCTTTCCCACAATGCCCCGGCACCTCCTCCCGGGGGGGGGAGGGGTAGAAACGCCAACACCCCCGTACCCATCTGTCCAGCCCGCCCGCCCGCGTCTTTCAGTGCTCACCCACCTGGAAGGCGACACCGCTGGGGAGCATGGTCCCACTGGAGGCCACGTTCAAAGGATCCCAGCCACAGGCCACGTTGAGCCCTATGGGCCGCCAGTGGGCCCTGGGCTGAGCAGTCCCGCTCTAACCACTCAACTTCACAGCCCCAGGAGCCAGACTCATTCCCACCCCACACACACGCACCAGGTTCAGACCTGTCCCGTCATGGCTGGGGAGGGCCACGTTCCATGGTCATCGGGGCAGCATGCACCATGCGCCCGTGGCCAGCAGGTGCTGCCCACAGCAGGACCCAGGCAGCAGCTAGCTTAGGCCCAAGCCCCCTGCAGCAGGCTGGTCCCTCCCTGCCCCCTGCACCAGCTGGGAGCTCCCATGAGCTGCAGCTTCCCCCGGCCCAGCTTTCAGAGCAGAGCAGGGCAGGGTCAGGGGGCAACCCCACTCAGTCCAGCCCCCAACTCCTGCCCTGGGGCCAGTTCTGGGGGCCCCGATTCCCCTGCTCTGGCAGGCACAGCACACCGAGCCACCTTCCGTGAGCAGCACCCCTTGGGGCCACAGCTGAGTGCCCCAGGCCAGGCGCAGCTGATTCGTCAGCCCAGGGCTCAGCTGGCCTCAACAGCCTCCCCAGGTCCCCCCCTTCGGGCCATGCTGGGGGGGGGGGGGGGCTTTAGGAGCAGAGGAAAAAAACAGCAGCGAGGCCGGGCTGGGGATTTTCCTTTCCTGGGACCATAAATCAAGGCCGGTGGCTCAGACTTTTCCATGTCAGATCAGCTCTTAAGCCACTGGAAAAACGGCCCCAGCCTGCACTGGGCAGCGGGCGCGCTGGGCCGGGGAGCACCTGGCAGAGGTGATGCCGATGGACTAGCTGCTGCCTCGGGGCGGGTTTGTCCAACTCCCGCCCTGCAGGGCGCAGGAGGGACGAGCTGGCCGCAGCACAGCGGGGTGGCCCGGGGCGCAGGCAACGCTCCCGCTGCTGGTGTCCCCGGGCTGGCCCAGGGCACAAGCCCCTAACCTGGCTGCTGTGCTTCAGGGGGGAGGGGGGCAGCAGGTGGCTGGGCCGGGCAGCCCGGCTCAGTGGTGAGGGTCAGCCAGGGAGGTGGGCGGGGACACTCCGTGCAGCCCCAGGGACCATGCACAGGGCCTGGCCGGTCAGGGCAAGGGCTCAGCCCGGGTCGGATGAAGTCACCCTGGGCCTGGATTCCACACTCGGCTTCACCATAAAAGGGGGGATGCTGGGCCAGGCCGGTGCCCACGTGTCCCCCAGCCCGGGGACGGGGAGCCGCAGGAATGCTCGCCCGCACCGCACAGCAGGGCTGGGGAATTAAGGCCGGCATCTCAGGCATCCCATGGAGCAGCCACTTTGGGGCCGAGGGGACGGACGGCTGCACCCAGCCCCTCCTCCCGTGGGCAGGCTGAGCTGCAGAGGGTCTGCTCCTGGCAGGACGTCCCATGCCGGGGGGGGGAGGGGGCTCAAGCCGCTGGCAGCAGGAGCCAGTCCCCTGCAGGGGTGTTTAGCAGCCCCTGCCCAAGGCAAGCAATTGTCCAGCCCAGAGCCACAGAGACAGCCCTGTTTATTGTAGCAGCGGCGGGACCACTGCCGCTCTGACCTCGGCAGAAACAGACAACCCTGGCATGGGCACCGCCAAAAGGGGGGGCATGGGCACTCCCGGGGGGGCAAGGAACAATGGCAAAGCCAGGAGCCGAGGGGCTGGCCCAAGCAAGGTCTTGGCAGAGACAAGCCAGGCATAGGGACACAGCCCCAGCCGGCCTCGGCCCATGCGCCGTGAAGCAGCCACAGCTGGGCTGCAGGCTGAGGGGGGTGAGCTCCCTAGGAGCAGGACCCCATGGGCCAGGTCTCCCCCCAGCCGGGCCCTTACGGCAGGAAGGGAAGTGGGATGACCTTTGCCCTCTGGGCCGGGTGGCGTGGCCTGCCCAGGCCCCGCCCCTCACTCCTTGAGGAAGAAGTGCATCTTCTCATTGATCATCTTGCGCTCGGGGTTGAGGCGCTTGAGGATCTGGGCCAGGACGTTCACCGTCTGCTCGCTGCTCAGCCCCGTCTTCTTGGTCTGGAACTTCTTCAGCAGGTCCTTGGTGGTCATGGGCTTGCGGGTCAGGTAGCGCCGCACGGCCTCCTCCGTCAGCTGCACGTCCCTGTGGGGAGAACGGGGCGACTCCGTGGGACCCCGTGTGCTGCTCCCCCTGCCCCCAAAGGCTTTTCCGTGTGTCTGTCCAGAGGCTCCAGGTCCCCTCCCCTCCCCCCAGGGATTGGCCCCACCCTACAGGCAGCAAAGCCCCGCCCACCCCCCAGGGATTGGCCCAGACCCCACAGGCAGCAAAGCCCCGCCCACCCCCCCAGGGATTGGCCCAGCCCCCCCCCCCCCCGCAGGGATTGGCCCCGCCCCTGGTCACTCACCCGCTGCTGGGGGTGGACTTGCCCGACTGTGGCTGGGGGGTGGATTTGCCTGAGGCCGTCTGGGGTCCCGAGTCCAATTTCAGCCTCTTGGCTGCTGGGAGGTCACCGGATCCTGCCTGCCGCTTCCCTACGTGGAGACGGAGCAGGTCAGCGCCCTGCCCAGATGGCGCCCCTGCTGGCGAGGTCGGGAGCCGGGCCACAGGGGACCGCTCCTGGCGTCCGGGACTGGTCCGGCAGCTGGTTCAGAGGCCCCCGCCCAGAGTCCGACACCCATGGCCCCCCAGCCCTCACCTTGCTCCAGCTTGCTGGCTGCGGCTCGCAGCGTGGAGGAGGTGCTGCCCGGGTCCACGGTGGGCGTCCCGGGGCGGCTGTTCCCGCGGGAGCTGCTGGCCGAGCCTTTCCTCTCCTTCTTGGGGGGAGTTTTCCTCTTCTAGGTGTGGGGGGAAGAGGAGCCGGCGTTGGGCATCGTACTGGGACGCCCCAGTGCACCCCCCCACTGAGCCAAGCTAGGTCTGCACAGAGGGGGCTGTGCAGAGGAACAGCCAGGCACCCGCCCCCCCTCCTTGGGCACTCAATGGCCTGGAGGGGACTCCCAGTTCCAAACTGAGGAGAGGACTCCGGAGCCAGAACTGACTTGCTCTGCGGCGGGAGGGGGGCAGGGCAGCAGGGTCACTGCCCCCTGTCCCGGTAGCAGCCAGAAGCTCAAGGCCGAGTGGTGGGTCTTAGCGACAGGCAGCCTGTCCCGCAGCGTCCCCCTCCGCTCCCTGGGAAGGGATTTCCGCCCGCCTCCCCCTGCCCAAGCCAAACCCCTGCCCCTGCCCCCCCCAGCCTGGACTGGGGGGCTTGGGATCCCTGCTCAGGCCTCCAGCAAGGTGGGGAGCCCCATCCCCCCAGAGGCTGAGAACCCCTCCAGCTGGGGAGAGGTTACTCACCCTGTGCAGTGACTGGGGTTCTGCGCGAGGCGCGTCCCTGCGGGTGAGCTGCGTCCTTGTGCCCAGGATCGGAGGCTTCCGGCAACAGCCACGCGTGCTCCCCCGTCTCACGCCGTGGGCGCTGGCTGCCCGAGCGCCAAGGCCGCGGCTGAGCTCCGAAGCCGAGGGGCGGCAGTGGAGCACCCACAGGGACACCCGTGTCGAAGAACCACAGTGACCGCGCTGCACGAGCCGTGTCCCTGCGGGTGCTGCACTGGAGGTGGTGGGAGAGCGGCGCCCCGCGCTGGGCAGCTGGGGCCACGGCGGCGGATTGGTCAGCGCCAATCAGTCCCAGTGAGCGGCTGCGGGGAGCCTGGCACCGTGGAGGGACATGCAACACCCCGGATGCTGCTTCACAAGCATCCGGGCGGCTCAGCAGTGCGGGGACGGCAGAGGGGCGGGCGTTCGGGTGCAAAGCGCCTCGAGGCAGGCAGACGTGCAGATGGACACCCGTTGTGAGCGTCTCTGGTTAGATGCGGCTGATCTCCGGGCTGTCTGAGCCCAGCCGTGGGGGGGGCTTTGAAAGGGCCAGTCCTGTCAAGGCGTCCAGCGCGTGGCCCGTGGCTTTGCGTTCAAGCTCCGTGCAGCACAGGGAACAGGAAGGTAACCAACAGGCCGATGCGGGGCACCGCGGAGGTGTTTTAGGAAGTAACTTTGGAGGAGGTCTCAACGTAACCAACTTGGAATAACTTGGAAGACGACGGAGAGGAGGGGTGTCAGAGAAAGGCTGTCTTCAATGATAACCGTGTGAACAAGCAGGCTGTCGGGCTGAAAGGGGAGTCCGGCTCGGACCCGGCGGAGCAGTTTTTTCTCCTCAGGGTAGACGTGGCGGGTTCCAAGCCGGGCTGAGCGGCTACGGAGTGGCAGGAACCGGGATGGCGGCGAGGTGCACCGATTCAACGGGAAGACAGCCTGGCAGGTTTAGTTCCATGAGGCGGGCTGGGCTCAGGGGCAAGGGAGAGGGCCTTGCGGAAGCCGGCTTGGCCGCAGCCCGTCTGGGACCTCTGCCCCTTGCGCAGGGGAGCTTGGTGCTGTGAGAGGTTTGAGTGGCACTGGCGCAGAACGTTAACTGTCCGGAGCCACCCGTGGGGCCTGGCACGTTTACCACAAGGCGGTCGCTGCCACGGGCCCTCGTTGGCACCGGCAGCTGCCTGCAGACTGGCTCGTACCGTGGAGATCAAACGGGCAGGGTGGCCCATCCGTGTTGGCCCGAAGCGTTCGGCCTCCACGGCGGCGGGGCGGGACCCTGGACGGACAGCTGGCAACGTCCGTGGCAATGGGCGAGTTTGGTTGAAGGCGCAGTGGTGAGAAAAGGCCCCTAGTGACTGCATAGCCAGGACCGGATTGCCTCAGGGGGAGGGGCGCTTTGTGAAAGAAACTGTCCAGCTACAGGACTCCAGTTGGTGGAGGTGCCCACCACCACAAGGAACTCGGAGACACCCCCCCCAGTGCCACAGAGGCTGAAAGGGACCGGGAAAGACTCGTTCTGGGCTCGGATCCCTGCCGACACCACGTCCGAGACGGCCGACGGGCAGGTGGTGACGTGCAAACAGGAGCCAGGGAGGTCAAGCGCCCAGAGCAATCCCCGGGTCCAGGGACCATCCTGATTAGGTGTTGCTTGACGAACTTTTTGAACGTTCTCGCATCTAGACTGGGTCTCCGTCGGCTGCTCTTTCGGGGACAGGAGGGAACTGGATGGAGTCTCCGTTGTTCATTTCCAACACCCGCTTGTCCAAGGTGGCACTGGGCAGAACGGGTCAGGCAGTCGCTAAATGGCAGATGTTCTCTGGTGGATCCGGGGGAGGCGTCTTGGAGCCTTGACCACATGTTCAAGTTTGCTGCTGTGAGGTGGGCTGGGGACACGGCTGTGCTGGAGGCGGTTACATCTGGGAGGCCTCTGTCGCCTCTGAGTCAGAGTGTCGCTCGGGGGGGAGAAATGAAGAGGCGCGAGATCTTGGGCTAGCCCGGTACCTGCTCTGCCGTCTCCTGCGGGGTGGCGTGAAGACGCCCAGTGCTCTCAGTGTTGCTCTCCCATCCCGGAGGTAGTGGAAATAGTCGTCGGTCTGGTCGGAGAACAAGTTGGAGCCTTCGAAGGGAAAATCCTCCACCTTGGCTTGTATGTACTTGGGGAATCCCGACTGACGCAGCCACGCCACGCGCTGTACGACCACTGCTGTTGCTACGGAGCGGGCAGCCGTGTCTGCCGCATCAAGGGACGCTTGCAATGCCGTCCTGGCCAGCAGCTGGCCCTCCGATACGAGGGCCTGGAATTGTTTCCTGCTCTCTCCTCCGGGATGTACTGAACAAATTCGTTCAGTTTCGAATAATTGGTGTGATTGTACCAGGACAGGAGCGCCTCGTAACTGGCGATTCGAAACCGGAGCGCTGCTGCGGAGTATGCTCTGCGGCCAAGCAAATCCCGTCTCTGTCGGACAGGGTGGTCAGATGCAGTCTCTCCCTCTCGTTCACCGCAAAGACCACCAGGGAATTCGGGGTGGGCGAGGGAGATAAAAAGCCCGTGTCCTTGGAGGGGGCCAGATAATACTTGTCAGCCCTCTTGCAGGTGGGGGCGACGGTGGCCGGCGTTTGCCAGAGTGCTTTCGCTGGCTCCAAGAGGGCCTTGTGGATGGGCAGCCCAGTCTTGGTGGGCGCAAAAGGCAGCAGTATGTCCACAACCGAGCGCCGTGACTGGCTGGGCCCCTCCACCGGCAGCTTGAGCGACTCGGCTATCCGCCTGAACAGCCCCCGGCGCTGCTGGAACTCGTCAGCCGGCGGCGGGGGAGGCATGACCTCTTTGGCCGCAGGAACACCGGGTGCAGGGGCAGCCTCCTGCTTGAGCCTTTCCTCCTGCTCCTTGTGGGGAGGTCGAGGTGCCGGGAATGGGGGGAGGCACGGTTGCTCCCTCCGGCTATTGGGTGGCCTGGGAAACTGTTGCCCATAGACGGCCCATGGATCCCAGCAGGGCCAGGGCGGGGGCATGCAGGGGTGTCCGTACCAGGGTGGCGGGTCACCTTTGGGCTCCGGGTACCTCCAGTGGGCAGACGACTCAGGTTGTGCCACACCCTGAGGTGAAGGGCGGCTGCAAGGAGGCCCCGAATCAGCATCCGCCTCTTCTGCCTCGTCTTGGCTGGAGAAGCAGGAGGCGGCCCTGGACGGGGACGGTGAACGGGCAGGTCTGGCGCGCGCCGCAGTGCTCCTAGCACCGAGCCGGGGAGACTCGGGCATCTCAGAGACCGATGCGTCTTTTGGGAATCCAGACGCCTGTGGCATCTTCGGTGCCGAGGGAGGCGGGTGTGTCGCTGGCGGGGTGGACAGTCTTGTCGGCTCTGGGGGTGTGGTGCATTCTGCCGCATGCCCAGCAGGATGCGCTGAAGTGCCCAGTGCCGAGGGGCTGGTTGGGGCGCTCACTTTGGGCTCCCTCTTGCCCCTCTCATCGGACGGTGCCATCTTGTCCAGCCTGGCTCTCCTGGGACCCTGGGGGGAGGCTGCGATGCCGGAGGCCCCGGGCGTGTCGTAGGTGCTCAGTCTTACACCGCTCGGGGCCAGAGCGCCGGGCCTTGCGGGAGGCTTCTTTCTTTTCCGTGGCTCCGCGGGGGGCGCGCTTCACAGTGTCGTTGCGCGAGGGAGCCGTCGATTTCCTCTTCTTAGCCTGCGGGGGGAGGGGAGCAGCTGCTGCAGATGGCGACCGTTGTCCAGGGCTGGTCCCGGGACCAGGATCTGAGGCTGGCTGCAGCGAGCGCGTCTTCCTTTGGGGTTTTAGCGTCAGGTCACTGGCTTTCCTAGCGTGGGCCTGAAGGGTAAGGCAGCATGAGCTCGTTGGGGGCACACGCGCCTCTCCCAAGCACCGGAGGGGCCCGTCACTGGTGGCCTCCTGGCAGTAGAGGCACCACCTCCCGAGAGGAATCGACCGGGGGGGGGTGACAAGGAGGGGGGATGGGGACAGGTTGTGTTGCTTTAACGAACGAAAAGGGGCAAGAGGCCTGACAGGGGCCAAGCTCCAGAACAGCCACGAGGGCTCTGCTGGGGACTCTGCGCAGGCCGGGGCGGCTGGACCGCACGGGACGGGCGCCGCTGGCCGAAGCCCGCCCACCTCGGCACAGGGACACGCACACACCGCAAGTGGAGCACCCACAGGGACGCCGTGCTGAGAGGAGCTAAGGGTTGAGACCCTGCCGAGGCCCCGAGCCCCCCAAGCCTTCCCCAAAGGACGCGGGTCGGGTTACCGCCATGAAGAGGGCCGAGGACGCTTCGCTGTCGATGTCGCTCTCCTCGGACGTCTCCGACTCCTCGCTGCTGTCTGCAAGACGGGAGGGATGTGGGCGGGGTCAGAGCAAGCCCCTCCCCTCTCCACCGCCTGTCAATCTCCAGCCACTCAGGGATGCTTGAGGTCAGAGCTCTCTCTGCCCTCCCAGAGCCCCTGGCTCCAGCCAGCCCAGGGCTCTTCACCCAGCACACTCGGGCCAGAGGGAGCCTACTTCTAGGCCAGCCACAGCGCCCCCCGCCCCAAGGGACACGCCCCATCCGTGGGCCAGCTGGCACAGCGTCAACGGGGGAGGGCAGTCCCGCCCCTCCCCCGTACCCCCCCCCACCGCTGCCCAGGAGATACCGGCGCCCTATCAGGCTAAGGGGGCTGCTGTAGCACATCCCCGGAAGCTCTCCAGTGCTGTCGTAGCTGCTCCCCACAGACACCCCAGGGGGCCCAGCGCCAGCCCTGAGGGGATAGAGAGGGGCCCAGGGTCTGAGCGAGCCAGTAGCAGCTCGCAGAAGGACCCAGGAGTCCCATGTCCTGTCCCCCCAGACCTCAACCCCACTGAGACCCAGCGTAGCTCATGGCTGGTTTGATGCCCCAGCCACCCCGAGACCTTGGACCCCCCCCCCCCATGGTATGGCCCCCTTCCTCCCAGGAACACTCACCCTTTTTCTTCTTCTTCTCCTGCGGGGTGGGGGCCTTCTTCTCCTCTTCCTCCTCCTCCTTCTCTTCGGCGGGCTTCTCCTCCTCACTCTCCTCGCTGCTCTCGCTCGCCTCGTCGATCCCTGGGGCCAATGCACGGCGGGCTCAGGGGCAGCAAGGAGCCACTTCCCGTGGGCGAGGCCCGCTCACGCCAGGCCCAAGGGATCGCAGCCCACTGAGAGCCACGGCAGCCGCCAGGGGTCCCGGGATTCGACGCCACAGAGCAGCAGCTCCCTCCCGCCGGGCGCTCCCCGCCCAAGGCCCTGCTCCCCTCCAGCTCAGCCACGCGGTCCTGCCCACAGACACCCCGCAAGGCACCAGGCCAGTGCCAGCCAGTTCACTCGCCAGTTCTCTATTAACCCACCGGCGTTTGCCATGGAACAAGGCCACATTTGAGGAACATTTTCGTTGAGTGGCCCTGCTGAGCTCCGACAGGCGGTGCTGCCACGTCCCAGCAGTGCCAGTTACCCTGCATCTGCCACCTACCTTTGGGGCCGTCCTCTTCCTTCGTCTCCTTGGGCTTCCCCACTGCCACCTCCTCCTGCGAACTGCTGTAAGACACAAGAGAGATGCCCCCAACCCGGGGAAGCTGGAGTTGATGGGGGGCAGCTGGGCACACAGGGCGTGGGGGCGGGGAGGAGGAAGGAGCCTGCCTCTGCCAAGAGCGACTGTGCAAGGTGCAGCTGAGAGCTACGCTCCCGGGACCGGTGGGGGAACGGCACGTGCTGCTTAGCGGGCACAGGCAGGCCAGGGAGGGGCGGAGAACCCCATCCTGGTGGGAGTGGCAGGCTAGGCCCTACCCTTACCTGGACCCGTCCGACATGTAATCCACTTCCTGCCCCTCGAAGTCCCCATCGTCGCTGTCCTCGAAGGCCTCATCATCCGAGCCCTTCTTCTTCTTCTTCTTCTTGCTCAGCGGCGCTTTCTTCTTGGGCTTGGCTGCTTTCTCCCCTGCAAAGCATCATGGGAAACACCCCACAGGCGGCTCAGCAGGAGGGACAGCCCCGGCCCCGCGAGGGGAGACTCCAGAGAGGCTGCAGGCTCTCTGAGGGGGGTGCCGAGCTTTGAAGGCCCAGGGGCGGCCTGGCCCCAGAGCTACAGGGCTCACGACAAGCCTATGCAATAGCCAGCTCCCCCCCATGGCCGGGACACTGGGCCACCTCTGCCATGGCCCGGCGAGGCGCGCGAAAGGGGTCTCTGTTCTACGGGCGGCAGGGCGGGCGCCCCCTCACCGTCAGCGTCACTCAGCTCGCTCTCGTCCGAGCTCATCTCCAGGTCGTCCTCCAGGTCGTGGATCTTTAGCTCGCTGCTCTTCTTCTTGGTCGTCTTCTCCTTCTCCTCCTCCTCGTCGCCCTGGTCCTTCAGCCGCCGCTGCTGCATGATGCTGAAGTGGTTCAGCACCTTGTTCCGCCTGGCGGCCAGAGGGCAGGTGAGGACACCGGAGGCGGGACCCCTCCCTGGCCTGACTCAGCTGCAGGGGAGAGCCGGCATTGCCAGGGCAGTGGGGAGAGAGGACCCCCCCCAAACCCGGAGCAGGGCTCCCTGGTACCGGGCTGCATGGGAGTGCCAGACCGCGAGAGGCCGGTGCTGAGCAACCTCGAGCAATAGCTGGACCCAGCCGACCGCCTGGCGATGCAATGTGACGCCGCACAGGCCGTACCCACACACTGTGTCCCCAGTGCCAAGCTGCCAGGAGCACAGACCTGTGCCAGCCAAGCCCTGCACGGATCCTGGGTTCTACCTTTCTTAGGGAGGGGTGAGTGGGGTCTAGTGGTTAGAGCCCTATGGGCCAGGACTCACCGTTCCCACTCCTCCTCCGCCTCCTCGGCCGTCAGGGTGCGGTGCTTGGCCACGGGGGTAAAGTTGTACCAGTTGCTGACCGGGAAGGCCTCGAAGGCGCCGTCGGGGCACTGGGTGAAGATGTAGTAGGAGGCATTCTCGGTCACACCCCCCTTCTTCACCCCTTTGAACCTGGTCACGGGGGGGAAGGAAGAGCTGCATTCAGGGGGGCACCAGGGCTCTGGCCCAATGGCCGGGGGGGGGGGCTGGAAGCCAGGGCCCTGGGTTCTAGTCCCAGCTCTGGGAAGGGAGCAGAGACTAATAGTTAAAGCAGGAAGGCTGGGAAGGCGGCTCCACTCCTGGCTCAGAGGAAGCAATGTCCAGTGGTTAGAGCAGGGACACAGTGACCTAGGATTCCTGGGCTCCCCCTCTGACCTGTGGCGCTGCTAAGAGCCATGCCAGGCTCTGACCCTCCCTCGCCACAGGAAGGTGCCAGGCCGGTTGAATGTTGCCAGGAGAGACTAGCAATTCCCCCTGCCTGCCCGAGGCCGGGGCGGCCGGTTCAGAGCAGACGACACGGCTGGGGCTCGCAGCGCAGCCAGTAGAGGCTCCTGTGTTGGGAGCCAGCGGTCAGGCTCCGGCCCCTGGGGCCGACAGGTCCCCACTCACTTGCGCCCGGCTTTGCCGTTGACTTTGAGGATCCAGGGCTGGTCCTCAGGCTTGAACTCCCGCAGGACGATGCCGTACTTCTTGCGGCGCGCCTCCTCGCGCAGCTTGCGGTTAAACTCGCTGCCCGCCCCCGACTCTGGCATCTCCTCCTCTTGGTAGATCTTCTTGTTGCTGAGGTCTCGCTCCATTTTCGCCTGCGAGAGGGAGCCAAGGGGAACGTGGGCTCCAAGCCGCCCTGCACGGCAGCACCCTGCTCAGCTCCCCATGGCGAGCGACAGCCGCACGCTCCCGGCCCGCCCGCCCCCAGCTCCACACGCTGAGAGCCCGCACAAACGCTGGGCTTCAAGGCTGAAACTGAGCCACCCTCTGGGACCCGCCACCAGGCCCAGAGACCAGGCCTTGCCCGTCTGCAGCAGCAGGGATGGATCAGTGCAGGAGGTGGGGTGGGGAGAGAACCAGCTGCCCTGTACGTCAGTGCATTACGGGGGGCTGCTCTCCCCAGTATTTCCAGCCAGCGTCTCATACGCCGACAGCTACTGGCCTGCCCAGAGCCCAGCACCCCACTGAGCCACCAGGCACAGGATGCTCTGGCCCCCAGAAGCGCCTCCAAGCAGCAGGCAGGCCGCCCTGGCCACGTGCCGGGTGGGGCTGGGACAGGGCTAAGGCAAGGCCTACCTGGTGCCAGGTGGCGAAGTTGACCTTGTCGGCGGCGTTGAAGGCCATGATGTTGTACTTCTTGGGTGTGTTTCTGCGGCAAGAGGAGACACCTGAGCGGCCAGCGACATCCTCCCACCCCCCCGCTGCGAGGCTGGCACTATGCTGAGCACTCTCTAGCCATGCAGCAAACCACACCCCCCTACTGCCAGCGTCCCTCATCCCTGCCCGGCCCCAGGGCCCAGTCCCTCTGCCGAAAGCACCCCAGGGCCCAGCGGGAGCCCGCGGTTTACATGATTCAGCAGGCAGCGCGGCTCTACTCCCAGCCCGACCCTAGCGAGTGATCTTGGGCAAACCGCATTCCTACTCCGTGCCTCAGTTTCTCTTTCTTTGTCTATTGAAGCTGGGAGCCCTGTGAAGGTCTGGAGCAAAGGGCCCTGATCTCAGCCAGGGATGTACCGTAATATGCCTAATATACATGGCCTCCAGCATGCTGTTGAGATCAGACAAAACCAAAGTTGGGCAGCCAGGGAGACGGGCCGAGACCAACAACTCCACTGTCAGCGACCTGAGCGTGATTTGCCCCAGCAATGCAAGGGACCCCCCCCCCATCTCTCCTCTCCTCTCCTCAGCACGGGCACCTTACACCTGGGCGCCCTGCTTTACCCAGGAGAGAAGCTTTCAGCAAAGAGCCACATAAGCAGAGACTCACTTGGGTACTCGCACCACATACTCCGTGACCGACTGGCTGCTCGTGCTCTGGGGAGAGAGCAAAGACTGAGGTTTCATTTCAGAGGCATGCGCTGGTCAGAGGACTGGGAGGGAGCCGCCCTCCCTGATCCCTGCTGGGGACCCCATGAAATTAAGATTGAACCCAAGTTTTACATGGAAAAAAAAGAAGTAGTACGGTTCTCGTGTTAACGTGTGGAACTCACAACTGCTTGGGATTGTGGAGACAAACACCCAGAGCCTCAAAGGTATTTAGGCTCCACACTTCACCCCAAACCAACAGAGGCTTGGAGCCTAAAATGCCTTTGAGGAGCTGGACCAAAGCAACTTGTATAGAACAGACTGGACAACGGTGGGGTGCTAGCTGGGGAGCAATTACCCAGGGCTCCTTGCGTCATTAAAAGGGGTCAGGAAGGGTCTGCCACGTAACAGGAGAGTTAGGCAGGAGATGTGGGGTTAGGTACCGAGGACAAGTCACTCGGAGACAGAAGCCAGACTAGATGGGTGGATCAGTCTAGGGCAAGGAGGCAGGGCACACTTCCCAAAGTTGGGGGGGCTCCAAGTCTGGGAAACAGAGGAAATAGAACTTACCAGCGAGGTCATTTTGGCAGAGAGGGGGCTGCCCGTGTCCTCCTCGAATCAGGAAAGGATCTGAGAGAGAAACAAAAAGCCAGTTGTCCAGCAGGTTAGCAGCGCAGACACAGGCCAGAGCCCAGGCTGGGCTGGGGGCCAGGAGAATCCAAAACCCTGGAGGGGCAGAGGCCAGGAGAAGCTGGTGCCCGAAGCTCAGCGGGGGAGAGCCAGGCCTCCGGGCCCTATTCCCAGCCCGCCGGGCAGAGCATGAAGCCCAGGCACAGCACTGAACTCGGCCCTGGGCCCAGGCCCCCCTTGGGCGCAGGCAGAGCCCTGAATGAGAGGCAGCGTTTTAAATCCCCCTCGCCCCCGCCCATCGCTCCCCTCCGACACCCCCCTCGCCCCCGCCCATCGCTCCCCTCCGACACCCCTCTCATCGCTCCCCTCCGACACCCCCCTCGCCCATCGCTCCCCTCCGACACCCCCTCGCCCCCGCCCATCGCTCCCCTCCGACACCCCTCTCATCGCTCCCCTCCGACACCCCCCTCGCCCCCGCCCATCGCTCCCCTCCGACACCCCCTCGCCCCCGCCCATCGCTCCCCTCCGACACCCCCCTCGCCCCCGCCCATCGCTCCCCTCCGACACCCCCCTCGCCCCCGCCCATCGCTCCCCTCCGACACCCCTCTCGCCCCCGCCCATCGCTCCCCTCCGACACCCCTCTCATCGCTCCCCTCCGACACCCCCCTCGCCCCCGCCCATCGCTCCCCTCCGACACCCCCTCGCCCCCGCCCATCGCTCCCCTCTGACACCCCCTCGCCCCCGCCCCCGCTGCCCCGCTCCCCTCTGACACCCCCCCGCCCCCGCCCATCGCTCCCCTCCGACACCCCCCTCATCGCTCCCCTCCGACACCCCCCTCGCCCCCCCATCGCTCCCCTCCGACACCCCCCTCGCCCCCCCCATCGCTCCCCTCCGACACCCCCCTCGCCCCCGCCCATCGCTCCCCTCCCGACACCCCTCTCATCGCTCCCCTCCGACACCCCCCCCGCCCCCGCCCATCGCTCCCCTCCGACACCCCTCGCCCCCGCCCATCGCTCCCCTCCGACACCCCCTCGCCCCCGCCCATCGCTCCCCTCCGACACCCCCCTCGCCCCCGCCCATCGCTCCCCTCCGACACCCCCTCGCCCCCGCCCATCGCTCCCCTCCGACACCCCCTCGCCCCCGCCCATCGCTCCCCTCCGACACCCCCCTCGCCCCCGCCCATCGCTCCCCTCCGACACCCCCTCGCCCCCGCCCCCCCACTCCACAGCCTGGCATGCAGCAGGCAGCCCCCCCCAAGCCCCGCCCCGCCCCGCCCCGCCCCGCCCGTACCAAGGGAGCCCCGCGCCCCCCGCCGGCCTCACAGGACGCTGCTGCGAAGCTCCCCGGCCGATGGCAGCCAGCGCCCAGTGACGGCGCATGACCGGAAGTTTCCGCTTCGCGCCCCGGAAGTGGGCCTGCCTTGCTGGTTGCCGTGGGAACCGCAGCCCGTGCCCACCCCCAGGGGAAGGGGGGGGACTATCACCCCGGGGGGAGGGGGGGCTATGGGGCCGGGGCCCTGGCCCAGGGGGTGGGGGGAGGGGGGCTATGGGGCCCTGGCCCAGGGGGTGGGAGAGGGGGGGCTATGGGGCCCTGGCGGGGGGTGGGGGAGAGGGGGGCTATGGGGCCCTGGCCTGGGGGGAGGGGGGTTATGGGGTCCTGGCCCGGGGGGTGGGGGAGGGGGCCCTGGCCCAGGGGGTGGGGGGAGGGGGGGCTATGGGGCCCTGGCCCAGGGGGTGGCTATATGGAGCTTATGGCCAAATGGGTGGTGGACGCGGGGGCTACAGAGCGGGGGGTAGGGGGTTCCTGGCCCAGGGGGTGGGGGGAGGGGGGTTATGGGGTCCTGGCCCAGGGGGTGGGGGAGGGGGGGCTATGGGGCCCTGGCCTGGGGGGTGGGGGAGGGGGGGCTATGGGGTCCTGGCCCGGGGGGTGGGGGGAGGGGGCCCTGGCCCAGGGGGTGGGGGGAGGGGGGGCTATGGGGCCCTGGCCTGGGGGGTGGCTATATGGAGCTTATGGCCAAATGGGTGGTGGACACGGGGGGTAGGGGGTTCCTGGCCCAGGGCCCCGCCAGGTGAGGGGATAGTGGGCACTGTGTGTGCAGGGGACACCAGGGAGGGCCCCCTCCCCCTTTGTGGATGGAAGAGCCTGACGCCCTAGGGTCAGCTGTCAATGGGGTGGGGGACATGAGGCTGTTGCCCCCGCAGGGTGGGTGGGGGGTTGTACAGCTGCTCTTACATTTGATCCTAGCCAGGCTGCTCTCAGCGCTGAGGAGGTTTAAGGCTGCACCTGCTCCTAGCAGCAGCACAAAGTCCCTGCAAATCGGGTCCATTGTATCCTTAGGCCCTTCTCTCTCCTCTCGTACCCAGTACGGAGGGGCAGCCGGGGTCACTGGCACCATCCAGAGATCCTGGAGCTGGGAAAATAGCCCCCTGCCCTGGGGGAGCTGAAGCACAGCAAGTAGCCGAGCTGGCAGACACACCTGGGCCAGGTGTTCTGGGCACTAGACCCCATGCTCAGGTTTCCTCTGCCTCCCCCCACTTCCAGCATCCACTGGAATCAACTCCCACTCACCCCAGTGGAATCTCAGCTGCTCCTGTCCCAGGCGATAGGCCAGCCCAGAGCTGCCTTGTGACATCAGAAAGCCAGGTTGGCTAAGTAGCAGGGGCCGGGCTAAAATGGCCAGATTAGTTTTACATGAGAGCTTGAGGGCTGCAGGCCAGGCCAGTGCCTTGGGGGGGCCCCCCGAGAAGGGAGTGCAGCCGGGCACCGGTCTGCACCCTGGAAGATGGGACTCTGCCAGGCCCGGCTTCCTAAAACTGCCAAGCCTCTGAAACCTGAACTGCAGGGTAATCAGCAAGCTGGCTCTAGGGCAGAGGAGGGTCTCTCTGTGCCTTCGGAGGGGTTAAAAGTGTATGAGTGGGTGGGCCTGTCTTGCTGGTTAGAGCCTGGGGAGCGGGGTCTAGAGATCAGCTGAGAGAGGACTGGGAAACAGCCTTAAAGGGAAGAGGCAAACCCGCCCAAGCATGGGAGTGGACTGGCCCTGCTGTAGGATTTAATTTGCCGTCTTGTTACCACACGAGTCCTCCGGGAACCTCTGCTTCAGCCAGCAGGTCACTAGACAGGTGTTTGACGCGTTTCCTAGCAGCACTGTGGCTTAGCTGGGATTTAGGGGAAGGAAGCTGGTTCCGGGCTCGCTGCAATAGGTGTGCTGGGTGCAGGGTTGTGGGAAGCGGCGGGTGTGAACCCCTCAGCCCGGCCTTGCTAGCTAGAATCCAGCTCCTGGAGGGGTGTGCTCCAAACTCATTCCCTGCTTGGTGCGGACAGGTGAGGGGGGTGGAGGAGGATTCTTCTGGGTCCCAGAGAACAATTGGTCCCACCACATGGCAGCCAGCACTAACCTCCTCCCCTCCACCCTGGAGGCCTGTCTCAGCCAAGCAGATGAGGAGCAAGTGGGGTGTGGAGGCCCAGCTGCTTCGTCCCCCCAGGGGTGCACACAGACGGGCAGCGTAAGTGTCGGCCAGGCGCGTGGCAGTGCATGAAGCTGATCTGCTACCACAAGCTTACCAGCTCATCCGCTGTGGCTTGGCTCCCTTTAAGGCCCTTGTCCTGCCCCTTGCCTGGCCACCCTTCCACCGTGGGCTAGCTCAGCCCCCTGCCAATACATCCAGGAAGCAAATATTTGAACTCCACGCACAGCACCCAGTTTGTACAAGATGCGGTGCAAACACCTGGCAGCAGGGGCACCCGATTGTATGGTCACATCAGAATCCAAGAGCGTCACACCAGGCCCCTTCGCCGCAGCTCACTTTCCCCATCGGGCTGCCACAGGCACCCCGCCCTGAGCTGGGGCCTCGTCCAGCGGGGCAGCCCCCGGCCCAGCCATCCTGGCCTCACCCCTTCCTCTGCCCCCTCTGTCTCTCGCCACAGAGAAGCTGAAGTCGCAAGTCATAGTCTTTGTGATCGGCGGCCCCGGCTCCGGCAAGGGGACGCAGTGTGAGAGGCTGGCTGCCAAATACGACTTCCAGCACCTGGGCATGGGGAACCTGCTGCGGGAGGAAGCCGGCCGGCCCACGGGCCAGGGGCGGCAGATCAAGGACATCATGCTGAAAGGGGCGCTCGTGCCTTTGGTGAGCTCCTGCCCCACCTCCCTCATGGATTACAGCAGCCCCAGCTCCCGGGGCAGCTCTGCACCTGGCCCCTTCCACGGGCCCCCAACATGGTCCAGGGCTCCATAAGGCTCCCTGCAGAGCCCAGCCCCCCCCCCCCCACTGCTAGCCCCTCTGCCTGCCTCAGGCCTGCTCATTCCTTGCAACCAGCCTATGCCTGGCATTTGCATGGAGGGAGGTTGCTGGGGTTCAGCAGCCAGCACAGGGGAGAGGCCAAGAGCTGAAGAGGAGGGGTCTGGGCTCCCACCAGTACATCAGTCTGGGGGGCCTCAGCGCATGCTGTGGCCAAAGCCCTTCGGCCCCAGAGCTGAGGGGGCTCCCATCTCCCCAGGGCTTCATCCTCGACCTGTTGAACGCCAACTTGCTGAAGAGCGAGGCGGCCAAGGGCTTCCTGATCGACGGCTTCCCCCGGGAGCTGAACCAGGCCAAGGAGTTTGAGAACGTGGTAAGTGCTGGGGGCCGTGGGGCGAGCCGGGCCAGGGCTAACAGCAGGGAGGGAGAGGTGGTGTTGACAGGGGCTGAGCAGCTGCTGTTCCCCTCTGCCCTTTGACCAGCTCAGACTCCGCAGGGCGGCTCTGTGCGGGTCCAGCCCCCCTTCGCACCAGGCACAAGAGGGGCCGGGCGCCAGGGCCCATTTCTCTGCTGGCCTGGTGCGGCCCCCTGATGGGGGTTACCGCGCCACAGGTGGGGCGTCCTCCCAACATCGTGATCGTCCTGGACTGCTCCACGGAGACCATGATCCAGCGACTGCTGCTGCGGGGCCAGACGGGCACCCGGGCGGATGACAACGAGGCCAGCGTCCGCCAGCGGCTGGAGACGCACTACTCCCTGTGCGAGCCCGTTGTTGCCTACTACCAGCAGAAGAACCTGCTCAGAAATGTAGGTGAGGGGGGGCCCCTCCAGGGCATTAACCCCTCCCTCCCCTCCCCTCAGCCCAGGGCCCGGGGGGGGGGGGGAGAGAAGAGAAGAGAGGTGCCCTCTGAACTGAGGTTAATGGAGCCCAGCTCTAGTGGTTCCCTGCAGGATGGAAGTTCCCCGGGGGGGGGGGGGGAGAGAAGGGAGAAGAGGCAGCCAGGGCCCAGCCTATACCAACAGCTTCATCCCCATCCCAGTGGCAAGATCTTGGGTACCGCTCACCAGGCCCCTGAAAGCATCCAGGGATGAGCAGGGGGGTGGGGAAGGCCCTATGGGAGCCCCTTGAGCTGGAGAGCCTCAATCCACAGCACCACAGAGCCAGTGCTGCACCCCCAGGGGCACTCATTGGAGACCCCCCAGCAGGGATGGCACTGGGGGCCTGCAGAGACCCTGGCCCCATGCTGCTCTGCCCCAGCCGCTCCCTTGTGTCCTGCAGATTCTAGGCGAGGAGCCGGAAGACACCATCTTCACAAAGTGCTGCTCTGTCATCGACAGCCTCGTGTAGGCCTGGCGCCCGCTACCCAGCTGCTGGGGTTGTGTTCAAATAAAGGTGCGGCTTCCAGCCCTGCACTCGCTCCTGCCCCGTCCTCTGGGACCTGGCCCCTGACTTGATGAGCCAGGTCCCCCTCTCCCAGCCAGACGCAGTACCAGGTGGCTGGAGCTAGTTCCAGAGACCCAGCAGTAGGAAGCTCGAGGCTTGCAGACAGGAGAGCTAGGGCAGGGCATGTCCAGCCCAGGGCACAGCCTCAGCCTCAGGGCCCCTCCTGTCCCAGCTGGGTTATGTCCAGACCCTGAGGGGGGAGTTGCCTGCTCTGCATGGTGCTAACCAGCCTCTTGGCAGAGACCGGGGGCAGTAGCTGTTCCACCAATGCCGTTACCCTGCCTCCCCACTCAGCCCTACCCATTCCGGCAGCCCCCGTGGGAGGAGCAAGCCTGCCCGGCAGGAGACCCGCTAGGGTGGGGTTGTTCTGATGGGATAAGCAGCAGCAAGGAGACCAGTGCCAGCCAATGGCCACAAGTCCTTTTGTTTTCCTTCCCCCACTCTGAACTGAAATCCAGCTACGGTGCAGACAGGCCCCAGCCTTTACCCAGCGGTCAGGGCTTGGAAGAGACCCGCCTTCCCCAGCCAGAGTGCACCGCTCACACAAAGCCAACAGCAGAGGGGAAGGGGGAGACACCCAGCACAAGGTGCAGGTCAAGGAACACATGCCAGCAGGAGGGGGCCGAGGGAGAGGGGGAATGCAAGACAGGCTCCCCCGCATGGGCTGGGCTGAGTCTCCTACAGCACGGGGGCTACTGCTCACCCCCCTGGGGGTTTAGCTCCCAGGGGCAAAGCTCTCCCCTCTGCTGCCCCTGGAGCAGGCTGCGCAGCGCAGGGAGGCAAACAGAGGCTGCACAGCACCCAGCCCCGCGCAGGAGACCATCCCGAAGGGGCTGACAGCCAGCACTCTGCAGCCCTCAGCATGAGGAAGGCAGGTCTGAGCCCGGCCCTCCAGCGCAGGTGGCGGACGCGCTGGGTCACTGCTCTACAGCCGGAACATCTGTCCATAGGCAGAGGGCCCAGTGCTTCGGACATGAGCTAGTCTGCACCTCGTTTCCCCACCGCTGGGTAAGCGCTCTGCCCTGCACCTGGCGGGGGACTCACACAGTGGCTGCGAAGTGCTACAGTGCTAGGACCAGCAAGGCCCCACCTAGGCAGGTCCATTCCCACTGAACAGGCCCTGGGAATTGCTCAGCAAGAGACGAGAGGCGTTGACTGGACCAGCCCCTGCTCCCGTCCTTCCTTAGAGCGGTGGAGAAGAGTCATTCCCTGCCGCCACGGGTAACCCCAGCCCAGATACAGTGGTGAGGGGCAGCAGCAGAAGCCCCTCACATGGCGCCATTCCAGGGCGCCAGTTGCGCAGTTCAGAAACAGTGCAGCAGAGTTGGTTTCAAAACAAAAAGAGCATTTTATTTAACAAAGCACAATCGCCTGCTCAAACTATAAAAAAACCACAGGAGCTCTTAGTTCATCAGGTTTTACAACAGCTACATCGTGAGAACAATCCGCTTCAAAACCCTATGGACAGACAGACACACACCACCCAGCAGACACAGGGAGGTTTTGTTATCATTTATTTGTGAAGTTAAAAACAAGCGGTAAAAAGTAAAAACTGAGCGTACAATTTGTTTGTTTCAGTTTCAATTTCCTCTTGAACAGACGAAATACATGACAGACCAGTCCCAATTGGGGGAAAATGGGAGGGGGAAAGGGGTGGTTTTTATCTGAAACACCGACACCTTATTCGAGGAATGTTCCAACTCTAACTAAAAAGCAGAGTGATTTTTTTTTCTCCTTGTAAAGTTTTATTTTTTTTTTTTTAAAAACAAAACGAAAAGAAAAAACATGTTACCCTGAAATCGACGTGTGTTTCAGGAGGGCTGAGATCTTGCAGCAGTTTTAGTTCGCTATCTTCTACAGCTGGCTCAACATGAAGGATTCGGATATTTTTTATTTTGATTTTATTTTTATTTTATTTTAAAGAGACTCGAAGGAGGAGCAGCCGAGGTCCTGCTAAGAAACCCAGCACTCAGACCCAGAGGCCAGCTCCCTTCCCCAACAGCGGCCATCTCTCTTTCCAAAAACAAAAAGGGTTTCACGGGTGGGAAGTTCACATTCAATTCACTGAGCCTGCAAGGATCAGGGAGAGAGACAGGAGTCAGTTACCCCCTGAGAGACACGGCTGCGGACGGAAGAGTCCAAAGCAACACAAGGTCGCCCTCTGCTGCCGTGGCCCTGGCTGGGCACTGCCAAGGTAGGGAGCAGAGCAGCGACTGGCCCGTGGCTCCCACCTCAAGCAGGGTGGTTGGAAAGGAAGTGGGCAGGTCAAGCCTGGAAGAGACTCTCGTTTCGGAAGCAGCCGCTTTGGTCAGCCCTGAAGATCAGCTCCACGTCTGGCCTGGGGAAGCATTTCTAAAGGGGGCTACTCCCAGCTTGGCATATTTAGGCAGCTAAGTGGCACAGAGCCCTCAGGTGCTGCTGGGGAAGTCCCTTAGCTGCCTAAATGTGGCTGAAACCGGATCTGCAGGCCCGTTTCTGAAAGGCTTGGCCCTGGAATGTAACTGCTACGCCCGGCCCAGCGCAGGGCCAACAGCCCGGTGCCAGGCCTGAGCGGGAGCCATCCAGGTCCCGGGCTCAGCGGCAGCGGTTCTCAGTTCAGTGCCGCTGGGAGGGGAAGCTGGTCAGAAACGAAGGAATCTGCACCCGGGCTCCAAACGAGTCCCCGGGTTCGAAGCTCACTAGTCCAGCAGCTCTACGGCCTGCTATCCCCCAGCTCCCCGGGCTAACAAAGCGATCCCCCCACGGGTAAGAAACCCCCTAACGCTACTAAGGCGGCCTAGCGAGCCAGAGCTAAGAGCCCAGTGGAAACAGGAGAGTCTTGCGTCAGCTCCGTCCATTCCCCTGAGCTCCCATCCCCCCCGCCCCCAGGTGTCGGGGCAGCGGAAATCCATGAGCGCAGCGCAGGTCTGATCCAGAGGAGGTTTGAGTCTGCTACTGCCTCCAGCTAATGGACCGGGTCCGTTAGCTCAAGCAGTAGGAGGTCGCGGTGTCCTGGGCTGAGTCCCCGCCGACGGCCGATGTGGGAGCCGGTGCACGAGCAGAGAGATGCCGCTCGGGAAGCGCGTCCGGGGGGCCGAGGTTCTCACCCAGGCAGGAGGAGCTACAGCGGGGGGTTGAAGGCAGGCAGCGGGGCGCATGGCCGGTCACTCACCTGCTGTCCCTGCTGCGTCGGCGGCGGCACTGGGCCCCCAGCCCCCGGTGTCTGTCCGTAGTAGGCAGCCTGCTGTCTGTAGTACTCTGCCCAGGCTGCGCTGTAGTCTGGCTGAGGTCCCGGTGGTGCCCCTGGTCCTGCGCCAGTAGCTACTTGAGCTGCTACCAGGGGCAGGGGAGAGGAGAGCGGGGTGAGCCGTGACTCCAGGGGCGCCAGCGGCCAGACAGGAGCTGGGCTTTCCGCCGATTCAGCCCCCCTCCCGCCGGAGGAGCACCAGGCCTCACTCACCTTGTTTCTTGTAATATTCCTCCCAGGCTTTCGTATAGTCCTGCTGCGGGGGGGCCCCGGGCTGCTGGGGCTGCTGGCCTGTGGGCAGAGACGCGCGTCACGGACCCCGCAGGCGGGTGGCATTGGACCAGCACCAACAGGCATGGCCAAGCCGCCTCTCGCTGGGGATCTTCACACCAGGACCTGGCCAGGTGCCCAATGGTCCTTCCCAACGCCAGCGGCCCCTCCCCTCACCTGGCCACAGAGCCCGGCCCTCAGACCAGGGCTGGCTGCTCTGGGCTGGGGAAAGCGGCCGATGCCCAGGGACCTGCCAGTCGTGGGGGTTCTCCTGAGCTCACAAGGAGCTGGGCTGGGCCCCTCAGACTCTAGCCACAGCTCCCTCCGCCGGGGCTACGCCTGCCCCGCTCCACGGAACCCCCGGGCAGCCCAGGCCCTTACCTAGTTTCTTATAATACTCCTCCCAGGCTTTAGTGTAGTCCGACTGTCCGGCAGGGGGTGGCTGCGGGGGCTCCCCCTGCACGGGCGGCGCGGTGGGAGCGGGTGGCGCTCCGGGCACGGGGCCGGGGGGCTGCTGGTAGTAGTGCGAGTAGTACGCTGCCCAGGCTGCATTGGGATCTGCCGCAGCTGCTGCTTTGCCTGCGAAGGAGCCGCCGGTGAGAACAGACCCGGCCTCCCGCCCTGGGCTCCCAGGGCCGCCCAGCGGTCCGCTCCAGAGCCTGCCCGGGGCGTCAGCTCCATACTTACTTGGGTCATGAGGCGCGGGCGGCTGCCACTGCGGGTAGGTGTTCCCCCAGCCTTGCGGGGGGTAAGGGTGGGGGGGAGGAGCCCCCGGGCTGAAAAAGGAGGAGAACAGAGACACTGAGGAGGGGGAGGGGCGATACCAGGCACGGCAGAGGAAGGAGCAGACCCTGGCGGGCACACGCTGACTGGGAGGGGGAGACAGGCCCAGCACATCCCCCCAAAGCACGTTCCTCCCATTCCTGAGGCAGCACCAATGGGGGGCAGGCAGCCCCCCCAGCCACTCGGACGTCAGCCAGGAGACCTGCCGGGGTTATCCCCCACATTTTACAGGCCACGCCTTCCCATCTGCCTCCACTGAAGGGCAAGCCCCAGTCTCATCCTCCCTGGTGCAGAGGGAACCCTGGCAGCCCCGCTTCTGGGCCAGCAAGGCAAACCCAAGTCTCTGCAGTCTCAGCTGGGGACGGAGTCAAACCGACAGGGACGGGGGGCCCTGGCGGGCAGCTGCTCCTGCAGAACATGGGGTTACTTCTCCCTTGTTCTGCGACTGGAAGGAGGGGCCGAAGCTCAGGCACCAGACACAAAGGGGATTCTCTAGGGCAGCAGCTCCCACCCCCAGAAAGAGGCCCCAGATCATGGCTCATGCCACCCCTCCAAGAGGCCCAGTATGGTCTGAGCGCCTTTTTGCCACGCATGCCCCCCCCCGCAGGCCGGATAGCTCTGTACTTACTGAGGAGGGGCTCCTGGCGGCCCTGGGTTGAACGGCCCTGGGTTGAACGGGCCCATGGGGCCAGCAGGGCCTGGGGGCCCTCCTGGCCCAGGCCCAGGCCCAACTGGGCAGAGGGGGCCCTGGAGAGAGGAAACAATTGTAAGTGACAAGCGCCTCCCATGCACAGTGGCCCCTCCCTGGGGAAGCGGGGGGAAGCTGGGGCCACCCCCACCTCGATCTTCTCCTCAATGAGCTGCTTGGCATGGTCGATCTGCTGCGGGGAACCTCGGATGACGAACAGCTTGAAGTTGGGGTCCCCGTTGGGAGGCAGCTGCCGGGAGATCTCGACGAACGCCCCCGTCTGCTGGTTTATGGCTTTGACGTTCTCCCCGCCTGGAAGAGGGAGGCTGTGGTGAGCACAGGCGGGGAGGTGCCAGGTGCCATGGGAGGGGGAGAGCTGGCAGAAAGGGCACTCACCTCTGCCAATCACCAGCCCACACTTGTGAGTAGGGATGGAGAAGGTCATCTCTCCTCCGGGAGGGCCCCAGTTACCCTGCCCTCGGCCACGGCCTCTGCCCCCAGGGGGCATCCCTGGGCCCGGGGGACCCGGTGGGCCACTCTGCAAGACAACAGCCAGAACAGCCTCAGGGAAGGGCCATTGGCAGCCAAGCCCATGGAAGTCTAGAGTCACCCACATCCAAGACTGGTAGCGCCCCCCGACCACAGCTCCCAGCATGCAATGCACAAAGGACCCTGGGCACTGCCCTCGGGAGGGTGGGGCAGCTGAGGGCCAGCGGGCAGTGGCTGCGGGAACGTGCCTCACTCGCCTCCCCCAAGCTCTGCCCGCATGGGTGCCCCAGCAGCAGGGTGCAGAGCTTGGGGTGATGGCATCTCAGGGCACATTTGGGAGTTCTACATGCTGCCACGGGACTGCGGGCAGCCTGCTGGGGACAGCCCCAATTACCCCCAGCCAGGTGGTTTCAGACCTGCCCAGGACCCGCACTGCCAGCAGCCCCTCATCCCTGCCCAGCCCCCCGCACTCCCGAACCCCTCATTTTTGGCCCTACCCGAGCCTAGGGGGAGCCTATTAGCCCCGGGCCCCCAGAAGAGTTTCTCTGGCCCGGGGGGGGTAAGCCCCAAGTCGCCAGGCCTCACCCCCCCAGTGGGGATGGAGCATGAGGGGAATCTTTTTTCCCTGCTTCTCAGCAGGGGGCCACATCTGTGAGAGGTTCTCCCCCTCACATGGGGCCAGGTCAGCGAGGATCATGGAGTTTTATTTTTTGTGCTTCTCACTTGCGTGGCTCCCGACTGATTTTTCTGTGAGTCAGTGGCCCGACTCACAAGAGGTTCCCCACTCTTGGCCTAGCCAAAATTCCTGAACAGGGTCACAGATTCCACTGAGCTCAGCTTGTGCTCGGGGCCTGCTCTAACCACTGGACATCACTGTCACACCACAAACCCTCCAAATCCCTTCCCACCTGCCCCACAGCACACCCACTGTGCCTGGCCGACTGCCCCAAGCTCCACAGGGCCTGAGCGCGTCAGAGCAGCCTAGCAGCAGACAGACAGGAGCCAGAAATCTGCTGCCCCTCGCGGAGCTGAGCAAATGCCAATGGAAGCGAAGGGAACGAGGCGCCTCGGGGAGGAAGCCAGCCTGGTGGGTGCCTAGACTTAGAGCTGTGACAGCAGCCTCCTAGGGGAGGGAAAGCGGCGGGCGGCAAGGGCAGGGGGGTGTCATGAGTCTCAGCAACCACCCGGGGAGGGTCGCGGGGTGAACAGGTCATGACAGCTGGAACCAAAGACCATCGCCCATCACGGTTGCCCCATCAAGCCAGGTGTCAGGCAGCCCCACGGGTTCTGGTGGACATGGCACCCTTGTAAGACATGCAAGAGGGTGGTCATGGAAACCTGACCTCCAGCTACGGGCCACCATCCTGAACATGGCCCTTTAGACAGCAGCATTTGGCCCTGCTATCCCTGTTCTACATTCGGGGGGCTGCTGGGGGGGGCTGGGAACAGAGCTAGTGTTAGTGACACCACCACATGACTAGGAGCCCCTCAAAATCCTTCCCTAGCATTTCTGTTCAGCTCCCTCTTGGTCTGCCCGATACTGGGGACAGGCTGGTACAGCTAGCCCCCTGCAGGAAGGGACCGAGACACACCACTCTAAAGCGCAGATCAGGGGAGGCAGTGTGGTCTAGTGGAGATAGCACTAGCCTGAGGCTCAGGAGCGCTGGGGTTATTCCTAGTTCTGCCATTGCCCAGCTGGACAACACTGGGCAAGGCCTCCTTGTGCCTCAGTTTCCCTCATTCTGTACAATGGGGATGACGACATTGACCTTTAGCTCCACTGGTAAAACCTGGGAATTACTCTAACTGCATCCACACTACGGGCTGCACTGGGACAGCCATTTCGGTATGAAGTCGCCACACCTGAAATAATGAGAAACCGAAAACCTGCATGGCCCTGCCTACACCTGAAAAGAGTTTGGAACGGAGAAGATTGAGAGAGGACATGAGAGCGGTTTTCAGGTATCGAAATGGGTGTCATAAGGAGGAGGGAGAAAACTTGTTCTTCCTTGGCCTCTGAGGGTAGAACAAGAAGCAATGGGCTTAAACTGCAGCAAGGAAGGTTTAGGTTGGACATTAGGAAAAACTTCCTGCCTGTCAGGGTGGTGAAACACTGGAACAAATTGCCCAGGGGGGTTGTGGAATCCCCATCTCTGGGGATATTTAAGAGCAGGTTGGATAAATGTCTATCAGGGATGGTCTAGTCAGTGCTGGGTCCTGCCATGAAGGCAGGGGACTGGACTCGATGACCTCGAGGTCCCTTCCAGTCCTAGTGTTCTATGAAATGCAGCTTGCCCCCGCTCCAGCGCTGAGCCCCACTGACCCCAGCAGAGAAGCAGCTAGGCCAACAGCAAACTGCCTCAGCAGACCCCCAGAGGCTGTTACCCACACGGACAGCTCCCTCTGGCATGGCTGAAAGTGCCTACACAAAGGGGTTTCCACAGTGGCACTGCAGCACCCTTCGTGTAGACATGCTCTGAGTCACCACTTAACCCTTGGTTCGCACTGGGGGGTGAAAGACCCCCCACTTGCAACACTCCGCTTTCCAGTTAAGGGGTTACAAGCTTGCAGTAAACAGAGCTCTAACTCCCTGGGGCTCCCCAAACCACAGATCTCAGCCCCGATTTCTAGGTTTTAAAATTAGGAAAATTCAACTTTTCAGGCCCCTTACGCATCACACAGCAGAAAAGCAGCACCACAGGTTTTATTCTTAGGGCTACTAAGGAACACTCACTGGGTGGGGAGCCGACCTCTCCCAGGGCAGCATGCCGGAGCAGGGCATCCCGGCGTTACCTACCCGAAGGCTCTGCAGGAGGTCGTTTATAATCCGGGCAGCATGTTCGCACCTGTCTGGGGGCCCCATAATATGGGCAATCTTCTCTGGACCCGTCCCATCATCTGAAACAAGCACAGGAGCCAGCTCAAAGCAAGGCATCCACTGCTAAGCCCAACTCCGAGAGCAGGGCTCTCGCCAGGCGCCAGAACGCTGTGTTAGCAGTGGACAAGTTTTTCCATGGTGTTCACAGCAGCATCAACGGAAGTTAGCAGCATCTCTGCCACACGCCCCCGGCACACCTCAGGGGCCATGGGGACAAGGCCTGGACAGCCGGAGGTACTAGTGCCAGGGGGACCATTCCAGATGACGACTACCTGGACATCACAGACCAGGCTACAGTGCTATGTGTCTGCCTTGGATGCTGGCATGGGACCGGTTTCCTTAACACAAGAGCAGGGTCAAAGGGCAGGTGACACTTCCAATCCGTCAGAAGAAGCAGGTACTGTCACTTAACCACACAATGTGGGACATTCACCTCTCAAAGAGCGAGCGAAGCCTGCCCGCTGTTTAACTGCCCAGAGCACAGGACTGGCCATCCCAGGTCCACCGCCGGTCCCCCCAGCCAGGTTACCAGCCACCTCCGGAAGTGGCTGATGCCTGCTGCTTGCCCCCAATCCATCCCGCTCTGCTTAATGCACTGGGCTGTTCGCAGTCATACATGGGGGGAGGGGGAGGAGAATTCTTTGCTGAGCCCTTCACCCATGAGGCAGGAGACAGGATGGACAATTCTAGGGCTTTTTCCAAGGAAATAAAATTTGTCTTATTGGTTTTCAGGAAAAAGTCCCCTGATGGCACTGTGGAACCCAATGCCATGCCTCGCAGGGTCTGCACCCCAGGGAGCTGCCGGTGCAAGAGCCCACCCTGAGGGTCTGGTAGGTGACAATCATGAGGCTTCGCTGGGCAGGCGATGGGTCTGCAGGGACACTCGGGGGAAGGGGAAGAGGAGAGCTCTTTAGACATCTCACCTTGCTTGAACTGTATCCGAACGCCAGCATCGTTTTGTATTTTCTTGATCATCTCTCCGCTGCGGCCGATCACCACACCGACAGAATGCCTGGGCACGGGGACCTGAGCGAGGGGCAGGAGCGACATTAATGGGAGAACAGGAAGTCACTCCCAGGACACTAGGCCAACGGGTTTTTTGACGAGTGCTGCCCCCTACTGTCAGACTACACAGCATCCTCCCTTGACAGAACCAGCAGCAAGCCGACCGGGGGACCATTATCCCCAAGTGAAAAACTCACGCGCCAAACTGGTCTTACATCTATTCCTCCACCGATCCTGGAACCGTATTCGTTTCGGTCACCGAAGCCGCCCTGGTCACGTTCACGCAGAATGTCCATCACCATCTCACATGCTTGCTGCAAACAAGACATGGCAACATGAACCGGGGGCCAGTGACCCCCCGTGCTGCAGGCCTGGCTCCCCGGGCTAGCAGCACTGAGGCTCACTGGACCACAAGAATTCCTCCGTTAGACGTGCGGGCACCACCGGCAAGCGGCTTTGACCCCAAGGCCCCACGCAGAAAGGATCTCAGTGCTCCAGGAAAGTCACAGCTGTCCAAGCCTGGCATGCACGCTCCCAGGCACATCCCGTCAGGCATGCAACAGCCCTAGTCCCAGTCTGACTATTCACTTCCTGTCCTAAACAAGGCTCTGCTGCTGGCCCCAGAGTGGTTTCATGGGGAGGCATGTGCACAAGGCCATTTGGAACGTGGGGCATGTTCTGGGTGCCCCGGGGAGAGCCAAGTGACGTGCTAGGACATTTAAAAGGCTCGAACCAAAGCAGCCCACTTCGGAACAGCCCTAAGGCAGGTAACCACTCACCACTAAAGTGGAGGTTTGCATACAGGGTATGCCGAGGTCTTCCAGAGGGTACAGCAAATATCTACCTTGTTTTACAACAGGCTACATAAAAAGCACCAGCCAAATGAGTATGAACTAAACGCTCGTATCATGAAACAAGTGGTTTTTAGGGGAGGTGCACTCGGGGGTACACATGACAACAGACTCCAGAAAGGGGGACAGCATTCTGGAAACGTTGAGAGCTATTGCACTGAAGGGACCACGTAACGAGAACCCCCTTCTACCATCCACAAGCCCTCACCATGGACAACTCCCCCTGACAAAAGCGCAGGCTGTCCGCCTCCTGCAGTGGCTCCCCACACAGATGGTTGCGCACACACGCTCCTGGGGGGAGCCCGTCTGTCTCACCTGGACTTTGTAAGGGTCTCCAATTATCCGAAGGGGCTTATCTACATTGGTGTTTTGGGAACCGTCTTGGATTAAAATCATTTTCACGCCCGCTCGCTCCTGCAGTGAGGAGAAGGGAGAAGGGAAGACGTCAGCCAGGGGGCAGGCGAGGCTGGAGAGCTCCAGCGATAGCCTGCCATGCACCTGCCACAGCCTGCGCCAACCGCAGCTCTGACGGGGGTGGGGGGGGTCAGAAGGCACCAGATTTGCCCACTGACCATTCCCATGGTCTCCAGAGAGACTCAGCCCCACAGCTGCTGCACTGACCAACCGAGACCAGCCCTGAAGCGTCACTGCTCGCAGCACAAGGCCCTAGCTGGATGTGGACCTGGGGATCTCCAAGGTCTTACTGCCAGCGAGTTACGTTCCCAGCTCATAAGCTCTCCGCACACATGCCGATTGGGCAGCACTCCCTGCACCCTGGCTGATGCCCATGTGACTCGGTGCCCCTAGCTCTGCTGCACTTAAGCAGGGCCGGAGGGGCCAGGCTAAGCCCAACTGCCTCTCGGCATGCCAGGGCTGGTGAAGTCTGCATGGGGTAGGTGAGCTTCCCCTGGCTGGGTACATCGGAGCGGCACAAGGCCTGGCATAGCAGCACCAAGGCCGAGGGACGTGCGATGGATGTTACTGAGCCCCTGCCCGAGCTAACAGGGCACAGCTGGACACAGCGTACTAGTGACACAGGACTCTGGAGGGAGCCAGGGCGGCCCTGGCGCACAAGCCTCTCAGTGGCCAAGGAGAAAAGGCCACAAGAGCCATGGCCCAAGAGGCAGAGCCATGATGCAGGGAGAGCCAGGAAAGGGGGGCTCTGGCACCCTGCCCTAACCACGAGGCATTGTCAGCCCACTGGGCCCGCAGCCAGGGCGGCTCCAAGCCCTTACCTGCAACTGCTTAATCGTCTCCCCGCCTTTGCCGATCACCAGCCCCGCCTTGCCAGCGGGGATCATGATCTCCTGCACTGTGCCGTTCTGCCCATTGGCGTTGTCGTGGAACTGGCCGGGCGGCCCCCCGCGGCCCCGGGACACAATATCATCCAGCAGCATTTTTGCTTTTCTGTGAGGGGCAGAGAAACAGCAGCCACGGTGAGCGGGAGGTGGGGCCCCCCTTTCAGCCATGCGTGCGCCCTGGGCTACATAAAATGCCACCTGTCCATGCGCACCCGACCCTGCGGGCCACATGCTCACACAGCCTCTCCTCGCCTGCTCCTGAGGTTGTTTGCCAGCCAAGGAGACAGTCCCAGCTGCCACGGTGCCCTCTGCCCAGAGCTGCTTTTGCTATACCTTAACCCTAGAGTGGACACTGCTGTTGGTAGCAAGAGCCCTGAGCAATAGGGCCTACCTGCCACGCCTACAACCCGGCATTTTGGCTCCATGTCCTATGGCCCCATCACAAGAGGTGGAGACCCTTCGCTTGCAAACCGCCTGCTCAGAATTTCACTATTTGGAAAGGGGAGGGGTTATGAATTTTCTCCAAGGTCTTTCCCCACCAACTCGACAAGGCCCTCATCCTCCCTGCAGGCAGGGAGAGAAAGCCACTAAGAGCCGCAGGACTCCGGCAGAAGGTAGGACACAGGCGAGAACCTTCAGCAGGGACTTGCCAGCAAGTGAGGAGGCAGCAAGCCCTGGAGCTCTGAGCTCAAAGCTCAGCACTGAATCCCTGCCTGACAGACCTGAGCACAATCCACACCGAAGCCCATGGCAAAACAGAGGCTTTACTCACTGGACAGATTCCGGGGACCCAGTCAGAGAGACGCTCCGCTCTGGCAAGCCACCACTGTCTGTAGGAGAAGACCGTGGTAAATGACGGGCCTCCTGGGCACGGCACCAGTAACCTCTACAGATGTGCTTATGCTTCTGCTCCCTATCAACTAGGCCAGAGTTCAGAAGACCATCCAGGTGCCATGGCGCCGAGCTGGACTAACTGGGCCGAGATCTGAAGAGGCACTGCTCTGTGACAGCCAAGTTCTCTAAGCAGATCCACACTGTGCCCCGTGGCTCAACATGCCCTTCACCTGCTGCTGCCGCTGGCATTGCCATTTTGGATCAGCAACCCGTGGTATTTAGCCGGCATCGCTACAGTCATCAGACATTCTTGTACACAAGTGAGCTCACCGTGTCCCAGGCATGGCCAGAGCTGTCCAATGCACCACTGGACCACGGACACTCCCCAAACACAGCCCAACATTCCCAGGGAACACTCAATGCCAGCAGCACACCCCGTCAGAGATTTGCAGCCAGAAGGGAGCATGGAGAGTACAGACTGCATAGAACCCCACCCAGGAACTCCCACAGAGCCCAATGACTTCTACTAGAGGGTCAGAATCTACCACAGCCATTGCTCACGGGGCAATTACGCTCGCCAATATACATTTCCCCCTCAAAGGAAGGGGCCAGGGGCGAGTTCCCACTCCCAAGGACCTGTCTAGCACGAGCACTCTGCCGAGTTGCTGCACAGCGCACCCGCCCGTACCTGGCGATATCTGTACTTTGCAGCCAGAGTCCTGCTGGATTTTGTTGATCTGTTCACCGCCTCTGCCTATAACTGGAAAAAAAGGAAAGGAGAAGAACCGCTAAGGAATGCCGCTTGCCGCAGGGAGAGGCAATGTTCCTACAAGACGCGTCTCAAAGTAAAACACTTCCCGTAATTCAGTTATGGACTATTCATTGGCAACCACTTGAAAAAGAAAGCCATTTAAGAGCCCCATCCATCTCCATGCAGATGAGAGTTGCCTTACGTTCTGCTGGAGGAACAGTGAAAAGGATCGAACACAAGGTAGCGGTAGGCCCCCCTGACACTGTCAGTCAAAGGGTGATTTTAGCCTTCGAAGGGAACACACAGCACTTCGTCAACGAGCCCTACAGAGGCGAGCAAGTTTCGTTATCCCCTTTCTAGAGGAGGGGAAACTGAGGCAGCAGACAAGATCAGAATCCAGGGCTCCAGCTCAGTGCCCCAAGCGAGTCTGTGGACGTCAGAAGGGAGAAGACGAGCAACAGATTCCAACAGTCCATCTAGTTAAGAGTCTCAGAAAGACCCTCGCCACAGGGCCAGGGCAGCCTAAAGGAATCAGGTGCCTCTGAAGGAGTTTGGTGCATCCCAACTCGCCAACTCCTCCTCTAGCCTCAAAGCTCAGAAAGCCAAGCCAACTGAACCACATCTTGGAAATCAGCCATTTCCTGGGCACAGGTCTTATATGCCACGGAGCCCAGTTTCCTCCTGCTTCGCACCAAGCTGCCTGTTACAGCCACCATTCCTTCTGGCACAGGCCTGGACTCTCGTCAGAGCCAGTCACTGCTTCTCAGATCAGCCAGACAAGACTGAACGTCCCCTCTTCCCTGGGAGAGAAACACAGAGCCTTTGACAACACTCCTGGGAAACCGTGCCACTGGTCACAGGCCACAACCTCAGTGCACAACAGAAGTGCCAACCACCACGGTGACAACACACCTGGCTAGGAAGTTGCCCACAGTATCGAATCCCTACCATTTAAAGCAGGGAGTCCGAGCCTCAATGTTCAAAATACCAACATGTTCCACCCTGACTCTCCCCTGGCTGGCACAAGTACCACATCAGAACTGCCAGAGCGTCAGGATAAGACTCAAGTGGGAGTCCGAGACCTCGGAGAGCTGTCACCCAACACAAGGAAGGGCAACAGAGCACAGAATTGAGCTTTTCTGCAGAAAGCTCCGTGACTGTCACGGGGAAGCCAGGAAGGTATTGGTAAAGTTCAGGTAATAGTACAAGCCTTTCACTAAAGCAACTGCAGGCCACTCCCTGCCTAATACTCACTGAGTCCCACCATGCCATCAGGTACTCTGTACTCTTCAGTCACTGTAGACCTGCAAAGGGAAACGGTCAGCGGCTTAAAGTGAGGAGTGGGAGGGTAACAAAAAAGGAACCTATATTCACCTGCAGCAATCAGAAACAAGAGAGAGGGCTTTCCTTGTCCTGCTGGGCCAGACTGGAGGGTGACCGAGCAATTGGCACCAGTCTAGGGGCTGCGTAAGTGTCAGGGTTACACATGGCAAGCTAGTCACATGTCCTGGAGTCCACTGTATCAGCGCGTGCACACAATGCGCCAGCTTTACGGAAGCCAAAGCTATGAAACCTAACGCAAAGGCTGCACAAGAGCTAGAAGTACCACGCTGGTGGCCAAGAAGTACGTCCCTCACTACCAACAAGGCGCACACATGCCAGGAGTGACCAGTCTCCCCAATGGCGTGTCACACGACTCCAAGGGTAAGCCTCACATCTGAGCAGAGCAGCTTGGCCAGTTTCGGGGCACCCCAACTGTTGCCCTCTGCAGATGTCTGAAGTTCAAGAGGGGTCACTAACTTGGTCCTGAACGTGCAGTTCAAGCTCACAAGCTTGTGACTGAGGGCGGGGGAGGAGGGTGAAGGTGGCAATTACCTGGGAGGAGGATGAATCGGTCCAAGTTGAGCAGACATTGCTGGAAAGAAAAACCAGGAGAGGTTTTGGGTTATGAAGTCACGTAGTGGAATGCAGAACAGTGCCATAAAGCCAAAAATCAGTCAGTCAATCATTATCCAGGCAAACTTTAAAGGAGATAAAGATCCCACCAGATTAACAACAAGTTCCTATACTTTTCTAATGCAAATCTTCCTCCTCCATCTATCACCCCAGCCACACTTATTTTCTCAGCTTCCATGTGAAATGACCCCTCCAGGTGAGCAGCAGTTATCGGAGGGCTTTACAGATGGCTAAACAGAACATCCCCAGGCACTGTCTAGTTATTTTTCCCATCCCTTTTAACAGAAGCTGTACTTACAGTCACCTTGAGCAGCCAGTTTCTTGCTCTCTGGCTGGTCTGTTTAAAAGACAAGGGAGTAAATTAGATTCAAGCCAATCTCTTTCTAGTAGTTACAGGCAGCCTCCCTTCTCCAAGACTGGCACGTAACACAGAAGAGCAGCCCCAAGTACGAGGGGCTAGATGCGAGCTACGTACACCCTCGCTGAGAACACCTTCAGAACATTTAACAATCAACAGACACTTCGGCAGGTGCTGCCATCAGAGGGGGCCCTGGATTCAGGCAGTGAGGGGACTGGACTAGGAGTGCAGCGCCACAGGCGTTACTCCGAGCACTGCCAATAGCTCTGAGAGCCTGGTTTAGAGGTTCTAGCTGTAAATAGGGATCTGCTGCAAAGCCCCCCCAGATCTACAGAGGAAAGCACAAAGTGCTAAGTATCACCAAGGCCCAGCACTCCTATTGCATAACGGTGCCGTTCAAAGAGAGACAACGAACTCCCTGCAGTACCTCCATCTTCCAGTTGCCTCTTCTGACCCCCAAACCCAAAGTCTGGAGTGTTGTTGTTCACCGTGGTAGCTGCATCACCCCCAATTTTAGCCGCTATCTGAAAAGAAAGCAGGTGGCATCATACAGTTACCAAAGGGAAAATCCTGCCAGAAATTAGCAACAATGGGGAAAATAAAAAGCAACTGGATTAGCAAAGGCAAAGTATTCTCAAGCCCTAGGACCTTGAGTCCATTAAATATCCCACACAATACACGGCAATGCCATTTAAAGAGTCCTAGACCAGGCTACACAGCTCAGATGACTACATTAAACAACCACACTTAAGCTAAGCAAGGACTAGCATGTTATTACAGCACTAAAAAGATATGCTCTAGCCTAGGTCTATGTATCAAGTTAATGACATTTATTATAATAGTTGCATGTAGCAAACACTATTAAAGCTGAAAAATTGCAACTACTACAACTAAACTCTTGTGCTTACACTTTCTGAAAAACACTTCCCCAGGGCTGAAAGTTCTGTACTTTTATTTCAGCCAAAATGTGAAATTTTATGCAAAATACCACTTTTAAAAACGCATTATAAATGTACCTTCTTGCTTTCTGTTCAGATGTAACTCAAGTGGCAGTACCTCCAATCTGTATACCTACCAGACATACAGCCCCCAGTCAAGAACCCATCAACTCCAAATAACGTGAGTGTGGAAACAGAATGTACAGCAGCAAATTTCACTAGCTAAGAGTCCACTTTTGAACACCAGCTGAGACAGACTGTCTCATTCAGGATGTGGGGGGTCACAAAAGTGTTTCTTGTATGCAGAACTGTTAGCTCACGCCCAGTTCACATTTCTCACACTCCAGCTAGCTCCCTGGAAGCATCAGTATACACTTGTGTCTATTAAGTGTGCACATGCATTACTTTTATATGACCATGAGCGTACACAACTGAGACACGGTCTTCCCTTCCATTAAACTTAGGAAATTAAATGCAAAAAAAAAATTGTTAATAGAACATTAAGGTTGCAAATTTTAATTAAGAAGTCAAGCATTGCAATAGCGTTTTTCTGAGAATCTGAACTTGTGTACACAGAACAAAGGTGTCACTTACATATAGTCACTAACAATATTAATATGCATTCTTTCAATTACTAGTTAGATTGTGTACAATGAAGATTCACTCGGACAGAATTAAGCCTACCGGATGATTACATTTTGTATTTCCCATTTAAATTCACAACCTTAACACTGCATTAACACCAGTTTTAACTGATTTTTAGAAGTAGCTCCCTTGTTTATTTACCTGCTGCAACTCAAGTTTAGGATTCTGCTCAACAGGAGCTGACACCACCACAGGCACCTGAAGACAGTAGAGGACATGGTGATGTGCTCAGCTGTTGCAGGACAGAGAAAATCCTGTGCTTGGGTATTGGCAGATAAGTCAGTTTTATCGTGTTCATAAAAGGTGCAAGATTGACAGGACTGGAGGTCAAAGATTTCTCTACCCAGCCAAATCAAGTGCAGCCAGGGCAGTCCAACAGCAAGGTACGATTCCCTACAACGCCCCCAGCAACGTGTGTCATCCACTATTACTAGTAATTACCGTTAAGTGCAGACAGTAAGCTTGCTGCTGTGCAATTCACAAGGGCTATCCCTGCCCAGAAGAACTGCAATTCTCAAGTGACCTGGAGGGACACTTCTCTGGGGGCAGAGGACAGTTCAGTCTCCATGGCCTATTCAACACTTTGCCCTTCTGGTGAGGAAGCCAATTGACCTGCGGTGGCGATGAGCTGCGCACACCTATTCACTAAGAAGAGGACCGACACCTAGCCTAGTCTCTACCAAAAAAGGTTTGCTGGGACAGTTACAAGATACCCATCCTGGCAAACAGAGCCTTGCAGGGGGATGGATTCTGCAGGTTTGCTGCCTTAACAGCGGGGACAGGCAATGTCCCCTCTAAACTTTTCCATCCATGTGTGGCATAAATGTTCAAGGTATATGGGGATGTGCACCACCAGCAGGAACAAAAACCTAGCCGTGGGAGCCTGTTAATCAGCTGGGTGGCACTGGAATTTCTCCTGAGTGGCCACACAAGCAGAGTTTACAGGGAATGCTGGGAACATGTAAAATTTACTTTGTTGCAGGTGGGAGTGGGTGGTGGTAAGTTGTGGGGAAACACTAAATAACAAAATGGTTTAAGCAAGGTTTGTTTTTGTTCTTTAAATGGTAAAATGTATGTCTGAACTCCTTTACTATCTACATAGACTGTGCCATTGACAGGGTGGTCGAGTTTTACAGGGGAATGTGTCTTGTGGGATTTAAGGTTTTAGCAGGTGGGAGCAGGATAAAAAAAAAATCAAGAAACAAGAGTGGGTTGGAGTGGGTAGTGCTGGGCAGGACAGGAGCAGGATTAAAAAGTCTCTTGCAGGGCTCTACTTTCAAACTAGTGGAGAGGCAGATTAAGAGTGCTTGTGCGGGGACTTCTTGCATAGCTCTCCAAAGAAAAGACGCTATCCTGGGAAAGTATTTCTGTGCTGGCATAACTGGGTCTACACTAGGGCTTTCACCAAGTATAGGGTGTGATTTTTAATGACATTTTTAAACTGCCATTACTATTGAGAGAAGTTGAGTGCACACCTGTTCCCCAACTCCCTAGCCCAGCTACACCATTAGCAAGCACTTTTGCTAGCTATCAAGCAGGACTGGATTTCAGCCAGACACACAGAAATGAAAGAATCTGTATCTCTATTAGTCCATAATACCATCCTATACACCCCCCTCATTTTATTAAAAACAAACCTATTCCTAATTTTAAGGTTGCACACGTGTTTCAGTTTGGGGATCCTTCACTTTTTAACAAAGGGAGCTTTGCCCCTGGCACTCCAAAAAAATTAATATTCTCACTTTCAAAATCAAATTTCAAGGGCCAGTCATGGGATAGCTACAAAGCATCCAAGGGTGTAATAATTTAGAAATACATTTCCCAAACTTAAGCTCAGTTTTATACTGAAGCATCCGACAGATACATTAATATTCCAAGATTTTAGTACTGCAGAAAGATACACCTAAAAGTTGGGAAGAAAATTAGAATAAAACATCGCCAAATCACCAGCATCTCTCTACCTCCTGGCAGTGGCAAAATTAGCGCAGGATTTCCTTGCATGTTAGCAGAGACCACATTTCACCACTATATCCAATCACCAGCGCCCACGAAACAGAGCAAGGTATATAGACATTTTTCAACTTAGAAATTCCTTTTGCAAAATGCCACTGTTCATCTGAATTGTGACTGAGTTGTCAGCATTTATGCTGCTTCCTCTATAGTCTGAGGAAAGGAAGCCATGAGTTGCAGTGGTTTGCCTAGCTGAAAAAGATGCTAATCTGCTCCACAATTCCAGTGGGAAGTGTTACCACTGTCCCCCAAGTGTTACCACTGCCTCTTGTGTAGACTCTGTATGTGTGACAAACTTGTTTGAGCAGCTCAATTAGTGGCCCATGGCTCTGGGGTTTTATAGCATTCCACTAGTCAGAATAAGGGACACCTGCAGAAGTTGGGGTACATGGGGACATCATGGCCCTATTGCCCCATTAAGTTAGATAGCCTTGTCCTCAGGTGGTTGATGGATTAACATTGCCAGCCTTCTCCTTTTGGGAAAGCCATACTGAAAAAATGGAGAAAGCCCTAGAATTAAGGAGGGCCACCCCATAACACATCCCCATTTCATGTGGGACTACAAATGAGATCCCAATAGGTGCTGCAGTCAGAAACAGGGGAGGACTAAGCAGAGCTCTCTGCTGGCTACGTGCCACAGAACAGACCCAGGGGCTTGGCCATTCCCTCTTCCACATGCATGACGTGAGACCCAGACTAACAACCTCGGTATGGACCATAAAATCCTGAAGCTCAATGCAAAAGAATTCTTACCTTCTGCAACTGGTGACAGAAGTGAGAGTCCTACTCCCATGGGGGAAAGGAGTAGGCCACCTTGGAGAGGGGTTCCCTCACCTTCCTGCACCTTTTCCCTCAGCCTCTCTTCTCCCACAGCTTTTACTAGCCCTTTACCCACCTGCCACACCAAAGACCCTCAACCCCTCTGTTTCTAACACCTACAAAGCACTCCTCTGCCAGACCCTAACCCCTCTTCTCCCCACACCCCTCACTCTACTCCATTACTACCAGCCCACGCAGCCTAGGACGCCCTCTTCCCACCTCACCCACAGCGCATCCCCTTCCCCCACACCTCTCCCCCAGCTCCCTTCAGCCCCAGCCCCAGCCCCCACAGCGCAATCCACTTCCTCCACCCGCTCATTCCACCCCATTGCCCTTACTCCCTGCCCCACCCTCTCCCCCCTCCTCTCTGCTCTCAGCCCTGACTGCCCATCCCCCTCCCTCCACCACCTCCACCCCATCCCCCACCGTCTGTACCCCTTCCTGCACCCCGTCCCCCGGCTATGCCCCTTCCTGCATCCTCCTCCCCCCTCTGCTCCCATCCCCCACCATCTGTAGCCCTTCCGCCACGCCAGACGCCTCACCCACCCCAGCCCCTCTCCCCTCTCCCCCGCCCTCCACGTCTCTGCGCCTCACCCCTCCCGCCCTCATGGCCCCGGCCCCGGCCCCTCCCCCCCGCGCCTCAGGCCCGACCCCCCCGCGGCCCGGCCCGGCCCGGCCCCGCCGCCCCCTCACCTGTCGGGCCCGCTGCACGGCGTCGGCGAAGGCGTCCTTGCGGATCCCGCCGGGCGGCCCCCCCGCCCCGCCCGGGCCGGGCCCCCCCGCGCCGCCCGCGCCCGCGCCTCCCGGGGGCGGCCCCCCGGCTCCGGCTCCGCCGGCTCCCCCACCGGGGGGCCCTCCGGAGGGCGGGGGCCCGGCCGGGCTATAGTCCGACATGGCGGCGGCTGCGGCCGGCGAGAGACGCTGAGGAGGCGGCGGCGGCGAGGGCTCAACGCGGGAACCAGGCCGAGCTCTCCACACACCCCCGCAAAGCACGGTGGGATCGGGGGGCGGGGACTCGGCCGATATCCCCGCCCCCCTCCGGGGTCGCAAGCCAGTCACACACGCGGAGAGCTCTGAGTGACAACGACAGGCAGCCAATCCCGGTAAGGAGGGAGCCGGCGTCTCTGACTGGCCTATTAAAGGGAAGGGAGGCGGGTGTTAAAATTGAAAGGCAGGAGGCTCGTCCAATCGCACAAGCAACGGTCCCTGATTCGCTTTTCTATTGGAGGAGAGTGAGTTGAGAGCCCGTATTGATTGACACGCAACGAAGCCAATCAGAAATGAAATGTGGCTCGTCTTGGGATACGCATTGGAGACGATGGGCTGGTGGTGCTATTGATTGACATTTTAATGGGCCAATCGGAGATGGCAAACGCTCAGGCCTAGCCTCTCCGGAGCAGCTATTGAACGCTGAAAAAGCAGGAGCGAATTTCATTGACAGGCACTGGAGCCACTCGCACGGAAGGGATTCCACACGCTGCCTCTCCATTGGATGGCGCTATGCATGGGCGGTTCTTAATAGTGAGTGACACGTACCCAAGCCAAACACAAACGGAGAATGGCCGAAGTCTAGACGCAAAGATGGGGTGGGTCTAAATTTGATTGACAGTCAGCGAAGCCAATAAAAAGTAATAGACCGCAGCTCCAGCTCCCTATTGGAGGATGAGCCAATGAGCTCAGCGTTTGATTGATGGAATATGAACCAATCATCCCTCTCCACTCTGCCTATTAGGAAACCCATTGGCTAGTGAGTTGTGGAGGTGGGGCTTTCGCTGATGGACAGCACTCTGGACCTGTAGAAGGAAGGGAAGCGTGTGTTTGCCCCAATAGGGTGGGGCACCAAGTAAGGCGGGACTTTGTGGGGCATAAGGTGGAGGGTGATTGAAGTTCTGGGCAGATTGACAGCTGCTTCGGCCAATCATATTAGAAAGGAGCCAGGCTGTTTCAGCTTATGTTGCCCGGGCGGCAGGCGGGTTTTTACCCAGAATGCTTTGGGTCTGTGGGCCTGCTCCACGTGCCAGCCTATGAACTTTGCCTTGCCCAATGGACAGCTGGCCTGTGACCTCTGACCTGACCCACAACCTGTGACCTTTGCCTCCCTCTCTCTTCTCCCCCACCCCCCGTGGATGTTGCCCCCCCAAGTTGTCCTCACTCTTCCCCTGCCTGTACCTCCGCCCCTGTTGTCACCCCCCGCCTGTACCTCTGCCCTGTCGTCACCCCCACCACCGCCTGTACCTCTGCCCTGTCCTCACTCTTCCCCTGCCTGTACCTCCGCCCCTGTTGTCACCCCCCGCCTGTACCTCTGCCCTGTCGTCACCCCCACCACCGCCTGTACCTCTGCCCTGTCCTCACTCTTCCCCTGCCTGTACCTCCGCCCCTGTTGTCACCCCCCGCCTGTACCTCTGCCCCCATCATCACTCCCCCACTGCCTGTACCTCTGCCCTGTCGTCACCCCCACCGCCTGTACCTCTGCCCTGTCCTCACTCTTCCGCTGCCTGTACCTCCGCCCCTGTTGTCACCCCCACCACCACCTGTACCTCTGCCCCTGTTGTCACCCCCCCGCCTGTACCTCTGCCCCATCATCACTCCCCCACCGCCTGTACCTCTGCCCTGTCGTCACCCCCACCACCGCCTGTACCTCTGCCCTGTCCTCACTCTTCCCCTGCCTGTACCTCTGCCCCTGTTGTCACCCCCCGCCTGTACCTCTGCCCCCATCATCACTCCCCCACTGCCTGTACCTCTGCCCTGTCGTCACTCCCCCGCCGCCTGTACCTCTGCCCCCATCGTCACTCCCACCACTGCCTGTATCTCTGCCCTGTCCTCACTCTTCCCCTGCCTGTACCTCCGCCCCGTTGTCACCCCCCGCCTGTACCTCTGCCCCCATCATCACTCCCCCACCGCCTGTACCTCTGCCCTGTCCTCACTCTTCCCCCGCCTGTACCTCTGCCCCCATCATCACTCCCCCACCACCTGTACCTCTGCCCCCATCATCACTCCCACCACCGCCTGTACCTCTGCCCTGTCATCACTCCCCCTCCTGTACCTCTGCCCTGTCCTCGCTCTTCCCCTGCCTGTACCTCTGCCCCCTTCATCACCCCCCACCTGTACCTCTGCCCCCATCGTTACTTCCCTCCCTCAGGCCGTGTCCTCTCACTCACGCCCCAGCCCCTACCCCGAGGTAGCTGGCTGCCAGGACCCGACAGGCACAATTACCCTCCCCACGTCTGGGCTCTCTAACTCGTCCTCCCAGCACAGGCCCTGGGCGCCTGTCACTGGTTGTGCTTTTGCTTTTGGGGGTGGGTATATGTTTTCTTTGTGTTTGGTTTGACAATGGGAAGACGATGTGACAAGAGGGCTGGAGGCAGGTCTCTGGCCAGACCCCATGATCACAACAATCACTTCTGGCCTCATGCCTGGTCTGCGCCCCAGCCCCGGACGGGCGGAGTTGTCAGTCGGCAGGAGGAAGACATGGGACCCCTGTCTGACCGTTGTGCCCACAGCTGCACCCAGTGTAGATGCTGCTACACCAACACAACTGCATCTTTGTGGCACAGTTTGTTGTGCTGTTGTGGGATGGAGTAAACTATATCGCTTTGCCAGCACAGGATAGTGCTATTCCTATACAGGTAGAACCTCTCTAGTCTGGCACTCTGGTCCGGCAACACCCATGGTCCATCATGATTTGAGTGAGCCAGATGGCCACTTAGCATGGAGATGGCCAAGTTTCTTGCAGTCCCATAAAGTTTGTTTACAGCCCACAGTCCTGGATCTCCATGTCCTGTGCTGTTATTTAGCTCTAATTTACCCTAAATTAGAGCCCAGCAAGCAGTGGCAGTGTTGAAAGTGCAGCTAGATGATATTGACCTCCCGTGGTCCGGCAAATTCTCTGGTTCAGCACCGGCCAGGTCCTGGGGGAAGGCAGACTAGAGAGGTTCCAGCTGTACTGCCAGAGTATTCCTAAGGTGACGTAGCCTGTGCTTTAACTCCAGCCTCCTCCATTCGCTGTCCTTTCTCTTCAGCAGTTTGAAAGAGTCTGTCCCCCTCGCAACCCTTCTCTGGCAAAATGAGACCGGCCTGTGCTGAATGAAAACCAGGTGTCTGCTCAGACAGGTAAGCAAGAGACAAGACACCTTTAAAAACAGACACCCCAGCCATCAGTCTCCCCATATTTAGTGTCTCTCTTTAAATGACATTTTCCTCCCCAAGGGGACGGAGACTAGAAAACACACACGTTTCAGCCCGTTCCTCTGCCACGACCACACACACAGGGTGGGGAGAGTGGTTTTCGTAGTCAGAGCTTGGAGACACTTTAATCCTGCGTATTGATACAGTGCCCAGGGTTTCCTGTTATGGAAATAGGCAGCTTGAACCCTGGGCAAAGGAATGAGCCTGCCCCTCTGGCAGGCAGCGGCCAAGTCGCAGTGACTGCCATGGGTCAGGGTCACTAGCACTTGGGGCCCTTTCGGCTTTGCAATGTGCCCCCCCCCACTCCCTTCCCTTCACTCCCCCGCCCCCCAATGCAACAAAACTCCCGGCGCTTGGGAGATGCAACCAACTGCTTCCGTCCTTCCTCCGTGGTTCTTCAGACGGGGTCATCCCAGTTTAATGTACAGCATTAAGGAGACAATCATGGCTGCCAGCTACAGTGGGAGAAAAGAAATACAGAAGGAGTGAATGCAATTCTTAGGGATGACGTCCAACATTTCCAACCGTGGTACCTAACGATTGGCATCGAAACTCACGACTTTTTTTCTCTTTTTTTCTTTTCCACTTCGTTCCCCCGCCCCCCAGCTTCCCTCATTTATTCTTGGATCTGGACTTTTAATACTCCAGTCTTCTGAAGAAATGGGTTGTACCCATGAAAGCTCATGATCCCATCTACATAACTTCTGTGCCAGGAAGATAATGGAGCAAGTACTTAAGGAATTCATCTGCAAACACCTGGAAGATAATAAAGTGATAGGGAACAGCCAGCATGGATTTGTAAAGAACAAATCATGTCAAACCAATCTGATAGCTTTCTTTGATAGGATAATGAGTCTTATGGATAAGGGAGAAGCAGTGGACATGGGATACCTAGACTTTAGTAAGGCATTTGATACAGTCTCATATGATCTTATCAATAAACTAGGCAAATACAGCTTAGATGGGGCTACTATAAGGTGGGTGCATAACTAGCTGAATGACCATTCCCAGAGAGTAGTTATTGACAGTTCACAGTCCTGCTGGAAAGGTATAACAAGTGGGGTTCCGTAGGGGTCTGTTTTGGGACTGGTTCTGTTCAATATCTTCATCTACAATTTAGGTATTGGCATAGAGAGTACGCTTATTAAGTTTGCAGATGATACAAAGCAGGGAAGGGTTGCAAGTGCTTTGGAGAATAGGGTCATAATTCAAAATTATCTGGACAAACTGGAGAAACGGTCTGAGGTAAATAGGATGAAGTTTAATAAGAACAAATACAAAGTGCTTCACTTAGGAGGGAACAATCCGTGTCTCACACACAGAATGGGAAGCGACTGTCTAGGAAGGAGTACAGCTGAAAGGGATCTAGGGGTCAGAGTGGACCACAAGCTGAATATGAGTCAACAGTGTGACACTGTTGCAAAAAAAGCAAACATGATTCTGGGCTGCATGAACAGGAGTGTTGTGAGCAAGACATGAGAAGTCATTCTTCCACTCTACTCTGTGGTGATTAGGCCTCAGTTGGAGTACTGTGTCCAGTTCTGGGCACCATATTTCAAGAAAGATGTGGAGAAATTGGAGAAGGTCCAGAGAAGAGCAACAAAAATGATGAAAGGTCTAGAGAACATGACCTGTGTGGGAAGACTGAAAGAACTGGGCTTGGTTAGTTTGGAAAGGAGAAGACTGAGAGGGGACATGGAAGTTTAGGTTTGACATTAGGAAAAACTTCCTACTTGTCAGGGTGGTTAAACACTGGAATAAATTGCCTGGGGAGGTTGTGGAATCTCCATCATTGGAGATACTTAAGAGCAGGTTGGACAGACATCTATCATGGATGGTCTAGAGGGTGTTTGGTCTTGCCATGGGGGCAGGGGACTGGACTCGATGACCTCTTGAGGTCCCTTCCAGTTCTCGTGTTCTATAGTGTTATGATTCTATGATTATGATTCTATTTCCAAACGGTTTAGCTACATTTGCCTCTTGGACCAGATCCTAATGCCACTGAGGGCTAAATCAAGACTTGCCCCGTCCCTTGTGGGTTCCAGGATCAGCTGCTCCAAGAAGCAGGCATTAAACCTGTCTAACAAGACTATCTCTGAGTCCCATCCAGAGGTGACGTGTACCCCGTCACCCTGGGGCTGGCTGAAATGCCCCATTATTCCTGGGCTGTCTGGTTTTGTGGCCTCTCTAATCTTCCTGAGCATTTCACAGCGATTATCACCGCCCTCGTCAGGCGTCTGGCAGTGCATCCTCCAGCCATACTCTTACTACTCAAGCACAGCTGTGTCTGACTGATGCAAGATCCGTACTATTTGACCCTTCGCGTTCTCTCACCTACAGTGCCACACCCCCACCAGTGCAATCTCCTCGGTCATTCTCATATGCTTTGTCTCCTGGTCTGACTGTATCCCGCGGAACGTTACCCCTCCACCGTGCTTGGGCTCACCTATCGTAGCAATTAGACTGATGTACAAGCGCTAGTACAATTTGTCAGTATTTAGTTCTCTGCCTTCCTGGGATGTAACTGGACAAGGCTCTTTTTCATTTGGCTGTTCCTCTTCAGTTTCTGCCTGTACTTGTATCAAGCCCTAGTGTATCCTCTTTACTAGGATACATTCCCTTTCCCAGATCCTCCCCCAAGGGCCGGCTCTGTCAAACAAAACATGTAGATCATGGAACACTAGAACTGGCAGGGACCTCGAGAGGTCATTGAGTCCAATCCCGTGCCCTCATGCCAGGACCAAGCACCATCTAGACCAGGGTTTCCCACCCTATGGGTCGGAACCCAAATATGGGTCGCCATTACATTTCAAAAGGGTCGCCAGGTGTCTCCCCAGGTTCTTCCCCCACCCCCCCGGTTTTGAATTGCCTTGGGTCACTGAGTCTTCCTGAATTGGCAAAATGGGTCCCCATCTGGAAAAGGTTGGGAACCGCTGATCTAGACCATCCCTGACAGGTGTCTGTCCAACTGTGGCGTAGTGGGGGTGCAGTCTGCTCTGTATCCCGGGGTCCCCCTGTGCTGTGATGTGTGATTCCCACTGATTTGCCCACATGTTGTGGTGTAGTGTCAGTACCTGGCTGGTTGCTATGCTTGGACAGTGGGCTGTGGGGGACCCCCACTGGCGGCTGTCTGTAGCACGGCCCAGCAAGAGGGGCCTCAGGACAGCGGCCAAACCGGTTCTACTTGCTAAGGGAAGAGAGGGGACAAAGGGAGGGTGTGCTGGCGGAAGGGGCAGTCTGGGGCTGGACTCAGGGAGGAACCAGTCTAAGGAGGGGGCTGGAATCCAGGGCCTAGGGACCCCATCTCAAGGGGTCTGAGGCATCCTGGCCCAGACTCCTGTAAACACGTCACGTCTAGGCTGGGCTGTATCCCGGAGAAGCAATAAACCCTCCCTATTCTATGGCTGGCGGAGTCTGTGCTTGCTGCTATGGGGGTGCAGGAACAGGGGACCCCCGACTGCGTTGTCACACCAACCTACTCTTAACTATCTCCAGATGGAGATTCCGCAACCCCCAGGCAATTTATTCCAGTGTTTCACCCCCCGGACAGGCAGGAAGTTTTTCCTGATGTCCAGCCTAAACCGTCCTTGCTGCAGTTTAAGCCCATTGCTTCTTGTCCTAGCCTGAGAGGCCAAGGAGAACAATTTTCCTCCCTCCTCCTTGTGACACCCTTTTAGATACCTGAAAACCGCTCTCATGTCCCCTCTCCATCTTCTCCTTTCCAAACTAAACAAACCCAGTTCTTTCAGTCTTCCCTCACGGGCCATGTTCTCTAGACCTTTCATCATTCTTGTTGCTCTTCTCTGGACCTTCTCCAATTTCTCCACATCTTTCTTGGAATGTGGTGCCCAGAACTGGACACAACGCTCCAGCTGAGGCCTAATCAGCGCAGAGTATAACGGGAGAATGACCTCTCATGTCTTGCTCATTTAACGTCCTTGTAGGGGGGGGCATAGCAAAGAAACCCGCCACAGAAGTATTTCATTGCAGCAAGGGGGCAACTATGCCAAAATGAAGAAGCTAATTACATTGGAAATTAAAAGGAGCAGTGAAATGCCTGCAAGTGGCATGGAATTTTTTAAAAACACCATAATAGGGATGCGAGCGAAATGTGTTCCCCAAATACAAAAAAGGAAGAGAAGCGCTCAAGGAAGACGAGGCTGTTGCAGAGAAGCAAAGTGAATTCTTTGCATCCACCTTCACTGCAGAGTATGGGAGAGAGATTCCCACACCCTGGGGACAGATCGGAGGAACTATCCCAGGCTGAGGTTGAGTAGAGGAGGTTTGGAACAAACTGGTAAGTCAGGCAGTAAGAGGTCACCAGGACCAGGTGGCATTCACCCTCAGTTACGAAATTGCAGAACTACTAGTGGTGGGACATAACTTGCTGCTTCAGTCACGGGCCTGTACTAGGACCGGTGCTGTTCATCCTATCCAGAGCTGGTCTGCAAAAAGGGGGAAGGAGTGACGTGGCAAGTTTGCGGACAACACGAATGCACTCAGGCTGGTTAAGTCCAGAGCTGACTGCAAAGGGCTACCAACAGATCTCACAAAACGGGCAGTAAGATGGCCCAGGTGAAATTCAACGTTGAGAAATGTAAAGTAAAGAAACCATTCCGACTCTGCGCTAGGCTAGTACCCCTCAAGAGCGAGAGCGTGGAACCACTGTGGGGAGTTCTCTGAAAACATCCCCTCCGTGGGATGTTGGGAATCATTAGGAAAGGGCTAGAGAATAAGACAGAGATCCTCTTATTGCCGCTTTACAAATCCATGGGACGCCCACAGCTTGAATCCTGCGTACAGACGTGGTCGCCTCCGAAAAGATCTCTTGGCATTGGAAAAAGTTCAGAAAAGGGCAACAAAAATGATGAGGGGTTTGGAACAGGTCTCATATGAAGAGAGATGAAAAAGACTGGGACTTTTCAGCTTAGAAAAGAGGAGGCTAAGGGGGGCTATGATAGAGGTCTATAAAATCATGCCGAGTGTGGAGGAAGTGAATAAGGAAAAATTATTGACTTGTTTCCATAACGCAAGAACTAGCGGTCACCAAATGAAATGAATTGGGAGCAGGTTTCAGACAAACTAAAGGAAGTTTTTCTTCATGCAGCGCAGTCAACCTGTGGAACTCCTTGCCAGATGTTGTGAGGACCAGGACTTTAACAAGGTTCAAAAAAAAGAGCTAGATAAATCCATGGAGGACAGGTCCATTGATGGCTATTAGCCAGGATGGGCAAGGATGCCACCCTGTGCTCCGGGTGTCCCTGTACCTCTGACTGCCAGATGTGGGGACCAGACACCAGGGACTGGACTGCTTCATGATTGCCCTGTTCCGTACATTCTCTCTGGGGCATCTGGCGTTGAACACTGTGGGCAGACAGGACACTGGGCTAGATGGACCATTGGTCTGACCCCGTCTGGCCATTCTTGTGCTCATGTATAACCGACAGCAGGGCCCTGCTGCGTCAGGCACTGTGTGTGTCCACACTCGGCCTGTGCCCAGCTGGCTCATGTCCCTTCGGGCCCGGGCTCCCGGGGGTTAAACTCACTTGCAGCAGGGCGGCTCCGGTAGCAGCTGCCCCAAGCAGTATGCTCTTCTCTTTGATCAGGGACACCAGCTTGCGGAAGCAGCCCTGCAGGGTGACAGACACACTGATGTCTGGGCTGCTTTGGGAGTCAGCACATCCGGGAAGTTTGCTTCGGGACGCCACGGTCGCCCCTTGGTCAGCAAACGGGCCGGGCAACATTCCCAGGGGTTGGGAGGTGGGGGCTGAGATGCACAGCTCTCCAAGCACTCTCCAAAAGAGATCTGACTCGTTCTTCTCCCACGTGTTATGGAGAGGGAAACTGAGGCACGGGAGTGCCACGCTGCTGGAAGAGCCAGCCCCGAGCCCTGCCCACAAGGCCCCATGGCCTTCATGTCAGTGGCACACAGGGTGCTTTCTGGTTAGGATTTAGAGCCCCAGAGAGGCACCGACCCTGCCGGGAGATCCCCATGGCCACACGGATACGGCCAGTCGGGTTTCTAACAGCGCTACTGCCTCCCTTCCCTTTGCGTGCCCTGAAGACCGTTACCTCCTGGTGGATGACCTCACGGCTGACATCAAGCCCGTTGCACGCCGAGCTCCTTGGGTCTTTGCAGCAGGTTTTGGGATAGGTCAGGTTGGTCCGTAGTTGAAAGACGGAGCCGGAAAAGTCGGTATAGTTGTGAAGTCCGCAGCAGTTCAGCTAGGAGCGGACACAGCAGGGCTTCTCAAGGGCCGTGGTTGAATTTTCCCTCCCTCCCCAGCTGGGTCGGGGCAGACTTCTCAGCGCCCCTTGGCTTAGGAGGTGATTCCCCAGAGGGGACATATGTGGAACCCTTCGGTTGCTAGCCGATGCCTGTGTTGTAAATGCTGCGTGAAATTGTAAGGCCTGTGGTCGGCAGGCCAGGCTAGGGGAGCAAATCGTCCCCTCTGGTATTTGAGGGTGGGAGGTTTTCCTCCCTTGCGAAGCGGCGGACCCCACCCACAGCGAGAAACCCCGTGGGCATGGGAGGCGTGTGCTCGGGGCTGTACAGAGACACCGCTGGCCGGCTGGGGGCCCGTGACTCTTGCTCACCTGCTCCGCATCGCCACATTTAGGATGGGGATGAAAACCCAGCTCAGACGGGCAGGGGGGCTTCCTCCGCCGTGCGGGGCACGGCCACTGCTGGGGTCAGAGGGCTTGCCTCACCTAATCAGTTCCCTGCGATGGCAGGGCTGCGGGCATTGGGGCTGCCTTGGCAGCCCGCATGGCGGAGCTGGGGAAGGCAAGCCCTAGGCCCCGCCCCTTCTGCCCATGGCCCCTCCCCTTCTGCACGAGGCCCCACCCCTTCTGCCCCTTCTGTCCCGCCCCTTCCCCCTGCCCTGTGGCATCAAGCCCAGCCCCCACCCCAGGTTACTGCTCCCAGCGCCCCCAGGGACGGCTTGGGGAAGCCAAGACCTTCCCTTCTCGGCCCGGGGCTCCCGACAGGATGCCACAAAGTCGCCGGGTGGAGCTGAGTGACCCGAGCTGAACGCGCTTCAGACCAGCCGTCCCTCCTGGCCTTGAATTGTCTGGAACGTCTGACCCCAAAAATCTACCCCGGCGGGCGCAGGTTGGCTGGGCTCCCGGGGCACCAGAGCACGGAGGGGCCGGCCCAGAGACTGTCGCAGTTGAGGGCGGGCGCGTAAGATGCTGACCTGGGATTTAAGTCCCAGCGAGGTCACAGGCTCCTTGGGCAAACCACTCCAAGCTGTAATGTATTTGTCCCCAACAGCGCAGCTTTATCCCCATGGCACAGATGGGAACTGATGTGCAGAGGGGCCCGGAGGATGGCCTGGGCCACCCGGGGAGTGCAGGGGAGAGACGGGAACTGAACCCAGATTTTCTGTCCCCACCGCTGGCCTGGTCCTCCCTCGTCACGGCCAGGACTGTCCCTGCGTATGTGCGGGAGCTACCGGGATACAGCTCCTGAGACAGCAGGAAGAAATGTGTTGAGGCCTCTGAACCAGGCGGCTGGAGGGGCGGAGGGTCCCCTACCTGCAGCATGAACGCGTTCCACCCGAAGGACACAATGTCGTCATGTTTGTAGCCGCTGTATTTCTTCTTCAAGGCAGTCAGCGATTTGTCCAGGACGATGCTGTGAGCCTTAACGGGGGAAATGAAACGGAGCCAGAAAATATTTTCTCTTCAGATCCCGGCTGGTGCCAAAGCATGGCCAGAGGTTTTCAGAGACAGACCCCCAGGTGGATCGAACCCAGAGACAGCAAAGCACCGCACCCGTCTGGTAAAAGCTGAGAGCAGCGCAGTCACCTGCCAGCTGCAGACTAGCCAACTCACTTGTTCCCATAACAGAAGAACTAGGGGTCACCCAATGAAGTGAGTAGGCAGCAGGTTTAAAACAAATACAAGGAAGTTTTTCTTCACACCGTGCACTGTCAACCTGTGGAACTCCTTGCCAGAGGATGTGGTGAAAGCCAGGACTTTAACAGGGTTCCAAAAAGAGCTAGATACATTCATGGAGGTTAGGTCCATCAGTGGCTATTAGCCAGGATGGGCAGGGATCTGTGTGTCAGAAGCTGGGAATGGGCGATCGGGATCACCTGATGATTCCCTGTTTTGTTCACTCCCTCTGGGGCACCTGGCATTGGCCTCCGTCAGAAGGCAGGACACTGGGCTAGAGGGACCTTTGATCTGACCCAGTCTGGCCGTGGGCCCAGATCCTGCAAAGACGTATGCACACACATAACCTGACCTCTGTTGCTCCTGCAGCGCGTAGTGTGAAGCCCTTGTGGAAAGAAGGGGTGGGTATTTAACAGGTCAGGTCACTGCGATTCCCAAGGGATAGGTCAGGGCGGCTTTCTCGAGGTGACACTTGCTCAACTCAGGTTATTGGTCTGGGTCCAGGAATAACTAGGGCACATTTCCTGGCCTGCTTTACGCAGGAGGTGGCAGTAGATCAGGGGCAGGAAAGCTGGATCTGGCCCACCACGCCACCGGATCCGGCCCGTGGGTCGCCCCGCCAGCACCTTCAGGCACAGCGCAACCAGCTGCTTCAGAGCACCCCCACTTTAAGCAGCTGGCTGCTCCCTGTGGCTCTCTGCTCCGGGCACTGGAGGGAGGGGGACGGTCCCCAGAAAGTGGCCAATGGGAGATGAGAGATTTAGCTGGGGATGGGGCAGCGCATGAAGCTTCCCCCACTCCCCAGCGCCTGGAGTGGAGAGCCACAGGGAGCAGCCACCCATTTTGAACAGCCGGGGGCTACTGACTGGCAGGGAGCCTCCCCCAGCCCAGAGTCCTCTACTACACCCAACCTCCGTCCCAGACCCCACACCCCCTCCATAAGGAAGAGCAGGCCTTGATCACTTACCAAAACCTTGGAGTTGCCCCCCATCAGAAATAATTGCCCACCCCTGCCCTAGATCGTAACATTGTTTCATCCTCAAACGCTGGGCATCTGTGCAGGATCTGGGCCGTAGTAAAGCCAAGCTACAGGGTGAGCGGCCGTATTGAAACGTGCCTTTCCGACCAATAAGAGTAACGCGGGAGGAATCACCCCAAAGCAAAGAGGAACCTTGGTGTCACTGGGGCATGGGTAGCGGGGAGACCTAAGCGAGAGCCGTGAGTTGGTTTTGAGGGACAAGTGCGGGGGGTGGAAGGTTCCTTTTTCTTTTTATTACGTGAGTCTTAATTTTTGACAAACGTTGCTTAGAATGCCACCTGCTCTCAGCATCCAGCTCAGGGGCGGGAATCTTTTTTGGGCCGGGGGCCGCTGACCCACAGAAAAATCAGTCGGGGGCCGCATACAAGTGAGAAGCAAAAAAGAAAAATCAAACCCCCAGTGACGTGGCCCCTGACCGAGAAGGAGAAAGACCCTCCCCCCATTCCCCTGGCTCACTGAACCTGGGGGGGACCCAGGCTAGCAGATCGTGTGTGCTCCAGCCCCACGGTGGAACAACAGGAGGGCTGGAGCGCCAGCCTGGGCTCCCCAATGCCGGGGGAGCCCCAAGCCCTGGGGGCCAGATCCAGGCAAGCCAGGGGCTGCATCTGGCCCCTGGGACTTAGGTTATTTGGCCAACAAAAGTTCCGATCTGGGCTGGTTCTTTGGCACGGTGATTTTAAGAGGGTGGCCCTGGAGGTGGAAGGTCCCGGGTGACACAGACCCAAGTCCTGGATTTTCGAAGGCACTCACAAAAGGTGGGCACTTAGCTTCCCTTGGGAAATGTCTCCCCATCTGGAAGAGGGACCCGATCCCGAGGGACTCTTGTCGGGCCGGGGTCTGAGTCCCTGCCAGGCGAAGGAGCCGGGGCCGCTGCGGAGGCGGGAGCTCAGTACTCACGAAGGAGGTGAAGGCGAAGATGACGACAGCGGCTGCGATTTCGGCAATGAAGATGACCAGCATGAGTAAGAAGTACTGTGTGGAAGGGGACATGGGAAGTGGCTGGTAGTGCGCCCAGTGGAGGCCTCGCTCTCTCGGGCTGGGTCTACATTTAACGCAGGCTGGAGGACGGAGCCGGGGCGGCTGCGCGGCAGGCGGCGGGACAAACGTGGCGCTGCCCCTTAAAGGCACCACCGCACGGCCGCCTGCTACTCCTCCGGCCCGCGCCTCCCTCCCGGCCCTGTGCCTGCTTGCCAGCTCTCCCGGAGTAAATGCCCTCGAAAGTGTCAGTCGACCCTAACCCCAACCCTAAACCTAACCCCAACCCTAACCCTAAACCATAACCCCAATCCCTAAACCTAACCCCAAGCTTCATTCTAACCCCTAACCCTAACTGTGTCCCGCTCCCAGCCCTAAACCCAACCGCAACCCAAACCCACCCCAGATGGGCTAGAGCAGCTTGTGAATTCAAGGGAGGCAACCACGGGTCCGTTATCGCAGGCACGAGAACGAGGGCTGGATGCGGGGGCGGATCTGATCCCCTGCTGGGTGAAGCCCGCAGCGGGCGCCCAGGGCAGCGTGCTGGCCCGCCCGACCTCCCCTTAGTCTGCGGCCGCCCGGTCTCACCGTCAGCAGGAGCCCTTGGCTCTCTTTGGCTGCGCCCCAGCAGGCGATGAACCCCAGCACGACCGCCAGGCTGCCCACCACGATGCAGAAGGAGCCCACGTGGACGAAGTAGACTGAGGAAGCGCCCAGCACCCTGACGAAGGAGGCGCTGCCCAGCTTAATCCACAGGCCAAGCCCCACCATGGTGCAGCCGACAAACTAGGGAGGGAACAGCGGTATCAGCGCAGTGGCCCGTGCCGGCCCCAGCCATGCCGGGGAGTCAAAGTGCCGGCTCTGTGCCTGCTCAGGGAGCCCTGTCCCCAGCCAGCCCCTTCCCCCGTGAGGCCCTGAGCAGAGGCTGCTGAACCCGGGCCGTGGTTCCTACCCGCCGTAGGGTGAACACCAGGGCCACTGAGGTCTACACCCACCAAGGGGCCAGCCCCTACCCTGGGGATGGGAGGCGACTGGGCACAGGACTGTCGGGTTTTCTTTGCTGTGCCCCGGTCTGTTGCGTGACAGAACAAGTGTCGTCCCTGCTCCGTGCCTCAGTTTCCCCTCCCCTCCAGTGCCTGGTTAGGCTGAGAGAGCTCTTCAAGGCAGGGGCCCGTGCCGCCCCTGGCACCCCGGGGCCACCGCGAGGCCCCTAAATAAACCTGCGTCTGGTGAAGCAGACTTACAAATGTAACAGTGTTGAAACAAATCATGACAATCTTCAGAAAGGCATAGCCGCAGGCCAGGGGAGCCATGGGGAGCAGCGGACAGCGAGGCCCCTTGCAGGACAGGCCCTGGGTTGGAGAGAGGGCAGAGGAGATTGAAGCTGGGCTTGCTGCTTCCGACGAGGAGCCGTTCCCGCCTTGGTCTGACGTTAACCCCACCAGCAGCACAACACGTTTTACTTAGGACGGGCCAAATCCTTTTGTGGAAGAGCTGAGCCTTGGCAGGGGGGTTAGTCTAGCGGGTAATGCTGGCCTGGGGCCCAGAAGATTAGCCCCTTCGTGTCATGGCATCATTCTGTGCCTCAGTTTCCGCATCTCAGAGGACCCTAATCTCGGGTGGGTGGGTCTGTGCAGCACCTGGCACAATGAAGCCCTGATCTCAGCGGGGCGGGGGGGGGGTCTGTGCAGTGCGGCCCAATGGGGCCCTGATCTTCACAGGGCCTTGATCTCGGCCAGGGTCTGGGCAGCGCCTGGCCCGACGGGCCCTGATCTCGGCTGGGGTCTGGGCGGCGCCCGGCCCGACGGGCCCTGATCTCGGCCGGGGCCCACGGGGCCCTGATCTCGGCCGGGGTCTGGGCGGCGCCTGGCCCGATGGGCCCTGATCTCAGCTGGGGTCTGGGGGGCGCCCGATGGGCCCTGATCTCGGCCGGGGTCTGGGTGGCGGCTGCTCTCTGAGGTTGTCTGTGAGTTTGGGGGTCAGGGTCTCTGTGACGTGAAAATCCAGCCTCTTCAGGGGAGATTCCCGCTGTCGCTGACTAGCGGGGCCCCAGAAGGAGAGGGCTTGTTCCCATCGCGTCTGCTGGCAGCTCTAACCTGGACATCTCTGCGGGGGAATTTGCGCTGGGTAGAGGACGGGCGAGGGGCCCGATGCTCACGCTTCCGTCTCCCTTCCCTGCATCAAGGGCTTCACCCCACCCATGACCCAGGCTGGGGCCGGCAGCCCTGGCGGGTGGGGTGTCTCGGGCATGCCTGGAGCTAAGGGAGTGGGCAGGAGAGTGGCCTGGAGTGTGAATTTACCCACGAGGCCTTGTGCTGGCTCCGGCTCCCCCGAGCGTCCTGGCTCCGGGAACAAGCTCGGGGCTCACTTGGCTCCGCGCCCCACAGGCCCTGGCTCCGGCTGGCCCAGCGCCCACGGGGATTCCAACCGTCGCCCCGTGGCTGTTGGAAGGGGCGGGGCGGGAGCAGGCTCCATTGTGAGGCAGCGTCGGGGGCCCGCGCCTGGGAGGGTTATGGGGCCGTGGGATGGCTCTGGGGTCGGTGTCTGTGGGGCCCACAGGCTCCCATTGCTGTAGGGCCAAAGGGCAGGCAGAGCTGGCTCTTTCCATGAGGAGCCCAAGGGTGGGCCTGGGACTCATGTGACATGGGTTCTCTTCCTGGCTGTGCCACTGATTCCCTGTGTGACCTTGGAAAAGTCACTCCCCCCTCCCCCCGGCTCTGTGCCTCAGTTCCCCCTGCAAAATGGGGAGCGTTCTCCTTCCTTTGATTCTCTGGGAGCAGGGACTGTTTGTACAGGAGGCCTCTGGGGGCGGCCGTAATGCAAATAACAGACACACACAAAACCCCCCCTTCCCTTCACAAACGAACCCTCCACTTGAATTCTAGATTCACGCTGTGAGAAACCCAGAGGAGATTCAGAGCTGGGGCTGTCTGTAATACCAGGGGTGAATTTCACCCCAAAACAAGCAAAGGGAAAACTTCATTTTTGCCTCCCAAACCCAGCTCCGGTCTTGGCTGAAGCCCGCCACATTCAACCAGCCGCTCGCCAAGCCAACGGGGCCCGCAGAGGAAGGTCACGGATGTTGAATGTGGACGAATACAAGCCACTGGCAGAACACAGCCGTTGTTGGAGCGCAGAAAAGCAATGACACTGCCGATCTTTTCTAAACACCGGGGGGGGGGGGGGGGGCGACATAAACCAGCGTGTTAGGAATCAAGAGCCTCAACCGATCCCTCAGAAGGGGTGACCCAACCAGAGCCCGTTCCGCCATTGTGCACGGGGTCACCGCTCGCAGCATGTGAGAGATACACCCAGGATCCTAAGTCAGGGCGTGTTTTGGGTAGGGTCTACCATAACCCGTGTCGGTGCCGTTCCCTGCTGCTCGAAGTTCCGTCTGCCACTGCGACGCTAATTTCTCGCTGAGCACACGAGGAAAACAACCGGATCCCACGCAGCATGGAAACGCACGGGAAAAACTAGCACGCGGCTCGGGGCCTTAGTGCACATACGTGGGCTGCTTGTTCTTCCCCTTCCGGTCCTGTCAGCACCCAGCTCGCCTGCCCCCTGCGCTCCCAGCCAGAGTGAGGGACGCAGCAAACTGGATGCTTTCCCCTCGCTCCCTGACAAAGGGGAACAGCCAGCAATGTCCCCGTACGAATTGGGGGGGGGGGAAACTTCAGCCTCCCCCAAGGGCATGTGCAGGGTGGGAGGCTCGTGGCTGGGGCAGCTCCGGATGGGGGGGCACCCCCAGCCAGCCCCTTTCACCTACCGGAGTGATTCTGTCTCTTTTCTGAATGGTTTGATGAGAACCAGCCCCATTCCAGGCACGGCCCATTGGCCTGGCCCAACCAAACCCTCCTGCTGCTTTAAGTGGGGAGAGGAGGAAGCGGCCTAGTGAGCTGGGTGGTGCTGGCTCGTCCCGAGCCGGAGGAGTCCTTGGACAAACAGGTAAACACACAGAGCTCCCCCCGCCATTTCCCCCGGAGTCTCCACGGGGCTGGAGCCGAGAGCTGGCTCAGTGCGCCGTTGCAGACTCAGGGGGAAGATCTGGGAGCAGTTACCCATCGGGCACGTTGGGTTTCTCTCGCAGCGCACGCCAGGGAGCTGCAGGGGCAGAGGGAGCGCTGCCTGGCAGGAGCGGCGTCTCCGGTGGAAATTGCGGGGTCAGGCGCTGGTGCCGATCTGACAGTAGAGGGCTAGGAGAACAGCCAGGGCTGCCAGCTAAGAACCAAGAAAAAGGGGGGGAGAGTCCTAAAGAGGCCCAGGCGTTAAGGTAATAACAGAGCGTGAGATGGTCTAGTCCCGAGAGCCTCCCCGTTACCTCTCTGCACGGCACTGTGAACCCGGGCTGTGACGTGGGGGGGGGGGGGGGGGCTGTACGCTCTTGTGGCCCTGGGCCCACGCTGGTAGGGCAGTCACTGGTTGCTGTGTTGGGCTGTGGGTGACCCCTACTGGCCGGTGTCTGTAGCACTGCCCAGGAAGGGGGGCAATGTGTGTGTGTGGTCCCTGGGGGCAGGGCAGGTAGACCATGGCCTAGCAATTTCTCACCTGGCCAGCGGAGGGGGTCTAAACAAAGGAAGGGGGGGTTGCCTGGGGGGAGGAGTGTTCTGGGGTTTGGAGAAGGGGCAGGCTGGGCTGGGCAAACATGAAGAGAAGAGACTAAATTGGGTACTGGGGGATCAGGGGCTGGTGTACCCCTGCCCCAAGGGGTCTAAGGCTGCCTGCCCCTTACTCCTATGTCCACATTGAACCCGGGCTGGGCTGTGTCTTGGAGCAGCAATAAACCCTTCCTATTCCACTGGCTGGCGGAGTCCCATCTGGCTGTGGACGGGGGTGCAGGGTCGGGGGTCCCCGACGCGCCATTGCACGGGGCTGCAGCACCGGACTCGCTTTCCCACCTGAGCCTCCATCCCGGGGCAAGCCCCGGGTGGGTCTCCTAGCCGTGCCGACATCAGCAGGGGCCGGGGGGCTGCTGAGCTGAGCCAAGCTGAGGTGGGATTTTTTCCACAAGGCATTTCTCCCGCTCTCCAGCTGTGGTCCAGGGGAATGGCCCCCTCGCCACGGCAGCGTTCGCGCCTGGGGTGACGCTGGGTCCCCAAAGAGCTATTCTGAAGCCTCTCACCCCCACCCCCCAATCTCCTCAACTTCTCAGCGTCCTGCCTGAGCTCTGACACGCCAAACAGGTCAAGCCGAGATGCCGAGGAAAGATGTCTGCCATAGTACAGGGGGAAACCAAGGCCCGGAGGGGGGGAGTGACTTGCCAGAGGTCGCCCAGCAAGGCGGTAGCAGAGGCAGGATGCAAAGGAAGTTCCCGTGAGCCCTAGGCCCCGCGTCCGGCCCGGAAGCACCACGAGTACCTCGAACCTGCAGATTCCCAGCACTGCCCCTCCGACGGCCCGGCTGTTGCAGCGCAGGAAGGTCTGGAACTCATACAAGCAGCCCTGGGGTGGGAAAGAGAGTCGCAGATTCACCGGCGGGTCATGGTCACGGGGCCGGTGCATCTCTTCTCCCCTCTGGTCGCCCGTCGCAGCTTGTGCAATCACACCACTGCACTCAAGGCCAGATTCTCGGCTGGCAGCTTCACAACCCCTACGTGGGAAAGTTTCTTCTTGGGCCAGGTCTACACTAGAGGGCTCTGGCTGGGAGATGCCGGACATCTGTTGGGAGACCAATACAGCAGGACACAGACAATCCAGGAAGTTTTTGGAGAATGTTGGGGATAACTTTTTGGTACAAGTGCTGAAGGAATCGACCAGGGGCCATGCGCAGCTAGACCAGCTGCTCACAAACAGGGAGGAACTAGTAGGGGAAGTAGAGGTGGGTGACAACCTGGGAAGCAGTGATCATGAGATGGTAGAGTCCAAGACCCTGACCAAAGGAAGAAAGGAGAGTAGCAAAATACACATCCTGGACTTCAGAAAAGCAGACTTTGACTCCCTCAGAGAACTGATGGGCAGGATTCCCTGGGATGCTTATGTGAAGGGGAAAGGAGTCCAGGAGAGCTGGCAGTATTTTAAAGAAGCCTTATTAAAGGCACAGGAAGAAACCATCCCGATGCACAGCAAGAAAAGCAAATATGGTAGGTGACCAGATTGGCTAACCGGGGAACTCCTTGGTGAGCTTAAACACAAAAAGGAAGCTTACAAGAAGTGGAAACTTGGACAGATGACTAGGGAGGAGTATAAATATATTGCCTGAAAATGCAGGAGAGTTATCAGGAAGGCGAAAGCACCATTGGAATTGCAGCTGGCAAGGGATTTGAAGGGTAACAAGAAAGGTTTTTACAGGCATGTTAGCAATGAGAGGGCGTGGGGTCCTTACTGGATGAGGGAGGTAACCTAGTGACAGATGATGTGGGAAAAGCTGAAGTACTCAATGCTTTCTTTGCCTCTGTCTTCACGGACAAGGTCAGCTCCCAGACAAATGCACTAGGCAACACAGTATGGGAAGGAGGTGGGCAGCCCTTGGTGGGGAAAGAACAGGTTAGGAACTATTTAGAAAAGCTAAACGTACACAAATCCACAAGTCTGGACTTAATGCATCCGAGGGTGCTGAGGGAGTTGGCAAATGTCATTGCGGAGCCTTTGGCCATTATCTTTGAAAACTCGTGGAGCTCGGGAGAGATCCCGGATGATTGGAAAAAGGCAAATGCAGTGCCCATCTTCAAAAAAGGGAAGAAGGACGATCCAGGGAATTACAGACCAGTCAGCCTTACCTCAGTCCCCGGAAAAATCATGGAGGGGATCCTCAAGGAATCCATTTTGAAGCACTTGGAAGAGGGGAAAGTGATTAGGAATAGTCAGCATGGATTCATGAAGGGCAAGTCGTGCCTGACCAATCTGATTAGTTTCTATGATGAGGAAACTGGCTCTGAGGACATGGGGAAGTCAGTGGATGTGATAGACCTTGACTTTAGCAAAGCTTTTGATACGGTCTCCCACAATATTCTTGCCAGCATGTTAAGAGAGTCTGGATTGGATAAATGGACTGTAAGGTGGATAGAAAGCTGGCTAGACTGTCAGGCCCAACGGGTAGCGATCAACGGCTTGATGTCAGGATGGCAGTCGGTTTCTAGCGGAGTGCCCCAAGGATCGGTTCTAGGACCGGTTTTATTCAACATTTTTATCAATGACCTGGATGAGGGGATGGATTGCACCCTCAACAAGTTTGCAGATTACACTACGCTAGGGGGAGAGATAGATACCCTGGAGGGCAGGGATAGAGTCCAGAGTGACCGAGACAGATTAGAGGATTGGGCCAAAAGAAATCTGATGAGATTCAACAAGGACAAGTGCAGAGTCCTGCTCTTGGGACAGAAGAATCCCAAGCATTGGTACAGGCTGGGGACTGAATGGCTAAGTAGCAGTTCTGCAGAAAAGGACCTGGGGATTAGAGTGGATGAGAAGCTGGAGATGAGTCACCAGGGCGCCCTGGTAGCCAAGAAGGCTAATGGCATATTAGGCTGCATTAGGAGGAGCATTGTCAGCAGATCCAGAGAAGTGATTATTCCCCTTCGTTCGGCTCTGGTGAGGCCACATCGGGAGCATTGTGTCCAGTTCTGGGCCCCCCACTATACAAAGGGTGTGGACGCGTTGGAGAGAGTCCAGCAAAGGGCAACCAAATGATGAGGGGGCTGGAGCGCATGACCGATGAGGAGACACTGAGGGATTTGGGTTTGTTTAGTCTGCAGAACAGAAGAGTGAGGGGGGATTTGAGAGCAGCCTTCAACTCCCTGAAGGGGGGTTCCACAGAGGATGGAGAGAGGCTGTTCTCACTGGTGACGGATGGCAGAACAAGGAGCACTGATCTGAAGTTACAGTAGGGGAGGTTTAGGTTGGACATTAGGAAAAACTATTTCCCTAGGAGGCTGGGGAAGCACTGGGAGGGGTTCCCTAGAGAGGTGGTGGACTCTCCATCCCTAGAGGTGTTTAAGTCTCAGCTTGACAAAGCCTTGGCTGGGGTGATGTAGTTGGGATTGGTCCTGCCTTGATGACCTCCTGCGGTCTCTGCCAGCTCTAGGATTCTATGATTCCAATGTGGAACTCTGTGTGGACTTCCTGCTGGCCCCGGGCTGCACACGGGTGCCAGCTTCGAAATGTGTAAAAGTCCCCAGCGGGGGGACTCCAGCTGACCCCGGGCTCCCTGCAGCATTTCCCCGGAACCCAGGACCAGCTGGGGACTCCCCAGCTCACCCCGGGCTGGAGCTCGGCTCCTGGGCTCTGCTCGGCATTTCAAAGCAGCAGCACCACAAGGAGCCCGGGATCAGCTAGGAACTCCCCTGCTGACCCCCGCTCCACGCAGCGCTGCCGCTTTGAAACGCCAAGGCTCCGGGCGGCGCTGCCACTTTGAAGTGCCTCCTCTTCCCCCTGCCCTTTGCTGCCTCTATCTGCTAGAGGCAGCAAGGCGGAGGGGATCGACTCGTCGACTAGTCCTTAACATCCGTACCGGAAAGCAGGGTGCTTGAGGGCTGGGAGTGGGCAGGATGGAGCTATGTCCACTGGCCGGATGTCCCAGAGACGGACCTGGCTGGCGTGATGTGGCTCGCTCACAGCTCCGGGAAGCCCGTAATCATTGGCCTGAATCAGGACAGAGGCCTCTGCTGCTGTCAGCTCCAGCGCAGCCCCAGCGGGATGGACGGGCCAAGGGGGAAAATCTCCCCCCGACACTTGGCACACGCACCCTCCGGTTTAGGCGGCTGCTTGGCGAAGCCTCACTAGAGGGCGACGTTTCTCCATCGTCCCGGCCTCTAAAGCCAGAGCCCTGAGGAGGCAGGGTGGGTGGGAGCTCAGCGGGTGACTCCATCTCCCCGCACAGCCCTTGGCTCCATGCCTGGCACCCAACAGCCGGCTCCATGCCCGAGGAGAGCCCAGACTGGTACCCACTGGCCAGCTGATGGAGCCAGACCCCCGTGTAGCCCGGGTGTTCCCCTGTGCCCACCAGCAGCTCGTGACGGGCAGCGAGGCTGGGTGGGAAGTTGGGAGGCTTTGGGGAATCACCTCCCCCCCCCCAGATGTGTGCTTTACTGCCTGTTGGGGTGTGTCCTGCCACCTCGCCATGCCAGGAGCCCACCCGGAGCCGTAGCGGTGCCCGCTCAGCAGTGGGGAGCAGTTTCTGCCCCCGACACTGCCCGCTGGGGTCCAGCCAGCCCAACTCTCTGCCCTGCCTCTGGGGGTGCTGGTGCCTTTGAGCCACAGGCAGAGATGATACCGGGCTAGGGCCCCTGGCACGGACTCCCAGCCCCGCCCATGCTGGGCCCTGCAGTCCCCGCAGGCGCCCCCTCTAGTGCGATGGCCCCTTTTTGGGGGTCCAGCCCCTTTGCCTCCTGGGACCGCCCCTCTCTGAGCCCTCGGCCCGCCTGTCTGTGCTGTGGGCCCTCGTTCTGGGGGCCCCCCACTCCCAGCGGGAATAGCGCAGCCCTGGTCTCCAGACTGGAGCGACTCCTGGCCAGCGTCACATGGGGGGTTTGTGGAGCTTTGAACCCAGCCCAGGAACCCTCAGGCCTGTGGGCCGGGCCCCCCCAGCCCAGCCCATCTGAGTCTCCCCTGCAGCCAGGCAGGCTCCCCCCGTCCCCCTGCCTCGTCCGGCAGCCCCCTCCCTCTAGCCCAGCCTCCATATCCATCCCTAGCAGCCCCTCCCGGACTTTGTCTGCAGGCCAGGTAACAGGGGCGCCTGTGCTCCCTCTTCTCTGCCCCTCCCCGCACTGTTCCCCCCTGGCTGGAACCAGCTGTGCAGGGACCGGGGCTTCTCTCCGCAGCCCCGTTGGCCTCCCACTGGCCAGGCCCGGCCGTGCCCTCCGAGCTGGGCCTGCTGGGCACCAGTCGCCGGGGTCCCCCGTTCTGTGCTGGTCCCTGGAACAACAAACTCCCTCCCCCTCCCCTCATTACACCCCAGGGACACTGAGTCCCGCCCCCTGTGTGCCAGCCCCACGACCCCCCCCCCCTGCAACCCCCACTTTGTCCCAACCCCCCAGACATTGTTTGCAGCTAGATGGCCTCTGTCTGCACGCTGGTTCCTATTGTCCCCGCACGCCAGCCCCCGTCACACCCCTCAAGCTGCCCGGCTGGGGCTCCATGTGAATCCCCTGTCCCCGCCTGGAAGATCCCAGCAGGGTCTCCGCTGGCTGTAACCCCGGCCAGTCCTGCCCGTCCGGGCGCCTTGGCTTTCAGCCTGGCCACGCCCGCCCCCGAGGGTTCACAGCGTCTTTTCCTGTCTGGCACCCCACACATGAGACCGGGGGGGAGCAGAGGGAGCCCGCGGCATCGCCACCCCCTGTGCCACCATCACCGCCCCCAGAGGAGCTGGAGCGGGGAGCCATCTGCACCCCCAGTTCCTGTCCAGCCAGCCTGCGGCAGCCACCCACACAGCATGTCAGGAAGTGCGTTAGAGTTCAGGAAAGGGGCAGCGCGGCCTGGTGGGTAGGGCAGGACGGGGTCTCAGGAGACACCCAGTGCATGGGGCTGTGGCCCTGCCTGTCGGGGCTGTTGGCTGTCGCTGGACGAGTCCTCCAGGAACATCCCTGGTTCTTTTCTGAACCCACTTCTGCTTTTGGCCTTCACCCACATCCCCTGGCAGGGAGTTCCCCAGGCCGCTGGTGCCTTGGGTGGAGAGAAACGGCCTTTCGCTTGTTCTCAACCCGCCGCCTGTTCACGTGGATGGGTGAGCCCAGTCCTGGTGTTCCATGTCGGGACCAGTAGCACTACCCCAGGCACGGCCTCACCCCGGGCGGGAGTGGGCAAGGACAGGCCTCCTTCTCTCCCCTTCCCAGCCGTGGAATTGTCTGCTGGAGCAGCGGCTCCACCCTGCCCTCCTTTGGGTTGTCCTTCCCGGTACTGGCCCCAGTTCTCCCCAGACACCCCAGTGCCCCTACCGGACACTGATGTTGTTGAGGGGGGTGACCCCAACTGCAGGCAGGATGTGACGTGCTGGGAGACCTTGGCCAAATACCCGGCCTGCTCTGTGCCTCAGTTTCCCCGCCTGCTTTTCATCTCGTTAGGCAGGGAGCTAATTGTGACAGGGGCAGTCTCTCATGATCTGTCTTTGGAGCAACTGGCCCAAGAGGACCCTGATCTCAGCCAGCGCCTGGCCCGCTGGGAGCCTGATCTTGGCTGGGGTCTGGGCAGCGCCCGGCGCGAAGGAAGGACCCTGCGCTATAACCCAGCCAGTGATGGCTCCTTGAATCCATGCAGGGCTCCCCTCACCTGGGTGCTGGCCTGGGCTGTGGGGTCCAGCCCCCCACTCTCCAAGCGAAAGACCCCCAGCCCAGCCCCCCCCTTCCCAGGAGGCGGGGAGTCGCTCCCCCAGCGTAGCGGGAGAGGCTCGCTATAGGGTCAGAGCTGTCTATAGGGGGGCCCATGGGAATGCCCAGGGAAATGGTCTCTGCCGTCCCGCGTGTGTCTGCCGCGGCCGCAGCTGCCCATGGGCGCCTATGGGCGCGTTCCATAGGGGCTCTGCCTGCAGCGTCTGCGCGCGGGGCTCGCCATAGGGGCCGGGGGGGGGCCGGGGCGCTCCAGGGCTCGGCCGGCAGGGGGCGGCGCGGGGCGGGCAGCCGGACCCGGAAGGTGCCGCCCGGCTCGGCCCCGCCTGCCCAGCCCGGCCCGGGCGCAGGGACGGAGCCACATGGCGGCCCCGGAGCGACGGGCCTTCGCCCAGCGCATCAGCCGGTGAGAGCCGCCCCCCTGGCGCCCCCCCAGCGCCCCTCGGGCCCCCCCGGCGTCCCCCCCAGCGCCCCCTCGGGCCCCTCCCGGCGTCCCCCCCAGGGCCCCTCGGGCCCCCCCCGGCGTCCCCCCCAGCGCCCCCTCGGGCCCCTCCCGGCGTCCCCCCCAGCGCCCCTCGGGCCCCCCCCGGCGTCCCCCCCAGCGCCCCCTCGGGCCCCTCCCGGCGTCCCCCTCGGGCCCCCCGGCCCCCCCGTCTCGGGCCCCTCCCGGCGTCTCCCCGACCGGCCCCTCGGGCCCCCCAGCGCCCCCCCGGCCCCCCCGTCTCGGGCCCCCCCCGGCGTCCCCCCGACCGGCCCCTCGGGCCCCCCAGCGCCCCCCCGGCCCCCCCGTCTCGGGCCCCCCCCGGCGTCCCCCCCAGCGCCCCTCGGGCCCCCGGCCTCCCCCGTCTCGGGCCCCTCCCGGCGTCCCCTCGTCGGGCCCCCCAGCGCCCCCCCGGCCCCCCCGACCCCCCCGTCTCGGGCCCCTCCCGGCGTCCCCCCCAGCGCCCCCTCGGGCCCCCCGGCCCCCCCGTCTCGGGCCCCTCCCGGCGTGCCCCCGACCGGCCCCCTGTGCTCAGCGCATCAGCCGGTAAGAGCCGGGGGTGCCCCCGCGTCCCCCGCCCCGGGCCCCCGCACCCTTCCCAGTCCCTTGGGGCACCCACCCACCCCCAGACCAGAGCGCCCTGGGGCACCCGCTCCCTAGCCAGCCAGCCCCCCCACCCCCCACCGGGCAGCCAGGCACCCTACACCAACCCCTGCACACCACCCAGGGCACCCAGCCAGAGCCCCCCAAGCCTTAAGGCGCCCAGGCCCCGGGGGCCCCCACCTGCTGCCCCTTAGGGTGCCCTGCTCCACTCCATGGGCAACCTGCCCCTGTCTCCCTCGGGCACCTTTGGCGCTTCCATACTCGCCCCTCCCCCCGGGGCACCCCCATCGCTGCAGCTGCCTCTGCCCCTCAGTAGCTGGTGTTCCCTGGATCCTCCCAGCAGGGCCCCCTCCTGCCAGGTGCAGGCTGGGAGGGGGTCCCCCAAGATGTGCATGGGGGGCTAGAGTGCTGAAAGCTTCCTAGCAGGGGGGAGGGACCCCAGTCCCCTGCCGGGTCCCAGTTGGCGTCTCCCTGCCCCCCAGCTAGAAGTGTGAGCCCTCCCCTCCCCCCCCCGCCAGATGGGGGGCCTTTTTCCAAAGATGTGGGATCGGGGGTCCTGGGAACTGCAGTCCCCCTCCCCCTGCAAAAAGTGTGAGCTGAACCCCAGCCCAAAGGACAGGGCTCCCAGCTCTCTCTGCCTGCTTTGCACGGACGTGTCCTCTCGTGAAATGCTAGTGTTGCACGGGGGTCAGGTTGGTGCCCGAGCCCCAGGCTGTCTGTGGGCTGGTAGACCCTGTGTTTCAGTAGGGGGTGCCTGGTCAGGTGGGATATCCCTGGGGTTTGCCTCCTGCCCCAGTGTGTGGGTGGCTGTGGGTGTAACCTGGTCTGGACCGGGCTTGGGAAGGGGGCCCGGCGCTGGCTGCCCCTCAGAGAAGCCTCTGTGGCCAGGCTGAGGAGCAGTGAAGGTGTCGACGCTGCCTGGCCCGCACTGGCCCTGGGGCCCACACGAGCATTTACACGGGCCAGGGAGCGCCGTGCAACAAGAACTGTCGCACCAGGATCTTCACTAGGGTGCCCCTTTGGAGCCTGGCGCCTCCCCCCTTCCCGGCCTGGCCGGCCAGCCCCTCTCTGGCATGTTTGTTGCTTCCTGGCGGAAGGAAATTCGGCCGTTTCCTGGCTCCCTGTTGGGCTTTGTTGGGTTGCCTGCTTTGGCGGGGGGGGGGTGTGTGTGTGTGTGTGTGGGTGTGTGTGTGTGTGAGAGAGAGAGAGAGAGAGAGAGAGAGAATCCCAGGGCTCACAGAGACCTCAGGCGTCATCGAGTCCAGCCCCCTGCCCAAAGCAGGACCAACCCCAACTCAATCATCCCAGCCAGGGTTTGGTCAAGCCAAGTCTGTGTGTGTCTCTATCTCTCTGTGTGTCTGTGTGCGTGTGTCTGTCTGTCTGTGTCTCTCTCTGTGTCTGTCTGTGTCTCTCTCTATCTCTCTGTGTGCGTGTGTCTGTCTGTCTGTGTCTCTCTGTGTGTGTGTGTCTCTGTGCCTGTGTGTGGTCTCTGTGCGTGTCTCTGTGTGAGTCTGGCTTTTCCTCCAGGTTGTGAAGCGCAGGGCTCATGCTCTGGCCCGGGTCTTGCAGGCAGGCAGCTGAGCGCTCCGTCCCGCCAGTCGCGTTCAGGTAGCAGTTAGTGGACGTTGAACTGTGCCGGCTTCCTTCCCAGCCTGCGGGCTGGGCTTTGTGCACTGTCTCTCTCCCTGCCCCCCGCCCCCCCACCCCCATGCGGCTCGGCTCCCCAGACCGGCCCAGCAGGCACCGGCCAGTCGTAGGCGCAGGTTGCTGGGGAGCAGGAGGGACGTGGCCGGCCCCGGGGGTGACCTCGCTCGCTGGCCGCGAGCCGGCAGCAGGTGCGAGTGAATAATTCAGGGGCTCCAGGCTCTCCCTCCGCTGCTGCTGCTCTCGGCTTCCTCTTCCCCCGAGCCGGGCGCAGGCTGGGTGTGGGCCAGGGCAGCAGGCAGCCCGTGGGGCACTCGGCGGGGTGGCTGGGATCTCCCAGCTGCAGGGTACCTTGGGCAGGTCTTGGGGTACCTGAGCGAATCACAGGCCCCAGCTCTAACCACTGCGCCAGCCTGCCCCTGCTCTCTCTTGGCCTCCGTTCCCCCAGCTGCCAAAATGGGCAGAATGTTCTTCCCGCCCCCCCACTTTGTCCCAGCAGAGTGTCAGCCTCTTCTGGCCGGGGTCCTGTGGCACTCGGGGGGGGTCCCTGGTCCGGGATCCATGCAGCTCTTGGCACGGTGCCAGGGGTGGTGGGTAAAGATCCATTCTGGGGCAAGGCACCCCGAGGTGCTCTCACAACACCTGTAAGTGACACAGTCTCCGGCCTGTCTCTGAGCTCGACTCCCGCAGCGGGTTGTTTCCGGCCCCGGGCCCCCAGAGCCGGCCTGTGGGTGCGCTCAGCCTTGGCCAGCCAGCTCCAACCTGCTTCTGTCCAGCGCCCCCCAGTTTCTCCAGCCTCCCTTGAGCTTGTCCGTCCCCAGGCAAATTGGTACCACAGCAGAGCAGCCTGCTGGGCGACCCAAGGTGGGTCACTTCACTGTCCGGTGCCTCAGTTTCCCCTCCCGCTCTGTGCCTTGCTGGGATTGATTGTAAGTGCCTTGGGGCAGGGATTGTCTCTGGGCAGTGGGAGGCGGGGCCCCGATCTGGGCCCAGGGGCTCTCCTAGGGTGCATCACTTGGATGAGGGCTTTTCCGGGCCTATCCCACCCCCTCCGTGCCCAGAGTGTGGGGAGTGGCCACGGACGTGTCACCTTGGTGACTCAAAGGGGCCAGGCCAGCCTGGCCTTGCTGGCTTTGGGCCAGTGTCCTTCTTTGCCTCAGTTTCCCTGTCTGAAAGGGCCCCGCTGTGTCCTGCCCAGTGGCTGGGCTCCTGGCCTCGCGGAGTTCAGGGCCCTGGAGAGCCGCTGTGGGGCCTGACCTTACGCAGCCGCCCCCCTCCCCGCCCCCGGTCTGGATTTGAACGTGGCTGGGGTGGGAGAAGCCATGTGCCCTGCTTCCCGGCCTGAGTGCGTCTGGCACTGGCTTCCGGCCGCCTCGGACCCTGGGACTGGAGCTGGGCCCGCCCTGTAGGGAGCGCTCTCTCCTTGGGGCTGAGCCCCATGCCCCACTCGGGGGCGCGGTGCCCCCTTTGCCTGTGCTCTCATTCCTGGGCGCCGGAGGCCTGCCGAAATCCCGGCACTGCTCACGGCGGCCTCCCGCTGGGGGTGCCGCTTCCCCTGGCGTGGGCGGCCCCGTGCGAGCCCCCGGAGCCCACGCCCATCTCGGGTCCCCGTTTGCTTTGGGGCATTTGGTTTTATTGTCCCGGGGCCCTGCTGGGGGCTTGCTCGGGGCCCTGGGCCTGCCTGCTGCCCAGACAATTCCTCTGCCCTCCTCCCTGGGACCCACCACGCTGCCCGGAGCGTGGGAGCCCGGCTGGAAAACAGCTGGCTGAGCTGGGCGGGGGGGCGCAGCAGCTGCTCCGTGGCAGCTGGTGGTGCCAAGTGGCACTGCCTGGCGCTGCCACCCCAGGCAGACGCTGCCGCGCTGATGGTGGCCGGGTATTGGGCCGGGCCTCGGACACCTGGATGCGACCCCAGTTCCCCCCCCGAGGTCTCTCGGGGCCTCGGTTTCCCAGGAGCGAGTGGGGACCCAGAAGGTGCCGCGGCCCCGTTTCCGAGGGGGGTGGCTCGGGCCGTTGCTCTGACTGATATTCCCCCCCCCCCCCCATTGAAAAGTTGAAATCTGACTCGTAGTTCTCCCCGCCCCCCCCCCAGAGCCAGGGACAGAATCCAGGAGTCCTGGCTCCCAGCCCCTTCCCCCTCTAACCGTTAGGCCCCACTCTCCTCCCACGCCCGCGGACGGAGCCCCAGAGTCCTGGCTCTAAGGCCCTCTGCAGTAACCACTGGGCCCCACTCCCCCCCCTCCCCCCGGGAACTCGAGCAGCAGCTGGGGCTGACGACGCCCACAGCGGGGCCGACCCCGGGCATGTGTCGGCCTCTAGGAGGGGCAGCCCCTCTATGTCTGGGGCGCAGGACTCCTGGGTTCTATGCCTGCCTGCGGGGTGTCCCGGGGCAAGCCCCTTCACTGCTCCATGCCTCAGTTTCCCCATCTGTACAGTGAGGCGCATGGGGAGCTCCTGTGGAGAGAGCTGGCAGATCTGTTGCCCCCATGCCCAGTGTGGCCCCCCTCCCCGAGCAGGGTGGTGTGTTGTGGTATCGTGTTGGGCCCCCCCATGATTGGATCCCCGTGGGGCTCTTGCCCCGTGCGCCCCATGAGAGAGAGGAGAGACAAAGGGTCGTATCCTCGTATTACAGGTGGGGAAACTGAGGCATGGGGCTGCACTGGTACTTGCCCAAGGCCACCCAGGGAGTTGGTGGCAGAGCCCGGGCGTCCTCAGGCGCGTTGTGGAGGGAAGGGGAGTGAAAATCCAAGTGCTGAAGAACCAGGGATGCTTCCCTGGGCTCGCCAGCGCCGCCCCCCTGCCTTGGAGTGACTCGCGGAGCCAAGCTGGGTAGGGAGGGGCTGGGAAGTGCCCCCCCCGCCCCCCGGGCTCAGTAACGTGCAGCGCAGACCTTGCTGGATCCGGTCTGCACTGTCGGGCACGGGGAGGGGTTGCCAGCCCGGACTCCTGGGTTCTGTTCTGCGTGGCTGTGCGCCCTAGCGGTTAGACCAGAGGCCTGGGAGACAGGAAGGCCTCCTGGGTTCTGTTCCCAGCTGTGACTCGTTGGGGGACTTGCCCCTGCGCTGTGCCTCAGTGTCCCCTGCTGCGGGGCAGGGCCGGCTGTGAGGCTGCAGGTGCCCAGGCTAGCCCGTGGCCCTGGCGACGCTGGCTCTCTGGGCTCCAGGCCTCGCCCGGGCGGCTCCCGCCCTGACCCGACTCTCTTGCAGGACGGTGGCGGCCGAGGTGCGGAAGCAGGTGTCCCGGGAGCATGGCGTGTCCCCGCAGCTCTCCAAGAAGCGCAGCGGCTCCCAGCAGCTGGTGAGTCCCCCCATCCTGGCTCCGCCCGTGGCCCGGCCACGTCGGGGGACCTTAGTGCCGGCTCCTGCCATTGGCTCTACCTCCCCGGCCCCGCCCTGCCTGCGGCTCCAGCTGGCCGGCACGGCTGGAGACCCCACACTCCGTGCATGGTTCGGGGGGGCCTGAAGCCGCAGGCATCGAACCTGCGGGCGCGGCGGGTAAAGGCCCGGCCTCTCCTGCCTGCTGGGAGCCGCTGCCGGAGCCGGCTTGTGGCCCCTGCTGGGCAGCAAGGCCGTGGTAAGGCACGTGGGGGCTTGTGGGCACCCGCCGTCAGGCAGGGAGCTGGCCGCACCGGGTGCGTGTTACCTGGCAGTTGTCCTTGTTCTCTGCCTGGCCCCTCGTCCGATCGGCTGTGGGGCCCCTCGGGGGGCGAGGCGCCTGGGCAGGGAACAAGGACAAGCCTCCCACACAGCTGTTCCTCCCTCTCCAGCGCTGCAGCCGGGACCCTGCTGAGCATTAGCAGGCGGTGGAGCTGCTAGGCAGGGCAGTGGGGTCTAGTGGTTACAGCGGGGAGGGGCTGGGAGTCAGGACGCCTGGGTTCTCTCTCCAGCCCGGTCGGTCCATCTCCCGGGGCCGGGGCATTGGCGGGGGCCACCCTGAGCCTGGGCGGGAGGCTGGCCCCTGCGCCAAGCGAGAGGACGCCGGTGCGCTGTAGTGCTAACCGCCTCGGTTTCCCCTTCCCTTTCCCGTGTGGTTTCGGTGTCTTGCCCTCACTTCCTGCCTGGCTGCTCTGTGCTGAGATTCCTCCGGCACAGCTGGCCGGTGTTACCCGTGGGCCTGCGCCCACCAGCCAGGGCGGCCTCCACCCAGCCCGGACGCCCGCCCCCCCCGCCCCAAGGGGAGCGGCATGGGGGTTGCTAGGGGGCACTGTATTCCCAGTCAGTGCTGCATCTTGCTACGCAGGGCTCCGTCAGGAGCCGGGTGCGGTACCCAAAATACACCCAGTGTCTGTGGGTTGGCAGAGGAACCCAAGAGTCCTGAGTCTCCAGCTCCAACCACTAGACCCCCCTGCCCTCTCAGAGCTGGGGAGAGAACCCAGGAGTCCTGGCTCCCTGCCCGCTGCTGTTGCCTTTAGGCTGCACCACCCGCCGCAGGGGAGAAGCTCTCGCCCTGGGGGCCCGGGCAGGGGCCTGCGGAGAGCTGGCCTTGCTGTGTTGGGACCCCCCCATGTGGATGGATCTGCCCCCAGGTGCCGCTGACGGAGGTGGTGGAGCCGGTGGACTTCGAGGAGTACCTGGCGGCCCACCCCCCGGAGGTGGAGCCTGGCCCGCTCCGGGACCTGGTCGAGTTCCCTGAGGATGACCTGGAGGTGGTCCGGGAGCCCCGGGAGTGTCGCACGCTGGAGTCGGGGGTGCCCGACGAGGGGTGGGTGTCTGGGCCGGGTCTTGCTCCTGAGCAGTGTGTGTGTGGGGGGGGGGGGACCGGGCCCTGATGCTCCCCTCGGCCGCGGGTTAGCACCTCAGTACTGCCCAGCCACCAGCAGGAGGCAGCACGTCTAGCGCAGGTCTTACGTCTCACAGTGTTAATGTGTGGCCACCCCTCCCAGTGCGGGCACCAAGTGTGGTCCTCCCTAGGGAAACTGAGGCACCAGGGGCCTAACCAGCCTGTGGTGGGGAGGCTCAGGCTTAGCAGCATGGCCTGGGCTATAAAGATGGGATGGGGCAGAACTCAGGCTAAGGGGCGTGGCCTGGGCTGTGCAGACTGGAGGGGTGGGGCTCAGGCTAAGGGGTGTGGCCGCTGCTATACAGACTGGACGGGTGGGGCTCAGGCTAAGGGGCGTGGCTGCAGCTATACAGACTGGAGGGGCGGAGTTCAGGCTAAGGGGCGTGGCCACTGTGATACAGACTGGAGGGGTGGGGTTCAGGCTAAGGGGCGTGGCCTGGGCTGTGCAGACTGGAGGGGCGGGGTTCAGGCTAAGGGGCGTGGCCACTGTGATACAGACTGGAGGGGCGGGGTTCAGGCTAAGGGGCGTGGCCGCTGCTATACAGACTGGAGGGGTGGGGCTCAGGCTAAGGGGTGTGGCCGCTGCTATACAGACTGGAGGGGTGGGGCTCAGGCTAAGGGGCGTGGCTGCAGCTATACAGACTGGAGGGGCGGAGTTCAGGCTAAGGGGCGTGGCCACTGTGATACAGACTGGAGGGGTGGGGTTCAGGCTAAGGGGCGTGGCTGCAGCTATACAGACTGGAGGGGTGGGGTTCAGGCTAAGGGGCGTGGCTGCGGCTATACAGACTGGAGGGGTGGGGTTCAGGCTAAGGGGCGTGGCTGCGGCTATACAGACTGGAGGGGTGGGGTTCAGGCTAAGGGGCGTGGCTGCAGCTATACAGACTGGAGGGGCGGAGTTCAGGCTAAGGGGCGTGGCCACTGTGATACAGACTGGAGGGGTGGGGCTCAGGCTAAGGAGCGTGGCCTGGGCTGTGCAGACGGGAGGGTAGGGCTCGGGCTAAGGGGCGGAGCTTAGGTTGTACAGCCTGAAGGGATGGGGCTAAGGGGCGGGGCTTGGGCTACGCAGACTGGAGGGGCGGGGACTTGGAACATCAGCACTCATGAATTCTTGGCTCCCAGCCTGTGGCCCGCCCCCTGCCTCGCCCCCTTGCCGGCCCCCTATGACTGGCGTGGCCCCGGCCTTGGGGGCACTTTGGGATGGGCCATTTGAGCACTGCCCCCCCCCCCAATGCCTCCACCCAGGGCTAAGCTAATGCTCCCGCCAATGAGCTCGTTCTAATTCATTAATGCCGGCAGAGACTGCCAGCCCCCTCCCCCACCTCTCGAGGCGTTTTCCGGTGCGGGTCAGTCACCCCTCTTCTACAGGTGGGGAAACTGAGGCAGGGGAGGGGTCACGACGTGCGCCCGCTGACTCGGTGCGTTTCCCTCCCGCCAGTGTGCTCGATGCCCGCGTGCGGGACGCGGTGCGGGTCTACACGCAGGACTGGCTTGTGGTGCGGAGGAAGTAAGTGGCCGATCCCACGGTCCCCAGGGCCTGACGGCTTCTCAGTGCTGTGGAGCCGCTCCCCGCAGGCGGAAATGGCTGCCCGCTCCGTGCCTGGCGGGAGGCCAGGGGGATGGGCCCAGCACGCCAGAGCTGTGCCAGAGTCGGGTGCCCGCCGTGGGCTCCGAAACCCCGGGAACCGGATCTGCTCAGCCCCTGCCGAAAGGGGCCTCGTTTCTCCCGGGTCTCCATCGGCCCGGCCCGGCTCTGCCTTGTTGCGGAGATGGGCGCGGCCGGAGGGACAGCGGGCAGGTTGCCCTCCCCGTGCCTGTCCGTCCGTCAGCCCATGTTACCCAGCAGCTGAGTCCTCGGGGAGCGGGGCGCGCCACCCCCTGTTCTTCCAGCTCGGGAAACCGAGGCACGGAGCGGGCTGGTTAGCCCCCGGCTCCCAGCCCTGTGCTCGGGGGCCCCCCTCCCTGGGCTGGCCCGGGGGCGTCAGAGCTGCCAGCGGGCAAAGGTGGGAGATGGCCATGCCCACTCCCTCCCTTGGCCGGAGGCCCCCGCAGGGGGTTCCCCCACCGTGCTGGGGCGATCTGCCCCTTCCCGCTCCCCCCTTCCCCGGGCCAATAGCCTGCTGGGAGGGTGGGGGGCCGTGGGGCGCCGGCTGGGCGCTGAGCGTAACCCAGGCTCCCCGTGCCCAGGTACCAGCCCCTCAGCAGCATGCGCAGCCCCCACACGGCTGAGCGGCAGCGGCAGCGCCAGAGGGGGCTCTCCTGGCAGGTCTTCGAGCAGGACCAGGCGGAGGAGGAGCCGGTGAGGAGGCCGGGGGGGCGGGGGGGAGCGCCCCTGGGGGGCCTGGGTGGGGAGGCCTGGCTGGGCTAGTGGTATCATGTGGCCCTGGGGGGGTCTGGCTGGGAGGGGCAGTGCTGGGGCCGGGGGACTACGGGCTGGGCCAGCCTTGGGGAAGGGGGGGCACCGGCCCAGATGGCTCCCCTCCCCCCCCCCCCAGGAGGAGCTGAAGCGCCGCTCGCCCTCCCTGGATGACACGCCCCGGGGCAGCTGGGCCTCCAGCATCTTCGACCTGCGGAGTTCGGTGGCCGACCCGCTGCTGCTGGCCCTGCTGGAGCCCACGCCCGCCGAGGAGGTGGACCGGCGCAACGAGGAGCTGCGCAAGGAGAACCGGCCCCCGGAGCTGCTGGCCCTCTTCCCCGCCCCCGACGAGGTGAGTCCCGCCCGGGCCCCGCCTGAACCGGGGCAGGGGGGGACAGGAAACAGCTCCCCCATCCAGCGTGCTGGGCTCTTTGCAAGCAGCCCCCACCCCAGAGAGCTCCCGGGGGGAGGGGAAACTGAGGCATGGGGGCTGTGTCTTGCCACGGGTGGCACGTGGGGTCGGTGGCGGAGCCGGACGGCTGGGGGCGCCGGGCGGCTGCACGGGGATGGCTGGGGGCGCCGGGCGGCTGCATGGGGACGGCTGGGGGCGCCGGGTGGGCGCGGGGTTCGGGGGCCGCTCTAATGGCTGCGCCCGGCCGGCAGGACGAGGCGGTGGAGCGCTGCACCCTGCCCGAGGGGCCCCGGGAGCACTTTGGCCAGCGGATCTTGGTGAAGTGCCTGTCGCTCAAGTAAGTCACGCTCCTGGCGGGGGGGCGCCGCTGGCACCAAGCCAGCAGCCCTGAGGCGGGGCCGCTCCAGCGGGAGGGGAGGGGAGGGGAGGGGAGGCTGCCGGTGAGGTGGGGAGCAGGAGCCGGCTGTTGGGGGCCTGGGACACCCATGCTGAACTTTGCTCATCCCTGGAGCCTCTGGGGCTGCGGGCGTGGCGGGGGGGAGAGAGAGGGGGAGGAGGAGGAGAGTGATGGGGAAACTGAGGCACTGGAAGCGGGAGTTGGCCATGACTGCAAAACGAGTCAGGGCAGGTCCAGAAATGGAACCCAGGTGTCCTGGCTCCCAATCCCTCTGCTCTAACCACTAGACACCACTCTTCCCCCCCTCCCCCCCCATTCCCCAAGCCAGGAATGGAAGCCAGGTGTCCTGGCTCCCAGCCTCCTCGGCCGCGCCGCTCGTGAGTGCAGGGGGGCGGGGACCCCGGGGCGGTTGCTGGTTGTGGGGCTCGCCCTGACGCGCCCACGTCTCTCTGGCACCAGGTTTGAGATCGAGATCGAGCCCATGTTCGGGACCCTCGCCCTGTACGATGTCAAGGAAAAGAAAAAGGTACCAATGGCCCAGTGAGCCAGGCATGGGGGGGGGAACAGGGCTTGGGGGGGGAGGTCTGGGCTGTATTTACCAGGCCGGGGGGGAGGGATGCAGGTGAGGGGGGGGGCATGCGGGTGAGGGGCGGGGCCTAGCACCATCAGTCTCCTGCTCTCACCTTTGCTTCCTCCCCAGATCTCGGAGAACTTCTACTTCGACCTCAACTCGGAGCAGACGAAGGGGCTGCTGCGGGCGCATGGCGCCCACCCAGCCATCTCCACGCTGGCGCGCTCCGCCATCTTCTCCATCGCCTACCCCTCCCCCGACATCTTCCTGGTGGTCAAGGTGAGCTCCGCTCCCGGCCCCTGCTCTAACCACTGGCCCCCGCTGCCCTCCCCCGTGGGTCACGCTTTGCTCGTCTCCCCCAGCTGGAGAAGGTGCTGCAGCAGGGTGACATCGGCGACTGCTGTGAGCCCTACATGGTCCTGAAGGAGACGGACGCAGCCAAGGTAGGGGCAGCCCTCTGAGGCCGCCCGCCCCCGGGGTCTGGGCTGGCCCCCCAAACTCGGTTCCTCCGCCCTGTGCCTGGGCCTCTGTCCCAGGGCCTGAGCACAGGCCAGGCTGTTTTCTGGGGTCTCAATTGTCCCTGCCTCTGCTCTAACCGCTAGACCATACTTCCTTCCCAGAGCTAGGGAGAGAGCCCAGGAGTCCTGGTTCCCAGCCCCTGCTCTAACCACTAGACCCCACTCCCCTCCCAGAGCTAGAGAGAGAACCTAGGAGTCCTGGTTCCCTCCCCCCCCATGCGCTAACCACTAGCCCCCACTGCCCTCCCAGAGCTAGAGAGAGAACCCAGGAGTCCTGGTTCCCTCTCCCCCCCCCCCCAGCGCTAACCACTAGCCCCCACTGCCCTCCCGGCGCTGGGGAGAGAACCCAGGAGTCCTGGCAGTCGGTGCTCCCCAGGGGCTGGGTGGGGCTGAGCTGGTTTCTCTCGCCGCTGACTCGGTCACGGCCCCTGCCCCAGAACAAGGAGAAGCTGGAGAAGCTGCGTGGGGCGGCGGAGACGTTCTGCAGCCGCCTGGGCCGGTACCGCATGCCCTTCGCCTGGACGGCCATCCACCTCCTGAACATCGTCAGCACCGCCGGGACCCTGGAGCGCGACGCCGCTGAGGCCGAGAGCGGTGAGCCCAGCGTTCGGCCCCCCCGAGCCGGGCTTGGGCGCTGACTGGCCTGGGGCCGGGGGGCTCTGCCCTCCCTCAGTCTGAGCCCCGTGCTCCAGCGTGGCGCTCGGGGCTGGGCTGCAGGGAGAGGGAGGGGGGTCGGTGGGGGCTGGGCTGCAGGGAAGGGATGGGGGCTTGGAGGGGGGCGCTGGGCTGCAGGGGAGGGGCTCGGTGAGAGGGGGGTTGGGGGGGCACTGGGCTGCAGGGGACTGATCTGTAGCCAGGTCCCAGGGATTGTCAGTGGCGCTGCCTGGCCCCGGGGGTGCAGAGGGCAGCAGGTGGGTGCCAGACAGCTGCGGCCCCACCCCAGAGGTGGCTGCATTTCAGTGGCAGGCAAGAAACCCTTCATCTTCTAGCCCCGGGGGGGGGGGGGGCCCAGGGCAGTGCCTGGGGCTTGCTGGGCCCCTCCTGAGCTGCCCGAGGAGCCCCCGGCCCGGGGTGAGCGCCCCCCTCCTGTCCCGGCAGAGCGCAGGGGCACCTGGGCGGAGCGCAAGCGGCGGACGCTGGAGCGCGGCAGCGCAGGGGAGGAGCTGGGCAGCTTCCGCCCCGCCACCCTCACTGTCACCAACTTCTTCAAGCAGGTGACAAGCGCCCCCTGCTGGCCACGGCGGGGATTGCATGGCCCTGTAGGGGCGGGGGATGCTGGGGGAAGGGCTTAGGGGATGGAGGTGGTGTTTTGGGGTACTTGGGGCGGAGCTGCTGTGGTATGGCTGGCCATATTGGATTTGGGGGCAGGGTGACCGGGGGGAGTATGGGCTCTGGGGATGGGGTGAAGGGGGGGTATGGGCTCTGGGGGCAGGGCGACAGGGTTGTATGGACTCGAGGGGAAGGTGGGAGAGGTGATAGGCTTGGGGAGATGAGGGAGGTATGGGCTCTGGGAGCAGGGGAGATGGGGGAAGGAGGGCTCTGGGGGCGGGGGAGATGGGGGAGGTGTGGGTTCTGGGGGCGGGGGAGGTGTGGGCTCTGGGGGGGCAGGGAGATGGGGGAGGTATGGGCTCTGGGGGCGGGGCGGATGTCACGGGGCACCTGGCCGCCTTGTGGCTCGGGGGCGGGTGCCCGACGCGGTGGCTCTTCTCGCCCTAACGCCCACGGGCCCCGTGCAGGAAGGCGACCGGCTCAGTGACGAGGATCTCTACAAGTTCCTGGCGGACATGAGGCGCCCGTCCTCGCTGCTGCGCCGCCTGCGGCCTGTCACAGGTGGGGGCGCGGGGGGCAGTGGGCACCGACGGGTCCTGCGGGGGAGGGGGGTACGTTGCCGCGCTGGGAAAGGGCCCATACGCAGCAGTAAGGCCCCCTGGGGAGCCAGCTGTGTGCCTGCAAGAGGGGCGGAGCCTGGGGGCAGCCACAGAGCCACGTCCACAGGGCCACGCCGCGTGGGGGCCCCCCAGGCCCAGCCCCGCACGGCCTGGCTCCTCCCCGCCCGCAGCGCCCAGCTCCTCACGCCCCCCGGCCTCCCCTCCCAGCTCAGCTCAAGGTGGACATCTCGCCGGTGCCCGAGAGCCCCCCGTACTGCCTGTCCCCGGAGCTGCTGCACATCAAGCCCTACCCGGACCCCCGGGTGCGGCCCACCAAGGAGATCCTGGAGTTCCCGGCCCGCGAGGTCTACGTGCCCCACACCACGTACCGGTGGGTCGCTTTATTTCCCAGGGCAGACCGGGGGAGGAAGGGGGGGCTGGCTCTTGGGAGCCAGGGGCCTCGCCTACCCGCCGCCAGCTGGCCCCTCGTCGCGCTGGTCCCGGGTCCGTCCCCGCGGCTGGCTGGCCGGGTGCTCGTGGGGCAGGGCGGTGCCGGGGGGCCCGCTCATGTCCTGGTGCGATGCTGCAGCTGCCGGGGGAGGAGGGGAGGGTGAGTGGGGGCTGGGCAGCAGGAGGGGGAGGGGTGAGCCTGCGGGGCAGCCAGGAGGCACTGGTGTTGCTGGGACACTGCCCAGGCTGCCCTCCCCCCCACCCTGGGCAGCGCCCGAGGGAGCCAACCGCTTTGGGCTCCGACAGGCCTGGCTCTGCCCCCTCGGCTCCAGAGCCATGGATCGCAGGCAGCGTGGGCTAGTGGCTAGCGTGAGGGCTTTGGGACACATGGGTCTATTCTCAGCTGGGCTAGGCCCTCTCTGCCTCAGTTTCCCCTCGAGTAGCAGCTTGTGCCTGCCCCCAGCTCATCCGCACCGAGCTCCCCCGACCCCCCTCATGGGCCTTACCTGCTCCCGGAGCCGGGCCAGCTGCTCTGCCTGTCGGGCCGCTCGCTGCTGCTGGTGCTGGGCCGTGCCCACCAGGGCCTGGAGGGTGAGGCTCTGCTGCTCCACGTGCGTCTGGGGAGGGGCGACGGGGGTCAAACCTGGGGGAGCTGAGCTGGTGGGACACGGGCCAGGAGACCCTTGGCGCTCCCTCAACCCCTCCGGCTTCACTTGGGTTAACCCGCTGCCGCCTACGTGTCGTCCCCCCCGCGCTGGGGCACCGGGCTTGAGCGTCTCTCCCAGGCTGGGGCTGGGTGGATCCGCCCTGCGGGTCAGAGCGCCCCCTGCTGGCAGCAGGGTCGCAGTGCGAGGTGGGTCCGTGCAGTGTCCGGAGCTGGGAGTCCCTGGGGCCCGGCCCTTGGAGCATCCCAACGGGTGTTACCTTGAGAGCAGCCAGCTCCATTGCCCTGTGCCGGGGGCTCCTCTGCGCCAGGCCGGCCAGCATCCGCTCCAGCTCCGTCAGCCGCTCCGCCAGCAGGAGGTGCCCTGCCTGCACCCCCTGGAGGGCCTGGGCCCCGCCGTGGGTCTGCAGCCGCAGCGCCAGCTCCTCCGCCTGGCGGGGGGAGAGCAGAGGGCCGGGGGGCTTGTCCCTGAGGTGTTGCAGGGGACCGGGGACAGGACATCAAACGCATCCTGCCCCTGGGTCTGCTGCAGATGGCAGGGCAAGGCCATGTCGTGCCTCAGTTTCCCCCTCTGGGGCTGGCAATCTTGCCCTGCTCTCCGGACTGATGGTGAAGGGCTGGGTGACAGGGGAGATGCCCCAAAATCTGCTTGGGCCCCCAGGCCAGGATCCAGCAGCTTCGTCCTACCAGGCTGGCCTCCCCCGGGGCTGTGCCGGCGCTAACCCAAAGGCCCCGGTCATAATGTTGGGGAAACTGAGGCACGGCACTGGACCCCGAGATCGCGACGAAGTGACACAGCCAGGAATAAACACTTCTCCCCTCCCCCCCCCCCCAGCGCCGCGTGTGGGTACCTTGAGCCCCTGCACTGCCCTGTGCAGCTCCTCCGCCCCCTGCCGGGCCTGGCGCGCCTGGTGCCACAGGGCCCCCAGCGAGTGCTGGCAGAGCCGGAGCCGGCGCCCGGCCTGCTCCAGCTGCTGCCCCGTGGCGCTGTAGGTCTCATGCAGTGCCTGGCTGAGCTGTAGCACCCCGAACACCAGGACATCCAGCTCCTCCTGCGGGGCTGCCCCTGGGGGGGGCCGGGCCAGGCCGGGGGGCAGCAGCGCCAGCAGCAGCACCAGGCTCCGCATGGCTCCGGCGCCGGCAGGCGGGCAATGGCCTCATACGGACCTGGGATAGGGAGGGTGGTGTGGGGCAGGCTGTCTGGTGAGTGTCTCCTCCCCGCCCCCAGGCAGACTTTGGCAGCTGGCGCTGCGCCCGCCCCCATCCTGCTGGCTGCCCTGGGTCACAGGGCCCTGGCCGGGGCAGGGCGGTTGCGAAAGGGGCGTGCGTCAGAGGGGCAACGGGAGGTGAAGAGTGGAGCCCGCAGGTGTTCACCAGAGCTCCCTGCAGCTGGCGTGGGGGGGGGGGGGCAGAGCCTGGGGGGCAGCCATTGATCTCGCAGCTAGAGCCTGCTCGCCTCCCCGAGCTATGGAGAGTACCCAGGAGTCCTGGCTGCTGGGCCCTCTGCTCTAACCGCTAGCCCCCACTGCCCTCCCCGAGCCACGGAGAGAACCCTGGAGTCCTGCCTTATCCCGCTCTAACCAGTAGCCCCCACTGCCCTCCCTGAGTGAGGGAGAGACCCCAGGAGTCCTGGCTCCCAGCCCCGCTGCTCTAACCACTAGCCCCCACTCCCTTCCCAGACCAGGGTTCCAGCTGAGACAGGATGAGGGGCAGTTCAATGCCCTAAGCCCTGACCTGGGCAGTGGGAGTTGGCATCTGAGGAGGGGGAGTTTCAAACCAACCTCCCGCTCGTTCCCCAGATCCTCCCCCTGCCGCTTCTCCCTCCTCTCTGGCTGCCCCTTGGCACTTTGCCCTTCTGTGTACCCACCCCGGAGTGGCTTCTGGGTCGGCCCAGTCCCGGCGGGCAGGGATGGAGGCAGGACGCCTGGGTTCTCTCCTCTGCCTTGGCACCAGGCCCTGCCCTTTGGCCTGCCTCAGTTTCCCTCCTTGCAATGGGGTTGTGGCTTGCTCCCCAGGCCTCTAGGAGGCAGGAGCCAGTCCCAGCCTGCCACTGTTGGCATGGGCCTTCCCGGGGCCTGGTGACACCCTGCCCCTCTCTCCTGCCCCCCAGGAACCTGCTCTACGTCTACCCCCAAAGCCTCACCTTCAGCAGCCGCCAGGGCTCGGTGCGCAACATTGCCGTGAAGGTGCAGTTCATGGCGGGCGAGGACCCCAGCCAGGCCCTGCCGGTGAGCCTCGGCCCCGCCCCCGGGCTCCGTGGCCCCGCCCCCGGGCTCCATGGGGCCCCCCATCAAAGCACCATCCTGGTAGCAGGAGGGATGTGGTACCCAGGGGCTGCTGGGCTCGGAACCTCCATCCAGTCTTGGGATTTTCAGGGGCCTGGCTGGAGTGTTTGGCCCCCTTAGGGCTGCCCAGTCTGACATCCCAAAACCAGGCCCTGAGATGGGGGGCAGCTCGGTGATGCTATATGGGGCACTCAGAAATTCAGGCCAAAGAGTCCAGGGAGGTTACACACACACCTAGTGCCTAAATCCCCTAGGCAGCATAGTCCCTCTCCCCCCTCCCGCCATTGGGTTGTTGTCCCGTCTCTCTTCCCCCAGCCCAGGGTGGCCCCAGTTCGAGTCCCCTGGCCCCTCGCCCAGTGTGACGTCATTGTGCTTTGCCAGGTGATCTTCGGCAAGTCGAGCTGCAGCGAGTTTGCGAAAGAGGCGTACACGGCAGTGGTGTATCACAACCGGTGAGCGCGGCCTGGAGGGCTGTTGAGGAGTTGAGGGGGGGGCTATTTCAGTTAAGACGATAACCTGTCTGGGGAGGTGGGCTGGATTTGGGGTGCTGGCTATTTCAGATAATACGGTCACCCGACTAGGGGTGTCTGTGGGCAGAGGGACAGCGGGCAGGATTTGGGGGGGTGGCTATTTCAGGTAATACGGTACGGTCTGAGGGTGTCTGGGCAGAGGGGGGCGCTGGGCCCAGCCTGTGAGTCTCTCTGGGACGTAGGGGGGGCCCAGAGCAGCCCCCCAGCTTGGAGCGGCCTGGGGGTTTCAGGGCTGGAAGGGCTCAGCCCCCTCACTGCCCGCTGGCCCCCCCAGGTGCCCCCAGTTCTACGAGGAGTTCAAGCTGCAGATCCCGCCCGCCCTGACGGACAATCACCACCTGCTCTTCACCTTCTACCACGTCAGCTGCCAGCCCAAGCCCCACACGCCGCTGGAGACGCCCGTCGGCTACACGGTCTGTCCGCTGGCGCTGCCCGGCCCTCGGTCTGCCCGCCGGGGCTGCCTGCCCTGCCCTGCCCGGCCCTCGGCCTGCCCGCCGGGGCTGCCTGCCTGGCCCGGCCCTCGGTCTGCCCGCCGGGGCTGCCTGCCCTGCCCTGCCCGGCCCCCGGTCTGCCCGCCGGGGCTGCCTGCCCTGCCCGGCCCTCGGTCTGCCCGCCGGGGCTGCCTGCCCTGCCCTGCCCGGCCCTCGGTCTGCCCGCCGGGGCTGCCTGCCCTGCCCGGCCCTCGGTCTGCCCGCCGGGGCTGCCTGCCCTGCCCGGCCCTCGGTCTGCCCGCCGGGGCTGCCTGCCCTGCCCGGCCCTCGGTCTGCCCGCCGGGCTGCCTGCCCTGCCCGGCCCCCGGTCTGCCCGCCGGGGCTGCCTGCCCTGCCCTGCCCGGCCCTCGGTCTGCCCGCCGGGGCTGCCTGCCCTGCCCTGCCCGGCCCTCGGTCTGCCCGCCGGGGCTGCCTGCCCTGCCCTGCCCGGCCCCCGGTCTGCCCGCCGGGGCTGCCTGCCCTGCCCGGCCCTCGGTCTGCCCGCCGGGGCTGCCTGCCCTGCCCTGCCCGGCCCTCGGTCTGCCCGCCGGGGCTGCCTGCCCTGCCCGGCCCTCGGTCTGCCCGCCGGGGCTGCCTGCCCTGCCCGGCCCTCGGTCTGCCCGCCGGGGCTGCCTGCCCTGCCCGGCCCTCGGTCTGCCCGCCGGGGCTGCCTGCCCTGCCCGGCCCCGGTCTGCCCGCCGGGGCTGCCTGCCCTGCCCTGCCCGGCCCTCGGTCTGCCCGCCGGGGCTGCCTGCCCTGCCCTGCCCGGCCCTCGGTCTGCCCGCCGGGGCTGCCTGCCCTGCCCTGCCCTGCCCTCGGTCTGCCCGCCGGGGCTGCCTGCCCTGCCCGGCCCTCGGTCTGCCCGCCGGGGCTGCCTGCCCTGCCCGGCCCTCGGTCTGCCCGCCGGGGCTGCCTGCCCTGCCCTGCCCGGCCCTCGGTCTGCCCGCCGGGGCTGCCTGCCCTGCCCTGCCCGGCCCTCGGCCTGCCCGCCGGGGCTGCCTGCCCTGCCCTGCCCGGCCCTCGGTCTGCCCGCCGGGGCTGCCCGCCGGGGCTGCCTGCCCTGCCCGGCCCTCGGTCTGCCCGCCGGGGCTGCCTGCCCTGCCCGGCCCTCGGTCTGCCCGCCGGGGCTGCCTGCCCTGCCCGGCCCTCGGTCTGCCCGCCGGGGCTGCCTGCCCTGCCCTGCCCGGCCCTCGGTCTGCCCGCCGGGGCTGCCTGCCCTGCCCTGCCCGGCCCTCGGTCTGCCCGCCGGGGCTGCCTGCCCTGCCCGGCCCTCGGTCTGCCCGCCGGGGCTGCCTGCCCTGCCCGGCCCTCGGTCTGCCCGCCGGGGCTGCCTGCCCTGCCCGGCCCTCGGTCTGCCCGCCGGGGCTGCCTGCCCTGCCCGGCCCTCGGTCTGTCGGGGCCTTCTCGCTGCCCCAGGCACGGCCCCTGCCCCTGTCCTCCCCCTCTTGGGCATGGCCCCGGCCCCTGGGGCCCCCCCTTGTCCCTGCCCCCAGGAACCTCCCCAGTCCCCCCTCATGTCCTGCTCCCCATCCCCTCCCCTCTCTCCCGCCAGTGGGTCCCGCTGCTGCAGCACGGCCGCCTGCGGACCGGGCCCCTCTGCCTGCCCGTCTCAGTGGAGAAGCCCCCGCCCAGCTACTCCGTGCTCACCCCTGACGTAAGTGAGCGGGCGGCTCCGTGGCACCTGGGCACAGGCCCCGGGACCCGGCCCTGGGGAGGGGGCTGGGCACATCTCCCAGGGGGAGGGCTCCCCCAGCCCAGCCCCCTCGTGACCGGCCTGCGCCTTCCTCTGAGCACCAGCAGGGAAACTGAGTCACGGGGACCGCGGGAGGCGGGACCAAGGCAGGGGGCCGGGGCCTGGCTCCCACGGCTCTCCCTCCCCACCGGTAGGTGCAGCTCCCTGGCATGAAGTGGGTCGATAACCACAAGGGGGTGTTTCGCGTGGAGCTGCGGGCCGTGTCCTCGGTGCACACGCAGGTGAGGGGGCCTGCAGCGGGGGGGGGTGGGGGGCCGGAGGGGGTGCTAGAGGTGGCATCCTGGGGGGGAGGGGGGCTCTGTTTGGCTTCCCGGTGGGGAGAGTCGAGGCTCCAGGCTCCTTGGCATCGCTCAGTGCTGCTCGCAGCCCCCCCCCCCCCCCATGCCAAGGCACCGGGCGCTGTGTGGCACCGGGGGGGGAGCGATGCTGCTGGTGCATAGAGCCCCCCGGTGCCACCTCCTTCCCCCCCGCAGGACCCCGCCCTGGACAAGTTCCTCACGCTGGGCCATGTGCTGGAGGAGGGCAGCTTCCCGGTGCGGCTGCGGGACGCCGTGCTGACCGAGGGCAGCGTGGAGGGCGAGCTGCGGGCCAGCCTGGCCGGGCTGCGGGGGGCGGGCCTGGGGCCCCTCCTCGCCCACGCCCACCAGCTGCTGGACAAGCTGCTGCTGCTCATGGCCCGCCCGCCCCTCATCGGGGGGCAGATCGGTGAGTGCTCCCGCCCCGCCAAGAGCTGGCCCCCCTGGTAGGGAGCCTCCGGCACACGCGCCCACCCCCGCGGTAACCTTGCCCCCCCATCCCCTGGCAGGCTTGCCCCAATCAGGGAGCACCTGGCATCCCCCTGAGGATCGCGCCCTCCAATTGCTGGGGGGCAGAACAGCCAGGGGCAGGCTTAAGGCGGTGTCAAGGCTGTTCCCCACTCTGGCATGACAAATGCAGAGGTGGGGGCCTGCAAAAGCACCCCAAAACCTGATCTCTACTGGCTTTGGTACAAAAACTCCCCCCCCCAAATCGTAATACCTGGATTTTGGGGAATATTCGCTGCCACCCCCCAACTATCCCAAGCAAACCCGGGAGGAGATCACTTGGGAAACCTCCTCCCTAAACCTCAGGGGCACCCCAAGCGCTTTTCCCCTAAGAGTGTGAAAGAGAAAATACCAGCTGCAGTCTGGGGTCGCTGCCCCTAGTCAGAGGCAGGCAGACACCCAGACAGACTTTCCCGAAACAGAAGGTTACTGGCTGACCAGACACCTGCCTGGAGACAGGCGACATAGCTAACCCCTCAGGCTACGTCTAGACTGCAAGCCTCCTTCGAAAAAGAGCGTCTAGACGACAACCCGTACGTTGGAAAGCGAGCCGCTTTTTCGGAAGAGCGCGCCCAGGCCGTCTGGACGCTCTCTTTGGAAGAAGCCCAGTTTGCATCACCTAGCGCCTTTCTCGAAAGAGCACTTTTGAAACAAGGCGTTCTTCCTCGTGAAACGAGGTTTTCCGCGGTCGAAAAAACTGCCGCGCTCTTTCGATTTACTTTCGAAAGCACGCAGCGGCAGTCTAGACGCAGGGGAAGATGTTTAGAAAAAAGGCCACTCCCCCCCCCCCGAAAAACCCCTGTCATCTGGACACACCCCTAGTGCCCAGGTGCTGGCCAGTCCTCATGGGTATGACGGGGGGTCTGGGGAACGTGGGGGGTTAGAAATCTGCCCCCGCCCCACCTCTGATCTTCACCCCCCCCCCGGGCCCTTCCCCTTCTCAGGCCAGCTGTCATGAGGGGGAGAGGAGCTGACACTCCCCCGCCCCCCACCCCGAAAAACCCCTGTCATCTGGACACACCCCTAGTGCCCAGGTGCTGGCCAGTCCTCATGGGTATGACGGGGGGGTCTGGGGAACGTGGGGGGTTAGAAATCTGCCCCCGCCCCACCTCCGATCTTCACCCCCCCCGGGCCCTTCCCCTTCTCAGGCCAGCTGTCATGAGGGGGAGAGGAGCTGACACTCCCCCGCCCCCCACCCAGGGAATGGTGCCCACCCCTGAAGGGAAAGGGGAAAGCACTGCAGCTGCTCCGATTGGCTGCTCCATCCCAGGAGGCGGGGCGGGGGGGAAGAGAGCCAATCAGATGCGGTGCGTCCCTCCCAGCCCCCCGCAGGGCAGGCATTTTGGACGGGGGATGGGCCTCGTGTGTCCGAGCCCCGCCATCGGCCCAGACGGGGAAACTGAGGCACCAGGTGGGGCTGTGGTTAGCGGCACAGCCCAGGGGTCCTGCGTGCCCGGCCAGCTCCCGGGGCGCCCTGAGAGGGACCAGGAGTCCTGTGGCCCAGCCTGGTCCCTCTCCCCAGTTCAGCCCCCCCCCCCCCCATGTCTCCCCCAGTCAACCTGGGCCGCGCCGCCTTCGAGGCCATCGCTGTCATGGTGAGCCAGATCCACCGGGGCCTGGAGGCCAGCCAGGACCAGCACGGCCACAGCCCGGTGCTGGCCGCTTACGTCCACTTCGCCTTCCGCCTGCCTGCCGCCGAGCCGGCCCCGCCCGGGAGCGGTGAGTGGGGCCGACGGGAGGGTAGATCCCCCTGGGGAGGGGGCTGCTCTCTGGGGGGTCTCCTGGGAAAGTTTCCTCTGGGGGAGCCTTGGGAACGGGGGCAGAGCAGGGGAAGGGAACTGGGCTGAAATGCAGGACCCCTGGGTTCTCTCTCTGGCCCCGGAAGGGAGTGTGGGCTAGTGGTCAGAGCAGGGCGGCTGGGAGCTAGGACCCCTGGGTTCTCTCTCTGGCCCCGGAGGGGAGTGTGGGCTAGTGGTTAGAGCAGGGCGGCTGGGAGCTAGGACCCCTGGGTTCTCTCTCTGGCCCCGGAGGGGAGTGTGGGCTAGTGGTTAGAGCAGGGCGGCTGGGAGCTAGGACCCCTGGGTTCTCTCTCTGGCCCTGGAGGGGAGTGTGGGCTAGTGGTTAGAGCAGGGCGGCTGGGAGCTAGGACCCCTGGGTTCTCTCTCTGGCCCTGGAGGGAGTGTGGGCTAGTGGTTAGAGCAGGGCGGCTGGGAGCTAGGACCCCTGGGTTCTCTCTCTGGCCCCGGAGGGGAGTGTGGGCTAGTGGTCAGAGCAGGGCGGCTGGGAGCTAGGACCCCTGGGTTCTCTCTCTGGCCCTGGAGGGGAGTGTGGGCTAGTGGTTAGAGCAGGGCGGCTGGGAGCTAGGACCCCTGGGTTCTCTCTCTGGCCCTGGAGGGGAGTGTGGGCTAGTGGTCAGAGCAGGGCGGCTGGGAGCTAGGACCCCTGGGTTCTCTCTCTGGCCCCGGAAGGGAGTGTGGGCTAGTGGTCAGAGCAGGGCGGCTGGGAGCTAGGACCCCTGGGTTCTCTCTCTGGCCCTGGAAGGGAGTGTGGGCTAGTGGTCAGAGCAGGGCGGCTGGGAGCTAGGACCCCTGGGTTCTCTCTCTGGCCCCGGAGGGATGTGGGCTAGTGGTCAGAGCAGGGCGGCTGGGAGCTAGGACCCCTGGGTTCTCTCTCTGGCCCCGGAGGGGAGTGTGGGCTAGTGGTCAGAGCAGGGCGGCTGGGAGCTAGGACCCCTGGGTTCTCTCTCTGGCCCCGGAGGGGAGTGTGGGCTAGTGGTCAGAGCAGGGCGGCTGGGAGCTAGGACCCCTGGGTTCTCTCTCTGGCCCCGGAGGGGAGTGTGGGCTAGTGGTCAGAGCAGGGCGGCTGGGAGCTAGGACCCCTGGGTTCTCTCTCTGGCCCCGGAGGGGAGTGTGGGCTAGTGGTCAGAGCAGGGCGGCTGGGAGCTAGGACCCCTGGGTTCTCTCTCTGGCCCCGGAGGGGAGTGTGGGCTAGTGGTTAGAGCAGGGCGGCTGGGAGCTAGGACCCCTGGGTTCTCTCTCTGGCCCCGGAGGGGAGTGTGGGCTAGTGGTTAGAGCAGGGCGGCTGGGAGCTAGGACCCCTGGGTTCTCTCTCTGGCCCCGGAGGGGAGTGTGGGCTAGTGGTTAGAGCAGGGCGGCTGGGAGCTAGGACCCCTGGGTTCTCTCTCTGGCCCTGGAGGGGAGTGTGGGCTAGTGGTCAGAGCAGGGCGGCTGGGAGCTAGGACCCCTGGGTTCTCTCTCTGGCCCCGGAAGGGGAGTGTGGGCTAGTGGTCTAGAGCAGGGCGGCTGGGAGCTAGGACCCCTGGGTTCTCTCTCTGGCCCCGGAAGGGAGTGTGGGCTAGTGGTCAGAGCAGGGCGGCTGGGAGCTAGGACCCCTGGGTTCTCTCTCTGGCCCCGGAGGGGAGTGTGGGCTAGTGGTCAGAGCAGGGCGGCTGGGAGCTAGGACCCCTGGGTTCTCTCTCTGGCCCCGGAGGGGAGTGTGGGCTAGTGGTCAGAGCAGGGCGGCTGGGAGCTAGGACCCCTGGGTTCTCTCTCTGGCCCCGGAGGGGAGTGTGGGCTAGTGGTCAGAGCAGGGCGGCTGGGAGCTAGGACCCCTGGGTTCTCTCTCTGGCCCCGGAGGGGAGTGTGGGCTAGTGGTCAGAGCAGGGCGGCTGGGAGCTAGGACCCCTGGGTTCTCTCTCTGGCCCCGGAGGGGAGTGTGGGCTAGTGGTTAGAGCAGGGCGGCTGGGAGCTAGGACCCCTGGGTTCTCTCTCTGGCCCCGGAGGGGAGTGTGGGCTAGTGGTTAGAGCAGGGCGGCTGGGAGCTAGGACCCCTGGGTTCTCTCTCTGGCCCCGGAGGGGAGTGTGGGCTAGTGGTTAGAGCAGGGCGGCTGGGAGCTAGGACCCCTGGGTTCTCTCTCTGGCCCCGGAAGGGAGTGTGGGCTAGTGGTCAGACCAGGGCGGCTGGGAGCTAGGACCCCTGGGTTCTCTCTCTGGCCCCGGAAGGGAGTGTGGGCTAGTGGTTAGAGCAGGGCGGCTGGGAGCTAGGACCCCTGGGTTCTCTCTCTGGCCCCGGAGGGGAGTGTGGGCTAGTGGTCAGAGCAGGGCGGCTGGGAGCTAGGACCCCTGGGTTCTCTCTCTGGCCCCGGAGGGGAGTGTGGGCTAGTGGTCAGAGCAGGGCGGCTGGGAGCTAGGACCCCTGGGTTCTCTCTCTGGCCCCGGAGGGGAGTGTGGGCTAGTGGTCAGAGCAGGGCGGCTGGGAGCTAGGACCCCTGGGTTCTCTCTCTGGCCCCGGAAGGGAGTGTGGGCTAGTGGTCAGAGCAGGGCGGCTGGGAGCTAGGACCCCTGGGTTCTCTCTCTGGCCCCGGAGGGGAGTGTGGGCTAGTGGTCAGAGCAGGGCGGCTGGGAGCTAGGACCCCTGGGTTCTCTCTCTGGCCCCGGAGGGGAGTGTGGGCTAGTGGTCAGAGCAGGGCGGCTGGGAGCTAGGACCCCTGGGTTCTCTCTCTGGCCCCGGAAGGGAGTGTGGGCTAGTGGTCAGAGCAGGGCGGCTGGGAGCTAGGACCCCTGGGTTCTCTCTCTGGCCCCGGAGGGGAGTGTGGGCTAGTGGTCAGAGCAGGGCGGCTGGGAGCTAGGACCCCTGGGTTCTCTCTCTGGCCCCGGAAGGGAGTGTGGGCTAGTGGTTAGAGCAGGGCGGCTGGGAGCTAGGACCCCTGGGTTCTCTCTCTGGCCCCGGAAGGGAGTGTGGGCTAGTGGTTAGAGCAGGGCGGCTGGGAGCTAGGACCCCTGGGTTCTCTCTCTGGCCCCGGAAGGGAGTGTGGGCTAGTGGTCAGAGCAGGGCGGCTGGGAGCTAGGACCCCTGGGTTCTCTCTCTGGCCCCGGAAGGGAGTGGAGGTTAGTGGTTAGCGCAGGGGGGCCCAGGAGCCAGGCCGCCTGGGTTCTCCAGGGGGTTCAGAAGCTGATCCCCAGGGGCGGGGGGGGTGTATGTTCCAGAGGCCTCGGTGCTACCCCACGGGGCTGCCGTCCAGTGCGCCACCCTGTCCCGCGCCACCGGCCGCCCCGCCAGCCTCAACCTGGCCCGCTCCAAGAGCATCAGCAACAGCAACCCCGACCTGGCCTCCACGCCCGGCTGCCCGGACCTCGAGGTGCAGAAGATCATGGCCAGCAAAGTAAGGCCGGCACTGGCTGTGCCCGTGGGGGGGCTCCTGGCACCCGCCCTCCGGCCCCCTCCCTGTTCTGCCCTCGCCCTGGGCGCCCGCTTGGTGCTGCTGGGTCCCCGTCCGAGCCCCCTTGTGCCATGGGGGGGGGGCTGGCTGGCAGCGCAGGGGGAGGGGCCCTGCTTGGACTCCGCCTCCCACCGGTGATGGTTCTTGCTGCTCTTTTCTCTCCTGGCGGCCGCGGCGCAGGCGATCGACCGCTCGCACTCCTGGGTCAACTCGGCCTACGCCCCCGGCGGGCCCAAGGCCGTGCTGCGCCGGAACCCGCCCAGCTCCAGCGCGGACCTCAAACAGGTGCCCCTCCCCCCTTTCCGCTTGGCTTCCCGGCCCGCCGCTCGGCTTTGCCCCTCGCCAGCCGCACCGCGCTGACCCCTGGTGGTGGGGGGCGGGGACTGCGGCGCCGCTCTGCTGTCACGCCGCATGCCCACTGGACTGGGTCGAACTGGAGCAGTGCTGAGGTGGGGGGCTCTGGGTGGGGGGGGCTGCCATGCTAGGGGGCTCGGCCCAGGTCTGTGGCTGCCCCCAGGCCCAGTGAGGAACCTCGGTTGCTGCTGGGATTCGCATCCATGTCTCTGCTCTGCTCCATCCTCTCATTCCATTCGCTCCTCCATCGGCGCCCCCCGCAGGCCAGCGAGCGAAGCGCCAACCGCCTCTCCTCCTTCCTGGAGAGCTGCTCCAATGCGCCCGCCGCCCCCACCCGGCTGACCGCCAAGAAGGTAGAGGGGGCAGGAGGGTGGCCGAGCAAAGATGGGGGGGGAAATGGGCCCAGCTGGAGCAGACAGGGGGTGGGGGGCTCATGCTCGAAGGACTCTTAGGTTCTGTCCCCGTGCTGGGAGCTAGTGGTGAGAGCAGGGTGCTAGGAGCAGCTAGAGCTGGGGTACTGGACGCCTGGAGCCTGCATCCTGTGTGGCACTGGGCAGGTCCCGGCCCTTTCTCGTGCCTCAGTTTCCCCATTGCTAACACTTAGGGCGCCCCGTGGCCGACTTAACAAACGCCAAGGAAGTGCTCGGAGCCTGCCCCGGAGAATGGCAGGGGGCCGTTAAGCATCCAGTCTGAGCCAGGGGACGATCCCGCGGGCGCCCACATGAATCGGGTCGCTCCAAAATCTTTCCTGGGGCCCCTGGCCAGAGGGAGAATCCGGGAGGGGCAGGAGGGGAGTCTCCTTTCCAACAGCTTCCCCCAGACTCACCTGCTAGCTTCTCATCTCCCGCCTCTTCCTCTCCATCCATCCGCTGTCCATCCGCTCTCCCACGCGCACTCCGTCCTCCTGGCCCCGTCCAGCCGCCGGCGCCCGCTGGGCCGCCTTTCCCAGCCGCATCACGGCCTCCGGCAGGGGGGCAGCCACCCCGCAGGTCCCGCTGCATCCCTGGGGACTGGGGCATTGTTCCCGGGCCAGGGGGCTGGAGCGACTCAGCACGTTCGCCGGGGCAAGTCGGGGCCGGGGGGGGCGTGAATGCAGGGCTGGGTTCAAACCCCGCCTGCCACCAACCGGCGCCACCCAGGGCCTCGGTTTCCCCCCGTGCCGAGGGGTCACAGCCCAGGGACAGGGGGAAGGGGCACTGTGGATTGCAGAGCGGGCGGCGCCCAGACGCCAGGGTGATGGGCCTGTGTGAGTTCGGCAGGCGGAGGGGTCAGGCAGGGTGAAATCCTGCCCCGGCCCCCATCGGCCGAACAGGTCTAGGAGCAGCGGGGGAGGTGGGGACGACGCTTGATGCCCCCCCCCCCGTAACGGCGCCTCCATCTCTGCCCAGCTGCTGCACGAGGAGCTGGCGCTGCAGTGGGTGGTGAGCACAAGCACCGTGCGTGAGGCCGTGCTGCACCAGGCCTGGTTCTTCTTCCGCCTGCTGGTGAGTACCCCTCCCCCGGCCAGCATCTCCCAGCCCCCCACTAGCCACCCTGCCCTTCGGGGGCACCCCGGGGCGGGGAAGGGGCCAGCTGCTGGGGAGGGAGGCTTCAGGCCCTATACCTGGTGGCAGGTGACGGGCGGCTGTCGTCACCTGGGGGTGGGTTCCTGGCCCCGCCCCTTGGGCCCCCGAGGCCCCGCCTCACCAGCGTGTGGCTCCGCCCACAGGTGAAAAGCATGGCCCTGCACCTGCACCAGGGCGAGAAGCTGGCGGCCCCGCGCCGGCTGCGCTTCCCCAGCCGCTTCGTGGACGACGTCGCCGCCCTGGTGGGCTCTGTCAGCGCCGAGATCGCCAGCCGCCACCAGAAGGTGGGTCCGTCTCCCCTCCACCCCCCCCGGACCCCCAACCTCCTGCCCTGACCATCAGCAGCACCCCCTGCTCCCCACTGGCTCCTGTCTGTGTCTGCCCCACGGCTGGCCAGCACCCCCACTGGAAACGTACCCCCCCCCCCCGCCAGCCTGTCCCAGCCTGCCCCCCTTTCCTCTTGTCTGTCTCTGTCCCTCCCTCCACCCCAGCCGGGCCTGCTCTCACCCCCCCCAGTCCCCATGGGCTGGCTGCTCACATGCTGCTTGGAGCCCACGTCCTTGGGTCCCCCCCAAGTGTGACCGTCCCCCCCGGCCTTGTCCCTGCAGGACGTGGGGCTGGCGGAACGCCTCAACAGCAGCCTGGCCTTCTTCCTCAACGACCTGCTCTCGCTCATGGACCGCACCTTCGTCTTCGGCCTCGTCCGCACCTACTACAAGCAGGTGGGCTGGCGGGCGGGAGCCTCTGCCCCCGGAGCGTCCTGGGGCAGGGAGTTCCGCAGGCCCGGCCGGGCCTCTCAGGGCTTCGGAACCCCCCGCTGTCGTCACTTCCCCACCCTGGACCGGCGGGGGGGACGCCCCAGGGGTCAGTCGGTGAACTCCCCGCGCGGGGATGGGGGTGGGGAGACAGCGGGCTGGGGGGATGGTCAGGAAAAGGCTGGGGGAGGAGAACAGCTGGGCCAGGGCTCTCCTGGGCCGCCCCCTCACTGGCTGCCCCCCCCCCCCAGATCGGGAACCGGCTGCCCAGCGCCCAGAACGCGGCCGCCCTGCGCGGGCTGCGCCTGGATTTCCTGCGCATCGTCTGCAGCCACGAGCACTTCGTGAGCCTCAACCTGCCCTGGCATCGCCTCTCGCCGCCCGCCTCCCCCTCGCCCTCCACCTGCTCCGCCACCTCCCAGGTACGGCCCCCCCCCGCCCCCCCACGCCCAGGTACGGCCCCCCCCCGCCCCCCCGCGCCCAGGTACGGTCCGGGCCCCCCACCCCCCCGCGCCCAGGTACGGTACGGCCCCGCGCCCAGGTCCGTCCCTGCCCCCCTCCGCGCCCAGGTACAGCCCCCCCTCCGCGCCCAGGTCTGGCCCCCCCCCCGTGCCCAGGTACGGTCCTGCCCCCCCCCCCGCCCCAAGGTACAGCCCCCGCCCCGTGCCCAGATACGGGCCCTCCCCCATGCCCAGGTTCTGTCCCCCGGAGCCACAGCCCACACCCAGAGCTGGCTCCCGGGGGGGGTCGCTGCCATCCCAGTGAGGGGGGTCATTGACCCACCACCAAAGCCCTCGCACCCCCTCCAGTGGCTCTTGATTCCTGGGCCTGGGGGAAGGTCGCTCTCTGTCGGGGGCAGCCTGGGGAGGTCCCGCCCCGAGCTCTGGCACCCCCTCCTGGAGGGGCAGCACTGATCCACCCAGGGCATCACGGAGGGGGGGAGCCCCGGCCTGGGGGCAGGACATTGGGGGAGGGGGGGGGGCGGTGGGAGCCACTGTCCAGATGATTTCAGTTCCTGGTATCTGCCCCCCCCCCCGGCTCTTCCCCACCTGCCTGCCCCACTCATGCCCCCTTCCTGCCCTACCCCACGCGCCCGCTTGCTCCCGCAGGGCTCAGCCTTCTCCAGCCTGGCGCCGGACCCGCGTGTGGCCGGCATGTTCGAGCTGTCGGGGCCCTTCCGCCGCCAGCACTTCCTGGCCGGGCTGGTGCTGACGGAGCTGGCGCTCGTCCTGGAGCCCGACACCGACGGGTGAGCAGGGTCCCCAGCCTGACCGGCCCCCTGGGATCCAGCTGGTCAGAGCTCGCTGGGAGGGCGGGGGGGCAGGGAGTCAGGACGCCTGGGTTCTCTCCCGGCTCGGGGAGGGGAGTGGGGCCTAGTGGTTAGAGCAGGGAACCAGGACATCTGGGTTCTCTCCCACCTCTGGGAGAGGAGTGGGGTCTAGTGGTTAGAGCGGGGGGGGGGCAGGGAGTCAGGATGCCTGGGTTCTCTCCCGGCTCGGGGAGGGGAGTGGGGCCTAGTGGTTAGAGCAGGGGGGGCACAGGGAGTCGGAATGCCTGGGTTCTCCCCTGGCATTAGGAGAGGAGTGGGGTCTAGTGGTTAGAGCGGAGCCAGGCCCCCTGGGTTCTGTCCCAGCTCTGAGAGGGGAGTGGGCCTAACGGTTAGAGCAGGGGGAATCTCCTTTTCAGCCCCCCCTTTCTCACACACCCTCTTCGTCCTCCCTCCAGCGTCTTCTCCCTGCACAAGAAGGTTATCAGCACCCTGCACAACCTCCTGTGCACCCACGATGCCGATGCCCGGTACGCTGACCCTGTCGCCCGCGCGCACGTGGCCCGGCTCTACCTGCCGCTCCTCGGCATCGTCACCGACGCCCTGCCGCAGCTGTATGACTTCACTGGTCAGTGAGGGGCACAGGCAGCCCCTGCCCCTCCCCCAGTGGGGTGCAGCCCCCCCCCACTGCACACCAGACCCCACTGCCCTCCCTGAGCTGGGGCGAGAACCCAGGAGTCCCGCCCCTCCGCTCTACCCACTAGGCCCCACTCCCCTCCCTGAGCTGGGGCGAGAACCTAGGAGTCCCGCCCCTCCGCTCTACCCACTAGGACCCACTCCCCTCCCTGAGATGGGGCGAGAACCCAGGAGTCCCGCCCCTCCGCTCTACCCACTAGGCCCCACTCCCCTCCCTGAGCTGGGGCGAGAACCCAGGAGTCCCGCCCCTCCGCTCTACCCACTAGGCCCCACTCCCCTCCCTGAGCTGGGGCGAGAACCTAGGAGTCCCGCCCCTCCGCTCTACCCACTAGGCCCCACTCCCCTCCCTGAGATGGGGCGAGAACCCAGGAGTCCCGCCCCTCCGCTCTACCCACTAGGACCCACTCCCCTCCCTGAGATGGGGCGAGAACCCAGGAGTCCCGCCCCTCCGCTCTACCCACTAGGCCCCACTCCCCTCCCTGAGCTGGGGCGAGAACCCAGGAGTCCCGCCCCTCCGCTCTACCCACTAGGCCCCACTCCCCTCCCTGAGTTGGGGCGAGAACCCAGGAGTCCCGCCCCCCCGCTCTACCCACTAGACCCCCCTCCCCTCCCGTCCCGGAGCTGGGGCGAGAACCCAGGAGTCCTGCCCCTCCGCTCTACCCACTAGGCCCCACTCCTCTCCCTGAGCTGGGGCGAGAACCCAGGAGTCCCGCCCCTCCGCTCTACCCACTAGGCCCCACTTCCCTCCCTGAGCTGGGGCGACAACCCAGGAGTCCCGCCCCTCCGCTCTACCCACTAGACCCCACTCTCCTCCCTGAGCTGGGGCGAGAACCCAGGAGTCCTGCTTCCAACCCCCTGGTTAATTGCTAGATCCCGCTGTAATAGACGAGGTTTCTGGGGACACGGCTGAGGGGGCCAATTGAGGGCGAATGGCTCAGAGCCAGGGCTACTGACAGCCAGAGACCAAACCAGCCCCACCGAGCACGTCAGCTACCCCCCTGGTCAGCAAGGAGCCTCACAGGCAACCCCCTTAGGCACTCGGGGTGCTCTGTGCCACCGCAGCCCCGCTCCCTCCGCAGGAAGAGGTTAGGACGCCCCATGTCCCCTACTCTCCCTGGCCCAGGGCAATTCCCACCTTGGCTCTCACCCACAGAGCCGCTGGGCCCGTCCCTTTCCTTCAATGAACCCATGGCTCTGGGGCGGGGCTGGCGAGGGGGTCTCAGGGTGCAGGCTGCTCAGCGCGGCAGCTTGGGGCCAGGGGAGAAGCGTCTCTCCATGGCCGCTGCAACTGGTGTAGCTGGGAGAGGGGAGCAGGTCCCGTGGCGGGAGGGGGACACAGACAAGCTCTCTGACCTGTATAGTAGATCGCTGTCCCGCGCTCCACCCCGCCCCCTGCTGGCCCAGTGGGGTGATAGCTGCCCCATCGCTGCCCCCTGTGGCCGTGCTGCAGTAGAACTGTGCCTGCTAGCAGAGCCCTCCCTCTCCATGGGATGGAAACCAGTCCCGTTTCAGGCACAGCCCATTGCTCTGGCACGGCCACGGCCGGCCCTGGCTTTGCTAGGCGACGAGGAGGCGGCCCGGCGAAGGGGGGCGGGGGGCGGCTCTTCCCGTGCAGGCGTTCTTGGGCCGACTCGGACGCGCACAAACTCTCCCAAGCGTCTGCTAGAGTAGCCAGAACGAAGACAAAGCTGGAGACGCCTGGGGCCCCCTCGGTCCCCCAGCCCACGTGGAGGGAATCCAGCGTCCTCCCGGGGCGAGATGGGGTTTGCCAGGCTGGTCGGAGCGTTCGCGGCAGAGCTCCTCCGCTCCTGGCCCTGCTCTCTCTGGGGCACCCCGGGGCTGGCTCCTGCCCCCACGTGCCCCAGCCTTGTGCTCTGCCCCCCCCCCAGAGCACCACAGTCCGCGCGGGCGCCTGGTCACCGTGCCCGGGGACGACGTGGACCACGACAGCAGCACCATTAGCCAGTCGGTGGCCATGGCCATCGCCGGCTCCCCCCTGCCTCACGCCCCCCGGGCCAGCCCCCTCCCTGGGCCAGCAGCCGTGAGTATCCTCTGCGGGTCCTCGAGCCAGCCGGGGCTTCGGAGCAACCTCGATTGCTGGAGATAGGGTGCCCCCTTTCTGGAGACCCCAACGTCCTGCCCCCCGTCCTCTAACCACTAGACCCCACTCCCCTCCCAGAGCCGGGGATTGACCCCAGTGTCCTGCCTCCCATCCTCCAACCACTAGACCCCACTCCCCTCCCACACCTAGGAGACGGTTTCTGTGGGGCTGGGCTGGTGATGGAGCCGGCAGTGCCCCGGGGGTGGGTGGCAGCTGCCTGGGAGGGTTGACGGCAGTGGGGAGGGGCGGGGACAGTGGCTTCTGGTCTGGATGTTTGCCTCCCCCCCCCCCCCCCCAAATTCATGGCTCCGGCTGCATGAGCCATGGGCCAGGGCCGGGGGTGCCCTGTGGCCGGACACCCCACAGGGCGCCCGCGCTGACCTCCTCTCTCCCACAGCCCCCCCGCCCAGGTGGCGCCCTGTCGGCGGAGGCGAGCCGCACGCTGCTGGCCTGCCTGCTGTGGGTGCTGAAGAACGGGGAGCCGGGGGCGCTGCAGGGCTGGTTTGCGGAGCTCCCCCCCCCGCAGCTCGGCCGCTTCCTCGACCTGCTGTACCTCTGTGTGGCCTGCTTCCAGTACAAGGTGGGGCGGAGCTGGGGGGCCTTGCGCAGCCTGAAGTGCCCCCTGCAAGCTGGTTTGTGTGGCAGCCAGGGCCCCCCAGTCTCCTGCCCAGCCTGCTGAGGGGCCCTGCCTGCCCAGCCCCACTCGGAGTCATGGGTGCTCGCGTTGGGGCCAATTATCAGGGACCCTCCCTCAGCCCCCCGACACACGTGGCCGGCCCAGCTCTGTTCCCCCCTCTCCCCTGCGGCCGGCCCAGCCCTGTCCCCCCCCTCCCCCCAACAGCTGGCCCAGCCCTGTCCCCCCTCCTTCCCCCTACGGCCTGCCCAGCCCTGTTTGTCCTCTCCCCCCCACCGACAGCTGGCCCAGCCCTGTCCCCCCCCTCCCCTGCGGCCTGCCCAGCCCTGTCCCCCCTTCTCCCCCGCAGCCTGCCCAGCCCTGTCCCCCCTCCTTTCCCCCACAGCCTGCCCATCCCTGCGTGTCCTCCCCCCACCCCCCCGCCAGACAGCCGGCCCAGCCCTGTCCCCCCCCTCCCCCGCAGCCTGTCCAGCCCCATCCCCCCTCCTTCCCCCCACAGCCTGCCCAGCCCTGTCCGTCCCCCTCCTCCACCCCCCGACAGCCTGTCCAGCCCTGTCCCCCCTCCTTCCCCCCCGCGCCAGACAGCTGGCCCAGCCCTGTCCCCCCTCTCCCCCCGCAGCCTGTCCAGCCCCATCCACTCTCCTTCCCCCCACAGCCTGCCCAGCCCTGTCCGTCCCCCTCCTCCACCCCCCGACAGCCAGCCCAGCCCTGTCCCCCCCCCCCCTCCCCCCGACAGCCCAGCCGGCCCAGCCCTGTCCCCCCCCCTCCCCCGCAGCCTGTCCAGCCCCATCCCCCCTCCTTCCCCCGCCCCCCGACAGCCGGCCCAGCCCTGTCCCCCCTCTCCCTCCGACAGCCCAGCCTGCCCAGCCCTGTCCCCCCCCCTCCCCCGCCCCCTGACAGCCGGCCCAGCCCTGTCCCCCCTCTCCCCTGCGGCCTGCCCATCCCTTTTCTCCCCCCCCCAGGGCAGGAAGGCCTTGGAGCGCAGCAGTAGCCTGGCCTTCAAGAAGTCGCTGGACATGAGGGCGCGGCTGGAGGAGGCCATCCTGGGCACCGTGGGGGCGCGCCAGGAGATGGTGCGGCGCAGCCGGGGTGAGCTGGGAGGGGGACAATGGCCTGAAGCCCCCCTCCCCTCCTGGTGCCACTTCTCATGGGGGGCTCAGACAGGGTGGGGCCAACTGTCTAACCGTGCCCCCCCCCAATGCCCTGCCCAGTCCAGCCCCCATGCACTCACTGCGCTGGGGCAGGGGAGATGCCGGGGGCTGCGAGAGGCTTGGGGGGGCAGTGGGCAGGGGGCTTGGGGGGCAGGGGGCAGGGGAGATGCCGGGGGCTGGGAGGGGTGGGGTTGGGAGGGGCTCAGGGCATGGGGGGCTGGCTGGGGCGGGGCTAAGCCCTGGACATGTCTGGCACAGCCTTGGGGGGCTGGTAGCTCCACCCCCCGCCTGTGGCTCCTGACCCCCCTCCCCGCCGTCCTGCAGAGCGCAGCCCCCTGGGGGGCCAGGAGAGCGTTCGCTGGAGGAAGAACCTCACCCACTGGCGCCCCAACTCCGACAAGGTGGACAGGTGCGTGTGCGGCCGCGCCCCGGGGAGCCAACACGGAGCCTGGGGCATCTGGGGGCCAAGGGGGGTGTGGGCGGGCTCAGGGCTGGCCCTAGGGGGGTGACAGGCGATGGGGGGAGGATGCTGGGGGATCGGGATGGGGGGGAAGATGGTTGGGGGGGGCCAGGCTGGGAGGAGGAGGATTCTGGTGAGACCAGGTGGAGGAGGTTGGGGGGGGGGTAGGCTGGGGGAGAGGAGGATGCTGGGGGGGTGGGGAGGCCTGGCTGGGGGAGAGGAGGACGCTGGGGGGGGGGGCGGGGAGGCCGGGCTGGGGGAGAGGAGGATGCTGGGGGGGGCGGGGTGGCCGGGCTAGGGGGAGAGGAGGATGCTGGGGGGGGCGGGGAGGCCGGGCTGGGGGAGAGGAGGATGCTGGGGGGGGGGGAGGCCAGGCTGGGGGGACGCTCTGAGTTGGACGCGGCTCTGCCCCAGGAGCAGGGAGGAGGTGGAGCAGGAGATGCTGGTGGAGGGGAACCTGGCGACTGAGGCCAACCTGGTGGTGCTGGATACGCTGGAGATCATCGTCCAGGTGGGGGCAGGGCAGGGCTACCCCCCCCACCGCCCCCCCCACGAACCCCCAGGCAAACCCTCCCCCCAGCCGCTCTCACTGACCCAGCCCCCCCACTCCGAGAGCCTGGGACAAGACACCCCCCCCCCCCCCGCTAATGTTGGGGACAAGTTTCCCCAGGAGGCTCTGGCCCCCCAGTGCCCCCCCCCCCCCACGAGCTCCCAGCCCCCGCCCTGACGCTTGTGTCCCGCAGACGGTGCTGCTGGCGGAGGCCCGGGAGAGCCTGCTGGACGGGGTGCTGCGGGTGCTGCTGCACGGCCTGGCCTGCGCCTCCAGCGCCCTCTTCCTGCAGCACGGCTTCGCCGCCCAGCGCGCACTGGTCAGCAAGGTGAGCGCCCTGGCCCCCCGACCGTCCTCCCCATCCCCCTGCCTGCCCCCCTGCTTCCCCATCCCCCTGCCGCCCCCCGCTTCCCACCCCGACCGTCCTCCCCATCCCCCCCACCGGCCCCCATCCCTCACGGCCCCCGGCCCCCCGCCCATCCTCCCCATCCCCCTGCCTGCCCCCTGATGGCCTCCCGCCCCCCCATCCCTCATGGCCCCCGGCCCCCGCCCGTCCTCCCCATCCCCCCCGGCCCCCATCCCTCACGGCCCCCGATGGCCCCCCTCCCGTCCTCCCCATCGCCCCCGGCCCCCATCCCTCACGGCCCCCGGCCCCCCGACCGTCCTCCCCATCCCCCCCCAGCCCCCTGCCCATCCTCCCCATCCCCCTGCCTGCTCCCCGATGGCCCCTGGCCCCCCCATCCCTCACGGCCCCCGGCCCCCCGCCCGTCCTCCCAATCCCTCACGGCCCCCGGCCCCCTGCCCGTCCTCCCCATCCCCCTGCCTGCTCCCCGATGGCCCCCTGCTTCCCCATCCCTCACGGCCCCCGATGGCCCCCCGCCCGTCCTCCCCATCCCCCCCGGCCCCCATCCTTCACGGCCCCTGGCCCCCCGCCCGTCCTCCCCATCCCCCCCGGCCCCCATCCCTCACGGCCCCTGGCCCCCCACCCGTCCTCCCCATCCCTCTGCCTGCTCCCCGATGGCCCCCTGCTTCCCCATCCCTCACGGCCCCCGGCCCCCCGCCCATCCTCCCCATCCCCCCGGCCCCCATCCCTCACGGCCCCCGGCCCCCCGCCCGTCCTCCCCATCCCTCCGGCCCCCATCCCTCACGGCCCCCGGCCCCCCACCCGTCCTCCCCATCCCCCCCGGCCCCCATCCCTCACGGTCCCCGGCCCCCTGCCCATCCTCCCCATCCCCCTGCCTGCTCCCCGATGGCCCCTGGCCCCCCCATCCCTCACGGCCCCCGGCCCCCCGCCCGTCCTCCCAATCCCTCACGGCCCCCGGCCCCCCGCCCGTCCTCCCCATCCCCCTGCCTGCTCCCCGATGGCCCCCTGCTTCCCCATCCCTCACGGCCCCCGATGGCCCCCCGCCCGTCCTCCCCATCCCCCCCGGCCCCCATCCTTCACGGCCCCTGGCCCCCCGCCCGTCCTCCCCATCCCCCCCGGCCCCCATCCCTCACGGCCCCTGGCCCCCCACCCGTCCTCCCCATCCCTCTGCCTGCTCCCCGATGGCCCCCTGCTTCCCCATCCCTCACGGCCCCCGGCCCCCCGCCCATCCTCCCCATCCCCCCCGGCCCCCAATGGCCCCCTGCTTCCCCATCCCTCACGGCCCCCGGCCCCCCGCCCGTCCTCCCCATCCCCCCGGCCCCCATCCCTCACGGCCCCCCACCCGTCCTCCCCATCCCCCCCGGCCCCCATCCCTCACGGTCCCCGGCCCCCTGCCCATCCTCCCCATCCCCCACCAGCCCCCATCCCTCACGGCCCCCGGCCCCCCACCCGTCCTCCCCATCCCCCCCGGCCCCCATCCCTCACGGTCCCCGGCCCCCTGCCCATCCTCCCCATCCCCCACCAGCCCCCATCCCTCACGGTCCCCGGCCCCCCGCCCATCCTCCCCATCCCCCTGCCTGCCCCCGATGGCCCCCTGCTTCCCCATCCCTCACGGCCCCTGGCACCCCGCCCGTCCTCCCCATCCCCTGCCTGTCCCCCATGGCCCCCCCCGCCCCCCCATGCCTCACAGCCCCCGGTCCCCCGCCCATCCTCCCCATCCCACTGCCTGCCCCCGCTGGCCCCCCCCGCTTCCCCATCCCTCACAGCCCCCATCCCCCTGCCTGCCCCCGATGGCCCCCTGCTTCCCCATCCCTCACGGCTCCCGGCCCCCCGCCCATCCTCCCCATCCCCCTGCCCGCCCCCATGGCCCCCTGCTTCCCCATCCCTCACGGCTCCCGGCCCCCCGCCCATCCTCCCCATCCCCCTGCCCGCCCCCATGGCCCCCTGCTTCCCAATCCCTCACGGCCCCCGGTCCCCTGACAGTCCTCCCCAGCCCCCTGCCCGCCCCCCCGTGGCCCCAGCCCCCCGACCATCCTCCCCTCCCCCTGCGGCCTCCCCCGCTTCCCCATCCCTCGTGGCCCCCCGACCGCCCTCCCCAACCCCCCTTGGCCCCCAGCCCCCCCCAGCCCCCTGACCGTCCTCCCCATCCCCTCCCAGCCCAACCCCTGCTCCCCCATTCCCCATGGCCCCTCGACCACCCCCTGCAGTCCCCGGCCACCCGACCATCCTCCTCATCCACCCCACAGTCCCCCATACCTCCGCAGCCCACCGACTGTCCCCCTCGTCCTCCATTCCCCCCGTGGCCCCCCCCAGCTCTAACACGCCCCCCCCTCCCCCCCGCACAGTTCCCGGAGCTGCTGTTCGAGGAGGACACGGAGCTCTGCGCCGACCTCTGCCTGCGTCTCCTGCGGCACTGCAGCAGCCGGGTCGGCGCCATCCGCACCCACGCCAGCGCCTCGCTCTACCTGCTCATGCGCCAGAACTTCGCCCTCGGCAACGTGAGTGCCCCCCGCTGCGCGCGGATGCCCCCCGTTGGGCCTCTGAACACCCATGGCCCCCCCCCACTGCGCATGGACGCCCCCTGCCAGGCCCCTGAACCCCCCGGCTCCCCCGCCGGGCCCCTGAACCCTCCTGGTCCCCCCCCCCGCCGGGCCCCTGAACCCCCTGGCCCCCCCGCTGTGCGCAGACGTCCCCTCCGGGCCCCTGAACCCCCCTGGCCGCCCTCGCCAGGCCCCGCCATCCCCCGGCTGGGCCCCTGAACCCTCTCCAGCCCCCCCCGCCAGGCCCCTGAACCCCCCCCTGCTGGGCCCTGACACCCCCCCCGGCTCCACCTCTGAACCCCCCATGGCCCCCTCTGCTGGGCCACTGACCCTCCCTACAGACCTCTCCATTGGGCATGGCCCACCCCCATCTGTGACCTCCCAGACCTTGCCCTCCCCTGCTGGGCACACTGCCCTGCCCACCTTACCCCCGCAGCTCAACACAGCCCTTCCCCCCTGCTCCCGTGGGCTGGGCAGGAGCCTCCCCGCCTAGCTGGGCCCGGCCGCCCCCCACTCTCCCCTGCCTGGGGCCGGCCGCCCCCCCGGCTCTGGGGTGGAGCGTGGGCCGTCTGGGCCCTGCCGCCTGCTCCCTGGCGCAGCTCTGGGGGGGGTGGCTGGTGGCCCAGCCCCACGGCGGGGAATTCGGGCACAGCCGGCCAGCGGGATGCCAGGAGCCGGGCGGCGCCGCACCGGAGCAGCAGGGGGCGCTGGGGGCGCCTCGGCTCATCCCCCCGCCCCCCCCCCCGCAGAACTTTGCCCGGGTGAAGATGCAGGTGACCATGTCGCTGTCCTCCCTGGTCGGGACCTCGCCCCCCTTCAACGAGGAGCATTTGTGCCGCTCGCTCAAAACCATCCTCACCTACGCCCAGGAGGACGCCGCGCTGCGGGACAGCCCCTTCGCCGAGCAGGTAGGGCAGCCCCACGGCGCGGCCCCTTCGCCCAGCGGGTAGGGCAGCCCCACGGCGCGGCCCCTTCGCCGAGCAGGTAGGGCAGCCCCACGGCGCGGCCCCTTCGCCCAGCGGGTAGGGCAGCCCCACGGCGCGGCCCCTTCGCCGAGCAGGTAGGGCAGCCCCACGGCGCGGCCCCTTTGCCCAGCGGGTAGGGCAGCCCCATGGCGCGGCCCCTTTGCCCAGCGGGTAGGGCAGCCCCATGGCGCGGCCCCTTTGCCCAGCGGGTAGGGCAGCCCCACGGCGTGGCCCCTTCGCCCAGCGGGTAGGGCAGCTCCACGGCGTGGCCCCTTCGCCCAGCGGGTACTGGGGGGAGCAGCCCCACGGTGCCGTTACCCAGCATACTGCAGGGTGCATTATAGCAGTTTCTGGGGGCACTGCTGAGAGGCCAAATCAGGGCCAGTTGTTGAAAGCCAGGGCTGGGGGTGTCACGGGGGGGGAGCCCCTGGCCTTAACTCACCAACCCTCGGGGGGTGGAGCGACTCTTCCGCCCGTCCCCATCCTGGGCCACTTCCTCCTTCTCGTGGTGGTCGTCAGCCCAGCGGTCGGTCGGTCCCTGGTCCTGCTTGCTTCTCTCCACCGGCGTTCTCCCTCGGCTCCTTGCCTCTGGGCCCCGGGCTCTCCCCCGGCTCTCCTTCCCCGCTCTCCGGGATCTCTCCCAGCTCTCCTTCCCCCCTCTCCGGGCTCTCCCCCGGCTCTCTTTCCCCCCTCCCATTCCCCCCTCTCTGGGCTCTCCCGGGCTCTCCTCCCCTCCGGCTCTCCTTCCCCCCTCTCCGGGCTCTCCCCGCCCCTTCCCCCTCTCTGGGCTCTCCCCCAGCTCTCCTTCCCCCCTCTCTGGGCTCTCCGGGCTCTCCCCCGGCTCTCCTTCCCCCCTCTCTGGGCTCTCCCCCGGCTCTCCTTCCCCGCTCTCCTTCCCCGCTCTCCGGGCTCTCCCCTGGCTCTCCTTCCCCGCTCTCCGGGCTCTCCCCGCTCTCCTTCCCCGGCTCTCCGTCCCGCCTCTCTGGGCTCTCCCCCGGCTCTCCTTCCCCGCTCTCCGGGCTCTCCCCCGGCTCTCCTTCCCCCCTCTCTGGGCTCTCCCCCGGCTCTCCTTCCCCCCCTCTCCGGGCTCTCCCCGCTCTCCTTCCGGCTCTCCGGGCTCTCCCCCCCGGCTCTCCTTCCCCCCTCTCCGGGCTCTCCCCCGGCTCTCCTTCCCCCTCTCTGGGCTCTCCGGGCTCTCCCCCGGCTCTCCTTCCCCCTCTCCGGGCTCTCCCCCGGCTCTCCTTCCCCCCTCCTCCCCCTCTCGGGCTCTCCCCCGGCTCTCCTTCCCCCCCTCTCCTTCCCCGCCTCTCCTGGGCTCTCCCCCGGCTCTCCTTCCCCCTCTCCGGCTCTCCCCCGGCTCTCCTTCCCCCCTCTCCGGGCTCTCCCCCGGCTCTCCTTCCCCCCTCCCATTCCCCCCTCTCTGGGCTCTCCGGGCTCTCCCCCTCCGGCTCTCCTTCCCCCCTCTCCGGGCTCTCCCCCAGCTCTCCTTCCCCCCTCTCTGGGCTCTCCCCCGGCTCGCCTTCCCCCCTCTCGGCCTCCCCCAGCTCTCCTTCCCCCCTCTCTGGGCTCTCCCCCGGCTCTCCTTCCCCCCTCCCATTCCCCCCTCTCTGGGCTCTCCGGGCTCTCTCCCCCGGCTCTCCTTCCCCCCTCTCCGGGCTCTCTCCCAGCTCTCCTTCCCCCCTCTCCGGGCTCTCCCCCGGCTCTCCTTCCCCCCTCTCCGGGCTCTCCCCCGGCTCTCCTTCCCCCCTCCCATTCCCCGCTCTCCGGGCTCTCCCCCAGCTCTCCTTCCCCGCTCTCTGGGCTCTCCGGGCTCTCCCCCCCGGCTCTCCTTCCCCGCTCTCTGGGCTCTCCGGGCTCTCCCCCCCCCGGCTCTCCTTCCCCGCTCTCTGGGCTCTCCGGGCTCTCCCCCGGCTCTCCTTCCCCGCTCTCCGGGCTCTCCCCCGGCTCTCCTTCCCCCCTCTCTGGGCTCTCCCCCGGCTCTCCTTCCCCCCTCCCATTCCCCCCTCTCTGGGCTCTCCGGGCTCTCCCCCAGCTCTCCTTCCCCCCTCTCTGGGCTCTCCGGGCTCTCCCCCAGCTCTCCTTCCCCCCTCTCTGGGCTCTCCCCCGGCTCTCCTTCCCCCCTCCCATTCCCCCCTCTCTGGGCTCTCCGGGCTCTCCCCCAGCTCTCCTTCCCCCCTCTCTGGGCTCTCCCCCAGCTCTCCTTCCCCGCTCTCCCCCAGCTCTCCTTCCCCCCTCTCTGGGCTCTCCCCCGGCTCTCCTTCCCCCCTCCCATTCCCCCCTCTCTGGGCTCTCCGGGCTCTCCCCCAGCTCTCCTTCCCCCCTCTCTGGGCTCTCCCCCGGCTCTCCTTCCCCCCTCTCTGGGCTCTCCGGGCTCTCCCCCCCCGGCTCTCCTTCCCCCCTCTCTGGGCTTTTCCCCCCTCCCATTCCCCCCTCTCTGGGCTCTCCGGGCTCTCCCCCGGCTCTCCTTCCCCCCGCTCTCCCCCACCGCTCTCCTTCCCCCCTCTCTGGGCTCTCCGGGCTCTCCCCCAGCTCTCCTTCCCCGCTCTCCGGGCTCTCCCCCAGCTCTCCTTCCCACTTCTCTGGGCTCTCCGGGCTCTCCCCCCCCGGCTCTCCTTCCCCCCTCTCTGGGCTCTCCCCCGGCTCTCCTTCCCCCCTCCCATTCCCCCCTCTCTGGGCTCTCCGGGCTCTCCCCCAGCTCTCCTTCCCCCCTCTCTGGGCTCTCCGGGCTCTCCCCCAGCTCTCCTTCCCCCCCTCTCTGGGCTTTCCCCCCCCTCTCTCCCCCCCTCCATTCCCCCCTCTCTGGGCTCTCCGGGCTCTCCCCCGGCTCTCCTTCCCCCCTCTCTGGGCTCTCCGGGCTCTCCCCCGGCTCTCGGCCGGCCGGGAGGACAGAAGGCTCATTGGTTCCCAGGGACACCACACAGCTCAGACTTGTTACAGGGACCAGGAGCCGTCAGCACCATCCATCTCGGGGGTGGCCCCAGCTCTGCCCCCCTGGCCGGCCCCCCCAGGCCAGCGAGGCTCCCTCCTCCCCCACCAGCCGGAAATGAACTCCCAGCCCCCCAGGTCGCCCCAGCCCCCTGCTTTGTTCAGATTCTGGGGCAAAGTGTCACCTGCCTGAATCTTCCAGCTAGCTCAGGTGCCAGGCCGGCCTGGGCCATCCCCTCCGGCCTCCCCTCCGGAGTTCTCCCCCGGAGACACCCCCACACCTACACACACACAGGGCAGCAGGAATCACACACAGCACCACACAGCAAGCAGTGAATGCAACACCAGCGACACCACGGCTACAAGAGTGAGCGCAGCCCCACGACGCCAGAGGGGTCCTACCCTGTACGGCACCAAACCAGCCCCGCCGAGCGCGTCAGCCGCCCCCCGCCCGGCGAGGAGCCTCCCCAGCTAATCCCCTCAGACACCCCAGCGCTCCCTGTGCCCCCCCAGCTCCCCTACACAGGGGAGAGGTGATAACCCATCCCCCACCCCCCTCAGACACCCCAGCGCTCCCTGTGCCCCCCCAGCTCCCCTACACAGGGGAGAGGTGATAACCCATCCCCCCAACCCCCCCTCAGACACCCCAGCGCTCCCTGTGCCCCCCCAGCCCCCCTTACACAGGGGAGAGGTGATAACCCATCCCCCCACCCCCCCCAGACACCCCAGCGCTCCCTGTGCCCCCCCAGCCCCCCCTTACATAGGGGAGAGGTGATAACCCATCCCCCACCTCCCGACAGGTTCTCCGCATCCCGAAGGACCGGCCGCAGCCCCGGGCGATTTGGGCCCCGGCTCTCGCCCAGAGCCGCTGGGCCCGTCCCTTAGCACCGACCAGCGGAGGGGCTGTTGGCAAAAGACGGACGCGGCTGAGCGGGGTTGTTAAAGGACACGAAGCGCCGCGCCCCGGTCCCAGAGCCCGTGGTCCCGGCGTGTGGCCGAGACGCACTGGTTGCGCTCTGCTCCGCCTCGGGGCACACGCCGGGACCACGCTTCCCGCGGAGTCCCCAGGGCGCGGGGGGGGTGTAGCGCAGTCCCCCCCACCCTTTGCTGCTCTCTCTGCATGAGGGGGGAGGCCAGGCAGGACTCCCTGGGGGCGTGTGTCAGAGCCTCACCCCCTGGGACCAGGTGACAAGATTCCCCTTGGGGCTGTGGGCAGGACAGTGCAGGGTGCGGAGCCGCCCGGGGGCTCAGGCACCGGGGGGGGGGCGGGGGGTTGCTTTAGGCTTGGCAGAGGGAAGCATGAGGGGAGCAGGCGTAGTCCAAGACAGGGGGGTTCAGGGGCCTGGGAACCCCTCCCCCCAAGAGGACGAAGGCTCTGCCCTGGCTCCGGTGTCAACGTCCAGCCCGCGCTGCGCCGTGTCTCTGAGCAGCAATAAACCGTCCAGTCTACGGCCTGGCAGAGCCACATCTGGCTGCGGCCGGGGGTGCGGGGCTGGGGGCTCCCCGACGTGCCGCCACCCCCGGCAGTCCCTGGCCCCTGGCCGGGGGAGGATCCCAGCATCCTAGCTGGGCCAAGGAGCCGCCCCCCATGGAGCCTGTGCCCTGAGCCAGCCGCCCGCCCGCCCCCTCCCTGCCAGTGGCCCGGGGGAGCTGCTGGCCGGCAGGTTGGCAGCAGAATTCCTCGGCGGGGTCGTGGCAACGCGTCAGGGCCGCTGCCCGCCCGGCGCCCAGACCCACGGCGTCGCCCCCAGACCCACAGCGTCACCCCCCACATCCCACAGGCCCCCCCCGCCCAGACCCACGGCATCGCCCCCAGACCCACAGCATCACATCCCACAGGCCCCCCCCGCCCAGACCCACGGCGTCGCCCCCAGACCCACAGCGTCACCCCCCACATCCCACAGGCCCCCCCTGCCCAGACCCACGGCGTCGCCCCCAGACCCACAGCGTCACCCCCCACATCCCACAGGCCCCCCCCCGCCCAGACCCACGGCGTTGCCCCCAGACCCACAGCGTCACATCCCACAGGCCCCCCCCGCCCAGACCCACAGCGTCGCCCCCAGACCCACAGCGTCACCCTCCACGTCTCACAGGCCCCCCCCGCCCAGACCCACAGCATCACCACCCACATCCCACAGGCCCCCCGCCCAGACCCACGGCGTCGCCCCCAGACCCACAGGCCCCCGCCCAGACCCACAGCGTCACCCCCCCCACATCCCACAGGTCCCCCCCCGCCCAGATCCACAGTGTCACCCCCCACATCCCACAGGCCCCCTGACCCACAGCGTCACCCCCCACGTCTCACAGGCCCCCCCCGCCCAGACCCACAGCATCACCACCCACATCCCACACGCCCCCCGCCCAGACCCACAGCGTCGCCCCCAGACCCACAGGCCCCCGCCCAGACCCACAGCGTCATCCCCCCCACATCCCACAGGCCCCCCGCGCCCAGACCTACAGCCTCACCCCCCATGTCCCACAGGCCCCCTGCACCTCCGCTCTCAAAGTAGCCATGTTGCGCAACACTTGGGCGAACACACCGCAGTGGGCGCACCAGTGCGCTGCATATTCGCGCCACAAATCCAGTCACATTGCACTGGGGAGCCCCCAGCATGGCAGAGTTGGGGGGCTGCACTGATTGAGGGGACACAGGTCCCCACCTAGCCTGGCTGTCTTGCACCTTCCCCCCTGAGCAGGCCACGCCCCCTGGTTGAGCCCCGCCCCCAAGTAACCATTTCCTGATCGGGCCACACCCCCCAAGTAGCCACGCCCATGATCGGGCCACACCCCCAAGTAGCTGTGCCTGTCACTGACTCATAACCAGGTGAGTGGCAGCCGGGCCCTGCCCCATGGCAGGAGGGGGTGGGGGCCGGGCATAGGGCCCCATCTTAGCCTGGGGCCGACCCAGCTAAGGGCTCTGCGACTCTCGGCCCCCGCGTGGCCTTGGCCGGCTCTGCCGGGGGACCCTCAGCCCAGGCCCGGAGAGGTGCTGGCCTTGGGGGGCGCTGAGCAGAGGGAGGGGTCTGAGCCCAGCCCCCTCTCTGACCCCAGGTGCAGGACCTCGTCTTCAACCTGCACATGATCCTCACCGACACCGTGAAGATGAAGGAGCACCAAGAGGATCCCGAGATGCTGATAGACCTGATGTACCGGTGAGCCCCTCCCACTGCCCCCCCTGCACCCCCTCCCCCACCACGGCCCCCTGCCCATGGCCCCCTGCAGCCCCCTCTCCCACTCCCCCCCATGGTACCTGCACCTCCCCTCCCCTGCCACACCCCACGGCCCTCTGCCCCTCCCCCTGCCCTGCCCTTCCCTGGGGAGAACCCAGGTGTCCTGCCCCCCCCCCCCCCCACACACACACATAGACTTTAAGGTCAGAAGGGACCATTATGGTCATCTAGTCTGACCCCCTGCATGACGCAGGCCGCAGAATCTCCCCCACCCACTCCTGGAATAACCCGCTCACCTGTATCTCAGATACTGAAGTCCTTGAAACAATGGTTCAAAGACCCCAAGATGCAGAGAATCCTCCAGCGAGTGACCCGTGCCCCATGCTACGGGGGAGGGCGAAAACCCTCCAGGGCCTCCTAACCGTTATCCCGCACTCCTCTCCCAGGATCGCCAAGGGCTACCAGAACTCCCCGGACCTGCGGCTGACGTGGCTGCAGAACATGGCGGCCAAGCACGCGGCGCAGGGGAACCACGCCGAGGCCGCGCAGTGCATGGTTCACGCCGCCGCGCTGGTGGCCGAGTACCTGAGCATGCTGGAGGACTGTCGCTACCTGCCCGTGGGCTGCGTCTCCTTCCAGGTGAGCCCCCAAAGCTCTGCTGGGGGAAGGGAGAGACCCCCGGAGTCCTGGCTCCCAGCCTCCCCCGCTCTACCAACTACACCCCACTCCCCTCCCAGAGCCAGGAGAGACCCCCGGAGTCCTGGCTCCCAGCCTCCCCAACTAGAGCCACCCTGCCTGCGGCCCCCCCACCCGTGGGCCTCGGCCCCTCTCACGGCCCGTCTCCGCAGGGCATCTCGTCCAATGTGCTGGAGGAGTCGGCCGTCTCCGACGACGTGCTGGCGCCGGACGAGGAGGGGATCTGCTCGGGGAAGTGCTTCACCCAGCAGGGGCTGGTGGGGCTGCTGGAGCAGGCGGCCGCCTTCTTCACCCTGGTGAGTGCCCGTGGGGGGGAGCCCTGGGCCGGCTGTGCCTGCGGGGGGTTGGGGAAGGGCCCTGGGCCAGTTGTGCCTGGTGGGGAAAGAGCCCTGGGCCGGCTGTACCTGCGGGGGGGGGGAGCCCTGGGCCGGCTGTGCCTGGTGGGGAAAGAGCCCTGGGCCGGCTGTGCCTGCGGGGGGCGGGGGAAGGGCCCTGGGCCAGTTGTGCCTGGTGGGGAAAGAGCCCTGGGCCGGCTGTACCTGCGAGGGGGGGAGCCCTGGGCTGGCAGTGCCCACGGGGGGTGGGGGGAGGAGGAGGAGGGAGAGCCCTGGGCTGGCTGTGCCCGTGGGGGGAGGGGGGGAGGAGAGCCCTGGGCCGGCTGTGCCCACGGGGGGAAGGGGGGGGAGAGCCCTGGGCCGGCTGTGCCCACGGGGGAAGGGGGGGGAGAGCCCTGGGCCGGCCGTGCCCACCGGGGGGGGGGGGGGGGGGGGGCAGAATCAGGGAGGGGCGGCGCACGCTGTTGACAGGGGGTGTCTGGGCCTGGGGGGGGCGATCCTGGGCTGTGTGGCACCTGCCCCCTGTGCTCACGTGGCGGGGGGCTGCCCCCCGCCTGCCCCCCAGGGCGGGCTGTACGAGGCGGTGAACGAGGTCTACAAAATCCTCATCCCCATCCACGAGGCCAGCCGGGAGTTCCAGAAGCTGGCGGGGCTGCACGGCAAACTGCAGGACGCCTTCAGCCGACTCAGCTGCCAGGTGAGCGCCCGGCCGGGCTCCCGGGGTCTCTCCTGCTCTGCGAGGGGAGTGGGGAGTAGTGGGTAGAGCGGGGGGCTGGGAGCCAGGACTCCTGGAGTCCCTCTCTCTGACTTTGCCACTGTCTCCTTGGGCAGGTCCCTCCCTGTCTCTGTTCCCCCCTCTGCGCCGTGGGGCGACCCCATAGCCTGCCGGGGCCTCAAGGCTGGTCCCTGGGTGAGAGCGCCCCCTTGTGGCTGGCTGGGACTTGCAGGGGAGCAGACCCCAGAGCCCTGCTGAGCGGGGTGGGGCGCCCGTTCCCTCTGTCAGCCCTTGCCCCCGCGTCCTGGCGGCAGCGTCTGGGGGGGGCCATGGCGGGGGGGTCCCACTGGGACTGACGTGCTCTTTCCTGCTCTCTCCCCCTCTGCGCCCGTCCCGTCAGAGCTCTGGCTGGGAGGTAGGACCCGTGTGCATGGCTGTGCGACTCCCCGCCCCCCAGGCTTGTGTGTGCGCCCCCCTCACCTCCCCCCCCCCCGCATGCTCTGGGCTGCCTGGCGGAATGGTCTCTTTCTAACCCTGGTGTGTGCAGCTCGGGCAAGGGAGTGGGTCTAGTGGTTAGAGCGGGGGCGGGCTGGGAGCCAGGACGCCTGGGTTCTCTGCTTGGGGAGGGGAGTGGGGTCTAGTGGCTAGAGCGGGGGCGGGCTGGGAGCCAGGACGCCTGGGTTCTCTGCTTGGGGAGGGGAGTGGGGTCTAGTGGTTAGAGCGGGGGCGGGCTGGGAGCCAGGACGCCTGGGTTCTCTGCTTGGGGAGGGGAGTGGGGTCTAGTGGTTAGAGCGGGGGCGGGCTGGGAGCCAGGACGCCTGGGTTCTCTGCTTGGGGAGGGGAGTGGGGTCTAGTGGTTAGAGCAGGGGAGGGCTGGGAGCCAGGATGCCTGGGTTCTCTGCTTGGGGAGGGGAGTGGGGCCTAGTGGTTAGAGCGGGGGAGGGCTGGGAGCCAGGAGTCCTGGGTTCTCTGCTTGGGGAGGGGAGTGGGGTCTAGTGGTTAGAGCGGGGGCGGGCTGGGAGCCAGGACGCCTGGGTTCTCTGCTTGGGGAGGGGAGTGGGGTCTAGTGGTTAGAGCGGGGGAGGGCTGGGAGCCAGGACGCCTGGGTTCTCTGCTTGGGGAGGGGAGTGGGGCCTAGTGGTTAGAGCGGGGGCGGGCTGGGAGCCAGGACGCCTGGGTTCTCTGCTTGGGGAGGGGAGTGGGTCTAGTGGTTAGAGCGGGGGCGGGCTGGGAGCCAGGACGCCTGGGTTCTCTGCTTGGGGAGGGGAGTGGGGCCTAGTGGTTAGAGCGGGGGCGGGCTGGGAGCCAGGACGCCTGGGTTCTCTGCTTGGGGAGAGGAGTGGGGCCTAGTGGTTAGAGCGGGGGCGGGCTGGGAGCCAGGACGCCTGGGTTCTCTGCTTGGGGAGGGGGGCAGGGGGCCTGCGTGCTCTGCTGCAGGTCTCGGCTGGTGCCTGTCCCCGTGGGGTGGGCTGGGAGAGCTCTGGGCTAGGGCAGGGAATCCCCACAGGGGTGGGGGGCAGCCCGTGCCCCAGAGCACAGGCCCCGGTGTGCCCGTGCTCAGCCCCAGTGACCTTCCCCCTCTGGGGGGGGTCTGTCCCGGCCCCCCCCAGCACCGCACCTGGGGCTGCCCCCTGCTCACCTGCTGCCTCTATCTTCTCTCCCTGCCGCCGGCCCCGCCCGCTGCTGCTCCCCCGGCTCCCTGCTGCGGTGAGTCCCCACCCCCCCGGGGCCCATGGGTTTGGGGGGGCTGGGCCGTGTCCTCTGAGCTGCAGGAACCTCCCCGCCGGCGGGGGAGGGGGCAGGCGTGGGGTGGGCGTCGCAGGGCGCGGCTGTGGGACTGGCGGGAGCGTTGGAGGGGGGTGGCCGTGGCAGCCGCGGGACAGAGCGGGGGCTGTTCCCGGCATCCCCAGCCCGGCAGGCTCTGGGGATTTGGGGTGAGGGGGCCGGTTTCCCTGCCAGCCCAGCCGGGTCCCCGCAGGATGGGCCGGTGCCAGGGCAGCCGTTGGGGGGCAGGGTCCGAGGGCGGCTCCTGGGTCCAGGCTGAGACGGGAGTGGGGTCTAGTGGTTAGAGCGGGTGGGGGACAGGGGCTGGGAGGCAGGACTCCTGGGTTCTATCCTCAGTTCTGGGTGGGGTCTAACCACTAGCCCCCACTTCCCCTCCCAGCACTGGGCATAGAACTAGGCTGTAACCATTGGGCACCACTGCCCCTGTTCTAGCCTGAGCTGGGCGCCTGGAGCATCAGACCCCCGCCCATTATGCGGGTCCCACGGATCCCCTATGGCAGCACAGTGGCCCCCGCGCCCCCCACCAGTCCCCTGGCTAGTGGCCCTCCTGCTCAGCCTGGGCTGGGTGCCAGACGGGTCCTGCTGGGGCAGGTTGGGGTGTGTGGGGGGGGATGGGAGGCCCCCAAGGGAAGGTGCGGGGCAGGGTTCAGGGGGTCAGGGCAGGGCGCTCGGGGGCTCCATGTTGCATGGCAGAGGGGCTCAGTAGAGGGTGCCCTCTTCTGCCGGCAAGTCGGTGATGCTGCCGCGCTGCACCCCAGAGGCAGCTGCACTGAGGAACGAGCCGAGCCCATGAGGCGCTGCCGGCTCCGGGCCTCTCCTGCCCCCTCCCGGCTCACTGCCCGCCCTGTCCCCCAGGCCCAGCGCATGTTCGGGACGTATTTCCGGGTCGGCTTCTACGGCTCCAGGTTCGGGGACCTGGACGAGCAGGAGTTTGTGTATAAAGAGCCGTCCATCACCAAGCTGGCGGAGATCTCCCACCGGCTGGAGGTGAGGGGCACCGGCCGGGCAGTGGGGGCCAGGGCTGGGCTGGCAGGGGCTGTGGGTCGGGAGCGAGGGGCACCGGCAAGACGGGGGGGGGCAGGGGCTGTGGGTCGGGAGCGAGGGGCACCGGCGAGGCTGGGGGGCAGGGGCTGTGGGTCGGGAGCGAGGGGCACCGGCAGGGCTGGGGGGCAGGGGCTGTGGGTCGGGAGCGAGGGTTACCGGCAGGGCTGGGGGGCAGGGGCTGTGGGTCGGGAGCGAGGGGCAGGGCTGGGGGGCAGGGGCTGTGGGTCGGGAGCGAGGGGCACCAGCGAGGCTGGGGGGCAGGGGCTGTGGGTCGGGAGCGAGGGGCACCGGCAGAGCTGGGGGGCAGGGGCTGTGGGTCGGGAGCGAGGGGTACCGGCAGGGCTGGGGGGCAGGGGCTGTGGGTCGGGAGCGAGGGGCAGGGGCTGTGGGTCGGGAGCGAGGGGTACCGGCAGGGCTGGGGGGCATGGGCTGTGGGTCGGGAGCGAGGGGCAGGGCTGGGGGGCAGGGGCTGTGGGTCGGGAGTGAGGGGTGCCGGCAGGGCTGGGGGGCAGGGGCTGTGGGTCGGGAGCGAGGGGCAGGGCTGGGGGGCAGGGGCTGTGGGTCGGGAGCAAGGGGCACCGGCGAGGCTGGGGGGCAAGGGCTGTGGGTTGGGAGCGAGGGGCACCGGCAGGGCTGGGGGGCAGGGGCTGTGGGTCGGGAGCGAGGGGCAGGGCTGGGGGGCAGGGGCTGTGGGTCGGGAGTGAGGGGTACCGGCAGGGCTGGGGGGCAGGGGCTGTGGGTCGGGAGCGAGGGTTACCGGCAGGGCTGGGGGGCAGGGGCTGTGGGTCGGGAGCGAGGGGCACCAGCGAGGCTGGGGGGCAGGGGCTGTGGGTCGGGAGCGAGGGGCACCGGCAGAGCTGGGGGGCAGGGGCTGTGGGTCGGGAGCGAGGGGCACCGGCGAGGCTGGGGGGCAGGGGCTGTGGGTCGGGAGCGAGGGGCAGGGCTGGGGGGCAGGGGCTGTGGGTCGGGAGTGAGGGGTACCGGCAGGGCTGGGGGGCAGGGGCTGTGGGTCGGGAGCGAGGGGCAGGGCTGGGGGGTAGGGTGCAAGCAGGCTGTGACATGGGGGGAAAGGCCCCCCGGGCTGCAGGGGGGCGAATCCCGCTCCAGGATCCCCACGTGGCTCCAGGGCGTCCCGCGGGCTGGATCCTGCTCGGTTTTGGCAGCTGTCCCGGGAGGCCACCTGGGCCCCCACACTGTGTGGGACGCTGCCTGCCCCTCGTTGTGGTCTCTGGGCACCGAGGCGAACCCTGTCTGGGCATGGGGAACCTGGGGCTCCGGGGTCTCTGCTGCCAGCCAGGGAAGCTGCAGGCCGGGCCCCCCCGGGGGTGGCCAGAGGCCCTTGGCTGGAGACCGACTGGTGCCCCCCAGGAGTTCTACGCCGAGCGTTTCGGGGACGACGTGGTCGAGATCATCAAAGACTCCAACCCCGTGGACAAGGCCCGGCTGGAGCCCAGCAAGGTAGGGCCGGGGGGGGCACGCGGACACCCCGACCCCCGTTGTGCTACATGGACACAGCGAGATAGGCCCTGCCCCCGGCGGCTCCCAGCCTGAGGCACGAGGGGGAAACTGAGGCACAGAGCCGGCCGAGGACTCGCCCAGCTTTGGCTCGGTGGGACGGGGGTGTGGGCCGGGCGCTTCTGCCATGGGGCTCCATGAGGGGTGGGGGGCAGATCCCTGGCCGGGCCCCCTCACTGCCCCCTCCCCGCCCCCAGGCCTACATCCAGCTGACCTACGTGGAGCCCTTCTTCGACACCTACGAGCTGACGGAGCGAGTCACCTACTTTGAGCGGAACTACGACCTGCGCCGCTTCGTGTTCTGCACGCCCTTCACGCTGGCCGGCCGGGCGCACGGCGAGCTGCACCAGCAGCATAAGCGCAAGACGCTGCTCACCACCTCGCACGCCTTCCCCTACATCCGCACCCGCCTGCCCGTCGTGCACAAGGAGGAGGTGCCGGGGGCGCCCTGCAGGGGGTGCTGGGCTACAGGGGGTGGGGCAGGGTGCTGGGGGGGACCACACAGCGGGGCAGGGTGCTGGGGGGGGACCACGCAGCGGGGCAGGGTGCTCGGGGGGGACGACCACGTAGCGGGGCATGGTGCTGCAGGGGGCAGGGCTGGACGGGGGGTGCTGGACTATGAGCGGGGCGGCTGGGCAGGGGCCAGGCACGTCCCCGTGCCCCCTCCCCAGCAGAGGTGGGGGGCTGAGCTGCCCTCCCCACCCGCAGATCATCCTGACGCCCATCGAGGTGGCCATCGAGGACATGCAGAAGAAGACGCAGGAACTGGCCTTTGCCACCCACCAGGACCCGGCCGACGCCAAGATGCTGCAGATGGTGCTGCAGGGCTGCGTGGGCACCACTGTCAACCAGGTCGGGCAGCGCCGGGCACGGCGGATCAGGAGGGAGGGGCAGGGCAGGGGCTGCCGGGCGGGCGTGGGGGCAGGGCTGGGGGGAGGGGCGTCTCCGCTGGGGCTGACCCGCTCCCCGCTGCCCAGGGCCCCCTGGAAGTGGCCCAGGTGTTCCTGGCCGAGATCCCGGACGACCCCCGGCTCTATCGGCACCACAACAAGCTGCGCCTTTGCTTCCGGGACTTCACCAAACGGTAGAGATGCTGTGTCTCCCCTCCCCCCCCCCCGCTGCCTCTCCAGCCCCCACACACTGCCACACCCCTGCACAGCCCTCCCTCTGCCCCCCGCCCCTGCTGTCTCTCCAGCCCCCACATACTGCCACACCCCTGCACAGCCCTCCCTCTGCCCCCCCCGGCTGCCTCTCCAGCCCCCACACACTGCCACAGCCCTCCCTCTGCCCCCCCCCGCTGCCTCTCCAGCCCCCACATACTGCCACACCCCTGCACAGCCCTCCCTCTGCCCCGTGCTGCCCCTCGTGCCCCCCCCCGCACTGCCCACCACCCCTCACACTCCTGAAGCCCCCAGTTCCCCCCTCCCCCTCCCCCCATCTGTGGGGTCCCGACCCCGCCAACTCCCCCTGCCCCTGCCCTGAGCCCCGCCCGCTGGGGGGGCGAGCAGGGCAGCCTGCGCCCCGCCCCTAGCGCCCCCTTGGGTTGCAGGTGCGAAGACGCCCTGCGCAGGAACAGGGCGCTGATTGGGCCGGACCAGCGCGAGTATCACCGGGAGCTGGAGCGGAACTACCAGCGCCTCCGGGACTCCCTGCAGCCCCTGCTCAGCCGCCGCATCCCCCAGCTCTACACCCCGCTGGTCCCACGCGCCGCACACCGGTGAGCCCCGAACGGCCCCGCCCACCCTGAATAGCTGCAGGGCAAGAGGGGAAACTGAGGCAGAGAGGAGCCAGGATTTGCCCAGGGTAACACAGGGAATCCTGTGGCAGAGCCAGGAAAAGCCCAGGAGTCCTCGCTCTTACCCCCCCACCCCCTTTCCCCCGCTCTAACCACTACACCTCACTCCCTTCCCGGAGCTGGGAATCCAGGACTGACTTGTTTCCTGGGGTCTCTCCATACCCCATTACTGGGGGGGCCCCAGCCACTGGGGATGGGGATAGCTTTGCCTTATGTTAATTTCACTATCGGATTAATTGGAGGCTCCCCCCTGCCCTCCAGAAACTCTCTGAACAGGTCAAGTCTGAACAAGTTGGAGGGCTAGGAGCCAGCGGGATCTCCAGGGACCCTGGACCAGCCGTGCCCGTCCGTCCAGCCCAGCGGGGAGCTGCTTCCTGTCGGGGCACCTCTCCCAGCTTCCAGAGTGCCTTATCGGGTGCTCTGCATGGAGCTGGCCCAGTCTGCCTCCTGCTGCACCCCTGCCTGCTGTCAGACTGGCCCCAGCAGGGCGACTGCTCTACCCAGTCCAACGCCATATCGGGGCCATTCTCTGCCCGTCGCCTGCGGCCTGCGCCCGGTGCAGCAGGAGCTGTCTGCCCGGTCTCCCCAGCAGCCCAGCGCGGGGGTTGGATGGCCCCGATCCGGACCAAAGCTTTGCGCAGTGCCCTGGGGCATCTCCCCCCTACAGATCCCGCGGGCAGCAAAGCGTCTCCCCTGCGGCAACCGGCGCTACCGGCTGGCTCTGGGGGCTAGAGAACGGGGCAGGCAGAGGAGCTCCCACCCCTTCGCAGCACGGGGGATGGACCCAGGAGTCCTGGCCCCCCCCCAGCCAGCGAGAGCCCAGCCAGCCCTCCCCATTCCTGTGCTGGGAGGGCAGGAGGAGGCGTCCAGCCCCCCACGTGCCTGGCCAAGACCTAGCTCTGGTGTAAAGGGAGAAGGGCCCTTCCCACCCCCCTCTGTGTGTCTCTCTTCCCCCCATCCCCGGCTCTGTGACCTCCCTTGGCCCTGGCGGAGGGGCTGGGAGGCTGAGCTGTTCCATGAGGGGCTGGCAGGGGCACCACCAGGCTGTTTGAAGTGAGTCCAGGCCGGGGGGGGGGCTGCACCCAGCAAAGGGGCACAGAGAGTTGGGGGGAGCCAGATCCCTGCACAGTGTGGGGCAGACCAGAGATTCCCTAGTGCCCCCCCATGGATCCAGCCTCCCCCTCCCCCCCCTCAGCAGCCCAGCTCTCCCCTAGGGGGCAAACCCAGCCCAGGCCCTGTTGCCCCCTGACTCCAGCAGGGCGTGGATGGGAAATGGGGGAGAAGCCCAAGTCTTCCTGCCCCCCCCCCCCACTCCAGCCAAGGGGCTGCCCTCTCCCCCTCTTCACTGAGTCACTGACCCCCAAACTGAAACCCCCCAGTAAGTGCCAGGCGGGGGAGGGGTGAATTTGCAGTGGGCACTGCCCCCCATGCCTCCCTCCCAGTGCAGCTGCATTGGCTTTGCCTCCTGCCTTGCTCTGATTCAGGCCCTGTGGGGGCGGGGTCTGTCCTCAGCCTCCCCCCCCCCCCAATGTCTAGCTGGGGCCCTGGGGGGGGGCTCTGGTCAGGTTTATTTATGAAGTGATTTAACAATAAAACCAAAACCCTTGTGGCTTGTTGGAGTGCCGGGGCGATGAGCCCAGTTTGTTTATGGGGGGGCTGGGGGGGCGCTCGTGCGTGGGTGATGGAGCAGCGGCTGGGGGTGCCACTCGCAGATGGGTACCTGGGCAGGAATTGCCAAGGGCCATGGGGTGGGGGAGCAAAATGTTATGGGCTTGAGCGGGATGTACATGAGTTATTATTAGGTGTATTACGGTAACATCTGGATACCCAGAGCTGGGGGTTGGGCCAGCACTGCCCAGACTGGCCCACCCCAAAGTGGCCCTGGCCTAGCCAGCTGCAGGGTGGGAGGGGAAACTGAGGCAGAGGGAAGCACTTGCCATGGGTTGGAGTTGGGAAAAGGAGCCAGGTGCCCTGGACTGTGCAGCAGGGTGGGGCCCTGCCCCGGAGGGGGGAAGGTGAAGCTGCCCAGTGGGCGGGCAAGGGGCAGAGAGGCCGAGGGGGGGGCTGGCACTGGGGGTTCCTCTGCCAGGCCCTGGGCAAGTCGCTGGGCCGATCTGGCAGAGCAGGGGCCCGGGCTGGGGTGGTAAACTGGGCACTACCGTAATGCACCTAATAATGCCACCCACTGGAGGTTCTAAATGGGGCCTGCAGGTCCCAGATCCCCCAGCAATGTTACCAGAGGCAGCTGGGACCCCCACTGGCCGAAACCAGGAGCCCATCGGGCCGGGCGCCGCCCAGACCCCAGCTGAGATCAGGGCCCTGACCCCGAGGAGCTCAGAGAACCCACTTTGCCCCAATTCCCCCATGTGGGGGGCTCCCAGAGCAGCCCCTTGGGCAGCTGGTTCTCGGCTCCCTGGCCGTGCCCCGGTGGGCAGCAGCCGGGGCCTCGTCTGCTCCTGGCCAGCGCTTCGCACCCCGGATTGGGCCCCGGCTCTCGCTGGTCTCTGCCCCTTTTAGAGGGGCAGGGGTGTGTCCCGGGCCAGGGGCGGGGCCAAAGGCAGCCCCCGGGAGCTGGGCTGGCTGGTCGGTCATTTCCAGAGCTCCGCAGCTGCCGGGAGCCTGACAGCGGGGAAAGGTACCACAGTGTGCAGCCCCCCAGCCGGGGACCCCCCCAGGGGCGTGCCTGGCTGGGCCGGTGCCCCAGGGATCCTGCCCCATCTCCCCCGGAGGGTGGCTACGTTGGTGCCACCCTGGTGGGACCGCAGCGTCGAGGTGAAGGTGGGGAACCGGAGGGCACCTCGGGGGCCTGCGGCGTTCAGGGCCCGGCTGCCCCTCTTTGAGAGCTGAAAAAATCCCACCCTGAACGGTGCCAGCGCCCCCCCCCCCAGCGCAGTGCCAGGCCCCCCCCCACCCTCCCAGAGCGGTGCCTGCGCCTGGTGCCCCGAGCCGCCTGCTTCCCTTAACCCGACACCTCCTCCCCCTTGCCAGGTCCGGCCGGGTCGCTGCGAGTCCAGCGCGGGGCCAGGCTCCCTGCCAAGGTAAGCGAGCGAAATCCGGGCTCCCGCTTCGCGCCTTGGGAGCCGTCGCCTGGGCAGCCCGACCCGGTGGCTCTGGAAGAGGCTGGAGTATTTTGATGGGCCCCTTTTCCCGGGGTGCCCTGGGCAGTGCGGGGGGCACAGGCCGGCCAGGGCCGGCTCAGCTTCGGAGCAACCTGATCCAGCGGAGAAGGGCAGGGCTGTGGGTTGCGCTGTGCTGGGGGAGGGGAGCCGTGGTCCCAGCTCCAGATGTTTGTCATTAGACGCCTGCGGCTTCCCCCTTGTTTTCCACTGGGGTGCGGGCGGGTTCGGGGCCGGGGCTGCCCAGGCTGGGGGCAGAGGCTGGAGGGGGCTCCGTGGCTTTGTCCCGCTCGCCCTGCAGTTCGCTCCCGGCGCCCGTCGGCAGGGCCGGTGCCGGGCTCCGCGCACATCTGGGCGCCAGGTGAGGGGCAGGGGAGGGGGTTCAGGATGGGCGCCGGGCACATTGTCGGCGTGGGGGCTGGGTCTGCCGAGCGCGGCCGGGGGGGCGACATGGCCCTGGGTGTGGGGGCGGCCTGCGGGCCGGGGCACAGAGGACGGATGGGATCGAGCATTGGGCTCCGGGCTGGGAGGTCAGAGGGCCAATGCCCAACTCGGCCAGCGACTTGCTATGTGGCCCTGGGCTGCTCACTTTGCCTCTCCAGGGGTAACCTGGGGCTGGGATCCCCTGAGTGGGAGAGGCCAGAGGCAGAAACTGGTTCGTATTGTGTCTGAGCGGCGCCCGGCCCGACGGGGCCCTGATCTCAGCCGGGGTCTGGGCGGCGCCCGGCCCGACGGGCCCTGATCTCGGCCGGGGTCTGGGCGGCGCCCGGCCCGACGGGGCCCTGATCTCGGCCGGGGTCTGGGCGGCGCCCGGCCCGACGGGGCCCTGATCTCGGCCGGGGTCTGGGCGGCGCCCGGCCCGACGGGCCCTGATCTCGGCCGGGGTCTGGGCGGCGCCCGGCCCGACGGGGCCCTGATCTCGGCCGGGGTCTGGGCGGCGCCCGGCCCGACGGGGCCCTGATCTCGGCCGGGGTCTGGGCGGCGCCCGGCCCGACGGGGCCCTGATCTCGGCCGGGGTCTGGGCGGCGCCCGGCCCGACGGGGCCCTGATCTCGGCCGGGGTCTGAGGCGGCGCCCGGCCCGACGGGGCCCTGATCTCGGCCGGGGTCTGGGCGGCGCCCGGCCCGACGGGGCCCTGATCTCGGCCGGGGTCTGGGCGGCGCCCGGCCCGACGGGGCCCTGATCTCGGCCGGGGTCTGGGCGGCGCCCGGCCCGACGGGGCCCTGATCTCGGCCGGGGTCTGGGCGGCGCCCGGCCCGACGGGGCCCTGATCTCGGCCGCAGTCTGGGCAGCAGAAAACTGCTTCTCCTCCAGTTGCCGGAGGTCAGGCCTCCCTGGCCCAGCTGTTCCAGGTTTAAGGCCCCTGGTTTCACAGGCAGAGGGTGGTTTTGCTCCCACACCCATGGCCGGTTCTAACACTGGCAGTCGCGTCCCCGGGCCCGGCTGCGCTAGGGGTCCTGTTGGGCCAGGCGCTGCAGACAGTGGGGTCGTCTCTACAGCCCCCAGGCTACAACCCCAGTTCTGCACGTGGAAAAGCGGTCGCCGAATCGGGGCCGTAAATCGCCAGACTCTTGTTTCCTGTAGCCCCGCACGCAGGAATGCGGCTGCCTCTGGTGCGGAACGTGGCAGCCCTTTGGGCTCTGGAGTACGGGAAAGTTGGGGGGGGGGGGCTGGACTTGGGGGGGGAGGGGCCAGCCATGAGTTGAGGAGGTGAAGGTCTGGCCCTGGTGGTGTTTGGGTGGGTGGCTGGACCCCCAGCTCGGCAGACAGGCTGGGCGCGGCCGGGCGGTGGGCCCGCGCCAGGGAGCAGCTGATGGCAGAAGGGAAGGAGCAGAGCCGGGATTAGCTGATTAGCAGTTAACCCCTCCATGGCCACTTCTGGGGCGACACCGTGGGGAAGATCTCGGGGCTGCGATCAGGGACCCTGAGATCGGTCGTATGTCCCGCCAGCTGAGTGTGGGACCCCCCCTTGTTTCGGGTGCTGGGGCAGAGTGAGAGGCAGCCCTGGCCCTGAAGGGCTCACGGGCTACACATAGGGGAAACTGAGGCACAGAACGGGGGAAGGGGCTCACCCAGGAGATCAGAGGCAGGCGTGGCACCCAGGCGCCCAACCCAGTGCTATGGCCACTAGGCCGTGCTGCCTCCAGGTCTCTCTTGCCTGCAATGTGGGGTGGCCGTCTGGCCCCAACAGCTGCTGCTTTTGGCTCCTGCAGAGGCTCCTTGCAGGGTTGTGACGGGCCGGGAAGCCAGGCAGGGTGCAGTGCGGGGGCTGGGCCCTGATCCTGCCCCCATCCCTCCCCCTGCAGGCAAGACAGTGGGGCAGGAACCACCCCCCAGGACTTGACTCTGCTCAAAGCCAGGGACAGAGGAAGGAATCTCTGAGCCCAGCCCCCCGGCCCCCGTCCTCGGTGCTGGGGCAGGGAGGGGTTGAGGCAGCTGGGGGGACCAACGCGAGCTGGTTGGGGGGGCGGCTGGGAGCTGGACTTGGCCCATGCGAAGGAGGGCTGGGGAAGGGGCAGCAGCCGCCTTCCCACCGCCCCCGCCAGCCCCACGGGCCCAGCTCTTTTCCCTGCCCCCCATATGGGGTCCCTGGCCCCAGCTGGGCAGGTCCAACCTGCAGCACCTAAGGCTCCTGCCTGACCCCGGCGGCTGCTGAGGCCATGAAGCATGCGGATGGTTCCCCCCTTTGCAGTGGCTTTGCACCCTGCGGCCTTGGCACTCGCACCAGGAGTGGGGCTGGGCTAGATCCATCCTTGGGGGGGGGCTCTGCAAAGCCCCCCCCACATGCCCATGCCCCCTCCGCTGCCCCTTTCCCACCCCTGGTCCGAGGACCCCAGTTTTGCTAGTGGGAAGGGGAGGATTCACACAGACCCCCCCTTTGGGGGGCCATTCTCCCATGGGGCACTGCCCTGCCCCCACATGGAGGGAGGGGAGTGGGGCTCTGAGGCTCAATGGATCCGTTGTGCGCGCAGGGCACAGGCGGGGGGGGGAAGGTCGGACAATCGCTGCTTTCATGCCAGGCCCTGGCGGAAGTAAAGGGAAAGTCCCTCAGGGGCCCGGGCAGGGCCTGTGGCTGGAGGGGGCATTGCCACATCGGGGGGGCTTGGAGCAGGGGGGGTGGGATTCCAGCTGGAATGGGGGCTCAGCGTATTTCCTCTGCACCTGCAGATCCCCAGAATCTGTCCGTGTCCGTCCCCCCGGGGGCCTTTGAAGGGGCTGGTCACAGGCCTTTCCCCTCTTGGGGCCTGGCCTTGGCCCTCAGGATGGGTTTGGGGGAAGCCCACCCAATTCTCTGGCACTGGCTGAGCTTGGAAGGCGGCAGCTGAGGCCAGAGGCCCCGGGGATGGGCAGGGTGGGGCTGCCCTGGGCCGGGGGCACTGAGCTAGGCTGCGTCTGCCCCCTCCACAGCGGGAGAGCCTGCTAGGCGGGTGCCCCCAGCCCTGCCCCGTGCACTCGGGGGCTCAGAGCTGGCCGGGCAGCCGGGGGCCGTGTGGCATCCAAGCCCCCGCCGCTTAGAACAGAGCCAGGCGCAAACCCGGGTGCCCGAGTCACGGTGTCCCCACCCTCTGGCCCCGGCCCCTCCTCCCCGCTGGCAGCCGATTGCGCCCAGCCCTGAGATGCACCCGGGGACCCACAGAAACAGCTCCGGCCCCACCCCAGAGGGGGCTGCATCTCATCGCATGCTGAAACCTGAGCCCTGCCCAGGCCCATGTGAGCCCAGCCCGGACTAATTGGTTCCATGTGCTGCCCGCAGCTGGGGGAGGGAGCGAATCTGCCTTAAAGGGGCCGCACTGGCTGAGGTCTGGTGGGGGGCAGGGTGTCCTCTCTGTCCCCCCCGACCCGACCCGGCCGGGCAGCAAGGCCCTGTACAGACTGGGGTGTCCCTGGGGCCAGCACTTGGAATAGGGCTCTGCAGTGTGATGGAGGGGCCAGAATGCCCCCCCCCAACCTGGAGCTAGAACTGAGGATTCCTGACTCTCAGCCCCCCCAAGGCACATGCAGTCAGGCTGGGGGATGGCTCTGGGGGCCAGGGGGCCACAGGGACAGGGAGCCTCTAATCGCATTAGATCCACCCCAGCTCGGCCGTTCCAGGCATCAGGAGCAGCCGGATTTGTGGGACCGGATGGGGGGATTGGAAAACACAGACACACACCCCGCCCCGCGCAGCACCCCCGCCCCTCCGCACTCCCAGAGCCAGCACCCTGCAGATCCCAGCTGCAAAACAAGCAGGAATGTGCCAGCTTCACCCACGCCCCTGCCCCTGCCCCCACCCCCGCCTTCTATCAGCACCCAGGGGCTGCGGGGGCGGGAGTGAGGGGCACCGGCAGGGCTGTGGGGCGGGGGTGAGGGGCACCGGCAGGGCTGCGGGGCGGGGTGAGGGGCACCGGCAGGGCTGTGGGGCGGGAGTGAGGGGCACCGGCAGGGCTGTGGGGCGGGAGTGAGGGGCACCGGCAGGGCTGCGGGGAGGGAGTGAGGGGCACCAGCAGGGCTGAGGGGCGGGGGCTGCGGGGCGGGAGTGAGGGGCACCGGCAGGGCTGCGGGGCGGGAGTGAGGGGCACCGGCAGGGCTGCGGGGCGGGAGTGAGGGGCACCGGCAGGGCTGCGGGGCGGGAGTGAGGGGCACCGGCAGGGCTGAGGGGCGGGGGCTGCGGGGCGGGAGTGAGGGGCACCGGCCGGGCTGAGGGGCAGGGGCTGCGGGGCGGGAGTGAGGGGCACCGGCAGGGCTGAGGGGCGGGGGCTGCGGGGCGGGAGTGAGGGGCACCGGCAGGGCTGAGGGGCGGGGGCTGCGGGGCAGGAGTGAGGGGCACCGGCAGCATGTGTCCACCCGGCTGTGGGGCAGCCCAACTCTGGCCCCGGGCCCCGGGAGAGCCACTTGGAGGCTGCTGAGGAAGCGCTTTTGGGCTGGTGCTGGGGCTGGGGGGGGCAGAGTTGCCCCCCCCCCCCCACGCTGCACCCCTAGCCCCGCATGGGCCTCCCCAGAGGTGGCTGCGTTTGGGGCCGGGCCTGTCGCTGGGGCCCAGGGCGGCGCTGGGAGCCGGGCAGGAAGCCCGCTGTGCCAGCTGTGGGCAGGAGCGATGGGAGCTCCAGTGCGTGGGAGCTGGAGCCTTGGGAAGCGGCCAAATCCTTCCGCTGTGGCTGGAGCCCTGGGCAGGAGCCGGGCAGGGCCTGCCCAGCTCCATAGCCCCACCCGGGCCCTGCCCCTGCCCCTGCCTGGCCACGGCCAGTGCCTCTTGGAGCCGGGTCCCCCAGTGCCGGCCAGCCCCAGGCTGGGACACTGGGCTTGCGGGGGGGGAAGGGCGTCCAGCCGGCCCCGATTCACTGGGGCAGAGGTGCTCAGGGCCCGGCCTCCACGCGCTCCAGCCAGCCTGGGCAGGGTGCGGGGAGACTCCTTGGAGCCAAAGGGGGGAGTCCCAGCCGGTTTTGCTCCCCCGTCCGTCCCGCCCGCTCGGCCAGCTCCTGGCTCGGGGGCTTTTGGGTGCCCCCTGGCTCTCTGCTCTCCTGCCCCCTTTCCCTTCCTCTTCCTGCCCCCCCTGGCCCCTGTCCTCGGGCCCTGAGCTCGGCCGGGGTCTGGGCGGCGCCTGACTCTTGCCCTTTGTTGAAATCGACCTTTTGGTGACGTGGGGCCGTGGAACAAGCGTGGCTGGTCCCCTGAGCCCAGCCCACGGTGGGAGCTGGTTGGTTTGCACAGGCTGGCAGGGCCCTGCTGGGCACCAGGACGCCTGGGTTCTCTCAGTGCTCGGGGAGGGGAGGGAGGTCTAGTGGTTAGAGCCAGGACGCCTGGGTTCTCCTGCATTCAGTGGCTGACACTTGGTGCCTTTGGCTCCGCAGGGCAGCGGCGGGTGCTGGGCACTGAGGGCCCGGGCGGGCGAAGTGCCCAGAAGCAGCATGGTGCTGGCGTCCCGTCTGCCCGGGCACAGGCCGCGCGCTAAGGAGGCAGCGCTGGCAGTGGTGAGAGCTGGGAGCTGGCTGCTGGGCCTGAGGCTGGGCAGCTGCTCATGCGGGGGGGGGGCGGGGTTCTGGGGGCCTGGCCAGGGAGAGCCCTGGGGGGCAGGGCGAGCTGTGGGGGGCAGGGCAGGGGGTAATGCTCCCATGGGGGGCGGGGGAAGGGCTGTCTTGGGGCAGGGACCCTGCGTTGGAGGGGGGTTGATCCCCGTTCCCGGAGCAAGGCCCATGGCTGCCCCCCTGCTTCGGCCTGGCAGGACGGGACCACACCCCTTCCCTGCTCCGCCGGCCGCCTGCCTGAGGCCTGCCCCGCTCGTCACACGCCAGGCCCCGGCTTGGGCCTGAGCTGGGAGCGGCCCCGAGCCACCCCCTGGCCTGGGGCCGGATCGGAGCTGGCGCCCCCTGCAGGAGGGGCCCCGTCCCCCCCATGCTCCGGCTGGGGGGGGGCTGCAGGAGCGAGCTGGGGGGGCTGCGCCTGGCCCGGGCTGCAGGAAATTCTCACGTAGCTGCCGGCAAAACTGTTTATTTTTAGAGCAAATCGCTGCCATATACGGAAAGGGCCAGGGCTGCGCGTGGCCCTTCCCCTCCCATCCCCCACTTCCGTGCTCCCCCCGCCCCCACCCTCCATCCCTGTGCTCCCCCTGCCTGGCCCCACCCCCTCTCACTGCCTGCCCCCCACCTCATGCCCCATCCCCGCTGCCCCGCCCTGCTGCACGCAGCCCCCCTCCCCCCACCTCACCTTCGCTGGGCTGCAGACCCCAGGGCGTTTCTCAAATCAGTCACCAAGGGGGCTGGATCCCGGCCTGGGGCGGGGAACGATTTGGGGTTTCCAGCTCTCCCCCCACAGGCTGCTTGGCCGAGGGAGGGGCAAGGCAAAGGGCTGGGCTGGCAGGGGCCGTGGGGCAGGAGGGAGGGGCACCCACAGGGCTGGGCTGGCAGGGGCCGTGGGGCAGGAGTGAGGGGCACCCACAGGGCTGGGCTGGCAGGGGCCGTGGGGCAGGAGGGAGGGGCACCCACAGGGCTGGGCTGGCAGGGGCCGTGGGGCAGGAGGGAGGGGCACCCACAGGGCTGGGCTGGCAGGGGCCGTGGGGCAGGAGTGAGGGGCACCCACAGGGCTGGGCTGGCAGGGGCCGTGGGGCAGGAGGGAGGGGCACTCACAGGGCTGGGCTGGCAGAGGCCGTGGGGCAGGAGTGAGGGGCACCCACAGGGCTGGGCTGGCAGGGGCCGTGGGGCAGGAGGGAGGGGCACCCACAGGGCTGGGCTGGCAGGGGCCGTGGGGCAGGAGGGAGGGGCACCCACAGGGCTGGGCTGGCAGGGGCCGTGGGGCAGGAGGGAGGGGCACCCACAGGGCTGGGCTGGCAGAGGCCGTGGGGCAGGAGTGAGGGGCACCCACAGGGCTGGGCTGGCAGAGGCCGTGGGGCAGGAGTGAGGGGCACCCACAGGGCTGGGCTGGCAGAGGCCGTGGGGCAGGAGTGAGGGGCACCCACAGGGCTGGGCTGGCAGGGGCCGTGGGGCAGGAGGGAGGGGCACCGGCAGCTGCTGCCCTCCTGGAGCTGTTTTTCCCCAGCTGGTGAAGTGGGCCGAGGGCCCGATCCTGCCTGGGTCTCCCAGCTGCTCTGCCCCCCCGCAGGTGCAGCCCAAGGCTGAGAACAGGGGGGCTCATTCCACGGGTGCCGGGGAGAGTTGCTTGGGCCCAGCCTGGCTGCGTGGGGGGGAGATGGGCCCTTCTGCCTCCTCCCTCCCAGCCAAGCAGCGCCCCGCCCCAGCCCCCCTGCCCCCGCCCCAGCCGGGTCCGATCGCTCCGTTGCACTGGGGCCCGACTGACCCCCCTCGGAGCCGTTCTCCTTTGCCCCCCCAGTGTCCCCCTCCCCTGATGGGCATCTCTTGCCCTTTGCTGCCGGGGCCCCGGGCCCTGCATCCCATGGGTGATGTCACCAGCAGTCGCCATGGCAATGGGGGGGTCCCCTTGGCTACTTTCCCTCCTGCTCTTGCTAATAGAGCGGGGGGCCGCAAAGGGGAAATCCCTGGACCCCCCCAGGGCTGAGCAGGGGGCTCGGACCCGCACCCCCGTTATCCCCCCGCCCCATTCAAAGCACCAGACACAACTGACTTGGCTGCCCCCGACCAGACACCCAGGGAGGAGGGGTTAGAGGCCAGGGATCTGCCCCACACGCGGGGGCCAGCCACGCTGCCCTGGGCGTCTGGGGCGCGCGGCAGCCCCGGTCCCTCACTGCCGGCGGTGCGATTCTCCAGCTGAGCGGGGGCGGGAGGCAGGAAGCGTGTGTGCCTGCATCTCTCGCTGTGTCCGTCTCGCCCCCAGGCTCGGGTCCTCTCCTTGGTGCTCGCTGTGCCCAGGGGCATGGGGGGCGCAGGCCCTGGAAGGATGGGGGTTAGGGGGCAAGTGCGGGCCTGGACAGGGCTGGGTGCAGGTCTGGGGCATGAGGTTTGGGGGGGTGGGTGCAGGTCTCGGGGGATGGGGCTTGGAGGGATGGGAGTCGGGAGGTGGGTGCAGGTCTGGGGGGATGGGGGACAGGTGCAGGCCTGGCTCTGGGGGTTGGGGGTGGGTGCACCCCCAGATTAACACAGTGTCAGAGCCCCGGGCTCTCTGGTTGGCACCACCAGCCCTCACCCCCCCTTGGTGCCAGGTCTGTGGGAATCCCACGGGGGGGAGGGGAGTGGTGTCCAGTGGTTGGAGCAGGGGTCTGGGAACCAGGACTCCTAGGGTTTTCCCTGGCTTTGGCGGCCTGTAAAGGGGGGGCTGGCAGCCAGGAACTCGGGGGTTCAGAGACCCCCCTTTCTCCCACCCCTGCCCTGTGCCCGGCAGAGGGCTCCAGCCCCCTGCCATGGACCCCAAGGGGCTGCTCCCCCCCGCCAGCGAGACACCGTCCTGGCCAGTGCCCAGCCCCTCCCCTGCCCGCGTCAGACTTTCCGGAGCCCTGGCACTGGGAACGACCCCGCCAGGAGCTCAGCCTGGCCCACGGGCTGGAAAATCCCTGCAGCTCCCTGGCCCCCGTCCCTGGTCTCTGCACCCAGCCCCTGCACAGAAATGCCCCTGGAGCATGGGTGCCACCTCCGCTGGCAGACACCAGCTCACCCCGCTGGGGGGGTGGGGGCCTAGTGGTTAGAGCGGGGGTAGGCGCTAGGACTCCCGGGGTCTGTTCTCAGCTCTGGGAGGGGAGTGGGGTCTAGTGGAGGGTCGGGGCAGGACCTGGGCTACATACTGTGCTGGGGACCCTGCTCTGGGATCCAGGGGTAGCTGGAGCAGGGAGGGGACCCCACGGGGGAGGGCTGCCCCCCATATTCCCTGCATGCCTGGGCCGGGGGCTCTGGGGAGGGAGTGGAGCGACTTGGCTGGGTCTCAGCCCCACCCAGCCATGGCAGGAGGAGGCGGCGCTGGGGGGGGGAAGCTGTAGGTCCGGGGGGGGGGGAGGCCACATCCCTGCCCCGGAGCTGGCTGGGGAGAGGACGTCCCCTGGACCCCCCAGTGAGCGGATGGGGGCGGCGGGATCCAAGCTGCTGGCGCCTGGCCCAGCCTGTTGGGGCCAGGAAACCAGACGCAGCAGCTGGGAAAGTGCTGGGGGGAGGCGGGGGGGGGGGTCATGGGCAGGGCGAGAGCCAGGGGGAGGGCAGGGGGCTTGGAAAGTCAGGCTGCAAACAAGCTGGGATCTGCCAGGGCGGGGGCGGCGGAGCCAGGACTCCTGGGTTCTGTTCCCAGCTCTGGGAGGGGAGTGGGGGCTAGTGGTTGGGGTGGGGCTGGGAGCCAGGACTCCTGGGTTCTGTTCCTAGCTCTGGCCAGAACGTGGGAGTTTAGCAGCACAGGGCTCCTGGGGGGGCTGGAGCTAGGTGCCCCACCCCCGGCCGTGTGCCCAGCCGTGCCGCTGCGTCTCCTTGCAGGTCGTGGGGCGGAGCCGCCCCTCTTGCTAAGAGCTCCCCAGGATTGCGGTGACGGGCCGAAGTTGGCAAGAGGCCGGGATGGCCCAGGTGCTGCACATGGAGCCTGGTTTCCCAGGTGGGTGCCTGGGCACGGCGGGCCAGTCTGCCCTCGGTACCATTCAGCGGCCTCCCTGCCTGCCCAGTGCTGTGGGCTGAGTCAGCTGCTGCCTCCACCCCAGAGGCGGCCGCATCTCCCGGCTAGGCAAGCGCTCGCTGCCGGGCTCCACCCCAGAGGCGGCCGCATCTCCCGGCTAGGCAAGCGCTCGCTGCTGGGCCCCACCCCAGAGGCGGCCGCGTCTCCGTGCTAGGCAAGCGCTCGCTGCCGGGCCCCACCCCAGAGGCGGCCGCATCTCCCGGCTAGGCAAGCGCTCGCTGCTGGGCCCCACCCCAGAGGCGGCCGCGTCTCCGTGCTAGGCAAGCGCTCGCTGCCCGGCCGCATCTCCCTGCTAGGCAAGCGCTCGCTGCCGGGCCCCACCCCAGAGGCGGCCGCATCTCCGTGCTAGGCAAGCGCTCGCTGCTGGGCCCCACCCCAGAGGCGGCCGCATCTCCGTGCTAGGCAAGCGCTCGCTGCTGGGCCCCACCCCAGAGGCGGCCGCGTCTCCCGGCTAGGCAAGCGCTCGCTGCTGGGCCCCACCCCAGAGGCGGCCGCATCTCCGTGCTAGGCAAGCGCTCGCTGCTGGGCCCCACCCCAGAGGCGGCCGCGTCTCCCTGCTAGGCAAGCGCTCGCTGCCGGGCCCCACCCCAGAGGCGGCCGCGTCTCCCTGCTAGGCAAGCGCTCGCTGCCGGGCCCCACCCCAGAGGCGGCCGCGTCTCCCTGCTAGGCAAGCGCTCGCTGCCGGGCCCCACCCCAGAGGCGGCCGCGTCTCCGTGCTAGGCAAGCGCTCGCTGCCGGGCCCCACCCCAGAGGCGGCCGCGTCTCCCTGCTAGGCAAGCGCTCGCTGCCGGGCCCCACCCCAGAGGCGGCCGCGTCTCCGTGCTAGGCAAGCGCTCGCTGCTGGGCCCCACCCCAGAGGCGGCCGCATCTCCCTGCTAGGCAAGCGCTCGCTGCCGGGCCCCACCCCAGAGGCGGCCGCATCTCCGTGCTAGGCAAGCGCTCGCTGCCGGGCCCCACCCCAGAGGCGGCCGCGTCTCCCTGCTAGGCAAGCGCTCGCTGCCGGGCCCCACCCCAGAGGCGGCCGCGTCTCCGTGCTAGGCAAGCGCTCGCTGCCGGGCCCCACCCCAGAGGCGGCTGCATTCGACCCGCGAGATAAGGAAGCTGCCGGGGCACCTGTAGATAGGACGTTAGTTTTCTCAGGGCCTTAGGGTTCTGCCAGGGTGCAAGGCGCTGGATGAACCCAGCTCCCATGGGCCGAGCCGTGATAGTGCCACTCGGGGCCTGGGGAGATCAGACGCTCCAGAGGGCTCGTGGGCGTTCTGTTCCCTGCTCTGGGAAGGGAGGAAGATCTAGTGGTTAGTGCAGAAAGGGGCTTGAGTACCTGGACTCCCGGGTTCTTTCAACAGTGCTGGGGGGGTGGGGAGGTCTAATGGTTAGAGCAGGGTGCTGGGAGCCAGGCCGCCAGGCTTCTATGCCGAGCTGTGGGAGGGGAGTGGGCTAGTGAAGGGAGGGGCTGGGAGCCCGGAGGAACGTGGCAGTAACTTTCCCGTTGCCTCAGTTTCTCCCCCTGCAAAGGGGGATGAAGCGGGGGCGGGGGAGTCTGCTACGCTCTGGTGGAATCAGCCCCCCCGCCCCGCCACTGACCCCTGCCCCCCGCTCTCAGGAAAGCCCGCCCTCGCCTCCCCCACCGCCTTCGGGATGCCGGAGCCGCAGCCACCCTACTCGGTGGAGACGCCCTACGGCTACCGCCTGGACCTGGATTTCCTGAAGTACGTGGATGACATCGAGAAAGGCAACACCATCCGGCGGGTCCCGGTGCACCGGCGGCCCCGCTACAGCTCCCTGCCCCGCGGCGCCGGCTCCTGGTGGACCTCCACGGAGTCGCTGTGCTCCAACGCTAGCGTGGACAGCCGCCACTCCTCCTACTCTTACTGCGCCCCCAGCTTCTTCCCCCAGTGCGGCACCAGCGCCTTCAACGCCCGCGTGGAGAAGACCCTGCTGGATGCCCGCCGGAAGCTGGAGGACCAGGCGGGCACCGGAGAGCCGCCCGGCCTGCGCCGCGGCCTCTCCGGCTCCAGCAGCTCCCTGGCGGGCGGCTCGCAGGCCGGGGGCACCCCGCTGGGCTCGGGGCTGTCCACCCCGGTGTGCCCCACGCCCGGCCACCTGCAGCACGTGCGGGAGCAGATGGCCGGGGCCCTGCGGAAGCTGCGGCAGCTGGAGGAGCAGGTGAAGCTGATTCCGGTGCTGCAGGTCAAGATCTCGGTGCTGCAGGAGGAGAAGCGCCAGCTGAGCGTGCAGCTGAAAAGCCAGAAGTTCCTGGGCCACCCGGGCGGGGGCGGGAAGGGCCGGAGCCGGGGCGAGCTCTTCATCGACTTCCCGGAGGAGGAGGGGCCCGAGGGGGAGGGGGGCAGCCGGCGGGAGGGCGCGGAGAGGAAGGAGGTGAGGTCGGTGGGGGTGGGGACGGCGGGAGGGGAGCAGGCGGCCAGGCGGAGCGTGGGGGTAGGAGTGGGCGAGCAGCAGCTGGCACCGGAGGCGCAGGGCCGGGCCGGGCACACCCTGGCGGCCAAGGTGGCCGTGCTGGAGAAGCAGCTGCAGAAAGCCCTGCGGGAGCTGCAGGCCGCCCAACAGAAGCTGGCGCAGGCGGGCATGGCCCCGAGCAGCCCCGGCGGGCAGGAGGGCGAGGCGGGGCCGGGGTGGGCGGAGCGGCCCCCCTGGCCGCAGCCGGACGTGCCCATCAAGGTGGACACAGTTAAGGTGATCCAGGTGCAGCGGGAGCCAGAGATCGCCGCCAGCACGGACACGGGCGTGGCCCCCCGGCCCCAGCGGGCGCAGAGCCTGGAGACCAAGGAGCCCTACGCCAGCCTCCGGGCCCTGACGCTGGGGGAGCCGGCGCCGGCGCCCCAGGCCGTGGTGGTGGAAACAGCCTTCCCCATCCACGCCGCCGCGCCCCACGCCGCCCCCTTCCACGGCGTCAAGAAGATCAGCATCGTGGCCGAGCCCGGCGGGGACGGGACGGGCCCGGGCGCCGGAGCCTCGCCAGGTAGGGCCCAGTGCACGTGTCCGGTCAGTTCTGGGATGGGGATTGCCGGGGGGGCAGAGCTAAATGGAGGGAAAGACAGACCTAGCCAGCGCCCCATGTCCCGTCCCCACCCCCTCAGCCGGCTACCGACAGCCCCAGCCTGGGGGGCCTCCTCTCTAAGGCACCCAACCAGCCCCACTGAGCACGTCAGCCGCCCCCCTGGCCAGCAAAGAGCCTCAGACACCCCGGCGCCCCCCCCAGCCCCCCTTACACAGGGGAGCGGTCATAACCCATCCCCCACCACACAAGGAGCCGCCCCCCATGGAGCCTGTGCCCTGAGCCAGCCGCCCGCCCGCCCGCCCCCTGCCAGTGGCCCGGGGGAGCTGCTGGCCGGCAGGTTGGCAGCAGAATTCCTCGGCGGGGTCGTGGCAACGCGTCAGGGCCGCTGCCCGCCCGGCGCCCAGACCCACGGCGTCGCCCCCAGACCCACAGCGTCACCCCCCACATCCCACAGGCCCCCCCCGCCCAGACCCACGGCATCGCCCCCAGACCCACAGCGTCACCCCCCACAGGCCCCCCCCGCCCAGACCCACGGCGTTGCCCCCCGACCCACAGCGTCGCCCCCAGACCCACGGCGTCGCCCCCCCGACCCACAGCGTCGCCCCCAGACCCACGGCGTCGCCCCCCACATCCCACAGGCCCCCCCCGCCCAGACCCACGGCGTCGCCCCCAGACCCACAGCGTCACCCCCCACAGGCCCCCCCCACCCAGACCCACAGCGTCACCCCCCACATCCCACAGGCCCACCCCGCCCAGACCCACGGCGTCGCCCCCAGACCCACAGCGTCACCCTCCACATCCCACAGGCCCCCCCCGCCCAGACCCACAGCATCACCCCCCACATCCCACAGGCCCCCCCCCGCCCAGACCCACGGCGTCACCCCCAGACCCACAGCGTCACCCCCCACAGGCCCACCCTGCCCAGACCCACGGCGTCGCCCCCAGACCCACAGCGTCACCCCCCACAGGCCCCCCCCCACCCAGACCCACGGCATCACCCCCAGACCCACAGCGTCACCCCCCACATCCCACAGGCCCACCCCGCCCAGACCCACGGCGTCGCCCCCAGACCCACAGCGTCACCCCCCACATCCCACAGGCCCCCCCCGCCCAGACCCACAGCGTCACATCCCACAGACCCCCCCCCGCCCACACCCACAGCGTCACCCTCCACGTCCCACAGGCCCCCCCCCACCCAGACCCACAGCATCACCCCCCACATCCCACAGGCCCCCTGACCCACAGCGTCATCCCCCCACATCCCACAGGCCCCCTGCGCCCAGTCCCAGACCCACAGCATCACCCCGCGCCCAGACCTACAGTGTCACCCCCCCATGTCCCACAGGCCCCCCCCGCCCAGACTCACAGCATCACCCCCCGCATCCCACAGGCCCCCCGCCCAGACTCACAGCATCACCCCCCACAGGCCCCCCCCGCCCAGACTCACAACGTCACCCCCCCACATCCCACAGGTCCCCCATGCCCAGAATCACAGCGTCACCCACAGGCCCCCCGTGCCCAGACCCACAGCATTCCCCCCACATCCCGCAGGCCCCCGCCGCCCAGACCCACGGCGTCACCCCCCCCCGCATCCCACAGGTCCCCCCCACCCAGACTCACAGCGTCACCCCCCGCATCCCACAGGCCTGCCTCGCCCAGACTCACAGCATCACCCTCCGCATCCGACAGGCCCCCTACCCAGACCTACAGCATCACCCCCACATCCCACAGGCCCCCTGTGCCCAGGCCCAGACCCACAGCATCACCCCGCGCCCAGACCTACAGCGTCAACCCCCACAGGCCCATGAGCGCTGCAGACCAAACCAGCGAAGGCTCCGCTCTCCACAGACGCCTCGTGTTAGCCTGAGCTGTGCCGCAATAAATGTGACTCAAACCGGCTTCGGCGCGTCCACACACGGCCTTTGGTGCCAGGCAGTGTGAATGGGCTGGGTTCCTGTGCGACCCAGAACCGGACCCATGTAAATCAGCTTGAAAGCACTGCCCCGGGGATGGCGCTGAGGGCCAGGCCAGGCCGGGAGGAGAGGTCACATGGGTTAGCAGAGCCAGGTCAAAATCATAAGGGCATCCGGTAGGATTTAACTTGACTTCCAAATTCATCTTCCTCCTCCTGTCTGGGGGGGCTTCCTCGGATCCTAACTCGAGGTCAGGGAAAGGACAGAACTGGGTTTTGCTGTGCAACCTGCGTTCATCGCCCCGGTCCCTCTAATCTTTCCCAGCTATGTGCAGAATAATTTTCATGTGCGCCAAGGCATGTGTGGATGTGCACCACCAGTACAAACAAACAAACAAGAAAACTAGCTGTGGGCGCTCTGCTCTCTCCTGAGCCCAAGCGCCCGGCTTACGGGGAGCGCTGGTGTGATGGCGCGTCAGGGCCCCCCGACCCTGCACCCCCGTCCGCAGCCAGATGTGACTCTCAGGCAGGCCGTAGAGTAGAAGGTTTATTTGCTTCTCCGACATACAGCGCAGGCGCGACGTTGCCACTGGGACCAGGGCAAACAGCCTTAGTTCTCGTGGGGGAAAGGGGTGCACAGGGCCCTGAACCCCCCGTCTGGACTTATTCTGCTTCCTCCATGCTTCCCTCTGCCAAGACGGCCCTTTCTCCCAGCCACACCACACGTCTCCCCTCAGGTAGCCACCCCCGTTCCTTTGTTCAAACTCCCGGCCAGGTGAGAAGTAGCTAGGCTATGGCCTACGTGCCTGCCCTCAGGGACCACACACACGGGGCGCCCCCCCCAGCAGTGCCCACAGACACGCACAGGGCAGTAGAGGTCCCCCACACCCCAACACAGCAACCAGTGACAGCCAAACCAGAGTGGATCCAGGGCCACACGAGTGATGGCACCCCGCCCCCCCGCGCCCCCAACCCTCTGGCCAGTGGTAAAACCAGCAGCTCGCAGTGGGCAAAGCCAGGGAAGTGCTGCGCCGGCAGCGTACGTTGGAGGGCTGTGCGCTGCGGGTGCTGGGACCTGGGCCGCTGGCGCTGGGTGGGGGCAGCCGCAGAGACGCCCCTTTGTGAGTCTTGGCGGCGGCTGTCACGAAGAATTCTCGTCCCCCCCCCCCCCGGTCACGTCGCAGCCGGGGACCGGCCGTGTCACAGCCCGCCGCGGAGGGGGCCGTGACACCGAAATGGATGCAAACAGACAAAGCAGCCCAGGGCCCAGCGCCCGGCTGGACAGAGCCTCCGACCCCCAGTCCCGCTGCCTGTGACTCTGGGCGGCCCTGTCTCATTTCCATGGGCCCCAGAAATGCCCTGGGGGGGAGGGGTCTGAGCCCCCCAGTTCCCCATCCTGCCCAGAGCCAGGGCCACTCCCAGCTGTGCAGAGAATACCCAGCAAGGGGTGCGCTTTGGCCCTGCTCCCGCCCCTCCCCTGGTGCCCAGAAGCAGCCACCTCTGAAGGGCGCTACCAACCGGGGGGCACCGGGAATCGGGTCCATGGAGGCCCAGGGGAATGGGGGGGCGACGGGGAAGGCCTGGGAGCCGCCAGGGGATGGAGTTTGCAGGGCTGGGAACAGCTGCACACCACACCTGGGTGCCTGCCCAGCCCAGATGGGCATCGTAGCTTCATGGCTGGAGGGATCGGGAGCCCGGACTCCTGGGTCAGAGGCACCCCCCTGGCATAGGTCTGTCTCTGACCCTGCCCCCTTTGCCCCCTCTCTTCAGAGCTCCCCGGAGCCCTCCAGAAGCCAGAGGCCCCAGCCGCACAGAACCCCGTCCCGGCTCAGCTGGCTGCACCGTGTCCAGGGGAGGCGGAGGGCCCAGGTGAGGGGCTCAGCAGCCCAGGGGATTCAGGAGCGGGGGCCCCAGGGCTGGCTCTGATCACGGCCCCTCTGTTCACCCCACAGGCGCAGCGCAGGGGGGCGTCCGAACTGGCGCAAAGAGGCAGGAGGAGGCCCCAGAGCCGGGGGGCAAGAAAAGCTCCCAATTTGTGGGTGTCAACGGCAGGTAAGGGGAGGAGACAGCAAGTCGCCCAGCTGCTGGGGGGGGGGAGGGAGCAGCTGGGGGCCAGGACGCTTGGGTTCCCTCTGTGGTTAGAGCGGGGGCTGGGCTGCAGGACTCCCACATGGGGCAGGGCAGGGGGTTTTGGGCAGTGGGCACATGCAGCCCAATTAGCTCACAGCTGGGGCCTGGCTCTGCTGGGTGCGGCCGGGTCCCATAGGATCCGGGGTCCCGGGTTCCTGCCCAGTTCCACTCTGGGGTCAGGGGGGAGCTGCTGTCCGGCCCCACAAGGCCAGGGGCCTGCGATGGGCTCGTGCAGGGCCTGGGCTGATGGTCTATCAGCCGGGGGGGCCGGGTCGGGCTGGGAGGCCTCTGTCCTGCCGCTGGCCCCTTTGGCCCCAGTAGTTAGTTGGGCACCATGGTGTAGTGGTTAGAGCGAGGGGCTGGGAGCCAGGAGTTCTGGCTTCCGGGGGGCGTGGAGCTGGTGCTGCCCTGCCTGCTCGAGCCTGTCCCCCCCCCTCCCCCCCGCAGGTACGAGTTGACATCCTCGTCAGGCTCCAGCACGGCCGAGAACTCCTCCGACAGCGAGAGCACGGAGAGCGAGTACCACGAGGCCAGCGAGGGGCCCCTGGCGAGGCAGGCAGGGCCCCCCAAGACCCCCCAGAGCGTCCCTGCCGCAGGCGACACAGTGACAGCAGGCGAACCCCCCCGCGCGGCACAAAGCAGAGACGCTGGGTAACAACGGGGCACCGAGCCCTCCTGCGAGGGGGTGCAGGGGCGAGGCCGGGGAGCCCGGACACCTGGGTTGGCCCCAGCCCGGGCAGGGGAATACACCGGGGGGTTGGCCGGATGCTGGCCAGGCTCTGTCCCTCCCTGCCCAGCCGCTCAAGCCAGGATCAGGCCCCGAGCTCTGGCCATCGACTTCCGTCTGTCCTGCTCCCCAGGGCACCCGCCGTGCCCTGGCTCCTCAGCCTGGTGGATACACCCTTGGGGGCCATGTTCAGCCACCAGCCGCCTTGGCAGCGCTCTGCACCGTCCCCCGACAGCCCCGGCTCATCTTCAGGGTGCTTCCCCATGGGGAACACCGCACTAGTCCCTGCTCCCACCTCTCGCTGCAGGACGGGACTCAGCCCGGAGCTGTCAGCAGCCTGTGAAACCCTGCACAAGTACCTGGAGGGCCCGGACACGCTCATGGGCCAGGAGACGGTAGGGAGAGAGAAGGGGCCAGGAGCTGGCAGTGTGTGGGTCTGTGGGTGGTGCACGTCTGCGCTTGCTGCGGTGCATGAAAGAAAATTTAGTCCTCACATAAGTGGAAAACATTGAAGGGGACACTGGCGACCTCCCCGTGGCAGGCTCTGGCTGCTGCCAGGACTCCGGGAACTCTGGGACTGCCGACAGGAATTGAGGCCCCAGGACAGCACATCAGCGGGCCCCCATCCCCCCCTCGGAGGGAGCCACAAGCCCCCCCCCCCCCCCAGAGAACCCCAAGCATCTCTCTCAACCTGCCCCATCCCGCAGTTGCCTGGAGGGGCCCCTGGCACCCGCCTGCCCCTCCCTGCCTCCCTGGCCGCCTTAATTCCACCAGGCCCCTGTGTAATCCCCCCTCCCGCCCCCCTGGGCAGAGGCCATGTGGCTCCCCTTCGCTCTGCCCCGCTCTCGGCTAGAGCTGCTGCCGGGCACCCAGCACCCCAGGTGCCCCGTGGGGCAGGGGTTACACAGCGATCTCAGCCACCGAGCCCGGGGTTCAAGCCGCAGGGGCCGAGGGGGGGGGGGTCAAGCTGCAGGGGCTGAGGGGTTCAAGCCACCAGGCCCAGGGGGTTCAAGCTGCAGGGGCCGAGGGGGGGGTCAAGCCGCCAGGGCCTTTCCCCAGCTGGAATCTGCAAGCCGACCAGAAACTGAGTGGCCTGAAGTGACGGGAGGCACCTCATTCGTTTCAGCTGAGAGATGTCGGGGGGAGGGGGGAGGTTAAACAGATCCAAGACAGGCCAGGCCAAGATTTGCTACTGGTCATTATACTAGGGCTAGAGGGTAAAGGACCAGCCAAAATCAGGCTAAGACTGGGGGGTCTAGTGGTTAGAGCAGAGGGGCTGGGAGCCAGGACTCCTGGGTTCACTCCCCTGCACAGGGAGGGCAGTGGGGTCTAGTGGTTGGAGTGGGGGGGGGGGGTCACTTGCTCCGGAGGCCCCATGCGACTCCCCCTCTCCTACTCCCCCAGAAGGCCGCCTACGCCCTGGTGCTGCAGGACTGGCTGCAGCTGTCGTGCCACAGGGAGGCGGCCCCCGAGGCCGTGGCCAGGCGCCTGGCCGCCTACCGCGCCTACTCGCCCCGCCTGCTGGAGTTTGTCGTCAACATGGCGGACGGGAACGGGAACACGGCGCTGCACTACACCGTCTCGCACTCCAACTTCCCCGTGGTCAAGCAGCTGCTGGAGACTGGTGAGGGGCCGTGGGGCAGTGGGGGCTAGTGGTTAGCGCTGGGGCCTTGGGGAGCCCCTGGACTCCTGGGTTCTGTCCCAGGGCTGGGCGGGGGGGGGGGGGGGGGCACTCGCCGCTGCTCACTGCTCCCCTCCCCAGGGCTGTGCCACGTGGACAAGCCGAACAAAGCGGGCTACACGGCCATCATGCTGACGGCGCTGGCTGCCACCCGCTCCGACCATGACATGGCCACCATCCGGCAGCTGCTTGAGCTGGGCGACGTGAATGCCAAAGCCAGCCAGGTGGGGCTGGGTACAGGGGGCATGCCCAGGAGCACAGGGGTGGGGCCTGGCCAGGGTGGGCGTGGCCAGGAGCACAGGGGCGGGGTCTGCCTGGGGTGGGCGTGGCCAGAAGCACAGGGAGGAAGGGGGTAGGCCAGGTGGGTGTGGCCAGGAGCACAGGGGCGGGGTCTGCTTGGGGTGGGCGTGGCCAGGAGCACAGGGAGGAAGGGGGTAGGCCAGGTGGGTGTGGCCAGGTGGAGAAGGTCTGCCCGGGGGGGGGAGTGGGAGGCTGAGCAAAGGACCAGGGGGGTCTGTCCTCCTCCCCCTTCCCTGTGGGCTCCTCCCTGACCCGGGCTCCCCGCAGGCCGGCCAGACGGCCCTGATGCTGGCCGTGAGCCACGGGCGCCAGGACATGGTGCGGGCCCTGCTGGCCTGCGCGGCCGACGTGAACCTGCAGGACGCCGACGGCTCTACCGCCCTGATGTGCGCCTGCGAGCACGGCCACGCCGAGATCGCCCGCCTGCTGCTGGCCACGCCCGCCTGCCACGTAGGCCTGGCCGACCACGTGAGTGCCCGGCGGGGGGGCCAGCGGGCAGGGGGCAGGTGGGGGCGAGACCCAGCTTCCCAGAACCAATGGGCAGTGGGGGTGGGTTTATGTGAATGGACCACTGCCCTGATTTGCATATTTGACTATGCATCAGTCCACTGTGTAACTAGCCCCGCCCAGCTGGTCCCCAACCCCCACCTCTGGGGCAGCCAGAGGGGAACAGGAGAACTGGGGGGCTGGCTGCAGAGATGGGACAGGTCACCCCCGCCAGGAACCCTGGCCTGGGGCGATTCAGTCCCCAGCCTGCCCCACCGGCTGCCCCCCTTTCTGCCCTGACCCCGTCCCCTCTGGCAGGACGGCAGCACAGCCCTGTCCATCGCACGGGAGGCTGGGCACAACGAGATCGCCGTCATGCTCTACACCCACCTGAACTTCACCAAGCCTCCCTCCCCGGTGAGTGACGCATGCCCCTCGCACGGTGTGCACAGCCTGGCCCAGGGCGTGAAACACACACAGACATCCCTTGCACGGTGTGCACAGCCTGGCCCGGGACATGGAACATGCACACACACGTCCCTTGCACGGTGTGCACAGCCCGGCCCAGGGCGTGAAACACACACAGACATCCCTCACACGGTGTGCACAGCCTGGCCCAGGGCGTGAAACACACACAGACATCCCTCACACGGTGTGCACAGCCTGGCCCGGGATGTGGAATACGCACACACACGTCCCTCGCACAGTGTGCGCAGCCTGGCCCGGGACGTGGAACACGCACACACACGTCCCTCGCACGGTGTGCACAGCCTGGCCCAGGGCACGGAACATGCTCACACCCCTCACTGGCACAGGTGGAGCAGGGCTGGGGCGTGTAACTTGCGCACACACACGTGGCTGGCGCAAGGACGGGGCATGTAACATGCACACATGTGGCTGACATGGGCCAGTGCGTGTAACACGTGCACACACGTGGCTAGCACAGATGGATCAGGGATGGGGCATATAACATGCGCGCACACACACACACACACGGCTGGCACAGGCGGAGCAAGTACAGGGCGTGTAACACGCACACACATGTGGCTGACACGGGCCGGGGCATGTAACATGCGCACACATGTGGCTGGCGCAGGTGGAGCAGGGCTGGGACATGTAACTCTCACACACCTCCTCGCTGGCACGGGTGGTGGAGGCCTGGGTCCGAATTCTGGGTCTGTTATGCATCACCCATGACATGTGCGGTCCCTGCACTGTGCCTCAGTTTCTCCATATGTAAAATGGGGAGCTGGCGCGGACAGGCAGGGCTACGGCCAGCTTGACACTGAAGCCAAAATGTTCTTTCCAGGGGACCCCAAGGCAGCTGAAAGCCGAGCCTGGAGCAGCCGCCCTGCCTCCCGAGGCTCAGTAGCAGAGGGACCAGCCGTGTATCCGCCCCCAGGCCTGGCAGCGGGGGGAGGTTCCGCCCGGCTGCCCTGACGCCACTGAGTGAGCTCTGGGGAGGAAGGTGGCGCAACGGGAGGGTTCTGCGTCCACCCCAGGCACTGAAGTTTGCGAAGCCCCGTCCCTCCTGCAGCCCGAGCCGCTGGCCCAGCTGCTGGCGGGTGGGAGCCGGGGGGGAGGAGGTGCTGCTGGCAGCCAGCACTGATCCAGGATGAAGGCCAGGCACGGGGGTGAAGCGGGAAATGCGCCGCTCGCAGCCTGCAGGGGAACCGGCTTGGCGTTTGAGTCTCCGGACGCCAACCCCCTGAAGCCGAACCCCGCCCGCCAAGCCGGCTGCTCCTGCGAGCCAAGCCGCCCCACGCCCTTCGCCACGGAGGACTCATGGCCGCAGGACCAGCCACGGCTGCTTTGAGAGGCTCTGCCCCAGCCTGCATCTGGCAGCCACAGGACTCTCGCCCAGGCCTCTTCCTACCCCCTATGGAAATTCATGCGTGTGGGGAACTTCCCTCCTCTGGCCCCACCATTGGCCGGGGGGGGTAGGGCTCCTGGGGCATTGTGGGTACTCCGTCCAGGGTCAGGTGACAGACCCAGACTCCCCTTGGATGAGTCACATCCCGTCACTCTGTGCCTCAGTTTCCCCTCTGGATTTTTTTCCCGTGTAAGAAAGCTCTCGCTCGCCTTGGTGCTATTTCTGTGCTGGAACGAGGGGCGCTCTGATGCTAGACGTGATTTTAACGGGCACAGGTGTTGAAAAACATCACAATGCCCAGGGTGGGGCCGAGCGGGGAGGCAGCCTGAATTAATTACCCTACCTGGCCACGAGGGGGCAGCCCCTCCCGCTGGCGAGCTACCTGGCTCCATGGAGCTTTTCAGGGCAGGAACCAAACTTCTGTGAAGGCCCAAGGGTGGGCAGAGCGCTGCGCCCGTCCCTCCGGCGCGTGTCCGCATCGCTCCCCAGGGACCACGCCGAGCCCTAGGTTTGCTGCCACGCACACGCCCCAGACTGAACTTACCGGCCGGTGCAGGATTTCAGCCCTGGCCGACGCACCCAGCTGGGTTGCAGCCCGAAGAAACCTGCCAGGTGTCGTTTGCCTGCCTCAGCCTCAGGCTAATCCCCCCCCCCCCCCCCCCCCCCAGTCATTTGGGGCTTGGGTCAAAGCAGCCCCCCCCCCCCAGGTGGTACAATGGGGTGAATTTCTGGAGCTTCTCTTTGCTGTCTGAGACACACACACCCCAGCATGTTTACCGAATGTTTTATCCCCCCCCCCCATGCCCACGGGGGCAGAATCGTGGGGTGGGATGGGCCTTGGCACGCTGTGTAGCCCGGGGGCTGTTTAGTCGCACGTCCAAAGAGGTGTATTCGCTGCTGCCAGTATTACGCTAACCCCACGTGTAGCCTGTTACAAAATAAAGCAAGTAGGAAAACTGAGGGCTGGTACCAGTTGGCTTGGTTAGGGGGTGTGGGGGCTGGTCCTAGCGCTGTTTACTGCCCTGCTGGGTGAGCTAGGGCAAGTCACGTGTCCCTCTGTGCCTCAGTTTCCTCTGCCAACTGTGAGCTATCTGAGAGCATTTCAGTGCAGCACCTGGCCCAGCAGGCCTCCCCCCTGCCCCTATCTTGGTCCAGGTCTGGGCAGCACCCAGCATGCCAGGGCCCTGATCACGCCATGCGAACCTCCAGGGGCCCATCTAGCCTGGCATCTGGTCTCCAGCACCCACCAGCTGCTGCTGAGGAAGGTGCCAGCTGCCCCCTACTGGCCTGGGGCTGCACAGGCCAAGGTACCGAGCCCTTGCTGAGCAGCGTGTGGCTCTGGAGGGAGCCATGCGCCAGCCCCTGGGACCCTGGTCTCATGGTGCCAGGCTGGGAGCCGTGTCCCTAAGCCCAAGGGACGCTGTGGCTGCAGCTGGTCCAGCATAGGCTGGCCTGGGGGCTCTGGCTTGTGGCCCTCACCCAAGGCCATGGGTTCGAATCCTGCGGGTGGCCCAGCCCGGGTACTGGCACAGCCGGCAACGCTGGGGGCAGTGCCAGCTGCCCAAGGCCTGGGGCTAAGCAGCGCTGCCTGGAGACTGCCCTGCGGCCCGTGGGCACAGCCCAGGCCAGGGTCCGAGAGATGGAAGGGGGGGGGGATCCACTGCAGAGGCAGGTGCTGGCAGAGCCACGTGCAGCCTGGTAGGCTCCTGGGCCACGGAGGTGCCATTGTGTGGGGCTGCCCTCCCCCCCAGCACCCAGCCAAGGGGCTCAGCTGCCCAGAGCCACCTGCTCCAGTAAGGGGGACCCAGCTCCACTGGCTCACAGTGGCGCAATTGTTTCATTAGCACCTGGCTCTAACCAGTCGCACCCCCCTGCTCTAGCCACTAGATGCCACTCCCCTGCCAGCGCAGTGCTACCCTGGCTCCCCCAGCTAGGGGGCACCCTTGTGCCAGCAATGCGCAGTCTGGGACGGTGGCTGCCCCCACCGGGGCCTCTGGCCGCACCAGGGCCACCCCGGCACGGAGCTGGGCCGCTCGGGCTGCCGCGTCCCCCCTCGGCTGCCTGTTGGGCGCCTGCTCCTGGCTTCCGCAAAGCCCCAGCACCCGGAGTCACATTATTATGTCCGTGCATGGGAACTGCCTTGACCACTGCACAGCTGGGCCACCAAGAGAGTATTGGGGGGGGGGGCAGGCTTACTGTGTCTCGGGGGGAGGGGGAGAGGTGGGGGTACGTGCAAGCAGGCCCTCTGCAGACCACGCACCAAGCCGGTCCTTGCCTCCTCACCCTGGCCCCCCCCCCTCCAGCGCTGGGGCTGGGGGGGGGGGGAGTCCCACCCCACGTTAGCTTTCCCCAGCCTCGGCGCCACGGATAAAAGACCATTGGCCAGCGCCGCCTTAAGGCAGGGCTACGCCACACAGGGCCCATGGCTTTTGGGGCACGCGGGTGGGAGCCACACCAAAGCCGTCACCAGGTGCATGCTCTGCTGTGGGCGTGGGCGTGTGTGTGAGTAGTTCGATTCCTGGCCGGTCCTTGCTCATTAGACGCGCTGGCGGCTGGGTGGCAAGCGGGGCAATGGTGCATCTTACTAATAGCAGCAGAACTGACTTCAAGGGGGCCTGTGGGTTGTGCAGTCGGCTTTGTATTCATGTCCGTGTGTGAGAAGCTGTTTGCATATATTTGCATATAGATTTGCATGCCTATGAAACCACACTTAAGTTGTGGGCCTGGGCATGTGCTGTGAGTATCACTGTGGTCCCCAAGTGGCGTAGCCCTGCCTTAAGGGCCCCACACAGCTCAGGGCTGGGAGGTGCTGGCCCAGATTAGCCAGGCTGGGGAAGCCAGTGGAGTCAGCTGCCCCACCCTGCAGCGGGTGGACATGGCTGGGGCCTGCAGCCGGGCCCACAAGATGCACAGGCATCAGGCTAGAAAGGAATCTTGTCTCCGGGGGTAGAGAAAAGAGCATCGCACACATATCTGTGCGCACACACGCGCACGCACACATGCGCATGCACACACACACACACACACGTGCGCGCGCACGCACACACAGACACGCACACACCCAGACACACACACACACACACACAGACAGAGGCTCTCTAGCCCCCAGGCTCACTGCACGAGGGCAGCATTTCTCAGCCTGGCTCAGGTGGGGACACTCAGGGGACCGGTTCTGCGACTGGCCCTGCCAGGTCCCAACCTGACCTCTCAGAACTTCTCGCCTGCAGCCTGCACAGACTGTCCACCCCTCCTCCCCCCAGCTCTAACCAGTAAACGCTGCTCCCCTCCCTGCATCAGGGAGAGAACCCAGGGCCCTGCTCTAACCACTAGGCCCCCTTCCTCTCCCAGCACTGAGCTAGAACCCAGCAGCCCAGGCCCCCGGCTCCGAGTTGTGTCTGCTGACAAGGCAGCAAGGTCTGGGACCGAGGCCAGACCCTTCCCGCAGCGAGCGAGCCAGGCTCCGGCATCCTTGGCCCCTGCCCCGTGACGTGGGCCGGTTGGCAGGCAGCTAGGCCAGGAATGCCCAGCGCCCCAAAGGCCAAGCCTCACTTATTCGCCTCCCTCGTGGCAGCAGGGAGGCCAGCGGGCACCCAGGGTGGCGTGGCCCGGCGGGGGGCAGGGAACACCGCAGGCTGGCGCTGCGGGTCGGTCAGGTCCCCAGGCTTCTGGCAGGGAGACGCCGAGATCCGTGGCCCAGAGGCGCCTCTGCCGGCCGGAGCAGCCTGCTCTGGCTTGCGCTTGGGGCAGGGGGGAGGAGAGACCTGGTGTATTCTCAACACCAACGGCCTGTTCTCTGGCCAGCTGCCCACCGGCGCCCTTTGGTTCCCCCTCCCTCCCCTGCCGTCACGTACCAGCCGCCCTTTGCCCGTGAGCCCCGCCACGGCTGGCCAGCGAGTCCTACTCCCTCCCCCTGTGGCTAGTCACCACAGAAGCACAGCTCTCCAAAGCGTTACCCCACCCCCTGCCTGTAGGGGGGGCACCCCCCCCAGCTCAGCCTAGTTACCAGCCTGCAAGGTGACCTTGGGCAAGTCAAGCCCCCCTCTTTGTGCCTCAGTTTCCCTTCTGAACTCAGGCTAGTACTGTGGCAGGTGGGAACTCAAGCTGATTGCAGAGCTTGGGGGGGGGGGTTTAATACCTGAGCACCCCCCCTTGTGAGCACCGCCCCCTACCCAACCCCAGGCAGACACACATGCCACAAGCAGCTCCCTGTCCAGGCAGCGTGGGACACAGGATCAGGCCGCACCTGTGGCTTTTGCAGCAGGGGGGTGCCACGGAGCAGGTTTCACTGCTGCAGAAAGGGCCTGGAACCAGCTTGTGAGGAGGGGGGAAGCGCTGCTTAAGCCAGCCCCACACTGGGCCCCCAGGGCTGGGGGGAGGGGGGGGGAGAGCAGGCTGCAGGGAGCCACAGCTCTGCCCCTGCTGGGGCTGCCCCCCCACACCTGGGACACAGGACCCCACCCCTCTCACCAGGGGGCTCCAAGCGCCCCAGGGGCACCAGGAACCGGGTCCCATCCTGGGATTTTCACACCAGGAGCCACGAGCCCTTTGGGGTCTGGGCTTTGGCACCCTCGTCCGGCCATGGCCCTTCCACAGCCCAAAGGGGAACCTGGGAGGGGGGGGCCGGTCACTTCCATAACCAGCCCTGTGAAGGGAGGTGGCCCATCCGTGCCCCCCCGCCCCTTGCACGGGCCCGCTGGGGGCCCACCAGGCAGAGGCCAGAGGCCAAGGCTGCTGCATGGAGGAAGCAGACAGGCTGCCTGAGTATTTCCTCCAAGGCCCCGCCAGCCACTCACCCCAGGGGCAGGTGGGGCAAGGAGCAGCTTGGTGGCACTAGGGCCTCCCCCCTGGGCTCCAGGCAGGGCCTTTACCAGCAGGGCCAGGTGAACCCCCCCCCCCCATTTCCCTCCCCCCCCGGACCCAGAGAAAAGGGGAAGGGGCAGACCAGGCCACCCCACCCCACAGGGGGCTGCCAGAGGCAAGAGCCAGGACCAGCACCAGGTGAAGATGGTGGAGAAAGGGGGGGTATCTGCTGTGAGTCTTGAAATCTCCCCCCCCCACACACACACTTTGCAGGTAGAAAGCAAGAGCCAGGACCAAGTCTCCCCGGAGCCGCTCACCAGGCCTTAGAGCAGCTGGGCCCCCATGGTGCCGGTGTCTGATCACCTTAGTTTTCCTGGAAAGGGCTGCACTTGGCCCCACGCCATTTCCCCCCCCGGGCTGGGAGCTGCCCAGCATGGCCCGGGCAGACCCCCAGGCTAGGGGGGAAACGAGTGGGCTCGGCCCGCAGCCAGAGGCACAGGAGAAGCAGCTCTCCTGGCCCTGGCAGGAAACAGGCTCCAGTCCCTTTGGGGAGCAGGGCTGGGGGCCTCTGGCCAGGAGGCTGCTGTGGGAGGCCGGGGAGAAGAAGAGGGGAGCGTGAATGTCTGGATGCAAGGGAAAATACGTTCCCCTTGTCATAGGCTCCCTCCCAAGCTAGAGGGACAGGCCACCCCTGGGGCAGGCCCTGAGCCAAGCCAGGACTTTGCCCCTCAGCGCACGGTCAAAAATGCCATAAACCAAGCCAGCGGGGCTGGTGCAAGCCGGAGCCCCGTGTGGAATCAGCACCTGGTGCCAGCACCAGGCAGCACCGACCCAGCTTTCCTCCAGGGGGCAAGCCTTGGTGGCCCCCCAGCCTCCATAACCGATTCCGGTTTAGCCCAAGGCCCCATGCTGCTTGAAGAAACTGAGGCCAGGATGCGGATTTGGGGGGTTTCAGGCATTTTTATAGGAAGGTAACATGGAAACCACTGTGGGAAGGGAAGGCTCTGGGGTTCCCCCTCCATGGGCCACAGGGTGGCCACCCATACGTGCCGCTTGGGGCAGGCGGGCACAGTCGCCCACGGCTTCGCTCTGCCCTTGCATGCAACATGAAGGGCGAGGTCTTCAGCACAACAGGGGCCAGTTGGGTGACAAGGGGCCCCGCTACCCCAGCTGGGGGGGCACAACAGAGCCTTAGCCCACCCCGCTCGCACGGCAACCAGGCAACGCCCGCCCCACGCCGTTACACCTTGGGGTTGTGCCTTAGGCTGGAGCAGAGCTCAGGCTCAACAGATTGTGACCTGCCTGTCTCCAGTGCTAGGATTAATCAGTAACAGCATGGCCTCGATCAAACAGGTGTGTCCAACGGGGAGCACCCAGAAACAGGCAGTCTACAGCGCCTGACTCCACTTTAAACCCCCTCCCCCCACCCCATTCAGGAAAGCGGGCCCTACATTTAAGCACTGCAAGTCCAACCTTCCTGAGTGGAGCCAGGCCCAGGGAAAACTGTCAGCCACATTAGACAGGGAGCTGAGACTAATGACGACTATGAATTACAAAGAGAAGGACACAGCGAGGTTGCTAGGGGATTGTTTCCGTTCCAAAATTTAATTGATCAGATTAGGGTAGAAATTGTAACACTCAGATTTAAAAAAACACAACACTGCGTCTTTGAGCGCAGAGGAGACACCGGCACTGTACCCCCCGGGGGCAAGTCCAGGGACAGCGTGGACGGTCAGTAGTACAAACATTTCTTCAGAGGGCGACCCCATCTCAAAACACAAAACCAAAAAAAAAAACCAAACCAAGGACAAAGAATGAAATTAACTCCGCAACCATTACATTGAGAAAATAAATAAATCGTATTTACAGAAATACCTCCAGACAAACATTTACACACACACACACACACACACACAAATTGTGTGCGCTGAGGAAATAGATACTATAGAACCTGTACACAGCGATATTTACACCCTTCAAAATAAGTTGAATATTTCACAGCTTTGGGCAGGCGCGTTCCTTGTGCTGTCCGCAGGGCTGGTCCCCATCCAGCAGGCCGAGGGGAAGGGAGTGCTAAGCCAGGGCTGTCTGCAGCCCTTTTGTTCATCTTAAGATCTTCAAACGTTACACAACTGTCCCCCTCCCTCCCTTCCCCACACTTATTAAAACCCTCGCGTGCAGAATTGGCCCCCTGCCAACTGCACGGGGAAGGTACCAAATCAGATCAGAAAAGGCAGCAAGCAAGCCCGGCTCCTGGAAATGTTACTCCAACAGCAGGCCTGGCTGGCTGGCCCCAGACACACACAGGGAATGTCACCAACTCGAGTCCACGTCTCCAAAGTGTACAACAAAAGCTCCCTGGCGATCCCGTTGGGCGGATTTTTGGTAGAATCAAGTTGACCCAAGCCCTGCAGCCTGCGTTAAGTCCCAGGGAGGGGGCTGGCGAAAGCATTCGGACAGAGCAGGTGGGTGGGAAGACTCCCCCACCCCCAGAAGGCAGCTGGTGGCAAAGTTCTCAAAACTCAAAGTGCTAAGGCATGTGGCGACTGTAAACGGTCAGCTGTCATGGCGTCAGTTTCCTCCTGGCCTGGCCAGCACTAGCCTTTCCACTCCCTGCCCCCCGCCAGCCTGGTGCGCAGAGAAGCCACGGTACCGAGCGCCCGCTCCGCGCCGGCACAATAAAACCTTCCTGTCTGGCCTGGCTTTCAGCCTCGTGCTCTACCGAGCCCAGCAGCGCGAGGGGGAGGGAGGAGGAAACCGTGTGTGCAAAAAGCCACCCAAGACACCGTTCAAAAACCAGCCCCGGAAAAGAACCCAAGTGCAAGGAGGGTGGGAGAGGGGGCCACCACCCCAGCCAGGCCAGCACCTTGCAGCTGGCCTGGTTTGTTTGGTCGCCAGCCAGGAGAGCTAAGGACTTTGCCTGGCCCAGGCAGGATGACGCGCAGGCTCGTGCTTCGGGGATTCCAGGTCTAAGCACACCTCCATCCCCCGCAGAGGCCGACGCCGACAGCAGCGATTTGGTTTGGCTTGTGAAGTCCCTGATATGGATCCATCCTTGCCCGGCGGCTTGTCCTGCAGGGATACGTCCCCGCTTCCAGCCGGACAAGCGGCCTTCGCTTCCACCCCGGTTTCCTTCCCCCTGCGCACGTGAGAACAAAAAAACCTCCTTCTTCCCTAGAGAGCAGGAGACAGCCAGCAGGCCCGGCAGCATCCAACACACAGTATTAAATATATAAAACGTAAAAACCCAGGAGTCCGGCCGCACCCGTCTCCCCCCCCGGAGCCGAGCACACCGCGTCAGGGCGGAGGGGGACACTCAAGTCACTCAGGAGGTGAGGCGGCCCTGGGGGGCTGGACGGTCGAAGAAACCAAGTCGGGGGGAGGGGAGGGGCCAGGAGCGTCCCTGCCTCCCGCAAAATGAGCAGCAAGTCCGGCGAGAGGCGCGTCCCGGCATCACGCGGCATCGTCCTCCAGACTGACCATCTGCCTCTGGAAAGGAAACGCATCGCGGCCGTTACCGAAGGCATCTCCCGGCCCAGCAGCCAACAGAGCTGCAGGAACCCAGCGCAGTGGCAGCCTAACACGGGTCCCTATGGTGTGATGCCCAGGCTAGGCCAGATGCCTCGGCCACTGGGAAATAGGGGGCTGGAGCTTCAGCAGTGGCTGGTGCTAAAGGAGAACCGCTCTTGGCAGTACAGGGGCAAGGACACAGACTAGGGCCCTGCCAAAACAGACCCTGAATTTGGTCAATTTCATAGTTGTGGGAGTTTAAAAATGGTAAAATTTAATTTCAGCTACTTAAATCAATGGGAGGGGTCCTGGCCCGCAGGGGACCTGGGTGGGGGAGGGGTTGCAGTATTGTTACCCTGAGTTCTGGGGGGCAGCTGCTGCTTCAGAGCTGGGCCCCAGGCCGACATTGCAACCACCGCTCTCCAGCTCTGCAGGGGAGCCCTGCGACCCCTGGCAGCCCTTTCTGGGTCAGGCCCCCCGACCTGGGGAAGGCCAGTCTCCCGTGCGCAAGCCGCAGAGGCCGGATTTCACGGGCGAGCCCCGGCGTTCGAGGGAGGTGGGACGGGACCCCCTGGAGGAGCAGCGGCTTTGCCCTGCCCCCCCCCCGCGAGCCGGACCCGGCCACAGGAGCAGAGCAAGGACCAAGCCGTGACACAGCCGAGTGAGCGGGGCCGCATGCTGGAGAAGCTGCTTCGACATTCCCAGCTGCTTGTCTCGGGGGGGCCCTGTGACCCCCAGCCCCGGGGCGAGGAGCTCTGGCTGGCAGCTGGATGTGGGAGCCAGGCGGGCTTACCGAGGGATATGTGTACCCGTCCTGGCTCCGACAGATGTGAACCTCGTCCTCCGTGGTCTTCTGATAGACGGGGTTGTCGAAGTTGATGCTATTGATGTTCTTGAGGCGCCAGTGTTTCCACACCAGGACAGCGCCAAAGGCGATTAAGCAGATGAGCACTAAGGGGAGAACGTCAGTGTCAACATGAGGCCTGAGGAGTTCCAATCCCAGCCGCGCCAGCGGGGCGACTGAGGCAGGAGCCCGGCCCAGGATCCCTGCTGAGCACCTGCCTGGGAGAAATTCCTCCCCCCTCCAGCGTGGGCCAAGGAGGCCACGAGCGGACGCCCTGCAGGGAGCGGGCACTTACCCACGGGCAAGACCACGGAGAGTGCCGTGCGGCTGGTGCGCTTGTCTTGGTTGGTCTCGGCAGCGATGTCGTTGCGGGCTGGGGGCGGGAGAAGCCAGTTAGCCCGCGGCAGACAGGCAGGACCGCGAGGGACAGGACGGGGCTGGTGCTAAGGGGGGCTCCATCGGATGCTTTCCTATCCCATGGCCACCGAGTGCGAAGAGCAGCTCACCTCCTGCAGCAGCCTTACAGGTGGGGAAACTGAGGCACGGGTGCCTGGCAGCCTCAGGCAAGTTGGGGGCCCAGAGAGGAGGAGATGCCAGGAGTCCCTACTCCCTGTGCTCAAGCTACACGCCCCTCCCAGGCCCGAGAAGCGGAAGCCAGGTATCCTGACACCACTCCCCTGTGCTAACCATGAGACCATGCCCCTCTCCCTGAGCTGGGAGCATAACCTGGGGAGGCCAGATGCCCCATGCCCTCTGCTCTAACCACTAGACGGCATTGCTAGGGCCAATTCTGCGCCCTGCGGGTTTGTCTAGAAGCAGGCGCTCTTACCCTTCTGGGACAGGGTGACCATCTCCGACATGGTGAGGATGACCACCTCCGACGTGGTGAGGTCGGGGCCCTGCCTGGCATGGGTGTTCGGTGCTCCAACGGTGGCAGCCGGAGGCCTCGTTGTTTGGTCCAGCGCATGGGTCGTGGTGAGCAGCTGGGCCATAAGCGTGGTCCTGGGGGCAGCAGGGACTTCAGGATCTGCAGGGAGGGGATTGACTATTCAGCGGAGGAGAGGGATTTCTCTGCCCCTCCCGGCAGGAGAAGCATCTTCCTCCAAGTGTCACTGACAATGGGACCACGGACTCCTGGCTCTAACCACCAGGGAACACTCCCTCCCGCTCCAATTGGGCAGTCCACGTACCTTTGGTGCAGCCCCGCATGTCGGCCGCCAGGCGCTGGCCGTCGGGGCAGGCGCAAGTGTACTTGGGCGAGTGGCAGGTGATCTGGGGGGCCGGGAGGCACAGGTACTGACAGCCGCCATTCGGGAGCGAGTGGTTCTCACACCAGTTCACACCTGGCGGGGTGGGAGAAGCAGGGGTGAGCACAAGAGAGCAGGGAGCCCCCCCACACGGGGGCCGGGGAGCCCGTTGGCAGGGGGCCGGCTGGGCACCTACCTGCTGGCTGCTTCAGATTGTGGTACAAGACGAGATCCTCCGGGGAAAACAAGTCCTCGGCCACCATGGTGACGTTGGCCCCCGTCAGGCGGTTGGCGCTGAAGATGGCCTCGTTGAGGACGTCCGACCAGTACACTTTGTCCTGCGGGGGGATGCGAGGGGGAGGTTCCAAAGACGGGCCGTGGAGAGTCACCGCGGCCGCCCCGGCCCACGAGAGCAAACATCAAGCGAGGCAGCTCAAGGCCTGGGCTCCAGAGCCAAAGCTGCCCACTGACCGCAGCAGGGGGCGAAGTCCAGGCAGGCCAGGACTGGCCCCGCCGCCCACGCCTGAGCGACGGACTGGCCAAGGGCTAGTCCCATGAGCCAGCCGCCTTGCTCCTGGCGTGCCCAGCCCAGCACACGGCGGCTGAGCAGCCAACGGGCACGGCCGACCCGACGGACTCAGGGAGAGAGTCACTCCCTGGTCCTGACCCGGATTAACCGGCTCAGGAACACGCAGCCCCCACGCACCCAGTGAAAGCCCTGATTCACAAAGCACGTCAACTGTAAGCGCCCAGGCCTGGCTCGTCCATTGCATCTACACAGCCCTAACAGGGCGGGGCCGAACCGGATCTGCACCGCCACGTCACATGGGATTGCGTCGTAGGGCCCGTACTGCAGGCGCCGGGGCGGCGAGAGGTTAACAACCCCGCAGGCCGACTTCCCCCACAAGCGACCATCACTTCCCGGCCAGCCTGCCGAGGCCCCTTTGAGTGGCTTGCATTTTGAGGGGGCAGAAGAGCCGGGCCTCTTCCTGGGGTCACACTGGGCAGTCGCAAAGAGGCGCCCGTGGGGAGCCCAGCCGGCCTGAGCCATTTCTGTTTGCCCCGGGCTTTCCCGAGGGCCCCGCGCCCGGCCGCACAACCCACCTCGAAGACTGTGACGGCGAAGGGGTGGGCCAGCTTGTCCTCGTCCTGCAGGATGGTTTTGCGGCTCGCCCCATCGACGCCCACGCTGGAGAGGGAGTGCAGCTTTGCGTCCACCCAGTACAGCCGCAGGTTCACCAGATCTGAAACAGACCCGGAGCGTGACGGGCTGGCAGGGAGAGGCAGCGCCAAGCAACGCGGCCGGCTCCGGCTTCCGCCCGGGAAAGGGGCCCGGCGCTGGGCCGTTTCCAGCCCAGATGCTCCCGCCGACCTCGCCCTGTTTCTGGCTCCGGACTGACCCCTCCCCTGGGCGTGACCGACACCCGCAAGCTGGTTCCACAGGGAACAAGCAGAGCACTGGGCTGGAAGGGGCCGGGCGGGGGGACCCGCACAGGCTAAGTTCCCACGAGGCTCCGGCCTGCCCCCTACCCCACTGGGACCTGGCCCCCCCCAGCCATACCGAGAGTCAGGCCGTTGGGCCACTCGACGCCGTCTTTCACCAGCGCAAAGCTGTCCACGCCGTTCAGCCCGGCCTTGGCGATCTTGGCCGAGGCGCCCCAGTCCGTCCAGTACATGAAGCTGGGAGGGAGACGCAAGGAGGGGTTAGAAAGCCCCGGGCGGGCTGGGAACCTGGGCAGGGTAACCCAGCCCGCCCCGCGGCACTGGCCCGGCAGAGCCTCGCCCGCCGCCCGCTTGGGGAACACACGGGTGGGCCGGCGGCGTCAGCGCCTCGTACCCGTGCACGGGGTCCACCACGATGGCCCGGGGCTTGGAGCCGGGCTCCTCAATCAGGGTCTTCTGCTTGGTGCCCTCCCTGTCGGCCACGGAGACTGTGCCCAGGGCCGAGTCCGTCCAGTAGAGGTTCCCGTGGACCCAGTCGATGGCGATGCCCTCGGGGGCGCGCAGGCCGGCGCTGACCACCGCGGTGTGCTGGGTGGAGTTCTCGGCCTGGTCAAGCCAGGAGCTGCGGGGGAGGAGGAGACGCGTCAGCTTGGCCAGGGCGGCGCGCGGGCAGCCCCCCGGACGGCCGGCAGCACTGGGGGATGCAGCGGCACCGCGGTGCCTTCCGCCCACGGAGAAGCGGGTGTGAACTCTGGCACCGGGGAGAAGACCTGGGAGCGGACGGTCTCTGCGCCAGGCAAGGGCAGCACCAGCCCCTCCGGGGGGGCGCTGGAGAACTCCCGGGCTGCTCCGGGGCTCACCACGAAAGGGAATGCTGGTTTCGCTGCGCCGAGCCCCGGGCGTTGGGAGGGGGGTCAGACCCCCTGGAAGCGCCAGCCGGGGGCTGTCCTCCCCCCCATGGGGCTCCCCAGCCATGCCCCCCTCCCGCCTGCACCCAGGGCCACCCAGAGGATTCAGGGGGCCTGGGGCAAAGCAATTTCGGGGGCCCCTTCCTGGCACTCCCTGTCTCAGACCTCAGACATTCTCGTGGGGGCCTGCAGCAAATTGCCCCTCTTGCCCCCCCCGGGAGGCCCTGCCCTCACCTGTAGATTTTCTTCTGAGACAGGTCGGACCAGTAGATGCGGCGGGCAGCCATTTCCAGGTCCAAGGCCACGACGTGCTTGAGGTGGGCCAGCAGGCTGCCGTAGTCGCGCCGGTCCAGCGTCATGCGCCGCACCTCGTTGCGGTTGGTGAAGAAGAGGTAGGCGACGGTGCCTGGCCGCGAGGGAGAGGGTGGAGAGGACGTGAGACAGGCCCAGCCTGCAGCCGCTCCCCGCCAGCCCAGAGCCGGGCCCGGCGCCCTCCGGCTGGAGCGTCCCCGCGAGCCCACGGCCAAGACGTGGCTGTCTCCACGGCGACAGCCGCCAAGCGCCGGGGACAGACAGCCGCGCTCAGGAACGAGTCCCAAGGGTTCGCTGGCGCGCCGGCCCCAGGGCAGGGCGGGAAAGGCACGGACCCCGCCCCAGCCCACGGACGGGCAGGCGGGAAACGCCCCGGCGCCGCCGCCCGGGAGGAGAACCCCCACGTGCCCAGGGCCCGCCCCCGGCCTGCGCCCCGAGAACCGGGAGCGCCCGCCTTACCCACGGCCTTGCAGGTCTTGGTGGCCGGGTCCAGCTGGTAGCCGGCGTGGCACTCGCACTTGTAGCTGCCCTCCAGGTTCACACAGATCTGGCTGCACGTGTCGGGGTCCAGGCACTCGTCGATGTCTGCGAGGCCAGCGGGAAGCCGGTGAGCCCCTCGGCCCCACCCAGAGCCCTCACCCCCTGCCCCAGGCCCGAGCCCCTCCAAAGGGGCCCGCTGAACTCGCTGCTACCCCTCAGCGCCCCCCCCCCCGGGGCAGAAAGCATTTTCCGACGTCCACCCCCGGGGGGGGGGGGGGGGTCACACAGCATCTCCCCTGCACGCTGGGCACAGAACCTAATCCATGGGGGCGGGGGCGGGGCCCAGGGGTGAGGCCTCTGGCTGGGGTCCAGAGATCTAGGGCAGGGCCGGGGTTGAGGGGCTCAGGCCTGGCACAGAAGGCTGGGGTGCAAAGGCTTGAGGGGTTTGGGGGGGCACGAGGGGGATCCAGGAGAGGGGAGGGGTTCAGGCCTGGGGGGTTGGGTGCAAGAGGGGGTAGTGGCTCTGGCTGGAGGGGTGGGGCCAGCCATGAGGGTTTGGGGGGCAGGGGGGTGCTCAGGGCAGGGGGCCGGCCTGGCAACGCCCGGCTTGGGGAGGAGCAGCTCTCCCTGCTGCAGCTCTGAGCTCTGCACGGGGCTCGGCCCCTCGGGAGCCCCCAGCGCGGGAGGCGAGGACGCGGCCGGGGGGGGCGACGGGGCGGGGGGGACGACGACGGACGGGGACACCGACCTTCGCATTTCTTCTGGTCGACCAGGCGGTGGCCCGCGGGACACAGGCACTCGTAGCCGATCTTCAGGTCCTTGCAGACGTGGGAGCAGCCACCCTTGTTGGCCAGGCACTCGTTGGTGGCTGCAAGGGGCGGGCGGCCGTGAGCCGAGACGCTGGCGCCGAACCGGCCGAGGGCCTGCGAGCGCCACGCGGCCCAGCCCTCCCTGACGCCCGGCGCGGCCCGGGGCACCCGGCCGAACCCCAAGGGCTGGACACGGGGTCCCCGCCGCAGCCAGCGGCACCCCCCGCCCCCCACCTCCCTCGGCGGGGCCCCCACTCACCACACTCCTTGATGGGCTCGTCCGACCAGTCCCTGCAATCCCGCCGCCGGTCGCACACCTTCTCCAGGGCAATGCACTCCCCCGAGCGGCACTGGAACTGGGCCGGCCCGTCGCACGCCGTCACTGCCCGGAGGGAAGGGCCTTGAGTGTCACCCTCTGCCTCTCGGGGAGCCCTGGATGAGCGCGAGAGGCCCTGGGGGCCCCCCACCACCAGCCTGGGCCCTCCCCCACACAATGACCTGGAACCTCCCCCGCAGCCAGCCACCTCTCCCATACACCCCCCCCCCAGCCTGGGCTGTCCCCCCTTCCCCACACCAGCCCGGGCCACTCCCCCACACACAATGACCTGGACCCTCCCCCCCAGCCAGCCCCCTCCCCCATACACACCCACCAACCTGAGCCGTCCCCCCACCGGCCTAGCTATCCCCCCTCCCCCCAACACACACACACTGGCCCTGGGGCCCCAGGCACGGAGAAGAGCTCTTGCCTCTTCCAGCCACAAGAGCTGGGCTCAGAGGGGTCCTAGCCCACCCCCAGGGCAGCAGGCAGCCCCCCCCCGCGGCCGCGTCGGGCACTCACCGTTCTCGCAGCCGAGCTCGTCGCTCATGTCCGGGCAGTCGTACTCCTTGTCGCACTGCCGGCTGCCGTGCACGCAGGTCCCGTCCCCGCACTGGAACTCGTCGGGCCGGCACGTGGCCTTCGCTGTGGGAGGCAGAGACTTGGGGCCCAGCCGCACTCACGGGCTCCCCAGGCCTCCCCCCACGCTGCCCAGGGAGCCAAGGCGGGTCTCTGCCCCACTCCCCAGGGGCGTTTATCAACCCAAGCTGGCCCGGGGGGGGGCATGCAAGCTGGACCAGGGCAGGTGGCAACTGGACTAGCCCCATCAGCCACGCCCCAGGCACCCCCTGAACGGGTCTGGAGCCGGTTTGCCAAGGGCTGGGCAGGGGCAACAGGGGAGGGACCACTTGATAATTCCCTGGTCTGTCCAGCATGAGTGGTGGGGGAAAGCCCAGCTGGGAAGGCAAGCTCCAGCCCCCCCCCCCCCCCCCGGAGCCAAGCCCCGCCCCCATCCTTCCTGGCCCCGCCCCCTCACCCTCCACCACCCCGAGGCGCCCTACCACAGTTGTGCTCGTCGGAGTGGTCCCGGCAGTCCCAGCCGCCATCGCAGCGCCACCGGGCGTGGATGCACTCCCCACTGCCGCAGTGGAACTCCAGGGCGGAGCAGGGGCTGGGGGTCTGGGCCCCCGCCTGCCCACCGCAGTGCTGGGGCCACTCGTCGGAGCCGTCAGGGCAGTCGGGGTCGGCGTCGCAGGCCCACAGCTTGGGGATGCAGAGGGAGCTGTTGCACTGGAACATGCGGGGGTCGCAGGTGGGGGCGGGGCAGTCGGCCTCATCGCTCCCGTCCTCACAGTCGTGCTCCTCGTCGCACACGAAGGCCAGCGAGACGCAGGCGCCGCTGCGGCACTGGAACTGGTCGTCCGCGCAGCGCCGCGGGGCTGCCGAGGGGGCGGGGCCGTCAGCCAGGCGGGGGAGGGGAGGCAGGCTCCGCCCCCTCCAGCACCTTCTGCCTCCCCAGCCCCCCACTCGGCCACGGACTCGCTGCACTCAGGGCACGCCCCCGGGGTCCGAGGCAGGCTTGTTCACTGCTCTAACCACTGGCCCCCACTCCCTCCTAGAGCTGGGATAGGACCCAGGAGTCCGGCTCCCAGCCTGCGTCCCGTGCTCTAACTGCTAGCCCTCACTGTCCTCCTAGAGCTGGGATAGGACCCAGGAGCCCGCTTCCCCCTGCTCTAACCACTAGCCCTCACTGCCCTCCCAGTGTGAAGAACAGAACCCAGCAACTCCCCATCTCCCCCTAGACCAGACTCGTCCTTTCCCTCTCCAGCCACAGGGCCCAGGAGTCCCGCACTCCCTGTGTGCCTGCTCAGACCATTAGGCCACACTCCCTGCCTTTAACCCCAAGCAAGCAGGGTGTCCTGTTTGAGCCCTCGGCCGCGGGAGCCGACACCCCCTGGCTCCGACGCCGCGAGCAACGTACCACAGTCCTGCTCGTCTGAGCCGTTCTCGCAGTCCGCCTGCCCGTCGCAGCGCCAGGACTCGGGGATGCACCGGTTAATGCGGCCCCCGCAGCTCAACTCCCCCGAGCGGCACGTCACCGACTCTGTAGGAGAAACCAGCAACTGCCTCAGGCACAGCACCGCAGCGACAGGCAGAAATCGAGGCCTAGGCCTGCTAGCGCGGCCCAGCCTGGCATCAGAGCCTGGCCGTACTGTCACCAGCCAGCCCGCCCAGCTGGCCTACACCCACCCAGGGCTGCCAGCTCCCCTGGCCTGGCATCTCCCACACTCAGCATCCCCCCGGGGACTACTGAACGCAGCATTCGCGCTAATTTTTTTCCCCCATCATGGTGTGGAATAAATTTTGTTCTATGCGCTGAGGCATGTGTAGATGTGCACCACCCACAGAAACACCAGCTGCCGGCTGTGGGCGCTCTGCTAATCAGCTGGGTGGCACCTGAATCGCTCCTGGGCAGCCGCCCAAGCGCTCAGCCTACGGGGGATACCGGTGAGAGCAAGCCGGGAGATTTTAAGGAGGCGGCATCATGTCATGCTGGAAAAGAAAGCTCCCGGGCTCGCTTTGGTCAGAGCCGGCAACCCCAGGCCTCCCCTGCCACTCGCCGCCTGGAAACCTTCCCCTCCTCTCCAGCCAGTGCCGGTCCCTAGCCAGTCCCCCTCTGCCCCCATTTCTCTAGGCAGAGCCGGCCCACTCGCCCCGGTGCGGCTACTTACTGCAGGTCTCCAGCAACTCATCAGAGCCGTCCTTGCACTCGGCGTTCCCATCACACGCCCACTTGTAGGGGATGCACTCACCGTCCTGGCAGCGGAACTCATTCTGGCTGCACTTCTCTGCTTCTGCGGGGGGGGGAGCGAAGAGGGGAGACCCGTTAGCCCCGGAGCGGAGAGCGAGACAGGCTCCCGGGGGAGCAGCAGCAGCAGCCCGGGGCGTTCTCAGAGACACCAAGCGTTAGGAAATCTGATCGTTTTAGAAACGTGCATCTGTCCGTCCGCGTGTCCATTTGCACAAGGAAGAGCTTGGCCCGCCCAATTCGGGAGGCAGCGGCTTCCTCTTCTCCCAACAAAGCGGGTCGGGGTTTGGTGATGCCAGGACAACAGGACGTGCCTGGAATTTGATGGTTTCTCATGACATGGTGAGGGAGGGGTCTGCTAGGAGGGTGAGTTCCACTGCAGCACGGCCACAGGGGGCAGCGATGGGCCAGCTATTGCCCCACTGGGCCAGCAGGGGGCAGGGTGGACCCCCCCCCCCCGGCATTATGCCGGGTCCCCCGCTCGGCACATCCACGTGTTACAGAGCGTCCTGCAGGAGGTACGCAGGGAATTCGTGGCTTTGGTGGGCGCCTGAGCCAGATGGACAGAGGTGGGCGCAGGAAGGAGCAAGCAGAGAGCAGGCGGGGAAGAGCCCAGGGCGACGGAGAGCCCAGTCCCCGAATTCAAGGCCCCGAGCTGAAGCCGGGGGAAGTTGTGCCAACTGTCGAGCTGGCTGCTCTCAGCCAAGAGGGAGCTGCTGGGGCGTCACCAAGCCTGGCGGCGGATCACGAGACCCAGAACTGGAAGGAAGCGCTGGCTGCGCGGAGCCATTCGGGGAGCTGGTGCTTCCTTCCAATTCCGGGTCTTGTGACCGTCACCAGCCTTGGTGAAGCCTCAGCTCCTGGGGCCAGGTGATGTACAGCCCCCCCCCCCCCGTTTTCATTTAAAGCAGGGGTGGGGGACCTTTACACGGGCAGGGGGACTGATCCCACAGAAAAATCCAGCAGGGGCTGCAGGGAGGCAACAGGGAGGCTGGAGCACCAGCATGGACTCCCCAATGCTGGGGGAGGCCCTAAGCCTCAGGGGCCAGATCCAGGCAACCCAGGGGCCCGGCCCGTGACACAGCCCCACGTGTTCCAGGCATGAGCTGGCTCCCGGCGCCCTGGGGTCCCCCTCCCGCTGCCACTCCTCCGCTCGCTGGTTTCCGCTCTGCCGCGGGCCAAGTTTCAGCTGACTCACGGGACATCACCCCCCCTTAAAAGAGGGGAGTCACCGGGGCTGTTTGTCAGTGTCATCCCGGCTCCTCCTCGTGGCGCGTTGGGATCACGCCACCGGCTGGCCCCGCCCAGCTGTTAAACTTCCGAGATAAGCTCTTCAAAGGGCAGGCCCTTTTCCTGCCCGGCTCCACCGCAGCTGGGGAGTTTGCGGGCCACAGCCTTGTGCAAACAAACCACCACCAGGCGATCCGGCCACGGGAACAGCTCTGCATTACGCGGGCAAACCGCCCCCGCCCGGAGTTAAAGACCGTGACCAGAGCCTGAAGCAAAACCCCCATGGCCAGGCTGTGCTTCGGCTCCGGCGTTATCGCGCGCACCCCTCCTGGGAAACGGGAGCCAGGGGTGGGAACCTAAGGCCCAGGGGCCAGATGTGGCCCCCAGCTTCCCTGGATCCGGCCCCCCAGGCTGGGGTGTGCGAGGGGAGTGAGGGAGGGTCTCTCCTCACTCGGGCCCACATCAGTGAGGGGGGGTTTTTTGTTTGTTTGTTTTTCTTCTCCCTAGTGTCCAGCCCCTGGCCCACAAAATGTCCCCCCTGCACCCGCTTTAACCCTTTCCAGAAGGGCGATTTCTCCCACCAGCCCCGACCACGGCAGCCTCACCAGGGCAGAGTTGCCCATCGGGGGGGCATAGGACTGGGCATGCGCCGGGCCCCGTTCCAGCCTGGCCACCTGACGCCGGCCCCGGGGAAGCAAACATGCCGAGGCACCTGGCTGCTCCAACCTGCGTCCTGCGACGCACGAGACAAAACGGCCACAGCTGGGCCCACAGGAAGCCCCTGACCCGTGCAGCCAAGACACCAGCTTCCCTTCCCGCAACAGGCGCTGCCGGGGACCTGGGACTTTCCGGCCAGCCGGGAACCAGGGCTGACCCTCCGGAAAGCCCCGGCCCAGATGCCAAGCCCCACAGCTGCCGAGGGGCTCCGCCGAGCACAGGCACCGAGACCAGGACGGCGCTAGAAGGGGCCGGGGCGGAGAGCCTGGAGATCCCACCCCGCCAAGCAGTCAGGCACCAAGCGCCGCGTAGACAGCGATAGGGCAACGGGCGAGTCTCTCGGGGCAGGGTTACTAGGCCCCCCGGCGGGCAGAGAGCCGCCACCCCGCCCCGGTGTGTGCCGGGAAGTCCAAAGGGGTGGCCACAGAGGTCAGGCAACGCACCAAGCCAGCCAAGGGCTTCTCTCTCCGGGAAGCCAGCTCCCAGCACCGTGGCGTCCGCCTCGCGCAGGCCGGAGCCTTGGCCATCTGCCCTGTGGCCAGGGACTCTCCGCAGCCGCTGGAGGGACGCCAGGGGAACGGCCTGCCCGGGCCAAGGTGGTTTTGGCCCCACTCAAAGCAGCACCGAAGAGGCCTCTCCGTAGCCGCACTTCATTTCGGCGTCTCCGCGGCCACCCTGCCTGCCCAGGCCCCAAAGCCGCGTGGGAAGAGACAAGTCCCCGCGTAGCGCTGCCGGGCGAGTGGCTGAGGCAAAGGTGCCTTGCAGGCCCCTCCGGGTCAGGGCGCGAGCGACTCCATGGGGTGGGTGGCTCCACGGGGGACGCCGTTTTCTGCCGCCAGCTGGGAGCCCTTGGCACCGGCGGCGCTCAGCTCCAAGGCAGGGCCGCACAGGAACCGCGCGCACTGCCAAGCGCGCCGCCAAGCGCTGCACCCGAGAAAGAACCGCCGGCGCGTTCCCAGCCCCGCCGAGGGCAGAGGCAGTGGGGCGGGCGAGCCCGGGGGGGGATTTATAGAACTCCCCAGCTTTGCGCAACCGACCCCCAGGCAGCACTAGAGGCGGCCCAGGCCTCGAGAGCGGCAGCCGGCGAGACTCGAACCGGATGTTCCCAGCCCGCCCTCAGGTCCGCCAGCGTCTCACGGGGCTGGTTCCCCGACCGGGCAGCAGGCGCACCGCACAGGGTACGCTTGGAGGAGACGCAGCCCAGCGAGGGGAGACGCACTGCCTTTCCCAAGGCCTGTCCCTTCGTTTCCCTAGCGATCCAATTCACAGGCGCGCCTCGTTTCAAGGAGCCATGCTGCTCCACCCCGGCCCGCCAGGCTCCCTGGGGCTCGCCACCCCGGGCACGGCCCTCCGCCAGGCAGCGGCTAGAGGCTTCTCATGGGCTCCCGTTGTAGATTTAGGGCTGGATTGCGTCTCTCCTCTAGCTCCCCTCACCCACGTCACTTCCTGCTCTGCTACCGACTCGGCGAGCCCGGCCCGCCCGCCCGCTTACACCTGTCGCCCAGCTTCCATCACAGCGTGGCACGGCACAAGCTCGGGACAGCCCATCGCTCCGGCCCCTGCCTGGGCCGCGGGAGGGCCTGGAGCAGAGTCCAAGTCCGGGAATGGCCGGCCAAACCAATCACAAAGGCCCTTTTGGGCGCCTGGAGCAGCCTCGCCGGTGGCTGGGAGGACGAAGGAATAAAGCGTCCGCGGCCGGGGCCGTCCGCCAGCCACGTGCAGCCACTTGTGGGTCGCCTCGGAGCACAAGCAATGGCAGCCCAGCGGGTGTCCTGTCAGCCTGCAGAAGCCAGCTGGCAAGGCGACACCGAGAGGCCAGGGAAGCGAGCCAGAGAGCCCGGACGGCCCAACCAAGGGCAGCGAGCTATTAGCACAGATGGCAGGAGTCCAGGCAGGAGGGGGGAACCCAGTGCAGATTAGCAAGAGCTCACAAGGCCAAAGTCAAAGTAATTACAAAGTGACTGTGTAACAGACTTGGGACCAGATTTCCAACATCCCTTCCCTGGCCCCCCGAGTTTCATTCATAGCCAAGGGGAGTTAGGCACCTAGCAAACTTTACCAGAGACCCTATCGGCACCGCTGGGTGCCTAACACCTTCCTCAATCTGACCGGTAGGCTGACTTCCTGTCCAGGCAGCCTGGCTCCGGTGTGCGGGAGAGGAGCCCTGATTCGGCACGGAGCCTTTTGCAGACCCTCTCGCAGGACGGCGCAGGCAGGGAGGGGGCTGGCAGGACGCACCAGGACAGTGGACTGGGCTGGGGGGATGAGCAGGGTTCTCGCGCCAGGCCAGAGATGCCACTTTTGCACCAGTCAAAGGGACGCGTCACACTCCAACCTCTTCCCTCCAGCAACCTTGGCCAAGAGGCAAAGCCGGACTGTGGCATTTCCCCAGCCACGGGTGCTCGCCATAATTAAGGGCCGTGGGAATGTGGGGGCTGGGAGAGGGTGACGGGGGTGGAAGATCTGAGCCCAAGAGGGACAGAGCTCCGCGCCCCCTGCTGCTCCCAGGCACTGCCCCCATGGGACAAGCACTGAGCCCCCCAGCTTGGGGGGGTGCACAGCACCACTTCCTCTTCCCCTCACCAGGGTCCGAACCGCGGGTGTTCCTGCATCAGGGATGCCCAGATTAAGGTGGTTCAAGTGTAGTCACCTCCACAACCGGAGAAGAAACAGGCGCGCCCCTACAGTCACTGTAATTCCTGTCCGCTCCCCGGTTCCACCATCCAGCACCTGCTCCCGGCCGGAGGGGGCTGTACAAAAACACCCCACCAGTTCACGCCTGCGTGGGGATGCAACAGGCAGAGAGAGAGACCCTGAGCCGAGCCAGCCAAACATCCGGGGACAGCCCCTGGGCTGGGCGCCCTGCTAAAACCCAAACCTGCGCTACACAAAGTTTGCACACCAAGGCTACATCTAGACTGCGAGCCTCTTTCGAAAGAGAGCATCTCGACGACAAGCAGACTTTTAGAAAACGCGAGCCGCTTTTTCAAAAGAGTCTAGACGCTCTCTTTCGGAAAAGCACAGTTTGCATTCAATAGCGCCTTTTTTCCAAAGAGCACTTTCGACAACAGGCGTTATTCCTCGTAAAATGAGGTTTACCGCGATCGAAAAAACTGCCGCGCTCTTTCGATTCACTTCCAAAAGAACGCGGTGAAGTTTTTTCGAAAAAACCCTGTAGTCTAGACACACCCCAGAGGTGGAGGTTTTAGAGACACCACAAGTAATTTACCGACGCCAATCCCAGCACAGCGGCATAGAGTGGACAGCTGACGTGTTTCAGGGACGCCCTCGCAGACGGCGCCGATCAGGGAGCCGTTTGCAGAGTCTTCCCCCCCCAATTCCAGCACTGGGTTTGAAGACACTGTGGGGGGAGCGTGTAAGATGGCCGCAGCCAGCTCTCCCGCAGGTGGCTGGGCCCCCTGGGTCCCGAAGCCCTGTGGGCCCCGATCCCCAGGGCCGTTCGGGTGCCTCCCTTCCACGAGCTGCGCTGGGCACCTAAGTCCCTAAGCCAGAGCAAGCAAGGAAATGCCCGTCTGACCCGTGGGAACAGGCTCTCCATGGGGGAGGGGCGCGATGCCACGGGCGAGCCCCCAGTACCACTGTAAGAGACGCTGCCAGCCACAGGTCCCACCGGTGCAGCCCCGGTCGCGCTGGGGATGGACACTCGCCTGGGTGGGCCCAGGGCAGCCACAACCCACGCAGGGCCCCTCGGACACCTGACAAAGGCCGGGGCGGGCCAGGAGCAGCCCTCTACAGCCCCCCCGCCTTGGCCCGGATGCCGGTTACGGGATTGCTACAACCAGTGCTGAGGGCAGCCCCAAGTGCCCCCCAGGGCGTGGCCACAGGCAGGGGTCTCCAAGCAGCTGTGACCCCAAGGCAGCAGAGGAGCCAATACCCCGCTTCCCCCCCCCGGGGTGCGAGGCTAGCCAGGGGCGGAGGGGCCAGGACACCTGCACCATGGGGCTCCTGGGGGCACGCAGGGAGGGGGCTGATGCACACACTGGGGGGCTGCCCTGGGTAATGGGGGCAGTGCACGGGGGGGCAGAGGCAGACAACGGGGGGCGGGCACGGGGGGGGCAGGCAGATGCAGATGCTGGGAGGTTGGGGGGGGGGGGCAAGAGATCCTGAAAGGTCAGGGGTTTAATCCAGGGGGGCTCACAGTGGGGGGCTCCTAGGCTGGGCTCCGCCCACCCCAACTCCCATTGGCCAGAGGGGGAGGGCCTCCTGGGTGGCCAGTTGCCACGGCAGCCAATGGGCGAGGGGAGAGCCCAGCCAAAGCCCGCCCCCTTCCCTTCCCGCCCATCCCGGGGCCCCGCCCACCCCTGTTCTCTAGTTTCCCCACAGCCCTGCCCTGTGGACCCCCCCATCCCAATACAGCCCCCAGGCACCCCTCCCCCACCGTGACCCCCCCATCCCAATACAGCCCCCAGGCACCCCTCCCCCACCGTGACCCCCCCATCCCAATAGAGCCCCCAGGCACCCCTCCCCCACCGTGACCCCCCCATCCCAATACAGCCCCCAGGCACCCCTCCCGCACCGTGACCCCCCCATCCCAATACAGCCTCCAGGCACCCCTCCCCCACCGTGACCCCCCCATCCCAATACAGCCCCCAGGCACCCCTCCCCCACCGTGACCCCCCCCATCCCAATAGAGCCCCCAGGCACCCCTCCCCCACCGTGACCCCCCCATCCCAATACAGCCCCCAGGCACCCCTCCCGCACCGTGACCCCCCCATCCCAATACAGCCCCCAGGCACCCCTCCCCACCGTGACCCCCCCATCCCAATACAGCCCCCAGGCACCCCTCCCCACCGTGACCCCCCATCCCAATACAGCCCCCAGGCACCCCTCCCCACCGTGACCCCCCATCCTAATACAGCCCCCCCTCCACAGCCCCAGCCACCCCCCCTCCACCATGCAGCTCCCCCTCCACAGCCCCCAGCCACCCCTCCCCCACCATGCACCCCCCCGGAACCCCAGCCCCAACATACCCCTCCTCAGAGCCACCCCCCACTCCTCACCCCAGTCTCCCCCCTCCCAGGCCGGTAGCGCCCCGATCCCTGCCCCCCCCCCCCGCACCCGGAGCGAATCAGCTGCTCATTGCAGTGGGTCCAGCTGCCCTGGGGCCCGATCCCCGCGAGCCACCCTAGAAATCCAGAGGCGCTTCCGAGCGGCCCCAGGCTGATCAGTAACCCAATGGGGGGGGGGCGCTGAACCCGCCTTCAGACACCCCCCCCCCCCCGCTTGCTTCGGCGCCCGGGGGTCACTGGCTGCGCTCGCGCCGGGCAAAGTGTTGCGAGGGGTCGGGGGTGGGCAGGGCCCCTGGCCGCCCCCACCGGGTTACGGGGCGCCTGGGAAGGGGGGTGACTCCGGTTCCCCCCAAGGCTCCCAGCCGCTCCGGGGGCGAGTGAGAAACACCCCAAGGGGCAGGGAGGACCCCCCCCCGCGCCAATGAAGGGGCAGAGACAAACGGGACCCCCCGGCTAGGAGCTGCCAGTAACTAGCCCCTGCTGCAGCCGGGGGGGCTCACACAACACCCCGTCTTCCCTCTGGCTCCGCCCCCAGCCGAGCGCCCCACGTGCGCGCAGAACCGGGGCGCCACCGGCACCGCACATGAACGGGGCGCTTCGACCCCCCCACCCCAAGCAGACTCCCGCCCCAGGCTTGCTCCAACCCCCCCCCAGCCCCAAGCAGGCTCCTGTCCCCCCCCCCGCTCCAATCTTACCTGCGCTTGCAGCGAGGGCAGCCCGGAGCAGCAGCGCCAGGAGGGCGCCCACGACCCGTGCCCGTCCCATGCTCGCTGCGGTGGCCCTGGGGGGCTCGGTCCGGGGGGGTCCCAGCAGGGCGAGGGGCGGGCGGCGCCGGCTGGGTGCTAATTGCTAGTGTGCGGGGCCGGCCTCATTAGCCGCATTTCTAGGCGCGCCGGGGGGAGGGGTTTGCGATGGGGTGATTTTCAAACCTCTGCGCATCAGCGCTGGGGGCGGAGCCGGGGACCGGGCGATGTGACATCGGCTGCGAGCCCTGCCCCCCCCCCCCCCGCCCCGCCCGATAGCCGGGGGGCTTGGCCGCGAGTGGGCCCCGTCCCGGCCGCCTGTGGAGGGGGGAAGCCCAAAGGTGCACCCCCGGGTTTGGAGCCCAGGTGGTGGTTACTGTCCGTGGGGGGAGCTGCTCAAAAAACGGGGGGGTATTTATAAGAGTGGGGGTGCTGGACCCCCCCCACCCTCTATCCCCCTCCCTTGGGGACCTGGCGGACAGCGGAGACCCCGGGGTGCAGGGCAGCAGCTGGGACCCAGGTGTGGAGCCAGCAGCAGAGCCCCCTGGCGGGTGGGACCCTGGGCACCTAGCCGGCAGCCCCCCCCCGCCACACACACCCCAAGTTCCCGCGCTGCCGTCGGTGCACGAAGCCAAGGCCTGTCCCGGGTGGAAACACAGGGACCTCGCTGCTGCCTTAGGCCTGGGCTGGAGGGGGGCAGCCGGGGCTGACATACTCCCCCCGAAACACCAGGCCTGGTCCCTCCCCTCCAAGCGGCACAGACCAGGCCAGACTGGACCCACCCGCGGGGCTGGAAGGTGCCCAGCTCCCTTGCCTTGTCTCACTGCGAACGTGCAGCGCTGCCCCCGGCGTCTAATTTCTCCGCCAAGGAAACCTTGGGCAGGAACGGGAGGGTTACGGGGCGCATAGGAAGGGGGGTGACTCCAGCTGCACCCCCGGGTGGGGTGGAGCCCCCACAATGCTGCCCAGTGGGGAGAAGAAACAGACCAGCGCTAGATCCCTCAACCTACCCCGCCCTTTGACCCCGGCCGCCAAACCTGCCAGGAAATTGAAACCGAGGGGAAACGTCTGCAGCAAAAGCTACAAATGTATCTCCCAGCCGGGCGGGCGCTCGCCCACGCGGCACGGCAGGGTCCTGCGCACGGGGCTGAGGACCCAGGGCCAGAGGCTGCAGTGGCTGCCAAACGCTGTCCAGCGCCAGGCACAGGACACGCTGGGCCATGGAGACACGCACCGCGAGCCTTCCAAACCCAGACGGCAGCCAGCCCAAGCTGCCCAAGAGGAGGCTGGTTTTACTGACAAACGTCATCTGCCCCAGCTCTTCGCTACTTTCTACTGGGAGTGCTCAGAGGGCTTCACCAGAGGAGGGAGTGCTATCTCCATTTTGCAATGGGGAAACTGAGGCACGGGGTGCTATCTCCATCTTGCAATGGGGAAACTGAGGCACAGGGTGCTATCTCCATCTTGCAGTGGGGGAAACTGAGGCACAGAGCATTAGCTCCATCTTGCAGTGGGGGAAACTGAGGCACCGAGGTCCTCTCTATTTTACAGAGTGGGAAACTGAGGAATGGAGCAGTGCCGGGACTTGCCTCAGGTCACCCAGCGGGCCAGGCATAGAAGCCAGGTCTCCAGCATCCCAGCCTGTGTCCGCTGCTTCCCAGGATCCCCCATGCTCCCCTCAGGTGTGGAGAGACACTGCCACAGGGAGGGGCCTGCTCAGCAAGTTCCCAGCTGCGGGAGATTTAAAAGGCAATTTCCCGCCTCACTCTGAGCACCTGAACTGTTCCTACGGCCCCCCTCGTGGCAGGATCAGCACCTTCTTGTGCCTGGCACGGCCCCGCCCGCCCCCTGCATCACTTAAGTCCCACTTAAGCCTTGAGAGTAGTACTTAAGTGGGACTTAAGTAGCGTGCCAAGAAGGGGCAGCTGCGGCATCCTGCCACCAGAAACAAGTGAACTTAGCAGGGCCCCCGGATCGGCGTGTTCCCAGCTTCTCTGCCATCCCCAGGCCACATGTCCCCCCCCCCTTCACGTTTGGGGGGTGGCCATCCCTGTGTCTCCCGTGTTAATGGCAGATCTGCACGGCCGACCCCTGTTTACCTCTCGGGGGTGGGGCGTTCCCACCTGCACAGAGAGTGGGGTTCACGCCATGGCCAAACCGCAGCAGCAGGAAACACACACGTTCTGCCTTGCACCGCAACACCAGGCCTCCCTGAGAGCTGGGGGGGCCTCAAATGCCGCCCCACTGATTAGCAGAACGCCCACAGTGCTGGCTTGTGTTCCTGCTGGGGTTCACATCCATCATGCCTTAGTGCACATAACAAAATTTATTCCACTCATGGATGGAAAATATTCGAGGGAACACAGCACACACCACCTACTTTTCCTGTGAACTGGACCTGCTGTGTCATGCTGGACTTCGACTTTTCGGCCCCCCGTAAAAGGGGCTAATCAGTCCCCCCACCTCGTCCTCGTAGGTGCTGCCGGCCCGTGGCTGCGGTGCTAAAGATGAGGGACGCTAACGAGCTACGGATCGAACTGCAGCTCAGAGTATGGCCTGACCCGTGCTCGCCGCGACTGCAACAGCCATCTCTGGGGCTGGGCAAAGAGGGGGACCTGGAACACACCCTCAGACACAAGAGTCCTCCTCTAGAAGCCAGAGTCTGGCTCCCACTGAAGGGGACTGAAAACAGGCTGCGTTTGTTCCTGCCTCACCGGACTGAAGATCGCCGCGCCATTTTTGCAAGAGTCTGAAATATTAACTCCGCTGTCCTCATCAAAGTCTAGCCTCGCTAGCTCTCCCCCAGTGGGTGAACTTGAATTCCACACCCATTTGGGGGCGATATTGACTTCTTGTCCCATGCTCTCACATAGCAACCCTGCGTGTTACAAAAGAGCCCCGTTTCCCGGGGGCACCCTGGAATCCCAGCCCCCGCTTGGGGTCTGGCCGTTGGTTAAATCTGGGACGTGCCTCGGGAGCCACTGGGCCGAACGGGGTTGTCGACAAGTTTGATGTTCGCCAGCGACAGCGGGAATCGTGAAACGTTCTTTGGCCTCGCGCGCTCCGGGACGATAATTCACCGTTCCGTTTTGCGGCTGAGATTTCCGGAGGTGCTGCTATTTTATTCTCTCTCTTGATTCCTCTGGATTTGGCGCCCGGCCGGTTTGCACTGGGCTTGCCTCTTGTGCTGTGTCTTTAGGGCCGGGTTTCCCACAGTGAGTTCCCCGGAGCCCTGGGTCCCGGGGCTCGGTGAGAAATGCTCATGACAGTTGCATGGCGTGACTTTTTTAATAAAAATTGGGACGACTGTTTTTATAAGTACTGTTGAGGGTTATTGTGGTGACAGTCAGTAAGGAGGCGCGGTACAGCAACCTGAAAGGGGAGCAAAGGATTCATACAACGGCTGCCCTACGGCTGCCGCGGCCATAGATAACAGCCTGCCGCAGGAGCACGCTGCAGGCCCGGTGACGTAGCTTACACGTGTCAAACGCCCGATCCAACCATCTGGCCTCGCTCGTGGCAAGGCAAGGATTTAAGATCTTTATTTCCCCCTTTCTTGGGGCCACTGCCCGCAGCACGGCCGGGCTCGTCACACTGCGTTTTCGCTCAGCGTTTCACAATGATCGCCGCCCACCGCTACACCACAGCTACACGCGGCTGCAGAACTTGGGCAGCGAACAATCAGACGTGGGCTGGCCCGCACGAGCAAACCGTGGGCACAGGCAAAGAAGGACAATCGCAGCTTTTTGTGACAGAAAAGTGGGAACACGGGCTGTGGAAAGGGAAAGCTCTCTTCTCCGCCGGATTAGCCGCAGGCAGCAAGAAACACAAGTGCGCTAGGAGTCCTTTGTCTGTCTGACTTACTCGCACTGGAACAGAAGATGCGCCCAATGCGCGGTGTGCAATGGGCAGGGAAGTACGTCCCAGTAGCTCTCTGATACCCACTGAACTCCGAAGGCATCCAGAGACAAGCCGTTCCGAACACACAGACAAGGGCGCGAGGGTTTTCAAGCAGAAGCTTGACACATTTGCAAATAGTAAACGCCCGCTGACGGAAAATCGCTAAATGGGACAAGGAAAATGCAGCCGAAGCTTCCTGTGAAGGGAGCTACTGTGTCGCACTTGCTGGAGACGCTCATCCAATTGCAGAAAACCTCACCTGGCCGTGTGCACAAGGTAGTGCAATGCACACTTGATGAGCAATCTCGTGAAAAAAGTGGCGGCCGTGCCATTGTCAAACAAAACCCTTGTGCGTCACATCTGGGATCTTGCTGCTGAGCTGGAGAAAGGGCTAGTAAAGGCTCCACCACATTTGCAGGACCCTATGGGGGCACCGTGGCCAGAAAAGTTTGGGAAGTTTGTAGGGGCTGCGGGTTTGATTCTGTATTTTTCCTTATGTTTTGTGGCCCAGATTTCCCCTCCCCTGTCTCCAAGAATCAGTTCAGGAAAATACTCTCTCCCCCACCCTCCCATCACTTTCTCTGTCTCTTTGTTTGGTGGAGTCAAACTCAGACCAAAAACACCAAGCTGGGCGGGAGTCCACAGTGAGAATTAGCTTCTTGCTGGTTTATTTTAATTGTCTGAAAAGGACCTGGCCTCGTTTGCAGCAATCTGAGGGCCATTCCCATGGGAACAAACTCACCCGGGGAGAGCAGAGCTTTGCAGGAGAGCTGGTAAATAGGTCTGCATGAAATTATTGATGCCAGCCTTTTTAACCTGGCAAAAAATGACGCTTCAGTGACTCCCAAACCTTTTGCAACTTTGTGTCAGTTTTGGTGAATTTTGGGGAAACTCGACATGGCCGGTACAGCTGTTTTCCTAACGACCTGTCTTGACTTTTCAACTGGAAATGAGCCTTCCATTAAAATGCCCTTTGCTGATGTTTAGTGTTTAAGACTCAAGATGGAAACTTTTGGATTTTGTCCAAAATGAAATGTCAGGAGACCAAAATGATTTTCTCTCGTGACTTCACCGAAAAATCCAGGTTTCACTCAGTTTGGCTAATGCAAATCTTTTGGCTGCCCCCCGAGAGAGTTTCCAGGACCTCCTAGGAGCTGAGAATGCCTACGGTGCCTGACAGTTCAGCACAACTGAAATAATCCAAAAGGGGATTTAAAAACCCCACTGGGCTGGTGGGTCGGGAGCTGGCTTAGGCTCAGAAGGCCTGGGTTGCAGCCTTTCCTCTGCCACAGACTTCCATGGGTCCTGCTCCATGACTGGGGCTCTTAGTGCACCTGTAGTCCACTGAATAAATCGGTGACATCATGCTAATGGAGTCGAAAGAAAAATCCCACCGCTGCCTGCAATAGTCAGAGCCATCCCATCAATAGTGATGGGACGGTTGCCTCAAGCCCCATGGCGGCCACTTCAGCCATCCTATCGATAGGTCCCAGGGGATTACTGAGGTGCCTGGCATGGGGCAGCAGCAGGGGTCACCTTTCCCCTCCCTCCGCACTCAAGCGGCAGCAGGAGCCGGAGTGACCCGGCAGCAGGCTCTACTCTGCCCTGCCCCGCCCCATCACCCTCTTCCAGGCTGCTGCACTCAGCTTCACCACAGCAGCAAGAAGCAGAGCACCCAGCCCCAGGAGGGCACGGGGGGGCAGGGCGACCCTGGCACTACTTCTACTGGTGCAAATCTCACATGCAGAGGCGGCTTCGAGCCCAGCGAGGCCGAGAGACTCACGGCCAGGAGGGTCCACCAGCCGGGGGCTGCAGTGGGAAGGGAGCGAGGCCAAGGACACAACGGGGCAGCGACGGTTCCCCAGCTCCGCGCCCGGGCGCTCGTGTTTCGCACAGGAAGGGTGGCCCTCCTTCGCAGCCAGCGTAGCGGACTCCCCCCTCTGTGCCCAGGGGCATTTGGCAGAGGAGGCCTAATCCGCTGGCACGTCAGCAGAGCAGCCACGTCCAGCGCCCAGCTCCAGGGGCCCGCTGGCTCTGTTGTCACTAGCCGCTGTGGTTACTAGCACTTCCCCTTCTCCGACGCCGCTAGCCAGGGCGTGGGGCGCCGATCGGAGGTGTTATGTAAGAAGCCCACGGGATCCTGGTCAGGGGAAAAGACAACGCGCTGTGTTTATTGAGAGAACAGTAGAGAAGCAGTTAGAATCTGCTTTATATATACACACACACACAGGTCCTCAACACACACACATGCACGTGCACACACACATAGGTCCTGCGTGTGCACACACACACATACATACAGGTCACACATACGCGCGTGCACACACACACACAGGTCCTGCGTGCGCGCACGCGCACACACACACACACATACATACATACAGGTTACACACACACACACACAGAGGTCCTCAACACACACACAGGTCCTGCGTGCGCACACACACACACACACACACACAGGTCCTGCACACAGACACACACACACACGTCCTGCACACACACACACACACACACACACACACACACAACACAGAGGTCCTGCACACAGACACACACACATACGTCCTGCACACACACACAGGTCCTGCACACACACACACACACACACACACACACACAGAGGTCCTGCACACACATATACACACAGAGGTCCTGCACGCATGCACACACATACACACACACACACACACACAAGGTCCTGCACACAGACACACACACACACGTCCTGCACACACACACAGGTCCTGCACACACCCACACAGACACACACAGGTCCTGCACACGCACACACACACATAGGTCCTGCGCGCGCGCGCACACACACACGGACACACACACACACAGACGTCCTGCACACACACATACACACAGAGGTCCTGCGCGCATGCACACACATACACAGACACACACACACACACATACACACAGAGGTCCTGCGTGCGCGCGCGCGCACACACACACGGACACACACACACACAGAGGTCCTGCACACACACATACACACAGAGGTCCTGCGCGCATGCACACACATACACACACACACACACACACACACACACACACAGGTCCTGCAGATGGTGCGTAGTGACCAGTCCATGGTGGCTCCAGTCAGTGTCACTGGCCTGGCCAGGCCGACTGAGCGAGGAGTTGGGTTCCTCGGAGGCTCGGCTTGCAGGCTGCACCCAGAGTCCCATGGCCAGAGCCCCCTTCTTCTCCGTGTCAGTTCCCAGGGGAGTCTGTGGGTTTTGCAGTGTCATGCTGCTGTCATCCGCCCTGGGGAGGGGTGAATCTGTTTTCCAGCGTTCTCCTTGGATGGGGATTCAGCGCCGGCCTTACCATGAGGTGAGCTGAGGTGGCCGCCTCAGGGGCCAGACTGTGGGGGGCACCACTGGGACCCAGAGTGTAGAAAATTGTGTCTGCGGCTGGTGCAGATGAATTCTCTCCGCTCTAGATGCACAGAGCTGGGGGAGTGCTGTGCTGGAGGAAGGAGGGCACAGGAGACATAACAGGCAGGCAGGAGAAAAGGGGCCGGGGGCATCATTGGAGCTCCCCACCTCAGGTGCCAACTGGTTGTGGGCCGGCCCTGTGGGGATTGTCAGGCCGTCCATCGGTGTCTCTCACTCTTGGGGGGGCTCTGTCTGTCTCCAGGTTTCCTCAGTGCTGCTCAGGGCCAGCCTTAAGTCGATTTGGCCGAATCGGGCCCCGCGCCTAAGGGGGCCCCCGCGCCCCTCAACCCAGAAGTGCCAGCGAGTTACAGAGCCGGGGGCCCTGCTCCAGCAATATGTGGAGCTGGGTCTCTCCCCCGGCTCTGCCTGGAGCGGGCTCCGGCCCCCCCCCCTACCGGCCCCCCCACGCGTCCTCCCACCCCACCCCCAGAGCGTCCCCCTCGGCCCCGGACCATCCCTGCCATGCACGGCTCAGCGCAGCTCCCCCTCGCTGGCTGCTGCTGCTTCCATGCACGTTGCAGGTGGGCGGGGAGGACGCCCGGGCGTGACATGACGTTACGGCCCGGGATTTTAAAACTCCTCGGAGGCATGTTGCGGGGCTGCCTCCGGGTTCAGCCTCCGGGGCCTGAGTGCAGACTCCGGCCCCGCAACGTGGAAGGCAGAAGGGGAAGGGGAAGGGGCTGAGGGGCAGGGGCTTGGGTGAAGGGGATTGAGGGGAGAGGGAAGAAAGGGGAAGGCTTCAAGGGACAGGGTGGAGGAGAGACAAATGCCAGGGGGCCAAGTGCAGACAATGAGGGAAAGGGCAGGAGGGGAGGTGTCAGTGGGAGGGGGGACAGGGTGATGCTGGGAGAGGAGAGGAGAGGGGAAGGGCATTGGGGGCTAGAGGGGGAGGGGGAGGTGCTGGGAGAAGGCTTGAAAGAAGGGGTGGGCATGAGAAAGGTGGGGATGGAGCAAGTCATGTGTGAGGGCACAGAGGGGCAGGAGGGGACCAGGGCAGAGGGCGGTGAGGGGGTGGGCATCAGGGAAAAAGAGGGCAAAGGGGGCAGGGGCAGTGAGGGAAGGGGGAGGCACCAGGAGGGAGCAGGGGTAAGGGAAGGTGCAGGTGCCAGGGGATTCCGGGAATGAAGCAGAAGGGCAGATACCTGCAGGGGAGGGACCAGCACCAGAGGAGAGAGGCAGGGCAGGTGTATAGAGGGAGGTGTTAGAGGGGATGAGGAGGGGTAGCTCACATGATCAGAGTGGGGCTATTGGAGGAGTGGGCACGGGGGGAGAGAAGGGCTGGTGGAGGGGGGCAGGTTGCAGGAGGGCTGAGGGCAGTGAGAAAGGGCAGGAGTCAAGACAGCAGAGGAGGGTGAGGAGTTGGGGGGCAGCAGGCACCAGGGGAGATGATGGAGCAAGGAGAGGAGACATGGCAGCAGAGAGAAAAGGGAAAGGTTTAAAAATATTTATTAATAACTTGGTATGCTGCCCACGGCCAGTTTGTTTGCGCCCCGCGGTGCAGTTTGGGTTTATGTGGGGATCAACACGTGGCCGGCGAGTGGGAGCCAAAACACAAAAGTAGTCAGTGTAATGATCTTCTGTTGCGATGCGTTTTAGCAGTTCAATTCTTGGACTGTCATTGCTCATGCAAAGTGCTGTCACGTGGGTAGAAATCGGGGAAATATTGCTTTTTATTAATGTCAGCAGAACGGACTTAAATGGGGCCTGTGTGTTGTGTAGTCTTGCCTTAATCTTTGTATTCATGCCTGTCCGTGTGAGAGAAGCTATTTGTATATATTTGCTTGCATATGCAACCACACTTAAGGTGAGGCCCTCAGCATGTTCTGTAAGTATCAGTGTGGCCCCTGGGGCTTCTAAAGTTGAGTTGCCCTAGCTCATCCCTGACAGGTGTCTGTCTAACCTGCTCTTAAATATCTCCAGTGATAGAGATTCCACAACCCCCCTGGGCAATTTATTCCCATGTTTAACCCCCCTGACAGGCAGGAAGTTTTTCCTAATGTCCAACCTAAACCTCCCTTGCTGCAATTTAAGCCCATTGCTTCTCATCCTAACCTCGGAGGCCAAGGAGAACAATTTTTCTTCCTCCTCCTTATGATACTCTTTTAGATACTTGAAAGCTGCTCTCGTCCCTTTTCGGTCTTCTTTTTTCCAAGGTAAACAAGGCCAATTCCTTCAGCCTTGCCTCATATCTCATGTTCTCTAGACCTTTCATCATTTGTGTTGATCTTCTCTGGGCTTTCTCCAGTTTCTCCACGTTTCCTGAAATGTGGCGCCAGAACTGGACATGATACTCCAGCTGGGGCCTAATGTAGATGGCTCATTCCCTGCCTAGGGGACGAGAGACTGGGCGGGTTAATTTCCAATCCTCCTGTTTATTCTTTTCCTAAGCCAGGAGGGCACAGTGGTTCTGATGGGGGCTCTGCAGGAAGGCAGCCCGCACTGCCCCCTTGCCTGAAACCTTGTGCAGGTGTTAAACAGCTGTCCAGCCCACCCTAGAGGTGACTGCATTTCAGCGTGCCTGAAGCAACACTGCACCAGCAATGGACAGGAGAATGGCTCCCGGGCACGGCTTGCTCTGACTGCTTCAGCCCTGTTGATGGGCCTCAGCCTCTTTCCTTCCACTCCCCTGCTTTGCAATGGGGCTGTAGACTCTGGGGAGAGAGGGGTGGAGGCAGGCAGAGGTGTGTCCCTGCAGCAGATGTAGACACATCTCTGTATTAATCATTCTCTCATTGAAGTTTTTAGCTTTGTATCGAGTCCTTTTACACGGAAACTTTGTATTACGTCTTGGTAGAACAGTCCCTAGGACAAGTGAGGCAGAGACTGTCCCTGTGGGGTGAACGAGGTGGGAATGGATAAGGCGGAAGGTGACACCCCTGGGCAGTTGCAAAGGCTGGAGAGGGGATGGAAGCCAGACCCAAGATCAATGAGCCCGGGGAAGTGGGCCCATTGGAAGGAGACTGGGCCTGTGGATGCCTTGGGGGACAGCAGCAAGGGCCTGCTTTGGGAAGCCCCCTCTTTGGAGGTGAATGCGGCAGCATTGAGACACCCCCCAGAAGCAGGCGCCACAGACACTAACTGCAGATCATGGGACGGCTCTCACAGATTTTGCACATGCACAAGATGATAGATCTGCAGGAGGGGGGGCAGTGGCGTAGTGAGGGGGCCGGAGGGGTCAGTTGCCCCTGGGAGAAAAATAATATAAAATTTAGTTAAAAATAGATGTCACACGGTTTTAAAAGGAATACCGTATCTCCTGCCTTTTGTCTATTTTTGTCTCTTTAGGCCCCCAGTTAAAATTTTCAAAAGCACGTGAGCGACTAAAGTCATTTTTGAAAATTGGACTTGGAAATCTAAGCTCAGATTTTCAAAGGTAATTAAGCTCCTAAAGAGACAGTTGCCAACTCGGATCTTCAAAGATATCTATCCGATCTTTACACACCTTTGAAAATCTGGTCATAAGTGTCCTAGTCAGTTCTGAACGTGAGATGTAGGAGCCCAGTCCTAATTCCTTCAGGCTTTTTTTTTTTTAATTTGAACATTTATCTACACTAATTCCCCTCCTTTCTCTTTCACTGTCCAATAAATGCATGGATCAAAATGATTGGTGCTTTGTGAATATGCTGACTTGAGAGTGGAAAGATTTCATATTGTCATGTATGATTCCTGGTAACCCCTCTCAAATATGAAAAACTAGGTTGATACCTGTTCATATCAGGAGCTGTTGAATTCAGTTCACCATTTGCAGTATCTCATTAGGATGTTTAGTGGAGAAGATATTGGGGTTTTTTTATATATACTGTGGGCAAAGCATGGGCTCACAAGAATTCCTCCATTGTTTTACCATGAGTCTCAAAACATTTGGTGTTTTTCTAAAGGCCTGGAGTCAATTGATTATGTAGGAAACTCAGCTTTCATTTAAAAAAAAAAGTTCTCTATACTTCTGGGCCTTACAGCTAAGGAGGAAAGCTTTAACACATGAACCCTAAATACTCAAGAAACAAAAGGCCAATACAAATCCAACGTTTTATTTTTAAAAAAATCTTATGATTTGTAGACCATTCTCATAACTTTGTGTAGGCGTTCCTTGTGATTTTTGGGTTGGCAATACTGCTCTTTGATTGGTGAATTTAGAGAGGTCTCTCCCTTCAGTTTCCCTTTCCACCATCCTTTTTTGTCGCAGGTCATCAGAGAATCATAGAGACGATGGAGAGTAGGGTGAGTCCGTGACTCTGGTTAATGACTGGTCAGGGTGACTAACTATTCTCAGCCAGTGGTCTGAATGAGCTATCTACTGCCATCTGTTAATCAACTGTAGGAAAAGGCTTCACGAGCAGACTTTATTTATATACACATACCTACTTTGCCACAGAGATCAGTAGACACACTTGCTGTGTCAAGGTGATCAATTTTGGCTCTTTTGGGCTGAAATTCACTTAAGACTTGGAGCTGGGAGAATGAAATGTTGTTATCCATATTGTATGATTAAAAGGTAAAAGACCTGAACTTAATATGACCTGGCTTAGGGTCGACCATAACTTGAACACTAAGCAGAGGGTAGTGAGTCACATCTAACTGAAAGTCACAGAAGATGGAAACAGGTTTTATTTCTGGTGGTGCAGAGTCTATTTGCAGTGTATATCTGACACTTTACATCTAGGCTGCGTCTAGACTGGCATGATTTTGCGGAAATACTTTTCCGTTAAAAGTTTTTCCATTAAAAGTATTTCCGCAAAAGAGCGTCTAGATTGGCACAGATGCTTTTGCACAAAAAGTGCTTTTGTGCAAAAGCATCCACGGCCAGTATAGACGCTATTTTGCGCAAGAAAGCTCCGGCGGCCATTTTCGCCATCGGGGCTTTCTTACGCAAAAAATTCCTTCCCTGTCTACACTGGCCCTCTTGTGCAAGAACATTTGTGCAAGAGGGCTTTTTCCCAAGCGGGAGCGTCAAAGTATTTGTGCAAGAACACTGACAATCTTACATTAGATCGTCAGTGTTCTTGCGCAAATTCAAGCGGCCAGTATAGACAGCTGGCAAGTTTTTGCACAAAAGCAACCGCTTTTGCGCAAAATCTTGCCAGTCTAGACGCACCCCTAGGCTGCGTCTAGACTGGCATGATTTTGCGCAAAAGCAGCCGCTTTTGTGCAAAAACTTGCCAGCTGTCTACACTGGCCGCTTGAATTTGCGCAAGAACACTGACGATCTACTGTAAGAAATCAGTGCTTCTTGCGCAAATACTTTGACGCTCCCATTCAGGCAAAAGTCCTTTTGCGCAAAAGCTTTTGCGCAAAAGGGCCAGTGTAGACAGCTCAGATTTGTTTTGCGCAAAAAAGCCCCGATGGCTAAAATGGCGATGGGGGCTTTCTTGTGCAAAACCTCGTCTAGAGTGGCACGAACGCTTTTGCGCAAAAAGTGCTTTTGCGCAAAAGTGTCCATGCCAATCTAGACGCTCTTTTCCGCAAATGCTTTTAACGGAAAAACTTTTCCGTTAAAAGCATTTGTGGAAAATCGTGCCAGTCTAGACGTAGCCCTAGTGTTTAAAGGCAGAGCTGACTAGAATCAATTGAGAGTCCTTGTCTTGTCTCAGTGATCGCTTGAGCAAAAATCATTGATAAAATCTTGTGTAGACTGACCTTGGACTCAACGTGCAGGCGATGTGTCGAAGGGCAGTGCAAAGGAGGCAATGGTGGTGAGGTACCATATTACCTAGTGAAATCATTGGTGCTGAAATCACTAAGGACTGGAATTTGACCACAGAACTGACACTTTCTTAACAAAGACTCCATTTTTGCTATTTAAAAAGTAAAGCAATGTAACAGAAAACTGCAACGCTCTCTGGTAACTTTTTAAAAATCAAAGTTTAAACTTTATTGAAAAAATTGGATAGTTTGCAATTGAAAATATTTGACCTACACTTAAGGCAACTGATTTAATTTTGTGGAAAATTTTGCATAATAAAGGATGGCATTTTTTTTTGAAACTGTTCAACTATATTGATATATTGCCCAATGCCGCGGGCAAAGGGCTCGGGCCTGCTTTCATGGGAGGGCCACGTTCGCGGGGCCACGGAGCTCCGGACACGTGGCAGGGGGGAGAAGAAGGGAAGCTTCACTGGCTGCGTCCCAGCCAAGAGGCGGCCCATCCATCAGGGAGGAGGTGCTACAATTCTCACCCTTGTGGTTTAAATCTAGACCCAAACGCTGGGAGAGTTTTAGTCTGTTTGGCTCCGAGTGAAAGCAGGGCTCAAAGTCACCTTGGCCTCACCGCGCACCTGCCCCAGGAATTCCACTTGCTTCTTCCCCTCCCGCCTTCCCCAGCGAGAGCAGGAAAATACTTTCTCTGGAACACAGCAGCCCAGAGCGGGACAGGCCTCAGAAGCATGCAGCAAACTCGGGAAGGAAAAGGAAGTTCGAGTCCTTTGATCCGCCCTCTGTGAACATCCCATGGCAACACGCGGCATCCGTGCAATCCTCAGCTGGCTCGGCCCACCCACCCCGTTCCCGCACTGTAGTGGCCTGGACTCGCCGCCACGGACCGGACCGAGAAATGGCCCCAAGGAAACGCAGATCCTGCCCGTTTTTTTTCGTCTTTGGGACCTGGGTCTGTGCGGTGCTCGCCACGATTCTCAGAGGGTTGCTTACTGGTTGGTACATCAGCACCAGCAGGGGCCAACCAACCCCATAGTTAAACAGACAAAGAAAGCGGTGATCCCCAGCCGGAGAACTGGGGTCGTTAATTAACTAAATCTAAAGCAGGGCTACTCTTCATGCGGCCTGCAGCCCGTTTGTGTGAGGCCTGCGGGGTGGTTTGGTTCACGCAGAGCTCAACACACAGCCCGTGGGTGGGAGCCAAAAGAAAAAGTAGCCACTAGAATGGTCTCCTGTGGGCGTGCGTGTGAGTTCGATTCCTGGCCGATTATTGCTCGTTAGAAGTGTCGGATGGGTGGAAATCGGGTCAATGTTGCATTTTAGTAATATCAGCAGAACTGACTTAAACGGGGCCTGCGTGTTGTGTAGTCGTGCCTTCATCTTTGTATTCATGCCCGTCGGTGTGAACGAAGCTATTTGCATATATATGTGCATGTCTATGCAACCACACTTAAGTTGAGGCCCTTGACGTGAGCTGTGAGTATCACTGTGGCCCTTGGGGCTTCCAAAATTGAGAAGACCTGGTCTAAAGCTTCATCTACACTCAGCTCAGTGGATGCTGCTCCTGCAGCGGGGGTGTGAATTCACCCCCAAGGGCTGGAGCGATGGCCACCTAACGCCCACCTGGTCAAACTGAGGCACAGCGCAGCAAAGCAGAATCAGCCTTTCCCCCTCCCCCTGCCCCGGCAGAGGTTCACTGTGATTTGGGAAACCCAGGTGACGTCAGGGAACTGGGCTCTTGCATCAGGGTGAAGACATCGCCTTCAAGGGGTTCATGGGATTTCTTGTTTAGCTGCGTTGCAGCAACAGCTAGTGGGCCCGATCACGCAACAGGGCTCCATTGTGCAAGGGGTTGTGCAAACAGAGAGCCAGGCCCTGGCCCACACAGCTCACACCCCAGTACACAAGGCAGCAGCCAGCCAGGGAGGGGGCGGAGGATACACCCATCCTACGAGCCAGGCTGAGGGGAGGGTCCTGCTTCCCAGCACACGCAGGGACATTGGAACCCAGCGACAAACGCTCTTGCTGGGGGGGTCGCCACGGACGGTGCCCTGGTCGCTGAGACCCCCGAACAAGCCAACACGCAACCTGGAGAGACAGCAAGCAACAGCATTAAGGGATGGAGAGTGGTGCATGATGGGAATGTGGCCCCCCACGCCTGGGCGGGCCGGTACAACTCCATGTTTCACCCAAATTTCCCACAAGGCACCGTGCTGGACAAAGGCGAGTCGCCTGTCCGTGCTGCACTGGGCCTCGCCTCCTGGTGAACACACACACACACACACACACACACACACACACTCTAGAGAACAGTAATAGAGATGCAGCCGTGTTAGTCTAGTGTAGCTGAAACAAAAAACAGGACTGTGTAGCACTTTAAAGACTAACAAGATGGGTTATTAGTTGATGAGCTTTCGTGGGCCAGACCCACTTCCTCAGCTCAAATTTGATCTGAGGTAGTGGGTCTGGCCCACGAAAGCTCATCAACTAATAACCCATCTTGTTAGTCTTTAAAGTGCTACATAGTCCTGTTTTTTACTCTAGAGGACATGAGCTATGAGGGAAGGCTGAAGGAATTGGGTTTGTTTAGTTTGGAAAAGAGACGATTGAGGGGGGACATGAGAGCAGTTTTCAGGTATCTAAAAGGGTGTCACAAGGAGGAGGGAGAAAACTTGTTCTTCCTGGCCTCTGAGGATAGAACAAGCAGCAATGGGCTTAAACTGCAGCAAGGAAGGTTTAGGTTGGACATTAGGAAAAACTTCCTGCCTGTCAGGGTGGTGAAACACTGGAACAAATTGCCCAGGGGGGTTGTGGAATCCCCATCTCTGGGGATATTTAAGAGCAGGTTGGATAAATGTCTATCAGGGATGGTCTAGTCAGTGGTCCCCAACGCGGTGCCCGTGGGCACCCTGGCACCCGCTGGGGCATTTATGTGCGCCCACCGAGTGATCAGGGCCGGCCCAAGCCATTCTTGCGCCCCGGGTCCCGGCGCATGCACGGCCCTGCCCCCAGGCACCCGGCAGCCCCAAAAGGTTGGGGACCACTGGCTAGACAGTGCTGGGTCCTGCCATGAGGGCAGGGGACTGGACTCGATGACCTCTCGAGGTCCCTGCCAGTCCTAGTGTTCTATGATTCTATGACTCACAGACATGCACACACACACACACACACACACACGAACGCTCACACACGCACATACGCACAGATACCAACGCACACACAAATGCACAAACACTCACACAGGCATGCACACGCATATACACTCTCGCACGCACCTACGAACAGATGCATGCACACACACACACTCACACACGTGCAAACACTCACATGCACACACTCTCTTGCATGCACACACACACACTCACGCGCGCACACACTCACACTCACGCGCGCACACACGTGCACACTCACACATACACGTACACACACACACACGCATGAACGCTCACACATGCACATGTGCACAGACACAGACGCACACACATATGCACAAACACTCACACACGCGTGCACATGCATATACACTCGCGCACGCGCTCGCACGCACCTACGAACAGATGCATGCACACACATGCGCACACACTCACACACGTGCGCACACACTCACATGCACACACACACAATTATGCGCATGCACACACACTCACACACGTGTGCACACACATGCACCCACTTGTGCGCACGCGCACACACATGCGCACGCACACACACACACGCACACACACACACACTCAGGGCTCCATTTCTAAGGAAAGGGGCCGGGGCACAGGCAGGTCCTTTCCATTGGGAGGGCTGCAGCGAGCCCAGGGCGCCGGGGCTCTGGACGGCTGGTCCCGGGTGCTGGGATTCAGCCGTGGCGCATGTTCCGCACTGCAGTGGCCCTGTGCCGGTGGTGGGCCCATTGGGTCCTGTGTGGGGGGGGCCACAAAGCGTTTTGTTCCCACACGCCCGCCGGGCTGCCAGGTCTCCCCAGTTTCTGTCCACGCTGGTTTTTCCTGCCAGCAATGAGGGTGCCCCGCCCGGGAGGGGAGGGGAGGGGCGGGGCGGGGCGGTGGGTGCGGATTGCTCCCCCCCCCCCCACATCCAACCTCAGTGCTGCTCCAGTTCCATCCGGTCAGGTCTCGGCACCGGGCGCAGCGAGCAACACTGCCCCCGCCCGGAGACCGACTTGGTTCCCACGGCAGCGCGGGCCAGGCGCTGTTTTCCGCCGACACGGCTGGCGTTAACCCGCCCCCCAGGGATCCCCTGTGCCCCCCAACAGTGAGTGCTTGCCATTCCCACGCTGCCTCCCGAGAGGGGCCCCCAAACGCCTCCCAGCTGGGTCGGGGCAGGCCACACGCATGGGAGGGGAAGGTGCGCGCACTCACGGCTGGAACTGTGGGTCCAGGAGGCTGCAGGGCTCTCCCCAGAGGTGACTGGGGGGGGGGGGAGGCCGCAGGGAGCCACCTGTCAAGTAACCTCCCCCAGCCTGGACAACCAGGCCCTGCCCTTGCTCCGCCCACTGAGGCAGCCCTGGGGACTAGCAGGCGGGGGGAGCCCTCCCAGCATGTCCGTGCCTGGCTGCGGGGAGGGGATATTTCTTCCAGAGCCAAGCAGTGCGGCAGGGCAGCCCGGTGCTGGTCCGGCCCAGCAGAGTCTCAGCGGCGAGGCTCCTTACGCAAGGCCCAGGCTCCCGGGTGCAATGTCCCCCCCACCCCAGTGCCGCAGGAAATGGACTTAGGGACACAAATCTGTACCACTTGGGGAGGCTTTGGACGAAATATCTCAGCCAGCTCTCAGGGGCCGCGCCTGGGTCTGGGCATCCGGCTGGGGGGGCAGCACCCTTGTACGTAGGGTTAGCACTACGGGGCAGGGACTGGGTTAGGTTCCAAACGTGCAAACGGAAGCCAGCCAGGGCCTCTCCAGCTGGGACCCCTGCGGTAAGCAGCCTCCTTTGTCCCGCAAAGCTAAGCAGGGGCTGGTTTGAGGAAGAGCAGTGGCCCCCCCAGCTGGCAGGGTCTGAGCAGGGAAGTCCCACCCACATGGGGGCTATTTCAGATGCAGCTTGGTCTTTGGCTGGCAGGACACACCCGGGAGGAGAACCACAGACCCCAGGGAAAAAAGCTCTTCCCTGGCTGGCATAAGAACGGTGTTAGGGTGCGCCCCATCACGCCGACTGTCCGTGGGAGTCGGGCACCTCATGCCCAGCGCCCAGGGTAAGTGCAGCCCCAGCCTGCTGGGCACCTGGCGGAAGGTTTGCTGAGTCAGCCGGGGTCAGCGCCCATAGGCAATGGTCCTCCTCCCCCAGACATCAACTCACCTGCTCTGTCTCTCGTCTCTCCCATCCTGCCACCAACCCGGCCGCAGCCGCCACGCGTGCACAGTTCCCCTGCGCGTCCCTAGCCTCAGTCCTTCAATTACAGCCTGAGGACACTGGCCCTGGTTTTGCCCTCTTTTAAATGGGTGTAAATCAGGGGTAACAATCCCTTTAATAGGGTCCACGTGTGTGCGGAATATTTTTTCTATGTGCGCCAAGGCCTGTGCAGATGTGCACCACCAGGAGAAACACAAACCCATCTGTGGGCACTCTGCTAATCAGCAGGGCAGCCCTGGAATCTCCTGCGCGGCCGCACAAGCGCCCAGCTTACAGGGCACGCTGATCCGGGGTCACCCCGGCCCCCCGCTGTGCGAGGAGACGCAAGCCCTCCAGACTCGGGCAGGCTGCTGGAAGCCTGCACCGGACAGTTGGGGAGTGGCACTCTGGCCGGAGAGCCGCGTTTCAAGCCGCTGGGGAGGCAAGCAGGCTGGGATGTGGGCTGCACACGTCATTGCCCTCATCGGAGGGACTCGGACTAACCCCACCATGGATTTGCGTTTGGGGAGCGGCTCAGGGCTGCGCAGACAGACCGCAGCCGAGGGCCCCTGCTTCGATAATTCGGGGCAGCCCCGTGTGCTCCGCAGGCCAGAGAAGATAGACAATCCCGGGGCCGAAACAAAACCCAACGTGAATGCCAAATAAGAACATGAGAACGGCCAGGCTGGGTCAGACCAAAGGTCCAGCCGGCCCAGTGTCCTGGCTACTGACCGTGGCCAACGCCAGGCACCCCAGAGGGAGTGAACAGAACAGGGAATCGTGAAGCGATCCCTCCCCTGTCACCCATTCCTAGGCTCTGATACACAGAGCTGAGGGACACCCTCTCTGCCCATCCTAGCTAATTGATGGACCTGTTCTCCATGAACTTTTCTAGGTTTTTTTTTAAACCCTGGTTTTTACAACATCCTATGGCAAGGAGTTCCACAGGTTGACTGTGCACTGTGTAAAGAAATACTGCCTTGTGTTTGTTTTAACCCTGTTGCCTGTTCATTTCATTGGAGGACCTTGTGCGATGGGAACAAGTCAATCACTTTTCCTTAGCCACTTTCTCCACACGGGTCATGATTTGCTAGATCTCTCTCCTATCCCCCCTTAGTCTCCTCTTTTCTAAGCTGAGAAGTCCCAGTCTTATTCACAGGGCCATTTCCTGCCTTTCCCCAGGAGTCTCACCTTGGCTCGCTGTCCCATGTGGTGCTTGGTCTGTAGCCACGGTCACCTGCTCAGGGACTGACAACGGACCGGCGATTGGCCTCCAAAGTTCTCCTCCGGGCTCCGCTAGTCAGCAGAACTGAACCAGCTGGCAGCGGCTTTGTGCCTCGCTGAAAGGCCACTTGGCACGCGAGCAGCACGCTGGGGGGGGGAGGAGGCCCAGAGCCGCTCTACTACTATGTGCCGCCGTTCCGTGCCTCGGTTTCCCCAAGTGGGAAAAGAGGACCGATAGCAATGGCCACCCAGGGCTAATTCCCTTCATGCTCGTCACATGCTTTGCGCTCCGCCGGCTGAAGTGGCTGCCAGCCGTGGGCTGCGTATGCAGCTCTCCAGGTGTTAGGTGGGCCGAATCGTTCCTCCCTGGCCTGGAGGAGGGCACGTGGGCCACAGCTGCATGCGGATTGGGCTGCTAGTGGCCCGTGGGCTACAGAGCCAGCGCCCTACTCATCTGGAGGAGAGCGGAGCTGGTGGCCCTGTAAGGGCCCCATGGGTTGCCCATATCTTGAATACTGTGTACAGATGTGGGGCCTCATCTCCCGCCTGGGGCCCTTTCCGGCCCCTCAGCCCAAGCCCCCAAACTCCCCGTGAGTGGCGCTGTGGGTAGGCGAGATGCCGGGGCAGGAGGGAAGGGTCTGTGTGGAGCAGGCTGTCTCTGGCGACGCCCGGGCTGTCTGGGGCTGACGGAGCCAGTTTATTGCTCTTGCTGGGACGTTTTCCTCCCAGGGGTCTTTCCTCTCGGCAGCCTGACTCCCCAAACTCCCCGGTTGGGAGGGATTCTTTTTCCGGGGCTTCGTGCAGTTTTGTCTGGGGAAGGGAGCCGGAGCGGCCAGGGACCCAGGAAACCAGCGCGCAAATTCCCAGCTTGCACCCTGCAACGGGAAACCGGCTGCAGGGCTGGCTGTGGGAACAGACACAAGGCCTCTTCCTGCACCCGGTGGCACTGCAGCCAGTGCTGGGGGGGGTGGGGGGGTGATTTCCAGCTCCACTCCACCCCAGGCTGTGCTCCCAGGGTCTGGTGCGCCCCCCCCTCCACAGCAAGCCCCTTGCCGAGCAGAGCCCTGCATGGATACAACACGTATCCGTAGCTGCAAAAACGAGCCGCAGCTCCGCCTTGACGTCCCCGTGCGGGTGTCGTGTGGTTCGATTTATTTCAGATCCAAGGGAAACCAGGACACTCCAGTGCTGCTTAACCACTTTCTAACGTATTGCCAGCTTTAAGCAGTGAATGCAGCTGTTTAAGTTTTACAACCCTTTAAGAACAATGACTGTACAATTAAAACCTTAAATGCTATAGAGTCTAAAGCAATCAATGCAGTGCCAAGCAATGCAAAAGCAATTACTAGAAGATCTACTATAGACAGTAATAAAGCCTAATTCACAGGGGCTCTGTCTACACTATAGGGGTTTTGCGCAAAACCCCCATGGAGCGTCCACACCTCAAGCGCGTTTTTGCGCAAGAACATTTCCAATTGAACGGCAGAGCAGAGGGCTTTTTGCGGCGTAGGTAAACCGCCTTCGATGAGGCAGAACTTCTTTTTGCGCAAGAGCTCTTGCACCAAAAGGCGTGTGTGGATGCTCCGCAGGGGTTTCTTGCACAAAAAGAGCCCATCTGAAAAAGCACAGGTGCTGTGATGGCCATTCTGCGAAGGGCCATCAGAACCATCTTGCGCAGGAGCGTCGTTGCCGTGTGGACGCGCTCTTGCTTTTGCGATGCGCTTTGAGGCATGGACCCACTTTTGCGCAAGAAGTTTTTGCAGAAGATCTTTTCCGCAAAAAGCTTCTTGCGCAAAACCCCTGCAGTGTAGGCAAAGCCTTACGCTTCACCCGTATGCTACCTACAGTGCCAGGCTGGAGGGCGTGGGTCCGTTTCATCCCACGCATCGGAACGCCACGTGCTGGGCCACTCGCGTGAAGGGCCTAATCACTTCTAGTTACATCGAGCAGGATGGGTGAGTCGATCCTCGGGTTGCCAGGTGTCCGGTTTTGAACCAGACAGTCCAATATTTGAGCTTTCTATAAATGAAAAAATAAATTTTCTAAATGCGATGGAATGTAGATTGTGATGTGATGTCAAGTGTGCCCGGTATTTTTGTTGAAACCATCTGGTAACCCTAGAAATCCTGCCCATTCCCCCCCATCGATTGTTCTTCCTAAGCCCATTTGATAGCAAAGCCAGACCTGGTGGTTCTAATATTATTTACCAATGGATTACATGTTGCGTAGGATACGTCAAATGCCCAATGCCCCTGTTGGGATACATCCTGCTACCCAGGATGTTGCTCCTACATGTGCAGTTGACAGATTCATGGCTGCATTTGTCCTTTTTGCTTATCAGAAACAGAAGTCCTAGTGCAAGGCCACTTGGCCCGTGTTCCTGACGTGGTCTCGCGGCCCATGCGCAATCTGCGTTGTTATGCAAAACAATTCCTCACTCTCGGGCCCTGCCCACCTGTTTTGTTGCACCAGACTTGAGCCAGGCCAGAAATCCTCACTGAGGACAAGGCAGACATCACTGGTTATTGCCAAGGCTGGGTCGGGCAGGCACAGAAAACCGGTAGCCGCGGCTTGGCAGGGCTCTACTGGGAAGCCCAAGTGGCAGCAACACTTTCATTCAGGGGTGTATGCGCAACCCGGGGCACTGCGGGCCGGGTGGACCAGAGAAAAGCAAGTGCTACAGCCTCCCTGAGCTACAGCCCAGATCTCCCATTGAATCCAGCAATTCCCGCAGGCAGAAGTGCCTGCATGGTTTGGGCCTCAGTTTCCCCTACTGCCCATAGAGCCTGCCTCTCTCTCAGCGCTTTGGCTTGTGAATGCACTGGGGCTGGGCCCATCTTGGGGGGGGGGTCTGGTTTTAGCTCAGGCCCCAGATCTAACTGCTAGGCGCTATAGACAAGGGGCCGCTCTCTGCGGGGCCCAGCCAGCGTTTTATCGCTGCTTTCGGCCAGGAACCAGGCGCCTCGGCCCAGGCTGCAGTGAGCGAGGGAGGCCGACAGACTTAGGGGCCGGGGTTTCAACCCGCCGGCGGCGGCTCCCTCTCAAGCCCAGTTGCCGCAGGGACCTCACTGCTCCCCGCCCTGGAGTCAGCGCGCTGGAGAGCAGCCGGGGGAACCAAAGGGGCCGCCCCCCAGGGCTCAGAGGGGGACATTTGCACTGCCACCCACTAGCCCCGGGGGAGCGAGGGGCCTTTGGGAGCAAACCCTGCCCAGCTCCAGGGATCCGGCCCCTCCTGGCCCGAGGTTGCGCTCCCCCCCCCCCGCTGCAGGGACCACCCGGGGTGTCCAGCCCACCAGCAGGCAAAGCAGCTCCCTACGCCCCTTTCCTTCCCTGCACGCCGGCGGCCCAGCCCGGCCTCTCCCCCCTGGCTGCACTCGAGGAATCTGGCAGTGGCCGAAGCAGAGCGAAGGCACCAGCTTTGCCTTACAGAGAAGTCAGGCCACTGCGGCTCCTCCCTGCTGCGCCGCTGGTTGGCTGGCGAGCGGCAGGAGCAAAGGGAGGAGACGGGCTCCTCCCCAGAGCCAGCCTGCGGCCAGGGGCAGGGGCCGGGGCCGAGTCCAGTGGGCGAGAGGCCCAGGAGAGGGCGCTGGCTGCCAGGAATCTGGGCGGGGGCCGGGGGCCCCTCTGGAATTCGTGTCTTCCGGGAGAGGGTGGCGCCAATTCCGAGACTGCTCCGGGCAAACCCATCGAGGGGCAGCCTCCTCCGCCCACCAGGCTGCCGGGAGCTGGGGGCCCTCGCTGCCCTGCGTTGCTGTGGCTCCGGGGGGCTTTTCCCGGAAGAAATCCTCCGGATTTGCCCGGGCCCTGCAAGGCTGTGCACACGCCAAGGGGCCGTAAGCCAGGGGTGCGTAGGGCGCCGAGGTTGCGCCAGCCCCCAGCTCTCAGACGGGTCCTGCTGGCCGCACCCCTAGCCACAGAGCAGGGGGGAGCTAAGGCAGGTGGAGGCCAGTGCAGCTGGTGTGGGGTGGCCAAGCCCTGGAGCAGCAGGCTAGGGGGGTGGGGGCTGCTAAGTCCAGCCCAGCCCATGGAAAGCAGGCCCTGGGTGCGGGGCAGGCCCTGGGGAGGGCACAGCTGGTCCTGGGGCGGGTGGGGGTGGATGCGAGGCCCGGTCAGCACATTAGAGCGGCACCGCTGTAAAGCACGACGTTAAACCGGCGCCGGCGGCTGTGTGGACACGCTGAGCTCCGCTCCCACCTAACCCGCAGTCCCCAAAGCCACAAGCCGGTCCCATGGCCCTGGGTGCCGGGGGGGGCAGGGAGCACAGGCGGCCATGCCCGGAGTCGGGCCTGCAGCGTTCGGTGGAGCACAGAACCCGGTGGGGCGGGTGCTGTCCCAGCCTGCCTCTGCCTGGCACCGGGACCCTTTGCTCTCTGCCACGCAGGCAGCTCCGGGCCAGGGCCGCGGCCTCGGGTATTGCTGGACGGGTATCCAGGCAACCAGGGTGACTTACGCCTGCCGGTTTGGGCAAGGAACCCGCCGAACCTGCTGAGCCCGTGCGAGCGGCACCGGGAGGGGCTGGGCTCAGCTCTGCCTCCCGCGCCGGATACACCAGCCCTAGCACCCATGCGGCCGGCCGTCGGGGGGCTGCTGCTCCCCGGAGCTGCCAGGCCAGTGCAGGCTCCCTCCAGCTCCGGCCCCCTCCCTGCTGGCCGCGCATTCGTGTCCTGCAGAGAGAAGCCAGCGCCAGCGCAGCCAGAGCCCTTGGACAACCTGCCCAAGGACAGAGCTGAGTGTAAACAAGGATGGTCCGGGTGCTGGAGCAAGGCTAAGGCCAATTCTAGCCCGTGGGAGTGGCCCTGGGGAGAGCCCCCCACCGGTCCCCCCAGGGCTGCCGGGCCGAACCCCCGTGGCCAAGGCCCAGCACCCGAGCGTGCTGCTGCCTCAGGTTCGCCGCATACGGCTGGGCTGGGTGGGGCAGGGCAGGTGGCTGCCCTGGAGAAGTCTGGGTCAGCCTGCCGTGCTGCCCAGAACCCTCCCCCCCCCGGCTACAGCCTGCAGCCGTGCCCTTCCCCAGAGGGTTCAGCCGCCCAGACCCCCCCCCCCACAGCTACTGCCTGCGGCCGCCGTGCCCTTCCCCAGAGGGTTCAGCCGCCCAGACCCCCCCCCCCCCCCCCCCACAGCTACTGCCTGCGGCCGGCCGTGCCCTTCCCCAGAGGGTTCAGCCGCCCAGACCCCCCCCCCCCCACAGCTACTGCCTGCGGCCGGCCGTGGCCTTCCCCAGAGGGTTCAGCCGCCCAGACCCCCCCCGCCCCCCCAGCTACTGCCTGCGGCCGGCCGTGCCCTTCCCCAGAGGGTTCAACGAGGGGCGGTGGAGGGGCCTTCCTCTCCCAGCAGGGACGCCCCAGCTAAAAGCCGCTGGGAATCCGGGGGAGCAGGCTGGGGAGAAGAGCCGCCTGCCCACCCACCCTACGTGGGTTTATTCTCCCAGCCCCCCCGGAGGCAAAGCCGGGGGCACAGGCGGAAAACAAGCCCAGAGCCCGACTTGGCCACAGTCGCGCAGGGAGCCTGGGCAGAGGCAGACCCGGCGGAGGAGGGTGGCGGAGGCCCCCACGTGGAGGGGCGAGGTGACGGGGGAGGCCGGGGGGGGCAGAGCAGTCCGGGTCCCTCGGCAAAGGGGGCACGAGGAATGAGGGGGGCTGGGAAGTGGATGCAGCTGGGGACACAGAATGGAGGCTCCCGGGTGGGGGACTCTGGGGAGGAAGCAGGGACTGAACATAAGGGCAGGCGGAGAGTCACCTGAACATGGGCGCCCGGCCAGACACGGGGCCCAACAGGCTAATGCTGCCCTGGGGCCCGCCAACGGGAGCTGGGAGGAGCAGCAGAGATTTTCTCTCTGCCTTGGGCCCTGAGGCACGCGGTTCCGCCGCCCGCCTGCCCGCCGAGGCCGTTGGTAAAGCGGGGGTGGGCCAAAGGGGTAGAAGAGCCGACCCGCCGGGAGCACCAGCTGGACGAGGAGGGGGCCGAGGGGTGACCCGGGCTAAACCTTCCATCTTGGGCCTTCCGGCCCAGCACAGGGAGGTTCGAAGGGCTGCGGTGGCTGGAAGGCGGAGCCAGACGCAGACTGGGATGGGGAAGGCGAGGACCCCGAGAGCAGCTTCCCAAGGGCTGCGGCCGATTCTCCCCGGGAGGGCGTGTTTGGAAAAATCTCGGCTCGTGGACTGACTTGGGGGCAATTCTCAGGCCTGTTATAGGGGGGCCGGGGGAGAGAACATCAGATGAGGGCCCTTTGGGCCTAGGGATCCAAGACAGCTGGCTCTAACCACTGGGCAAGCCTTCCTCATGCACGCCTCCGCACGAGGGAGCAGCCCTGTGATTACAACCTGCCTTTCCTTCCCCATGGCCAGAGGCACTTGCTGTTCCCAGCACACCCAGCGCTAGCGCTGGCCCAGGCCTGGCTCCTTGTCCTTATCCCCCAGGGCAGGGGCTTTGCCTCACCCTAGCCTCGCATCCCTCCAAGCACTGCCCCGCCCCTGCTCCAGGGACTACCCATCACACCAGGCCACACACTCCTGATTCATCGAGGACACGGTGCCAAGGCTGCGCCTGAGGCCTCAAGGCAGAGACGGGGGGTCCAGCCGCCACCCCCCCAACGTCCCCGGCTCTGTGTGCTGCTCCTGGGGGTGGCAGCCCCATGCAGGAGGCAGGCAGAGGGCAACCCACCGGGGGGAGCTGGCCTGGCCCGAGGAGCAAGGGGGAAAATGAAGCAGCCATGCCCTGCTCTGGCGGAGAGCTCCCCTCAGCCACTCAACAGCTCTCCTGCCCTGCCCTGGCAAACCACGACAGGTCCCCCAATGGAGCAGACCAGTTGGGCTAGACTGCGTGACTCATCGGGCCCCAAGTCCCTTTGGAGAAGGGGGATCAGGTTCCTAAATCACTGGGGGGCTTTGGAAAACGTCACCCCGAGCTCTCGTTTCTGAAAAGCATCTCCCACTAGCAGTGGCTCATCCAGAGATCGCCCCTCAAGTCTACAGCTCCCAGACTGGCCCCTCAGCTGCGGCACCGTGGGGGGCAGGCCCGGAGCCTGTCCATCTCCCCCCCACGTCTCTCCCACTCGGGCTGCTTTCCCTGCGGGGGAAAAGCAACAGGCTCCGACCAGCCACTGGGGCGAGGCAGGGCCACGCTCCCCTCCCCTCTCTGTAACGGGGCCACTCGGCCCTCTCTGCCGGGATGTGGCCCATCACACAGGAAGGAAGAGGGGAAGGACACGGAGTCTCGTACAGAGAGTGAGTCACTCCTGCTGCAACTGCGGGAGGAGGCTGAGCAGGATTTCCGGTTCTGACTTGCAGTGGCAGCTGGCGTCAGCACGTGGCCGGTATTCCTGCAAGCGCCGTGGAACGCTAGGTGTGGCTGGCGTCCCTCCCACACCTGGCCCGCTTTCTGTGAGCTGGGCGGGCGGGCGAAGGCGATGAGATCTGGGGATGCTGGGGGATGAAATAAGACATTGGCTCAGTCATTGGATGCGTCAGCTGCGCTCGTCAGGGCTTCAGCCAGCATCCTGAGCCAAGAAATATCATCTGGTGGCTTTGGAGCACTGCAGCCTGGCACTGGGGCGGGAGGCACTAGCAGGGCACCAGCTCCCATGGGAAGCCCTCCGCCCTCACTTCCTCAGGAGAGCTTGTCCACGTGGATCTACTTATGGCCCGTGTACATCACGCGTGTGCCACAAGCTGTAAATGGGGTCCACACGGCCAAGATGTCAGGAGGAACCAGCTACTGTTAAGTAACTGCTCTTCCCCACACACCCACCATCTCCATCATCAGAATAGCCACGGCTATTCGGTGGAAAAGACGGTTGTGCTGGCAGCCACAGAGGAAAGGGCAGCAGGGAGCCGGGGGAAGGCAGAGAACCTCTCACAATTCAGACACAGATGGATTCGCCCCCTGCCTGCCCCTACATGGTGCTTATAGGGCACAAAGCATTACAAGAAACCCTCGGGAACAATTCATTTGTGATAAACAAGCCCTTCCCCGCACCTTCCCAGCTCCCGCAGGTTGGCGCTCTGTGCCCACGCTGGCCCTGTGCTGGATTTCTTAGGGCTTAGGCTGGCGTGGGCTGCCGGCTTCGTGGGATGCATGAAGCGGACGAATCGGAAGGTAGGGAAACGCACACCAAGATGGGAGCGTTACAGCAGAGCTAGCAAGATGACTTCGACCCACGCGAGATCTGCCACCATGGGCTAACGATGCCCCACAGCCCAGTGCCCCGGCCAAACCGGACGATCTGCGCCCCAGGAGACCCGGACACGAACCAGACGGCAAGAGCTGTCAGGAACCCACCCCGTCAGAGAGCACCGCCTGCCGTACACGCAAGTTCCCATCCCCGCCAAAGCGGACTGCAGCGAGAAGCTGCTGAGCGAGGAGGCGCCAGCAAGCTGGACGCCACAGGGCTGGGCCGGAATAGGGCCTGGGAACGGCTCGGTGCAGCAAGACCTTCCCCCTCTAGGCTCTCACCTTGTCACTGGTTGGAAGTGCCCCCCGCACTCGCCTCCCCCAGCCCACCGGAGCAGCCCTCTGTGCACGGCGGATGCGGCCGAGGGAAGCTCCTGCCCGAACAAGGGGCCACAGGACCCCTACGGAAGCCGACTAGCCGGGAGACCCCTCAGAGATCGGGGCTTGTGCTTGGCTGCACCCCCACCTAGCGGGCTTTGCTGGGAGGACAGGAACTGCCTGGCTGGCCTCTCTCTGCAGGCCCCCTGCTGGCGCCAAGCCCTGAAGCCAGGCAGGCTGTGAAAGCGAGCCCCGAACCGTGCGCCAAACCTGAGCGGTGGTTAATGCAACCCCTGAAATCGCCAGCTTGTGGGGGTGCAAAGAAGCCTTCCTGCTAATGGAGGCAGGGGAGCCTGCCAGGGGCCTCACCCAGCCCTTCCGATGCCAGCACCGAGGGCAGATGCTACATGACGGGTTCACTATAAGCGTCCGGCGTGGATCCTGGGGCGGCTGCAGCAGGACAGCTAGATGCTGCAGCGCTTAATGCTAGGTCTCACCCGGCTCTCAGGCTACACGGCCTTGACTGGAGCAGCCCCTACAGAACAGGCCCGGGCGCCCCTGGGTGGATCGGAACCCGGGGGTCGAATGCCTGCGGTGCTGTAGCAAGCAGAGAGGCAGAAGGTCTCGAAGCATCCTGGCTCCTACAGCTGCCAAGCTAACGGGGGGGGGGGGGGGGGGAAAGAGAGCCCACGAGCATTTCTAGGGGGAGCAAGAGGATGGGGGGGGGCCAGCTGATGGCCAGGTCAGGCAGCCGCAGGAAGGGGGGTTGTGGGGCCCAATTAACTCAACGCACATTTCCAGTGAGCCAGAAAAACCCAGCTGAAAAATTAACCTTCTGTTTAATTTATTACTGTTTGAAATCCAGTGACATTGACACACACAGTCACCGCCGCCCCCGGTCGAATGGCAGGCAGCTGGCGGCTCGACCTGTTTCATAAAATACAGTACTAGGAGTGGACTGCTACACACATGCATCCACAGCTTACAACTACAGCGATTCAATACTGCCACTGAAACAGTACTGCCATCAAAGGAAAGAGATCCCGAGTGTCCCCGATCCACGATTCTCGGAACCAGTTAATGCTGTAACAACGCTACCGAGGTCAGGACAAGGCAAGACACAAACAATCCTACAGCTTCTCTGCAGGATCAATAGGGAAGAGTTGGATAGAGTTACTGAAGTCTGACACTACACTCGTTGCTACCCGTTAGAGCTACAGGGACACGGCGCGGCCGCTCTGCCGACGTTGCCTCTGGGGGCTGGACCATGGAATGTTGCTTAATCATCTTCGGTGCCACTTCCTGAGCGATCCTGGAAGACAAGAGGAAAGGGAGGGGGACTGAGGGGGAGATTCCAGGGCTGGCTGAGTAAGGACCATTTCTCCCCTCAGCGTTCCCGAGTGCTCAGTCTTTGCTTTTGGAACAGGGCTCGGCTCCCACCCCCCGGCCCAGCCCCGCGTCAGGTGCTCAGCAAAGGCCAAGCCGCAGAAGACAAAGCCCTGAATCCGTTACACAAGGTTATAGGAAGCCCCTGGGTGGCGGGGCTCTCCGAGCCGGCGGTGGACAACTGGGCAGTTACCTCTTCCTGCTCCTCTTCACTATCGTCGTCGCTAACGACTGGCTTAGCCCGGGAGCCGCGGCTGGTGCGCCTGCGACCCTTCAGCCGGTCTTGTGCTTTCTCCTTCCTTCCCAGCTTGATCTTCACCTTGACAGAGCGAGCTGTGGGGAAGCGCAAGGAGACGGCGTCTGAGCGTGGCCAAGGGCACGGCCACAGAGCTGCGCGGCACGTCAGACCCGTGCAGTTACGGTGGGCAGGGAGCGCTTGGCAGCTCGGGGCGGCAGTGGTGCCGTCTGCTTACCTCCAACGGCTGCCCTCAACCAGAGCAAAGGCAACACCAGGCCCTGTGCCTCCCCCCCGCTGCATCCTGGCCTGTAACTCAGCTGCTGCTGGAGAGCTCCCGACCTACCTGGCTGAGCAGCTGTGGCCTAGAAAGCAACCGTGAGGAGTTACGCCCCACGCAGAGAACAGCATGCATTGCCCCCCCTCCTCCCGACAGCCCTGGCGCCTGCAGTCCTCACCCTGCCCCAGAACAGAGAGAACATGAGCAGGGCAGTGCACGCTTCCCCCAGCCACAGTGCCCTGCCAATGTGCCTCAGTCCTGTGCTGGAGAAGGGACGGGAGGGCAGGGGCCGCAGCCTCAGTTTGCTCCCTGGCTGGCTTGTACCTTTCCCCGTGCGCAGTGAGGGCGGAACACGGCGGGCGCGGGTACACCCCCCCGCTCAGAGGAGCAGTAGGTGTGCACACACGAGTACTTACACTCGGATTCAGATCCTTCCTCTTCTCCTTCCTCCTCCTCCTCGCTCTCCTCACCTTCACTGTCTTCCTCCTTCTCGATTTTCTGCCTCACGCTGGTGAAGACAGACTGCAGCACTATGGAGTCCTCGTAGATCTGGAGGGGGAAGCCAAGGCGGCCTGGCTGAGTCGGGGCAGGTCCCCTCCTGGAGAGAGCCCTGGCTCCTGACCCCCATCCCCTGCTCAAGGCACCTGAGGGCCGGGCGCCCTTCCACACAGCGCGACACCTGCTCCATCTCCTGGGTGCCAACTCGCCCCCCAGGCAGGGCATTCAGCGCCGGCCATGCTGGGGAATAATCCGGCTTCCGCCAGACCGGCTTTGCATCTCTGCTAAGGAAGAGCGGGTTGGCCACCTCTCCATCTAACGGGATTCTAAGTCTGCCCCCGCGGAAGTCCCAAGCGCTCCCTGGGCTGAAGGGAGGGCAGCGCCTTACCAGGGAGCCCTCCAGGTTAAAGGTCTGTGCGTTCTGACACAGCAGCATGATGTCCTTCTCCAGGTCGTTCAGGCTGCGGTACTTGTGGTTGCGGATGCGCTCCTGGAAAAGGGGCCAAGGTCAGAAGCATGCCCAACGTGGCCAGCGATTCAACACCTGGTGCTGCCCCCCTCCCCCTCGCCACATGCCCGGCTCCGGAAAGCTCATGGGCCCGGTTTGCGCTCATGTGGGGCTGTGTGCCATGGAGACACAAGCAGGCTCTGGCAGGGTGTCAGGAACCCTCAAATCCACAGCCTGAAAGAGGCAGTGCTGCTTCCAGCCCAGGTGAGTGGCTGTCATCAGAGCCAGCTGCAATGGTGCCAGTAAGTGGGCTCAGGAAGGAAACCCCCCCCGCCCCCCCAATTTAGCACGCAGATGTGCAGAGGTTAATTGAACCATCTAGGGAGAGGCCCACACCCTACAGGTGTAGCCAGGGGTGGGGGTGGGGGGCACTGCCTGGGACAGGCCATTTGGGAACAGGCATGAGCAGGAGAGAGCAGGCACTTGGCCAGGGTGGCGCGGCAGGTGTGGAGGCGTGAGCTGGGGAAGCAGATGCAGGGAGCAGTCAGGACAAGCCTGGGTGGAGCCCAGGACAGGAGGCAGGCCAGGCTGGGGCGCTGCTGCGAAGGTGGAGGGAGGATCCTAAGAGGAGGGTGTTTCGCACACGCCCCCTCAGCTGGCTTTTAGCGGCCGAGAATGCTGCTCCCAGACTCAGGCCCGTCGGCCTCCGCTTTCATTCACGCCTCTGCGCCAGGCAACGCCAGGGCAGTTAGCACCTCGCTGCATGCGCGGCAGCGCGAGGCCAGGCTAAGACCTGACAGAGAACAAAAGGCTGGTTCCCTGGCCCACCTAGCAGCAGTCCCCCAGGACCTCCAGCTGAGTGCAGAGCTGTGCCAGCGGTTCCCCGGGGCAGTGGCTGAAAGCCCAGCTCCCAGAACAGAAGTGCAGGGGAGACAGGGAGGGGGCCTAGCAGATGAACCCGTTCAGGCTGGTCTCGAGGAGGCTGGCCCAGATCACTGGCAAAGCCTGGCTAGGGGTGCTAAAGGCCCGAGGGGGCTCTGACGGGGATGGAGGGCTGCATTACCCCCCATTTACTGCGCAGCCAGGAGCTCAGGGGAGGTTTCGGATGGTGGAGAAGGACAGACTTGGCGAGGGGGATTTGGGGGGGCCGGTCCCAGCTTCTGGGGTGGGCCAGGGCCAGGCAAAGATGGAAACGACTGAGTAGAGACCAGGGAGTGACCAGGGTAGCGTGTGGGGAGGGAGCTGGGCTGCACAGGAGGAGAAGAGGAGGTCTGGGCTTGGGCTGTGGCTGTTTCGGACGCACTGAGCTGCATTAAATTCCGGTGAAGCTACGTTCAAGGATGTGAAGTAAGAGTCTTGCTGGTGCCAAAGACACCCACTAAGGGCTGGCAGGGTTACCTTGATTTTCTTGAAATCCACGGGCTTGCGAATGAGCTCATAGTACTCCGGGAGCTCCTTGCGAGAAGGCAGCTGGATGAAGACTTCGCTAAGCTGCCGTCCACTGCTACTACAAAGCAAGGAAGAAATACAAGATCAAAGATAGAGTCAATCCCTCCCCTAGCACCAGGGCCGCAGCTCCCAGCCTACCACACAGACCTGCTCACCAAACCCCCAAGACACGCTTCTAGCTTGCAGGAGCAGGAAAACGGACTTCCTGTCGCACGCTCAGCGCTGAAGGACGGACAATCAAATACGCTAGCCAAGAAGGGGGCAGGGTTGGGTACGGTGTTGCTGAATGGTCACTACGGCAACTATCAGAAAGCAGGCCCTGGTCTCTTGATCTCTTTTTTTAAGCTGCACAAAATCCAGTGGCGTATTCAAGCACCAAGAGGAAAAGCAGTGGTCTGGTTGGACTGGGGACGGGAAAAACCTTGCTGTTTCTTAAAAGGCTCCTGAGATTGGGGGGGAGCGGGGGAGGGGTGTGGGTGTGTGTGTGTGTGCGCGCGCGCGCGCGGGCGCAGACTGCTCCAGAGCTTCTAAGCAAAGCAGGCACCAACTCAAAAATGCCTCTTCCAGCATATGCTCTAAACACTACGGCCAGTCATGATGGCTCTAAACTCACGGAGACATTGAATACGTCCCTCGATCCAGGGAATTTTTCCAGACTCTGAGTCAATTAATCAAAAGTAAAGGCTAGAGAAAGGACTTGTTCACAGGCCAAGTAAAAGAGGCTAGAAACCCCCACAGGAAATAGTTTGATCTTTTCAAACTGATTCACACAGACCAGGGTTGAACGTCTCTGCATTGTTAACTCCTGAACTGCAAACCCCTCCAACCACCACCCACACTGGCAACTCTCTGCCGTACTAGCTAGAAGAGCGCTGCAGGGCCTCGAGTGCCCCTCAGCCATGTCCCCACCGTCATGCAATTAGCACGCACAGCAGAGCGGTCACAGCGCTTGTCCATCAGAACCCCTATGGCAGGCATGTGCCACGAGGCCGTGTCAAGCCTAGATGGACCTAGCACAGAAGCTGATCGCTGGAGACAAAGGAGTCTGAGATTCAGCGGCACAGTGGCTGGATTTGCCAGCTGCTGCAGTTTGCCCGCGAGCCAGGCGCACACTGGGCGGGACGAGGCAATCGCAGCCTGACTCCCAAAGCTTACACAGCATGCAGCCTGGGTCCACCCTCCTGTCATTGCCTCCACTGCATGACACAATCTCTGCGAGTCAGACCCAGCAGCCCACAGATGAGACTCTCCTCTGGGGTAGGAGCTGCCGGTACTTGGTGTACTCTGTCTTAGAGCACCTGGCAAACGTCAGCCACACCCTGGGAAGGCAGGAGAGCTATGCCCATTGCAGAGATGGGGAACGACACAGACTGCCCAGGCTGGGACCAGGATCTGAATGCTCATGGCTCCCCCCATTCCCACCCCCCAATGTTTGTTCAAAGGACAGAAAGGCAGAACCTGTGCAGGGGAGGTGAGGAGAGAGCCCAGGCCTTGCTTCTCTTACCTGTCCTTATATTTAATCACAGCATCCACGATCTTCTTCATTTTTTTGGTGAGGTTGGGGGGGTTTGGGGAGAGCTTTTCGGCCGGAGGCCTGCCGCGCTTTTTCTGCTTTTTGCTATCATCGTCTTTGTCTCGGCTGCGGGTGCTGGTAGTCGGGGTGACAGAGCCAACATCAACATCTCGCTTGCGCTTGCGGGAAGATTTCTTCTGACGAACTTCCTCCTCGATCTCCTCCAGCGTGCCCTCCTCTATAGCCTACAGAGGGGAGCACAGAGTGGCTGCTAGCACGGAGACTGCTGGGCAAAGGGGCAAAAAGAGGGCAAGGGAGATGCCTGGCAAACCCTAAGCATGGCCATTTGTAGGAGGGCTTTTAATTTGCTGCACTGAAAAGAGCCGCCTGCACAGTGGGGCTGGAGCCATCCTGTCCGCCCCGGCTTGCAGACAGACCTCCTCCCAATCGGAGACCTTAGCTCAAGCTGTTGCAGAAAAGGGGTTCTCAGGCTTGGTCCTACGGGGACCCCCTTTTCCATACTGGGACCCCTTCCAACTGAGCCACATGGGGGAGGCCCCAGGGCTGGCAACACCTGCCAATGCTCTCGCATTCTTGGAAGTGGTTGCTGGAAGTCTCCTGGCTTACCCCCCACTGAAGGAAGAGAGGGGCAATTCTATCCCCTGCAGCGCCTCCTGCCCAAGACACACTCTTAAGAGCCCAGTCTTGGAATGATCCCCATTAGCTTGGGAGCTGGGGCAGCCCCCCTCTCCTGGCTGCTGCTCAAACAAGCAGACTCCCGCCAATGGATGCAGGGCAAACTTTCTGCCTGGGAGACTTGGTGGCTGTTCCAGGAGCAGGCAGCTCTGGACTGGCTTTGAGTGTTTCAGCCCCTCAAGCCCTGTGCTGTGGGGAGGGGACTTTTTCAAATACCCAGTACCAGCCTCGGATGGCGAACCAGAAACTGACCCTAGCGCAGAAATGGTTGGTGACAAGCAAATGGGCCGAGGGCGTCTCGTGCGTCACTATGGCCGACGCGTGTGGCTAGGAGCACGTGGGGGATTTGGAAGAGGCACTTTCCGCCAGGTGGGAAGGAAGGGTGCTGAGGGACTCAAACGCCCATCCAGAGCAGGCTGATTTTGAGCTACGCAACATCAGAGCCTCCAGTACTGGGTATTTCCTGCAGCGCGCACACAAACCCCGGGAGCAGCGTAGATGAGAAGGTCATTGGAGAACGATGCTGTACCATGTATACCTTGAGCCACTGCTTCTCGGTAAGCGAGTCGCTGTAGTCCACCTCTTTGCGGTGACGTGAGCCTCGCCCAAACATCTTCTCCTCCTCCTCCTCACACGTCAGCCGCTCCACCTCAGCATCATCCTTGATGATCCAGGAGGGCAGCTCATCCTCCTCCATGAGACGGGGCTTGCGCTTTGGATTGCGCGCTTCCTCCCGCCTGCGGTCCAGGTCCATGCGCTAAAATAAGAGGTGTTTGCTGGGGGGAGGGGGGCCGCTGGCAGAGTGACAGAAGGGGCTGGGGCCACCCCGAATGCTTCTATGGGGGCTAGCTGGCCTGCAGAGTCGAGGCAGGTGCCGAGGGTCATGCAGCTGACCCCCGATGGACCAGGGTGCGACTGAGCTTGGCTGTGGAACGGACAGCTGGCTCTGGCATCCGGCAGGTACCAAGGAGCAGAGAATGCTGCCATGCAGCCTCCGGCATTTCTCAGCCATGCAGGAGCCACACCAGCTGCCACCTCTGAGTGCAAAGCTCTTTGTGGGGGGAGCCACAGCAGGAACACACAGTATGTGCAGCAACTCTTTGGGTATCTACGGATGCACTACAGCTCAGATGCCACACCAGGCTAAGAGCCATGTCGCCGAGCGAACCAGCGTGAGGCTAACCCTCGGAGGAACAAGACGCTAGACGCGATCACCGGAACTGGAGACAGAAAAGAGCTAGTCCTGCGCAGCACCTAGTCCCCCCATCTTCACTAATGCTGGCCTGTCCCAGGGGACACATTGTTTGTGCTGCTGCAGCGTCCGTCAGCTTCTCCAGCCCATCGCCCGGTTCTTGGCTTGTCCGGGCTTATCACCAGAGCCCAGAGCATCTGATGGGCAAGCCGGGGGCAGACACGGCCAGACCTGCTCCTCCACATGCATGTCTCACATTGAGAAGGTGTGTGGCTGTCTAAAGGAATGTGGTGCGCTCATTGAGACATAGGGAACACTCTACAGAACTCCTCCACATGCTGCCTCTCATCACCTTTCAGCTGAAGATTTCAATGCACTTCAACACACATCAGTAGCACTGTATGGTAAGTATTTTCCCCATCAGATCTCAGGCAAGCTGAGGGCAACAAAGACCGGGCAGAGCCTGCTCAAACCTTTAGACCCTGCTCCCCTCACAAAGCCAGGAACAGAACCCAGAAGTCCTGACTCAGGCCATACTGCTCTACCGATTAGACCCCTACTCCTTACTCGAGTCAAAGTTTGCTCAAACGTAAGGAGCTCAACCCTTATCAGCAAAACCACTGCCTGTGTTACCGGGAGAGAGGCTGGCTCAGTTCTCTTCCATGGCCTCAGCCACGCTCACCATAAAAAGGTCAAATTCCTCTTCGTGACGGGCAATCATCTGGTTGACCGTTTCGTCGTCAGGAACTTCATCTTCTTCCTGCAAGATTTCAAACGCCCGGCTTAATGGCGAGAGAAGACGCCGCGGCAGTTCGTATGCTGGAAACTGAACACTGATCATTGCTACCATCTGACGCCTGTGTGGCTGTCCGTGTGAAATGAGTTTTGGTGGTCTCAGTCCAGTGTCTAGTGGACAGGTATCCACGTTGCAAGAGACCACCAGCAGAGCTGGCACCTTTGTTGGCAGTCTCAGCAGTGAGGCCGAGGATTGAATGGGCATGGAGACTGAACTACCCCTCTCACCTTTAGAGGTGGTTCCTCCAAGTCAGGGTTCAGGCACAGGGTTGAGGCAGTGTGGGGGAAGCTCGCACTGCCACTGCCGCTGCCCGTGCTGTATCTGTTCTGTGGATAAATAGAGGACTTCAGTCTCCAGGGCTGTCAATCCGGCACTTTTCACCGACACTAAAATTCACTTCAAAAGAGAAACAAGTGTTCATGCTCTTTCCTTCCAGCCCACATGCCCTTGGCCTCGGGGACACAGAGCAGCAGAGCAAAAGCCAGCCACGCGTTCACCAATCATGCTGTGCAGTAGCAGGGAGGGCAGCCTGCACCACCCCTTACCTCATCCTGCTCCTCGTGCTCTAAGATGGCCTGGAGGAAAGCTCTCCGCTCGTGGCTGGAGGATTTCTGGTCAAACATGCCGGCCTGGATGACTTTCTGATCAACGTTCAGCTTGTACTTGGCTGCGGCCAGGATCTTCTCCTCCACGCTGTTCACGGTGCAGAGGCGGAGCACACGCACCTCGTTCTGCTGCCCAATACGGTGCGCTCGGTCCTGGGCCTGCAAATCCTGAAGAGGGGAGCATGCTGTTTGCAGGGCGATTTAAACCTCACTCCACCAAAGTAACTCTCCAAGCTTTTCAGTACGTGACAGGAACGGGACGCACGCCTCCCAGAGCTACCTGGAGGACCTCAATGGCCCCAAGGGTTCTGTTACATCTGCTGGGGAAGTTTAATTAAAGCAGCTCATTTTGCTGACTGCTCTTGTACTTAGCAATTCGATGCACTTTAGACAAAACAGGCTGGCTAGCTGGCACAGAAACTGCTGTGAGCTGCTCAAGCTGCTATACCTGCTGGAGCCAAGTGTCTATGCATGGGTTCTTAGCAGACCTGGTGAGCAGCAGGCCTCGGTATCTTCCTACAGATATGTGGAGTGGGCGGGATAGAGGGATCTTTAACAGTTTAGCAGGGATAGTGAAGGAGGTTAATCATGTTAATTAGCACCGCTCGTGATAATTATGGATCAGCCACAGGAGGCTCTCCCCACAGCCCACGCTGTGTCGGAGCAGAGACAAAGGGGAGACCAGCAGCGCGTGAACAGATGCTGGTATTGGGCTGCACTCGCATCTCAAGGCCATGGCATGGAGATGCACACAGCATGGCAAGACACGAGTGCTGGCACTGAAAAGGCAGCCGGGAGGATGATGGAGAAAAGCAGCGGTGCAGGCAGTGGTGCAGGCGGCACCTACTGCAATGCCCCCCCCCCCAAGAGCGCTCTCAATTCTGACTGGCTAACCCACACTAGTAATTTACAGCAGGGAAAACATGGCAAGCCTGGCTGAGCCAGGCAACTCGAGTGAAAGCCTTGAAGGCAGTCTGAGGCCGAACTCAAGCTGCTAACCCGAGTGAAAAGCCAGCTTGCAGTGTCCTCGTTGCTATTCTAACCCAGGTTAAGAACAGTCTCTACAGTGGAGCCGCACTCTTCGAGCCTTGTGGGGACAACCTAGCGTTACAGGTCCATCCAAGCCCTGAGTGGGACACTAGTCCTCCCTCCCCCCCGTTATCTGAGAAACGCAAGATGTGGTCTCATGTACCTATGGAAAGACAACCACCCACAACCCCCGCCGGGGATCCCCATCAATTCAGCGGCATCTCTTTACCTGGTGCGGATTCCAGTCGCTGTCAAAAATAATCACAGTATCGGCAGACTGCAAGTTCAGTCCCAGCCCGCCGGCTCGCGTGCTCAGCAGGAAAATGAAATATTCAGAGCCTGGCTCATTGAAGGTTTTCAGCAGCATGCCACGGTCTTCAGCTTTAGTGGTCCCTAGAAGCCCAGGGAGACGAAGGAGGTTACTGGTTCCCGCCGTGCCATGTTTCCTATTTAAAATGGACTCAGGACTCCACAGAGCAAAGAGGGGTTCCACAGAGCTCAAAGTGTTGAGAGCCCATCCCCTGAAAACCAGGCCCAGAAGATCCCAAAGGACTTTCCAACCCCACGCACAAGGCGCATGCACAGACCTCAGGTTGCTGCCAATACTGTAGTGCCCAAAATCAGCAATCATGGCAGCAACCTGAGGTCTGTGCATGTGCCTTGTGCATCGGGTTGGAATGTCCTTTAGGATCTTCCAGGACATAACGTGTCACGCAAGGGGATCAATGCACCAAAGGCAGCAGGTTACAAAACTCCAGAAGAACGCTAATTCCAAGAGACAGCACAAGGCCTATGCACATTAGCCTACAGAACAGGGCTCTCCCTGGAAGGGACGCCCCCTGACATAAGAGGTGGAGGACAGCAGGATGGATTAGTACAGTAAATCACCTCCCTCACGTAATCTTAAAAGAAAAAAGCAGAAGGTATGTGCAACCCTGGCAAGCCTTTTCCCCAATCATAGGTTAAGGAAGGAACATGTCTAGGAGCAGGTGTGCCCTGACAATATTGCAACAGCATAATCCCACCAGCTTCTCCGAGAGTTAGCACATGATGCTATTGCGTACACTAGTCCGGGCTTTATTTTTATTCACGGCACTGTTAGTTTCGTGCATGTTTCACGTGTGCTGGTAATCACAGTGCGTGGTGATGAGCACTGGAAGCAGGGCTGTTCTCTGACTGCTGCATAGCTATACGTGCAGGGTGTAAACTACCGATCAGTGCATGTACACAGCATTCCAGAGGTAAACGCTTGTTGCTCAGTTACCAGTGACACTCACCATCCAGCCTGAGGTATTTGAAGCCACGGTATGCAAAGTAGTCTTCCATGATGGTCATGAGAGAGGTCATCTGACAGAATAGCAGCACCTTATGGTTGGTGGCTCGTAGCTTGGGAAGGATCCGGTCTAGGAGCTCAAATTTGCCAGATGCTCGGTACAGGTCTAGTCTAGTTTACAGGAAAGGATTGGAAATAGGTGAGAACCAGAGGCTAAAAATGCATCATCCAAGCATGCAAATGAGAACTACCAGTTCTTGGTACACTAATCCACTAACCTAGTCAGAGTAATTCTTCACTGAAACCACACCACACAAACTACCAATACCCTTCTCTGGAAAGCTCAAAAGCATTCAACTTACCCCTGCACAATACCGCCAGTGAAACCTAAGTGCTCCGAGAAGGATTCCTGCAACCAAAACACAAATACACTGTCACCTGGATTGCATCCAACTCTTCTCTACAGACACAAGTGTCCAATAAATCCCACAAACTCTTGGAACTGCCCTAATGGAAAACTGAGCACCAGGTCAAATCGGTCTCATCATCTTTTGTGTGGCTTGGATAGGAAGCAGCAACTAGACCTAGGCTTGATAGCTAGCCTATCACCGAGCTGGTGAATACCCTCAGGACACAGCAAAAGAAGGAGAGGACACTCAGACAGGACGTGCTCCATTGCTGTGCCAGCTGACCACAGTCACACACAGGCATTGCCTCATTTTCCATTTGAGGAGGCTGTGTCCACATCTCCCATGAGACAATGGCCACACTGGGCCAGATCAAAGCTCCACCTAAGCCCAAAACGGTCTTCTAACTGTGACCAATGCCAGGTGCCAAAAGAACAAGTCATCACCAAGCAGTCCATCCTGCTGCCCACTCCTAGCTTCTGGCAGAGGCTCTATGGACACCATCCCTGGTAATAGCCATTGATGGACCTAGACTCCATGAACTCATCTAGCGCACTTTTAATCCTCTTGTAGTCCTGGTCTTCACAACATCTTCTGACAAGGAGTTCCATAGGCTGACTCTGAATTGATACGGTCTCCCACAATACTCTTGCCAGCAAGTTAGGGGAGTATGGGTTGGATAAATGGACTGTAAGGTGGACAGAAAGCTGGCTAGATTGTCAGGCCCAATGGGTAGCAATCAATGGCTCGATGTCAGGTTGGCAGTCAGTTTCTAGCGGAGTGCCCCAACGATCGGTTCTAGGACTGGTTTTGTTCAACATTTTTATTAATGACCTGGATGAGGGGATGGATTGCACCTTCAGCAAGTTTGCAGATGACACTAAGCTAGGGGGAGAGGTAGATACACTGGAGGGCAGGGATAGGGTCCAGAGTGACCTGGACAGATTAGAGGACTGGGCCAAAAGAAATCTGATGAAGTTCAACAAGGACAAGTGTAGAGTCCTGCCCTTGGGACGGAAGAATCCCAAGCATTGTGACAGGCTGGGAACCGACTGGCTAAGTAGCAGTTCTGCAGAAAAGGACCTGCAGTGGATGAGAACCTGGAGATGAGTCACCAGGGGGCCCTTGTAGCCAAGAAGGCTAATGGCATATTAGGCTGCATTAGGAGGAGCATTGCCAGCAGATCCAGAGAAGTGATTATTCCCCTTCATTCGGCTCTGGTGAGGCCACATCGGGAGCATTGTGTCCAGTTCTGGGCCTCTCACTATACAAAGGGTGTGGACGCGTTGGAGGGGGTCCAGCGGAGGGCAACCAAAATGTTTAGGGGGCTGGAGTGCATGACCGATGAGGAGACACTGAGGGATTTGGGTTTGTTTAGTCTGCAGAACAGAAGAGTGAGGGGGGATTTGATAGCAACCTTCAACTCCCTGAAGGGAGGTTCCGAAGAGGATGTAGAGAGGCTGTTCTCACTGGTGACGGATGGCAGAACGAGGAACAATGAGTCTCAAGTTGCAGTGGGGGAGGTCTAGGTTGGATATTAGGAAAAACTATTTCCCTAGGCAGGTGGGGAAGTACTGGGATGGGTTCCCTAGAGAGGTGGTGGACTCTCCATCCCTAGAGGTGTTTAAGTCTCGGCTTGACAAAGCCTTGGCTGGGTTGATGTAGTTGGGATTGGTCCTGCCTTGGGCAGGGGGCTGGACTTGATGACCTCCTGCGGTCTCTGCCAGCTCTAGGATTCTATGAATTGTGTGATGAAATACTCCCTTTTGCTTGTTTTAAATCTGCTGCCTATTAGTTCCATTTGGTGACCCCTAGTTCTCGTGTTGTGAGAAGTAAATAACTCTTCTTTGTTCACTCTCCACACTTGATAAGGATTTTATAGCTTGCTACCATGTCCCACTTCGCCATCTCTTTTCCAAACTGAAAGTCCCAGTCTCATTACTCTGTCCTCATACGGCAGTCGTTCCATATCCTCTTCATTTGTCTTTGCCCTTTCCTGAACCTTTCCCAATTCCAAGAGCTTTCTTTTGAGCTGGGGCCATCACAGCTGCACCCAATATTCAAGATGTAGGCACTGTAGTTAGGCGGATTTACTGGCTTATGTCATAGGCCTTCATCTTACTATAGGCATCCCATGGAGTTATATAGAGAGACCACAGAATATTTTCTGTCTTCTTTATCCCTTTCTTCTTGATTCCCAATGTTTGGTTCGCTTTTTTGACTGCTGCGGCCCACTGAAGTCCTGATGCCATCCGGCCTGCATCCATCTGACAAATCAAAACCTGGCAGTTCTTCAGCAGGGTCAACAAGCAGCGGCTGAAATGATCTCCACAGAGCCTCAGCTGGGCGCAAGAGTCTTGGTGTGTTTCCACAGAGGGTTGTGGGATTTTAATCTTGTCTCTGGTGGATTCTTCCTGTCACTGTATAGCAGCATCCTTGGCTAAGAGTGAGATGTCTGAGCAGTTCTTGTCTGTGGAGGCTGGATGTGCGACTGGAATAGATTGGAGTGTCCCTGACATGAGGCGCATGGCATTATGCAAGGAGACCACATTGGCACACGGTATTCAGGCGCAGGCTATACCAAAGCAATTGGTGCTGTTTGTAGCTCCATGGACCGCAACCCCATGATGACCCGGCCAGTTTTCTGATGAGTGTGACCAGACCTGACATTCTCGAGGTGCTACTGAAATGTCTAACTCCTGTCCAGCGTAACACCGAGATACTTTGGTGAGCCTGGTGGCGGATACCCCCACCACAGAGCTGCACATCAAGTTTGGGTTCAGCCATTTGATTGCTCACATGGACAGCAGTCTCAGCACAAATGGCAACAGCTTAATTCACAAGCTATCCAATGGCTGCCTGAAGGCCTGGAAAGAACGTGCAGGAATAAAGTCATAAAACATCTCTCTGGGGGCACCTGAGGCTGGAAGAGGATCCCACGGATTTACGAGCAGAACATCTGTCTTGCTGCCCATGAGCAGAGGCTGCATCCAGTAAGACAATGAGCCTTATTGTCCATTTGTAATTGCTATCCCTTTCCTGGACTCGCTGGCCGCTAGGCTAACACTGGAGGCTGCAGGGGAATATTTTGGGTGAGATACAGGAGCGCTACAGAGTGCCGCCCTGGAACCCGACCCGCCAGCCGCCCAAACATGCTTGCTTTACGTAGCCCTCGTTTTACACAACACGGGATCCGTGTGCACTAGGATCCAGATCCTCCCTTGGCAACACTGTCCCCATTACCTCTATGTGCTGAAACATGTACGGATGGTTACAGATCTTCCTCAGCTGCATGATCGTGTTCATCAGGGTTTTCGTACCACCTTTGCCCTGTGCAAATAAAACAAGGATTAGCAATGAGCCCCTTTCAAAGCTGTGGAAGGGAAAGCCAAGACCCTGCTACACCCACACTTGCTGTCAGGGCGCCCTACACTCTTGGCGGATGGCGCAGCCAAGGACAAAGGTGGAACTGTTCGGATTTGTCGCGCTGGGGAGCTTCAGCAGCTGCGACAGCGAACGGCTCAGAGCATGGAAGGGACACGGAAGGCATCTTCACTCAGTTTTCAGCAATAATGTCACACGGATCTAGTCTCAGGGCTGCTACTTTAGGAGACAGACCCAGCCAACGACTCCAAAACCTTCTCCACACACTAGCAAGGCCGATTCCCCCAGCCCCACTGCCATGAGCTGCCCAGAACAGCTAGACCAGGGTTCTTAACCTTTTCCTTTCTGAGGACTCCCCAGCATGCTATAAAAGCTCACAACTGATTGTCCGCATATAAAAGCCAGGACCAGTGTTAGTGGGTAGCAAACAGGGCAATTGCCTGGGCCCCTGTGACACTAACCTGCTCAGGCTTTGGTTTCAGTCCGGGGCAGCGGGGCTCATTGCCCTGGGTTTCAGTCCTATGCCATGGGCTAGAATTAGTCTAATGCTGGCCCTGCTTGACAGACCTACTAAAACCTACTCGCGGCTGCCCCGAGCTGTGCGGCCACTCAGCTGGTCAGCACCCACAGGTAGGGTTTGTTTCTACTGGCGGTGCATTCTCACATGCCTGGGTGCACAAAGTTATTCCACACATGGATGGAACATTGCCTCTAGGGGCCCCAGGCCCTGAATAAGAACCACTGAGCTAGACAACTGTCCATGTAACCCACTGCTCATGAAGTGAACTTCCAGTTGTTAAGAACCCTCAAAATCCCCTTCTGCAAGGAATAAAGGAATTTTAAACCTCAGGGGGAGAAGCAGGCTCAGAGGCGGCGTACTGGAAGAGGGAACAGTTCATTTTAAATCTGGCCCTGCCAGCTGTCCAGAGAGCTGTGAGATCCAAAGTGGTGCGAAATTCCTAACAATTAACTGCAGCCCCCTTTATGGCACCCCCTTCTGGGCTGTCTTGGGAGACCCACACACAGGCTTAGGTTACAGTAGTGGGGCAGAAGCGCACACTGCCACTGCTTCATGTCTACACTACCGGTGGCATGGGGCATAGCTATGTACCCCGCGGGGTGGACAGACTTCCGGGACAGAAGGGATTTGCTGTCACTGTAGGAACTCCACCGTGACTGAAGCTGTCTGCCACTGACCTAGCTGCGTCTACACTGGGGCCTAGGTTAGCACAGTTACAGCATTCAGAGATGTGCATTTTTCACATCCTAACCCTAACTACAGCTAAGCTTTACGTCTAGACCAGGCCTCATCTTACAGGGAGCCAGTGCCAAATGCATTCAAGGGATTTCCCAAAGCACAGCGAGCACCTTGGTGTAGATAAATCTCTGTATCAAGCATCTTCTTATAAAACTTTGTATCATTTGCATAGGACTTTGTATTGTCTTTCCATATGTAACTTTGTATGGAGTCCTTCTATATAGCAACTTTGTATTAAGTCTTTTTATATAGCAACTTTGTATTAAGTTTTGGTATAATATTATAGTCATGTCTTCCTACCAGAACAGATCTCCCCCCTTTCACTGAATGGATTGCCCTGCTGAATGACTGAGATGTGAATGGATAAGGCATGGAAGACCGGTATCCCTAGCAGTTACAACAGCTGGGGAGGAGATGGGAGCCAGATCCAAGGCCAGCAGGACCTGTCAAGCGGGCTCACCGAAAGAGGAGACATACTGACAGCCCTGGGAGCCAGAGGCAGGCACCTCCGCTTGAAGAGGAATGGGGCAGCATTGAGGACACTGCAGAAGAAGCCGCCACAGATGACTGACTGACCCAGCCAGCCAAGAACACACAGATTTTGCATATGCACAGGGCGACTAACTGGTATGGACTTGCAGGAGAGGAAGCTGCTCTAAATCTAAGGTGTCTTGCAGGAGGACTCCAGGTTTTCGTCTCAGGGCTGTAACAAGGGCAAGGAGAGTGAGGCACTTGCCTCGGGCGCAGAGCTGAGGGGGCGCAGAAAAGACAGCTACTGCACTGTCTTCGCTCATGCCTCGCGCCACGTCAGCACCCCCGCCCGCACCGAGGACGGTCTGGCTTCAGGCGCCAAATTAGCTAGTTACGACTCTGTTTCATCTTGTCAACACTGGAGCACTGATCCAGATCGGCAGACACCTGGCTCCACCCCTCCCCCATCTAACTCACATGACCATGAAGTTAGGGGGAGCAACTAGTTGGCAACAAGACAGCATGTGCTTCTGTTTGTGTAATTATCATATGCATATGATAAAGTATTACCAAGAGATGTGGCATTTTGCCTTATCCCCCTGCAAAAGATCCCATGCAGTACTTCAAGTACAACCTAGGCACCTCTGAAAGCCAAGCAGATGTAGGTGCTTACCTCCACAAAAACATCCCCCTAGCACTGTTGCAGCAATGTGACTGGCAGCGAGCGTGGGAACAAACCCAACGGGGAAACAGGCCCCGCAGATGAACTACTTTTTAGCCCTGCTGCAGGTCAATGCAGGGAGAGCAAGTAACAAAGCAGAGCCCTATTACCGCACCTTTTTATCCTTCTCCGAGCCATCAGTAAGCAGCACTCCCTTGGCCTGCATGTGTCTGTACAACACTCGCTGTAACGCCGACATGTCACACTTGATCACATACTCCACCTAGAAGAGCAGAGGAGAGTTGCACATCACAAACCATAAGCACTGCCCCCACCCTCTGGCTTATGAATATGAGAATGCATAACTCGAAGGCGCTTTATGCAAAACAGATGACGTGACATGCCATTTTAAAGGTTGAAATCCGTTGAATCTGTAGATCCCATTTTTGTGCCTGTACCACTCTTGGATGTGAAGTTGGAAAGATGAAGCGTGGATCTGTTTATAATTCTTAATGGCTCAGTAGTCAAGCCAACCATTCAAGCCAAAACGTGAATGGCCCTGTTTTTCCTGTAAGCCAGGATCGTGGTTGGTCATGCCTGGCCACCTGATGCTGAAACCCATTCTTGTACTTTCCTGCTGAAGGTAAGAAAAGTCTGACCTGCGCGCGAAGAATTCCCGCCTGGGGCAACAGGGGCAGAGGCCAGGAGACCTCCCCACTTACTATCTATCTAAGATTAAACAGGGCGAAGGCTCATGCCCAAGCTAGAAGGCAGCGTAGCTTGGGAAAGAGATAAGTAGAACAACTGCTGAGGGTAAGAATTTGCATGCAACAAGTTTCTTAGTGGATTAGGATTTTAATTTCGTAACGTACTGTGATCTGACTGTTTTCACTTGCAGCCACTTAAATCCTACTTTTTACACTTAATAAAAACACTTCTGTTTATTATCAAGCCCAGCGTGAATAATTGTTACTTGGGGAGGGAGCAACCCCTGGGCACATCCCTCTTCCGTCGACAAAGGGGACTGACCTTAAGAGCTTTCTCTGTGTAAAACTTGTATGCCGGGGAAGACGGATTTGTCAGGGGGTTTGGTTCCTTTGGGGGGTTGATTTCCTGGGTGCGGAGCCCACCCGGAGCTGAGCTGGCTCAGCTTCTGTGTTTTTCTGCAGGGGAGCAGTAACCCCAACTCTGTGCCTTGGCATGAGGAGACCAAAGCTTCTGGCCCAGCAGGACAGGGTGGGGAGGAGCCTCAGAGAGCAGGAAGGTCAGCATCAGCAACATGATCAGCACACTGGGGGACTTCTGTGATCTAACCTCACACAACAAGCCACTGTCATGCTCAGCTTGTTCCCAAAACATCTCACTCCTACCCCCCATGGCTGGCTTGTAGCTCTGCGCCCCCACCCCCCTTTGCTGGAGTGCTCTGCGCTCTCAAAAGAGCCCTGGACTGGGATTCCCAGCCCATTAGCACTGTTCTCATCTGGCCAGAATGCTGCCAAGATGCTCTTTAACCACGGAGCTCGGCTGGTGCCAGCCGCAGGAGCAACAGAGCGGGCATACAAGTCACTCCGGTGGAGCTGTCAGGCAGCACTATCTTCCCCACTTTGAGCCCACCCCCTCTGTGCCAGCGGTAAGCCCCCAATCCGGTTTGTTCTCATCAGGCTAGCGTAGCTCCTCGGGATGAGACTAGCAACGCTGAAAAGCTGCAAAACACCCAATCAGTGCAGCAGTTCCTAGACAGGAAATTAATTTGGCTTTCACAGAAAAAGGGAAAAAACCTTTCCTTCAGAACCAGGGTGAAGAAAAGGAAACCATAACAAGCAAAAGTCTCTAGTAAGAACATCACGGAATCAGCTACCAAATGCTGGAGCGAACAGCTTCACTGACAACTATATGCCAGTTAAAGGAAGATAAATGGGTTAGTTTATCTAGCTCATCCCCCTGTCATGGGCCAGGCAGAAGTGCTAACACATTTACCATTCCTATCCAGTTTTAATTGCTCAAATCTTGGAGCTTTCCCAATTTTCCTCAGGAGAAGATGTCTCAGCTTCTGTAGTCTCTCAGTTCAGCGATGTGACAACTTACAGAAGGAATGCAACATAAAACAAACATACAGATAAAACACTAAGTGCAGTGCAGTTCATAGCTTCTAGGACACAAGGATCCCTTAGATCCGGTCTGATTTCCTGGATAGCTGCTAAGCCAGGGAATTTCACTCTGAGCACAAGAACTTGTGTCTGACTACAGAACATCTTCCAACAAGGCCTCCGGAAAGCACAGGGCACATATGCATGTGCTGATCTGCACCTTCCTTGCAGGGGTTACCTTTTCAGGCAGCTGTGCTTCCACCTCCTTCTTTAACCGTCGCAGCAGGAAGGGACGCAGTACTTTGTGTAAACGACGGATAATCAGAATAGTTTCTTCTTCATTCAAATCCACCTGTGTTTCCCACCCAGGAAATAAGAATACAAATAGATTAAAATACCTTGTTGAGTCTCTCTCCCCTCAATGTATTTCACTAAAGACGGCAAGGTCCCAATACGAAGGAGCCCTAGCTCATGTCGAGCAAATTCCAAAGTGCTTTGCAAAAAAGGTCATGCTCATCCCCATTTCACAGAGGGGGAAAGACTCAGAGAGGGCTAGGGACTTGTCCAAGGTCTCCCAGTAGGCCAGTGGTAGAGCTGGGAATAGCAATGAGGTCTATAGTCTCTCTCCATAAACTCTGCACCTGATGACTTACAGCTTTGACTTAGTCACAAACCTCTCAAAACCTCAAGCCTACGGCTGCAGCTGTCCAAGTCAGGGATTTCTGTACTGAAACCTCGACATTTTCCCTGTGCAGTTTTACTACACAGTATTCACGCCCCAATCACTCCACTTGGAGAGGAGGTTTGAATGAATCTCTCCAGTTCACTTAAAAGCCTGGAGGATTTTGTGCAATCTGAGAATCTATTTTGACAAGATCCAAGGCAGCCACCTGCTGGGATGGCTGCAGGACAGAGACAGAGACAGCTTGCTCTTATTCCAGCACTTGCTAATTACCACTCTCGGGTTTATCCCATACCGCTCAATTCCCTCTGTCTGATGTCAGGCCCCAGAAATTCAAGTCTTGAATGAAGACCGTATCCTTGCCCTAGCAGCAAACGGTCTAAGCTAGCATGCTGATTCATTACAATCAAATGGCACGGCTCCCCAGGGATTCGGTGCCTTATTTCAGCACAGGGCCGTGTGAATCCTACTGCTGCCGGATGGCTATTTTCACAGCTACCTTCTCTCCAGTCATGGCGAAGGGAGCGTTAAACCACTGCTCAAACGTGCTGCAGCTCTTGAAGATGGTGGGAAGTAGGAAATTGAGGAGAGCCCACAGCTCTGGCAGTTTATTCTGTAGTGGAGTTCCTGTCAGCAGCAAGCGGCGCGGCGCTACGTAGTGTGTGTTGAGGACCTGGGTTAGCTTACAGTGATGATTCTTCATTCTGTGACCTTCATCAACAATCATGTACTTCCAGCGAATCTGCAGAGACAGAAGCGCAACAGAGACAGTGGTCAGGGCCTGCAGGAATCCTGCTTTTCCTCAGCGCAGCAGCTCCATTCACCCCCTCCAACGCAGGCCAATCACACAGTCTTCACCATCCATGCAACTATGCCTGCCCTGCAGGGGCCGCCCTCAGAGACAGATCAGAACTGACTAGGGTTGTAAAAGCCTTGTCAAGTTTCATTCAAGCTGCTGATGGGGAGGTGCTCCCATTCACAAGCCCTTTCTTGGCCTATGGCACTGAGAACTGAGGCAGCAGGCAGAATAAGGGGATGACGCGAAGGAAAGGGACAGTAACACCAAGAAATGATTAAGGAAGAGGAATATTACCCAGTTAGTTACTCTACTATCTCTCACACACCATGTACCACCCTCAGCCATTCCTTAGCTTCCTGGATAGAGCCAAGGGCATTTTGTTTCCTTAGGAACTGGGAACAGGAAAAGCTAAAGTCTCCCTGCGAAGGTCTCTCTAGCTGAGAGAAGATGCACCAGTTTAACTCAGTATAGTTAAGACAACACAAACCCCTAATCAATGCAACTTAATTTAGTAGTTCACTGAAAGACAAACACCACCAGATAAAAGGGGTAACGTATGCAAATCTCTACTACTGAAATAATCCACATAACTAGCCTGGTGAAGTTTCACACTCCCACGTGCCTGGGGACGAAACAGCGACATTCTGATCTCGGAAGAGTGTCATACGCAAGCCACGAACTGACACAGGCCACATGAGTGGACCTGAAGTACGTTAGAGCTTCCAGGATTTCCATGTGAAAGATGGGTGACTGCCTGCTAAGCTTGGGAGGGGGAGGAGGGTGCATGTGCATGCATGTTCTGTAATGCTTTTGTTGTGAGCGAACACCACTTTAGGGGGGATGGCAGAAAACTGACTAATCCAGTTACTCCTGAGAATGCAAAATGCAGGGCCTGAAAGGCAATAGCTGGGCGACAGCCCCAAGAGGAGTGGCCCATAAGGCAGCCACAATGGGGTAAGAGGGGCAATTATCCACAGGAATGAGAAACTCACCTTGGCAAGAATGTGCTTATCTTTGATGATATACTCGTAGGTTGTAAGCAAGACATTAAACTTCCCACTTCGAAGCTGAGGTACAAATGCCCGTCTTGCTGCTGGAGAGCCCTGGCAAAGGAATAATGGAAGAAAAAAAAATCAAATCAAAGTCACTTCTAGCAAGGGGTGTTACGACGAGTTTGTCTGCAGCGGAGGTGGGGGGAGGGGACCTTTATGGGTTGGGAGCCAACTGAGCCACAGAAAAATCAGGGCCGGATCCAACCCCTGGGCCTTAGATTCCCCACCCGTGGTCTACAGGGTGCAGCAATGCACACTAGGGGAGTACAAATTCTAATGTGCACCATCATGCTGCACACTAAGTGACCCATGTAGATCCTGCTGGCATGCTTTAAAAATTCCTGATTGCACATTTTTAGTGTGTACCAGCAGTGTCTACACAGAGCGTATCGCACACTGCATTGCAGAATTCACGCTCTTCTAGTCTGGACTCTATGCACTGGGCAAAATATACCAGTCCTGATTATCAGCAACAGGGGGGAAATCCCATGCTCCTGATTGCTTCCCCCCAAAAACCGAGCTGGAATGTTTCCACAGACCATGCCACTTAGCTCTGTTCTCTTGCCCAAGTATTCATATCCAACACAGAAGCGCAGTCACCCAGCAACTGGCACGCTTGTGAAGGAAGGGACCAATGTGCGTGTCAAGGTTGGTTACACTGGCAGGCAGAGTGCCCTTACAACATGTACACTCTAAGGTGTAAGGGTGAGAAGTGCAGGACTGAACCCCACTACTTGCCTTGTATGAGACCTTCACCACAGAAGGAGCCCATTTATCAAACTCATATGCCCAGTTGGACAAAGTCCTAGAAGAGAGGGAAAGAGAAAACAAGACCTGTAAAACCCACCCTTGCATAATGGACTCCAGGCCTTCTATAGCCCAAAGCAGGTCTGTTGGTGCAAACCCTTCAATCTCCAGCAGCTCTTAGAAAATCAGCACACTCTTGCTGCAAGAGCCATTATCCAAGGTACTCGAGCACAATCCACCCGCTTCCCTGGGATAACCGCAGCACTTCCTATTCTCCAGGAACTGCTCCATGGAGATGCACTGCCACCGAGTCTACTCATGCTGCCCACGCGCCTCACGCTCAAGAGATGAGATGATTTGTCCGGAAGGGTCTGCTGGGGCCACACCTGCCACTTAAGTAACTTCATGTTCCCCTGGCCAGAGGGCACAAGGGCCAGAGTGGGCTCGACCAATCCTCAGTTCTTCCGCCGGCACAGAACCCCGAGGAGCAGAACTCCATGGCAGTGGAGAAAGAGGACAGATTGTGGAAAGGGTGTGCACAGCACATTTCAAAGAACCAGTTGCCGCAAGGCGCGTAAGTGCTCTTTCTTCTCCAAGCCGCTGTCCACACAGATTCCACGCCTGGAGAGGGTCAAGCAATTGCTTGGAAGTGGGAAGCTGGGGTCTTTGTAAATTGTGACTGCAGGACAGGGCATCTGATCTGAAAGCCTGAGCTTAGGAACAGTGGTTCGTTACTGAGTAGCTCAAGCTCCCATAGCTATTCCACAGGTTTCTGTTTGTCTAGGGCAGCGGTTCCCAACCTCTTCCAGAGGGGGACCCATTTTGACAATTCAGGAAGACTTGGTGACCCAAGGCAATTCAAAAACGGGGGGGGGGGGGGCAGAGCCACCTGGGGAGACACTTGGCGACCCTTTTGAAATGTAATGCTGACCCATATTTGGGTCCCGACCCATAGGTTGGGAAACCCTGGTTTAGGGTAACTTCACTGCCAAATCCGACTTGATGGGGTGTTCGTCTGGACGGGTCAGGATGGCTACATAGGCTAACTAACTGCCCAGGATGCACCTGGAGGAGCCAGGAAGCAGGGCTTGATTAAATGAAGCTCGGCTGGGCATGAACAGGAAGTATCTGTATAAAGCCCAGGAGGTGACAGCAGCCCTGGGCTGCCTGAAAGGAGCCACTCCCTGACTGTTGGGCCTGTCAGAGTTACGAGCTGACAGACCAAGCACACCCCTCATTTGGGGGAGGGGAGGGGAGGGGAGGGGGAAGAGGAGGATGGTGCAAATACAGTATAGTACGGTATAAACTTAAACAACAAATGGTCTGGTAGCACTTTATAGACTAATAAAATACTGCGTTAAAGATAAAATACTAAAAAGAAAACTAATGGGAAAGTTAAAAAAAAAGGCTCCACAAGGTAAGGAAACTGTTTCTGGGCTTGTTTCATTTAAATTAAGATGGTTAAAAGCAGCATTTTCCTTCTGCTTAGTAAAGTTTCAAAGTTGTACTAAGTTTGGAAAGACCCCTAAGATTTAGTTCAGCATCATGAACAACTTCCATCCTTGAGGCAGTCCTAACTCTGAGGTTCTAGTGTAAAGGGCAGCCCACAGTGCCTCCCTAGGAGGAGGGAGCTGGCAGCCAGGAAGGTAAGAAAAGGAGCAGGAGGAGAGCTGCCCAGTAGGACAGTGCAGGCCTGGGCACCAAGACACAACACTAACTACATTTTATACTAGGCTAAGTCAATCACCCATTGCATGGAGCAGACAAATGGGGCAGGGATTCCCCATGTCTGCCACCGGTGGTAAGACTGGAGAGAGAGATGCTTGTGCCACTCTGCTTGTCTGTCCCTGAGCGGGAGGGAGGGCTGCGAAGACGCCCGTGGCACAGACATGGCTGCACTGGACACTACTGGACAAAACAATCCCATTTGGCGTGTACGGGGTACAGGTACCTCAAGAGTGGACTTAGCCCGGGCAATCGCTCAAAGGAGCTTTCCACACACCAGGGACTGAACTGGGAACGCGCCATTTCCCAGACGTGTGCACGCCCAAGGGAGCGCTGCCCTAGTTTGTCAGGTGAAGAGACGGGCTTTTGTACCACAGGTAAAGAGGAACAGCTCTGCTACAGCCTGGAATGCCCGAATTCTGGCTCTTCACACCAGTGCATTGATTTATTATTTCAGGTGAGTGGGGAAGGTGCCTTTAAAGGTGTCTTCTGATTACTCAAACAAAAAAGACAGGAGGACTATGTAGCACTTTAAAGACTAACAAGATGGTTTCTTAGGTGATGAGCTTTCGTGGGCCAGTCCCACTTCCTCAGATCAAATTGTGGAAGAAAATTGGCATGACCATATATACCAAAGGGATACAATCAAAAAAAGTGAACACATATAAAAAGGACAAATCAAATCAAAGGACAGTGCTACACAGTCCTGTCTTTTGTTTCAGCTAGACTAGACTAACACGGCTACATCTCTATTACTATTCTGATTACTCAGATTGACATGATGTCTTACAGAGTATAAATTTAGTCCACTGATTAAGAGGTTGAGCGCCAAAAGTCTATGCCTGAGGGCAGAACTGCAGCAGTGTCCCTGAGGGCAAGTGTGGCATTATCTGGGTTTCTACAGTTGCTTTGTCTAAGGCTCTCAAAGTACTGTCCAAATGCTCCCAAATACCCTGGTATGGCAAGAACCACTACAGCCATTTTGCAGACTGGTAACTGAGGCAAAGCAGCAGAATGAATTCCAAGGTCAGAGGGGGAGTCCGTGGCAGTGCGAGGAACAGAGCCCACAATTTACAACTTGCTCTTTAGCCCAGCTCTAGCCATCACACCCTGCTACCCTCCACAGCACTGCTAGAAAGAACACTGCGGTCCTACCCTTCCCACCACTGGTTCAAGCGCCACACTTACGAGAGAGGTACTATAATGAGGAAGGGCCCGTTGATACGCTTGTGCTCCATGAGGTATGTGATTAAAGCGATGGTCTGGATCGTTTTGCCCAGACCCATCTCATCTGCCAGGATGCCATTCAGGTTATTATTGTACAAAGAGACGAGCCACTCCAAGCCTTTAATCTGAATAGAAAGAGAACAGAGGGCAATTCAAAGAACGTCAACTGAAGAGGACATGCTAGGAGGAAAAAAAGCCACACTTCCTTGTGAATGATCTGCAGCCACTCGCCTTATGTAACACTGTAATGAATTATGTATAGATTATTAAACCTCGTTTTAGAGTTAATTACCTCAAAGCGCTCCTTGGCACCGACCCATTCCTTTGCCTTCTGGAACACATGTACCACACAGAAAGCTCCCTTTAACATGCTGTGCTTTAAGCCAGTGTTTCTCAACCAGTGGCACGAGTATCCTTAGGGGGACTTGAGAGAAGTCGGGGGGCACGTCAACAACGGACAACTGGAGAAAACTGAATGTTTGTTTTAAGTTTCACAGTGCTTTATTATTTTTGTACTTTTTACACCCAAAAATTTCATCGCTCACCTGGCTACGATTAAGTTGTTTAAACCAACATGTTGCAACGGTAGAAAAAAAAATTGTGTGCGTCTGAAAACTGTAGGTACTGGGGGTACTTTTTTTTTTTTTTAAAGGGTTAGTTTATTTAAAAAAAACAAAAAAAAGGTTGAGAAACACTGCTTTAAGCGACAGGCCAAGTCTGGCTAAACAGTTGTTTTATTAAGGAACCCTTTTCTCCAGAAGCTTGGATCATTTCATTCTCATTGGCATCTTTCAGAACCTTACCAACTGTCTGGTTGTTTGCCCAGACTGACAGGAACAACCCTCCACTCCCTGCAGTGGGGGAGAGATTGGAGGTGAGAGCCAACGGGCTCCTCTCTTTAATCCCCAGGATTTCACTGACTAATATCACAAGTAAGGTCTTACACCACCAGAGCCTACTGATGAGCACAAAATGTTAGCCGTTCCAGAGGGCTTTCCATCTTCAAAGTACTCCAGAATTACCTAACTACGCCTACAGATGCCAGAAAACGTGTCGAGTCACTTTGGTCCCTGCAGAGTGCAACTGATTCGAGTATTATCCAATCACTTTCAGCCTGTTTGGTGCAATTCAGACGTGGCCGTGTGTGTTTAAAACTTGCTCGTCGGCTTTATTACATTGTGGGTTTGCTTATGGAGCTAGGGTATTCAGCAGGTTCAAAAAGGTAAGAAATGATGCCCTATAAACCCAAACAGATTTGACCACATCAGCTTGGAGATGCAGCTGCAATGCCTAGGCAGACAAACCACCGAGCACAGTGAAGGAGTGCCACCTCAGAGCCGTGAGGGAAGCAGGACAGGAGCCCAACACCAAGCAGGGTGAGATCAGTTGCCTGGAGTGCTCTAAGGAGGCTTTTCTGTTCAAATACAGTCTGCACAAGGAACTGTGACATGCAAGGCAGAGCTAGGCCAGGAATTTACTTCTCATAACAAACATCATTTTGAAAGGGACATTAAATCTCAGGGATCATGGTAAAGCCAGTCCCTGGAGGAGCCCTAAGGTTGGGGGCTATTATCCCATGTCTGGTACTGCAGAGTCCAGAAAACCTCCCTTTGAGCTGCTGGTCAGAGACAGGACACTGGACTACATGTGCTGTGGGTCTCATCCCCCTGGCACGTCCTAGGTTCTCCCCCCACAGCTGAGCATCCCTGCGGTAGATCAGACATGCTACACATGTGCATACGCTATTCCAGTCCCAGTCACCCTGAACCAGGGTGTTTCCTCCCTCAGTGTCTCACCTGGTATTGTTTGAGGACGCCATTGACCATGAGCGTGGACTGTTTGTCCACTCGTTCAGTGACCGCGTGGGCCACAGCGTAGTAAGATTGCAATCCCCTCGCCAGAGCTTGGGAGACCCCATACTCATCATCAACATCTTGCTTAGCATTTCTAAAAAATAAATACATAAAGGGTTTTGAATCGATATGGAGATAATCCTTCTCACTTCTCTGGGAGACAGGCTTCCTCGGGGCCCAATGACCCCTGGGGAGGCCCACGAAGCCTTGGATCTCATGAATTCTTTATTCCAAAGTACAAACCAATCTACTTATTTGCCTTGGAAAGAACATTTTAGTCTCTTCTCATCCCTGTTTACCTTTTCCCTTTGCCTCATATTCTCTAGGATCAGGGAGCAAAGAATAATGCCTGCTTGTTAACACCCTGGAAACTACCAGGTAGGATGAGATGTACAGCGGCACCCAGGTAACTTTGGAGCACAAGTCCTGCTGAATTTTGAAGATCCAAACCACAGCATGCTGTGAGAGCAAGAATCTTTACTTGAATGGAAAGTAAATTCTTACCACCATATCATCCAACAGCTTATATTTGTTTTAAAGGAATTACTGGTTCAAAAAAACAAAACAATTTTGCACATATTTTGCCTATTCCCTCACAGTTCTATTTAGTCTATTATAGTTTCTTCTGCAATCCACGTACTAGTTTTTCCTGGTGTGATTAGAATCTCTTCCAATTGATGCACCAGAAACTGAAGACCCCGACCCCTCTCCCTCCCCCCCCACAGGCTTAACACTACAGCCAAACGGTACTTTTAAGGCACATACACCTTTTTTGCTTTTGCAGCTCAGAAAGGAAACTAGGAAGCTGCAATTTGAACAAGAAAAAGGGCAGGCAAGGGAGAACTGTTCTGCGGACATCTCTCCACCAGTGTTTGCATGCAAGCAGGCACGAACATGGGAAGAGATCTGAGAGTACAGTGTATCTAAGCCCTTACAAATATTAAAAGCAAAAAGTCAGGCTGCTGCCACAGTAAGGTGCAGTTTCTACATGCACAGAAGTATCCAGAATGTTAAGTTATAGTTGCTGAGGGAAGCAAAACTTGAACCCACTTTGAAATGTTCCTCATTTTCCATACATGACGATAACTTTTTTCTTTATCTGGGCAATGCTTGCCACCATGGGAACCATAAACTCGGTCATCCCTGATTCTTTGTCTTGTAAAGTGTCAACATTGCATTACCTTCTTTTCTTCCATTTCCTTAGTTTAAAAAAATAACAGCTCAGATAGCCATTCTGGTATAAACGCACCTATGCCACATCCATACTCAGGGTGGTTTATAAAACCCAGCACATGGTATGAAACAGGAGGCACATTATGGTACTGTAATATGCTGCCTTAATGCAGGCAACTACCTCTCTAGAAAATGTAATGGCTTATTGACAGCTGGGAGATTTTTCCTTAGCAAAGTGGGCTGTCATGGGATCCTCTCATGGATCAATAACCGGCTAAAAGATAGGAAACAAAGGATAAGAATACATTGTTAGTTTTCAGAATGGAGAGGGGGAACTAGTGGTGTCTGTAAGGCACTGATGGGCAAGCTGCACGTGGGCCCATGAGACATTTTGCAACGTACAGGGTTGCCAGATTCTGCTGGTTTCTGTCTGTAGTCTTTTTCCTACCACTATTACTGAAGTGATGCACACATAAAGCAAGGGCATGTGAACCAAGATGCGTGCTGGCTGTGAGAGCCATGTGCTCCCTCTACAGACAATCAAAGTGCTGCTCCAGTTCAAATCGGCACACCCCATAAATTCTAGATACACAGCAAGCACAGTGAGCAAAACCACCCTATCCCAAGAGACGACTTTGTTTACGACAATGTTATGGCCCACTAAAATGGAGGGCCACTCATGCAGCCTACTCACTAGTCTAGTTTGCCCATCGCTGCCCTAAGGGGTCTGTACCAGTGTCCCCTGAGGCCACTCAAGAAATTCAAATGCCATCCCGCTGATTAGCAGAGCACCCACAATTAGGTTTTATGTTTCTATGGGCGGTGCACATTAGCACATGCCTCGATGCATATAAAATTATATTTTGCACATGGATGGAAAAGATTAGAGGGAACATTGGTCTGTCCTGGGACCAGCCTATTCAACATATTCATAAATTACCTGGACAAAGGGGTAATCAGCAAGATGGCAAAATTTGCAGATGACAGTTCAATCCAAAGCAGACTGTGAAGAGCTTAAAAAGGACCTCAGAAAACTGGGTGACAAAATGACAGATGAAATTCAATGTTGATAAATGCTAAGTAATGCACACTGGAAAACATAATCCCAACTATACGTATAAAATGATGAGGTCTAAGTTAGCTGTTACCACTCAAAAGGGAGTTCCTGGTGTCATTGTGGATAGTTCTCTGAAAACATCCATTCAATGCGCAGCAGCAATCAAAAAAGCAAACAATGTTGAGAATAATTTAAAAAGGGATAGATAAGACAGGAAAAAATCATAATGCCTACATATAAATCCAGGGTACGCCGACATCTTGAGTATCGTGTGGAGATGTGGTTACACCATATCAGAAGAGATATACTAATATTGGAAAAGGTTCAGAAAAGTGCAACAAAACAATTCGGGGTACGGAAAAGATTCCTCAGTAGGAGAGATTAATAAAGCTGATAGTTGTCTCTTTTCCAAGTTGAAAAGTAAGTGGGAACATGGTAGAGGTCTGTAAAATACAACTGGTATGGAGAAAGTAAATAAGAAAGTGTTATTTACTCCTCCTCCTAATGCAAGAGCCAGGTGTTACTCAGTGAAATTAATAATTAACAAGTTTAGACCAAGTCAAAGGAAGTATTTCCTCACAAGTGATAATCAGCCGGTGGGACTCTGCCAGAGGATGTTGCGAGGGAAGCATAACTTGAACCCACTTTGGAATACAGAAACTGTAACAGAGTTCAAAAAGAACTAGGTAATTCTTGCAGGCCAGGCCCATCAATGGCTGTGAGCCAGGATGGGCAGGAATAGTGCCCGTAGCCTCTGTTTATATGGGGCTGGGAATGGGCAACAGGGGAGGGATCGCCTGATGATTCCCTGTTCTGTTCACTCCCCCTGGGGCATCTGGCACTGGCCACTGTCAGCAGACAGGACCCTAGGCTGGATGGGCCTTTGGTCTGACCCAGTCTGACCACTCTGATGTAGCTCATGTAAGGGTTCAAGCCTAACCGCTTGATGTTCTAATAGGACATAATTCAGGGCAGTCTATTGACCAGCATTCTGCAAGAGGTCAGACTAGACGCTCACAGTGGCCCCTGCTAGTGTTCTAATCCGTGGCTGATGTTTGCAGGGAGTGTTTCATTAGCTGTGTCGGCCCCAGAACATCGGAGAGATAAGATGGCTGAGGCACCTTATTGGACCAGCTTCTGCTGGGGAAAGACACAAGCTTGTGAACTTACACAGAGTTCTTCCTCGGGACCTCTAAAGCTCATCTCTCACAAACCAGAAAAGACATGACCTCCCCACCCCCTTGGGTCTCCAGCAGGTATGTAGCCATGATCTGTTATGCTATTTTCATCTGCAAGCCTTTTCCCTTCTCCAAATATAGCTAGGGAGGATACCCAAGAATGACCTTTTAAATTAAAAAAGCAACACCCAAGCTTCCTTGTACTTGGCAACCAACATGTTTTGCTTCATTTTTCAAAAACCCTGGATCATTGTATTGCTAACAATTTATATTGCTAATATAAAGCTTCCTCAAGAATCAGACACAATTTCCATTAAAATCAACAGATCTTGCATCTAAATCTATTATGTAGATTTGAATTTCTCAACCTTAATCTCTGGGTAAAGACCAAGCATAACAAATCAGAGGCCCCAAATGTCATTTTTAGGGTGCACTGGGAGGGAATGATAAGCTACTGACAAACAGGGATTACAATGGAAGCCTTTCTAGCAGGAAATGACAACTGTACCAGCCAGGTGACTGAGGTGCCCCTCGTACTGGAACAAGAGAAGCAGGGGTTTGCAAGTCTTTTGCCAGTTACTAGTGCCTGTCAATTATGCCTCCAGCAGAAGAATGGAAACGAAGCCATGCTAACCCTGGGTGGTTTCTTCCTCCCACCCCCCCCCCACGGGAAACAAAAAGGGATTTATCACACTGATGCAGCAAGTGACCATGCGGAGCTTACTCAATAATGTGCCTGGCATCGACTTCTGACACATCGTCGCTGTCTGGGTCTGGGATCTTCTTCTTCTCCTCCACAGGCAGGGCCGGCTGAGCAGGCTGTGGCTGCTCCTCTTCCTCCTCCTGCCAGAAATGGAAGGCTACATCACTGGGACTATCCAGCTACACACGCTCCTCCTTACGTACAGCAGAGAACAGTGTTCTGCATTCTGCCAGTGAGATGGAGCTGACCAAGTCTGTACAAGCCGCTGAACACATTGCAAAAACCCCACCCTTCTGGAGACACCTCTCTTCCCTTCCCTCCTGTTGCTGAGAGGCTATCAAGCACATAGCCTTGTTCACCAGCTGCTGCTGCAGGAGACTTCAATGCACAGAGGAAATGAAGGACAATATACCGGCCAGTTGGCTGGTTGGAATGAATCCAATGTGTAGATTTGCATTGACTTGCCATGTGTAGGACTCAGCCTGGCCCTGCCAAAGCTACAGACTCTCTTTGCATCTCCCTGTAGACCTAGATACTCCAACTGTACTTTGTGACCATATTTGTGGCCTTTTCATTCATTTTCTTTTAGAAAAATGGCCAACATTCCCTCCCCCCTCCCTTTGATCATAACCGAGTAGAAATAAAAACTTTGGCCAAGATTTCCAAACCCAGGGCTCCGACATCCATATTTAGACAGCAAAATAAAAGCAGCCCCTTTTTCAAAGAAGGTGAGTGTTGGCTTTTCCTATTGATTTCAACAGGATTTGTAGATTTGTGGCATCTTTGAAAAAACTGCATGACTTATGTAGATACCTACATAAACCTGTTTGGTCTCCTTCCTAAATATGGATGTAGGAGCTAACCATAGGCATCTAAGTGTGAACATTTTTCATGGATGGTCTAGAATGCTGACCTACAATGCACCCTGCCTCCTGCCATCCCTATGCTAACAACCCAGCCTCCTTTCCTCCCGTGAGTTAAAACGGAATTCTTGCTGAGGGGAGTAGGAACTTCCATTACGTTGGCAAAATCATGCCTGCCCCTAAGCTGTCAGTGCAGAATATCAGACCAGCCCACCAAAAGCGGCAGAGTAGTAAGAAACAGAGAGGGTGACCGAGATTAATGGTTCAATCTCATATGGGACGCAGGGGGAGGTTTACACCCTGTTCCTATCCCCAAAATATTGCCTCTTCCTCACTCCAAACTGTAGCGCACTCAAAGAGTGATGGTGCCTCCTGAACGTAGTACTTTTTTTATATTTACATAGTTCCAGATTATTTATGGACCTTTAAGAACCCACAAGAAACAGTCACTGCAGGTGTGTCTAGACTACATGGCCCTTATGCCTCGTGAAACGAGGTTTACAGGATCGGTCGGCAAAGGCTTCCCCAGCCAACAGATCCGCATCTAGACTGCCGCGCTGTGCCGGATCAGCTGATCGTCGGCACAGCCCAGCAGCCATGTTTATTTTTATGAAGCGGGGATTATTTAAATCCCTGCTTCTTTGCCTCTGCCAGGTAAACTAGTTTACATGGCTCCGTCAACAGAGCCATGTAGTCTAGACATATCCTGCCTTACAGATCAGGGACTGGTTCCTGCAAGACAGGGAAAGACTGTGAATTGCTCCAAGACTGCCCTGTTCTGTACCCTCCAAGCTCTGGAACTGACCATGGTTAGAGACAGGATACACCAAGCTAAATGGACCATTGGTCTGACCCACTATGGCAGCTGTTTTTAAATCCTTATACACATATGATGGCTATGCCAGGCTACTATCAGAAGCAGAGATTTGCAGGACTGTGTCCTAGTTAAGACATGACAACAGAGGAAGAGATGCCAAGCGGAAATAGGACAGCATGAGGTTATTTCTACACCACATACATTAGAGCTTTCAAGATGTATTTGTTCTAAATGAATTCCACTTAGCGAAATCAACATTGAATTATATTTGAAAAAATAAATACTGGATTAAGCTGAAGATTTTTTTTTACATTTTCGTTATTTTCTGTTTTAAAATACAAAGCACACAAAAAATATAACTTAAGGCACATTCACTTACCTCTTCCTCCTCCTCCGACCCACTTTCTTCACTGTCAGACCTGGGAGCTACTTCATATCTAATTAAACACGAATATTAATATTTAATACCAGTTCCGACTCAAGAGTGCAGTGCAACGCAGAGACATGAGACTGGCTTGGCTCTGAAAGCCTTCAAACTCAAACCAGAGTGAGATTACTGCTACTTTTAACCCAGGAATTTGACTAATTGTTTTCCTTTCTAATCCCAGGTTTTAGAACCAGTGCACCCAGAAAAATTCATTGGGCCTGGGTGCATAAGACAATTAAGTCCCTTTTGCAACAGCATTTCCCACACAATTTAGCAACTCCCTCACTGCTGGAGTAAGTTTAAAGGAATATTCATTTTCTAATGATACAACATACTTTTTCCTGTCCTCTGGGACTTTCAAGGCATTAGGCTGGGCCTGTGTTGATATTTTGGGATTTTCTTGCCTTGACTGGACACAGCCCCAGTCCTGTGCTGGTCTCCGCGAGAGGAAACTTCACTGCAGGGTTAGGGCCAGATCCCCCAACCGGTGTACTTGTTGACCCATTTCAGTTCATGCATGGAACAGGATGTATAAGCAAAGCTGCAGAATGGGTTGCAGCAAATGCGAGGTGGTCATCCTTCTGCCATAACACCAGATGGCAAGCTGGGAACTGGTGTCTGCTTACCCTGGGTTCATTTCCAGCCAGGTGTCCAGCTGCCCAGCCTTCGGAGCATCTGTGCCAGTAAGGATTTTGCCACTCTCCACATGGATCACTTTCACAGGGAGATCGCTCATTTGGCTGGTCTCATCCAGAGGCTGAGAAAGCACAACAGTTTTACATGTCAGTATTCCACCTGCAATTAAAGCTGCTCAGTGCTTTAATTAAAACCAGTTGTGCGCTACTACACAACTACTACAGTACTGACTCAAATGAGAAGTAGATCAAAGCTTATGGTCTGTTTTTAAAATTTCTGGTTTGCACGGATTAAAAAAGAAGAAGCAGACAGCCACGGTCTTGACTTAGCTGTGACCAAAAAATGTTGCTTAGCAATTGGAGGAATGAATAGAAGAATTCTCTTAATGGGAAATATCTCCAGCTTCTCTTATGAATTTATTTGCAACTTGGTACTTCCTTTGTTACAAAAGAGGTTGCAGATCCTTATGTATGTGTGAAACTTTCAGCACTTTTGTTCTATTGAGTTCACTGGAACTGCTCACATGCCTGAAATTATGGATGGATCTCTCTTATGGATCTGATCCCAATTATATTGGATCCCCTTGTAGAAGCGATTGGGACCAATAGGACCAATGTCCCTCCCCTCCCCCAGGGCCTGGCCCTATTTCTCCCTGACCCTGCTCTGCCCCCAAGTTTCTTATGCTTACCTCACCATCTGGTCCAATTGCAGCGGTTTGCCCTTCAGCATTCTCCGCCTTCTGAAAGAAAGGGAATATAACCAATTGCAACATACTGGTAATGGAATCAAAAATCAAACCCACAATACAAGCGCTGCATTGAAATGGCATGCTTATAATGCAAGTATCCCAACTCAAAAGAAGGAGGATGGGAAGAGAGGACTCAGTCAAGTGTAGAAGCTGTTCAGGATGGAACAGACTTGTAAATTAAGTTTTAGACAAGAAGTGCTCCTCCAAAAGAGCTAACATTTTAGACCAGTTTAGCACAGTCATGGATTATTATAGTGGGAGTGATGCTTTTGATTACTCCAGAACAGCTGCTCTTTTCCAGTTTGTTTGTTATATCCATCTCCATAGCATACAAAGCCAGTCAGTAACAATAATTCTGCACACCTTACTACTAAAAGGAAACCAAAATAGTTCTTTAAAGGTGGAGACACACCATTTCAAATCTCCAGAATAAAAATTCCTACTGTCAAAAAAACAACACTTTAAAATTATTACCAATTCTACCAGCTTATCCCTTTGGACTCATCACATGGTTTTCATCCATATTTACACAGTGAAAAAAACCCAAAAAACTGTTCTCAGCTTTTTCAACTTCCATTGACTCGATAGCAATTTATTAGGGAAAATTTATGGCTAGTTTTCTGATCTGGTGACTCCCACTAAAGGAGTCTGTGCTGTAGAAAACTTGCAGTAAATTCTCCCAGATAAATTGCCATTAGTTAAACTGTAGCTGTCAGAACAGACCAGTCTTCAGGTTTTCCCCCTATATTACTATGGAAGAAAACAACATTGCAATTTGTTGATACTTACTGTTGAAAAATTAAGGAAAACAGCATGAAGGTTGGTTTTTCATAGAATCATAGAAAACTAGAACTGGAAGAAGCCTCAGGAGGTCAAGTCCCACCCCTGCCCTCACAGCAAGACCAAGCACCATCTAGATCAGGGCTACTCAACTTTGGAAGTCCCAGGGGCCACAATGATACTCACAGCACATGCCGAGGGCCGTAACTTAAGTATGGTTGCATATACATGCAAATATATATGCAAATAGCTTATTTTACACTGATGGGCATGAATACAAAGATAAAGGCAAGACTACACAACACACAGGCCCCATTTAAGTCAGTGTTGCTGATATTAATAAAAAGCAATATTTACCTGATTTTCACCCATAGGACAGCACTTTTAATGAGCAATGACAGTCCAAGAATTTAACTACTAAACAGTGTATCAACAGAAGACCATTATAGTGACCACTTTTTTGTCCTGGCTCCCACCCACAGGCCACGTTTTGAGTCCTGCGTAAACCCAAACTGCATTGCAGGCTGCAAACAAACAGGCCGTGGGCTGCATGAGGTTCACATGTTGAGTAGCCCTGATCTAGATCATCCCTGATAAATGTCTATCCAACCTGCTCTTAAATATCTCCAGTGATGGAGATTCCACAACCTCCCTGGGCAATTTATTCCAGTGGTCAACCACCCTGACAGGCAGGAAGTTTTTCCTAATGTCCAACCTAAACCTCCCTTGCTGCAAATAATTCTATTGCTTCTTGCCCTATCATCAGAGGCCAAAGAGAATAATTTTTCCTCTTTCCAACACCAGTTTAGGTACCTGAAAGCTGTTATGTCCCCTCTTTCAGTCTTTTCTTTTCCAAACTAAACAAACCCAATTCTTTCAGTCTTCCCTCACAGGTCATGGTTTCTAGACCTTTCATCTTTTTTGTTGGTCTTCTCTGGACCTTCTCCAATTTCTCCACATCTTTCCTGAGATGCGGTGCCCAGAACTGGACAAAGTACTCCAGTTGAGGCCTAATCAGAGCAGAGTAGAGCAGGAGAATGACTTCTCGTGTCTTGCTCGCAATACTCTTGTTCATGCAGCCCAGAATCATGTTTGCTTTTTTTGGAACAGTGTCACACTGTTGACTCGTATTTAGCTTGTGGTCCACTCTGACCCCTAGATCCCTTTCTGCAGGACTCCTTCCTAGACAGTCGCTTCTCATTCTGTGTGTGTGAAACTGATTGTTCCTTCCTAAGTGGAGCACTTTGCATTTGTCCTTATTGAATTTCAACCTATTTATATCCGACCATTTCTCCAGTTTGAGATGCTCTCTCAAGTAGGATAAACTGCTCATTAGTATAGCAGGTTAGATGACGCATTAGGGTGCGTGTTCTGGAGTCACAAGTTCAAACATGGCGCTTGATTACAAGAGAAGCAAACTTGCTCGTCTCACCCTAGTCACATCTACGAAAAGCCTGTCAGTATGAACGACAGTCTCTGCTCCATAGACTGCAAAGGCAGGACTAGAACAGCTCAGAAACGAGGCATGACGACAGAGACATATTTGGAGCAATTTCCAAACCCCTGCCTTACTCCAGACCTGGTTCCTATTAGAATCATCAGCTCTATCAAGAAGCAAGCTTAACTGTTAAGTCACCTTCTTTTTCTTTTTCTTCTTTTTCTCCTTTGCCACCTGTGCAGCCTTATGTTGTCGCACCAGCTCGGTCAGGTTGGCCACATACTCGTCGGTCTGCTGGAGTAGATATGCCAAGCGCTTATCTTTCTTCTGATCGATAAGCTTACGGTACCCTTCTTCATCCTCAGCCTAAAGGAAAAGGGAAGGTTAGCATCCTTTCAGCAGCAAGGAGGCTCCCTACACCTCTGAGCTGGATAACAGAGGGTGGAAGTGTGTAAACTGTTTCGCAACCCCATGGGAAACCTCACCATCAACCTGCGCATTCTCTCCTTCTCAATCCTCTCGTTCTCTTTCTTCTGCTCACGCTCAGTGTTAGCATGGTAAGTGGCCACAGCTTTCGTAAGCTTCTGAATTTTGCCCGTGACAGAGCGATGGTATTCTTTGAAATCCTTGGCGTGTTGGAGAATGCTATTGAGGTATTCCTGAAGGGACAAAACCATGGCAATTGGGCTACGAAATTGATACACACGCTATGTTGAGGCAACGGGGCCAGGCGGCAGGAGCAGGCACGTGAAAAGTAAAATTGTTCCTCCGTGCCTGGCTCTGCAGGGGGGGGATTTGATTGGAGCAGGGAGAGGGAGAGGAGGGAATGCACTGGGATGGGGGGGAGCTCTCGGGGGGCCTGGGTCTGAGGCAGGGGTGAGTGCATTGGGATGGGGAGACTGGGGGGCATGGCTCAGGGGGAGGGGTGGGTGCATTGGCAGATAATGTGCAGTCCCAAACTGGACAAAGTGGTGCAACTTTTGCTTAACAACTTTGGCTGCCCCCCCCTTTTTTTTGCTTAACAACTTTGGAGCAGTGAGGGTGGGGTGGGGGTGGGCTCTCACAAATTCATTTAGCATTTTAGGGGGTCGCAGTATCACAAAGTTTGAGAACCCCTGTCGTAAGCCATGTGATGCATGGATTTAGCAACAAAAAAATCTTTTCCTCCCATTATAATTTACTCCAAAAGTATTTAACAGGAAGGGTACAACTTACCTGGTGCTTTTGTCTGCGTTTCCGTTCTTGCTCAATCTTCTGTTGTTTCTCCAATTTCTCTGTGATACGAGCTTCGCGCAGGGACTGCCGCTTGCTACGTTTGTACGCCTTAGCATTCAGTGCAGTTTCCAGGGCTGTATCTCGTCTCATGCACACCACGACTTCCTGACGCAGCTTTTCAAGAAATTCACATTTTTTTTTAAATTCAGTGTGTCATTTTTTAAGTGCCATGTTTTACATGGCATTAAAAAAGCCAAAAGTCATATGAATCTTTCTGAAGTTGCCTTGGGCAAAAAAAATAAAGATGTATGCTACGGAACTGCAAAAACATGCAGTGTTACTGTAGAATTCTGCCTGTGTACACTAAGGGTGAGATTCACCAGCAACAGACCTATTTGGCATCTCAGGCCCTTGTGGGACATCCATTGGGCAACAGCCTCGGGCAGATCCTCTGCACAGGGACAGATCACCCCCTCAGTGGAAAAACAAAAAAGCAAAAAGCTACTTAATCAGAATCTCTTGCATATGGAGTCTCAGAACTGAGATGCTGCCGTAGCACTGCATGGCAATGGTTCAGCTAGTCCCCTGCCACACAAAATTGGCTCAGTGATCCATCTCATCAGGCATCTTTTCCTTCTGCCAGGCCAGATCAGTTGAGCAGGAAATGGGATGGACCAATGCACCATCTAGTCCAGCGTGAACGTAAGCGGCCACTTCCACAGTAGCAAGTGAATACAAGGGGCAGGCCTGGCGGGGTCTAGTATTAAGTTCCGTTTGTTTTATTCCAAGCCAGGCACAAACACATGCTAATTATCTTATTGCTGTGCAACTTGTACCTGCCTTGCATTACAAAACCTGCAGTGACTGGCTAAATCCTGCTCTGGGAAGGCCAGCTACTGAGAGCCCATAACCTACCTGTCTCTGGAAGTTAAGCAGTCTTAGTGCTTTAAGTTCAATGGTAGCTTTGGTTCTCAGGTCACCAGCCAAAGACCCGGGCAGATTTTCTAGTTCTTGGATTCTGTGAGCAATGCGCGCCTGCAATCTGGGGGGATAAGACAGAATTTTGTAGCTGACAAAGACAGACAAACTGAATTTAAGTTTGGGCACTTTCACCCTTTTACTGTTCAACTGACAAGACTGTTAAATACATCTGCGCTCTGTCCAGTTTTTTGGGATACCACAACTCATGTGCGACAGAGGTTTCTGGCAGCTAAGCACAGCTTAATTTGGAACACAGCATCTGAAACATGGTTTAATACATTGGCATTGTAGTAGCATTCCTCTCTGGCATGAGACAGGCCTGGGCTCTATAATCAAAATGCCAAGAGAAGCAAAGACAGGCGAGTCTGCACAGAAAACCGTAAGATTTCAAGCGTTGTCAAGACAGATTCTGAAGTAAAATGGTGCATATTTCTCCTCAATCTTAGGCTATTCTGTACAGCGCAAGTCAACTGGGGCTTTTGTCTAGGGCAAGGGGAGAACCCCACTGTATTCCCCAGGAGAGCAAAGAAACAAGTGGGAGGATAAAAGGGAAGAGGCAGCCAGGCACTTGATATCAGCATCTCAACTCCAACAGAAGCCAGAGCTCTTACCTGTATTCCCTCTCCTGAAGGATTTCCACTGGGTCAAGTCCTCTTGGCTTCTGGATCGGCGTGATACGATTCTGCTTCTGATGGAGCTGCACCATGGGGGCAGGCTGGGTGGGCTGCCCAGGTGACTGAGTTTGGGGTGGCATTACAGGAGATGCTGCAGGAGGTACCGCTGGGGGTGCTGGTGAAGGACGGCCAGTTGGCTGAGGAGGAATCAGTTTCTGAGGTGTGCTAGTAGGGGCTGCAGCATTTGCCATTGGTCCTGTTCAAAAACCAAACCAGGAGTGATACCGGGTTGCATATGCCCCCACGCCTTTTTAAACCTGTCAGAATGTTAAGCGGGCCCTGACCAAAAAACTGTCAGATTTGGGTGACTCCAGTTTGGCACCTTAGTAACTAGCCTGATTTTCAGAGTAGCTGGGCTTCACTGCCTCTGGAAAGCAGGACACTCATTTAGGTGATAAGCTTCAGGGATGCAAGTTGAACAGTCTGGTTCTAAGCAGCACTGGAGAGCTGACAGGCAGCCCAGCTACATGGTTCACGGGCAGAAGAACTCTGCCAGAGAAAATGGTTAGAAAAAAAATTCTGCTTTTTCATCTGTCCTGTATTTATTTACTGTACTTAACACAGGACACAGCCATGTTCACCCCATCCTCACCCCTCAACAAGTCATTCAGTCCGGTTTATCCCCTAGCCTCCACTCCTAATTACATTTCACAGCAACCAAATGCAATTCCTTCCGCCTAGCTACAAGATGAACTGCATAACTTTGTACAACTGTCCCCCTATCAAGTGGAAGAAAAATGTGTAGATGCCTGAGCAAAATCCAGCTCTTTGGAAAGATCATTCATTGGATTCTAACCATCTGATCAAAGACATCAGGTGGCTGCCAAAAAGCCCAAAACACTCCAGAGGCTTCAAAATCTGCATTGGAATTAACTGATCTGTCTGCAGGATCACAAAATCCAGGTGGAGGGTTTTTACAGAACTAAAGCTGCAATGTCTTCCACAGCCCCCAGGTGGCAGGGGCACACTGCAGCAGAAACCCAAATCAAAGTCTTCTAGGATCTGCAGCAACTCATGCGCTGGCTGGCTGGCTGGCACAAAATAAAAGGCCCAGAAAGTGCTGGTGGCTCAGTTTTCATTTCAGTATGCCCTTCCTCCACGTGCCATCTACATCCCCACGCTACCATCAATGCTCTAAGGAAGGGACTGCCAGAGAAATCTGTTGTAATTAACCATTGAAAAGAACCCTCGTTAGTCTCACCTTCAGGCCAGGGCTTTGGGGGTGCACCAGGGGGCTGCCCAGGCATTCCTGGGGGAACTCCTGAGGGTCCAGGAGGAGGCATGTTAGGCCCTCCTATACCTGCACAAAGGAGAGCAAAAACAAGAGGAAGAGACTGCAGTAAGCCTCTCTCTGCAGGTTATTAATCTGCTTGCTCCCTGCATGTAGCTAATCAGAACAAAACCATGCTCCTTCAGTTTCTTAATTAGCAAGAGCCTGGCCAGCATATGTGACCATTTCCAATCAGCTAAAGACAATGTTCCTTCCCTGGCGAGCTGGGGGTCCCATTTCAGAAAGCCTAAACCACATGACTGCATGATGTGATACCAGCACAGAGCTGAAGGGTGGGAGGTTTCCCACCAGATGTGTGTTCTGTGGGAGGGGTGCTACCCGGAGGCTGGTTTGTGAAAGAAGATACAAAACAATGTCACTGGAGACATGGAGCAATTAGGAGAGGGGCCTAGGAATGCAAGGGAACAAGAGCAAAGATATCGATGGGGCAAAACGGTCAGGACCTTGAAAACGACAAAGGAGCCTTTGTGCATGCACGACCTGACACATTATACAACCCAACATCCCACCATAAATGGATGTAAGGTACCAAAGAAATAAACAAAGCGTGCATGCTTCTCCTTGCGTATGCTATCCCCATGCAATCAGTCTGTGTGCGTCTGTACCGAAACGGAAGAGTCTTGAATTTACACTAGGGAAGCAACAAAGCTGGCACTTACCATGAGGTCTGTTGTAATTTGGAGGCGTGGGTCCTGGTCCAGGCCCAGGCCCTGTTCCTTGCACTGGTCCTGTCCCAGATACAGAGGGTGGAGGTAGCGTCGGCATTTGCTGCTGCATTCCAGGCATTGGTCTCTTTCCCTGCACTGCCATCTGAAGATGGTCAGGTAAAGGCTGCCCTCTGGCAAGCATCTTGTAGGCCATGATCTGAGCTCTTAACTGGTGCAGCTGGTTCTGGTTAAAAGGGGTTGGGCCCCGGTTCTGTTGCCCTAATGCTTGTGGGTCAGTACCATCTAGCGGGACTCCTCCAGGACCAGATGACATCTGAGAGCCAGAGGATGGACCATTAGCTGGAACTGGACTTGATGCATGCTCAGACCCACCGAGTGGAGAAGGGTAACCTGGAAAAAAGGTGCAATTATATTGCAGCATGCTGTAGCCTTAATACTACAGAAAGGCTAGTGTCATTTTAACAACGCTTCTGGGGGGAGCTAGGTAAGCACTCTTAATGGACGCAGCAACTGCTTTAACCAGGGCTCCCAATGAAAGGAATAGCACCAAAACTTGCCTGGAACTAAAGGGTTACAAAGAAACAAAAATCCCATTGAAGCTTTACAAAGAGATCTGTTCAGGGAAGGGTCACAGACATGCTGGTAGCAGTGAAGAGCTGCAGGTCTCTTACCTGCTGTGTTCTCCATCTGGTCCCTGCTTGTAGATTTATTTTTTCGGTCATAAAACCACCCTCTCCCCAGAGCCACTTGAACCACTGCCATGTCCGTGACAAAGGGAACACAGGAGCACTTTCAGTGGCAGCCGAGGGAATTACAGGACACAGCTGGGTATCCTTTGGGGAACTTTGTGCTGTACGTGGCTATGCCAGGACACCAGATGCCCTTTTGTGTAGCAACTGGACTCGGCGTGGCAGAACAAGAGCACAGCAAACAACAGATGGCCTTTCACAAAAATGAGATGCTACTACAGCCGCTCACTATCCCACGACAAGTTCCACTGCAACAGGAAACACCATGGAAACTGGACTGAGGTTCAGTCCCCTGTTCAGAAACTGGCTTGCAAATCTCACCTAGGCCCCTCGCCCAGGAGAAACACAGACCTTGAGAATGCTGATCCATTGGGCTTGGAGGAGGACCCATTCCTGCATGCCCGCCTGGCCTCATTCCCATCCCCTTCATCTGGCTGTACCGAGGATCATCAGTTATTCCCTTCTCATGCATGGAATCCATTGGCTGCCAAGGAAAAAGGAGCAGTGAATACCTGCTTAAAAATAACCGTGTCACAGGAAAAGCTAAGGTATTCCCAGAGGCAGAGGACGCATGGAAGCAAAGAGTAGGCTGCTGAATTGTATGGTATGGGTTGTACTTAGGTTAGTAGTGTCTGAGGTATGCTGCACTATTTGTTCTCAGTGGCATAAGTCTGAAGGGTGCCATGGGTCTCATTAAACAATGTCAGCTATAGCTCTCAGACTAAACGCATTACTCCTTGAGATCTCAGTCCAATCTCTTGTTTGCGGTCCCCGTAACGAGTTATGCCTTAACATAGTACACCAATTTTCCAAACACCCTCTGCGTACTGGCGGTGATAAAGGTGACCTTGAGTCAAGTACAAAAATTAGGGGTTGGACCCTTTCTTTCTTTCTTCAGGTTGTATGAAGATGGTCCAAAAGATTGTTTTGTTTTTTAAGTTTCCTGGCTGCTTATTACAATAAAACTGAGGTCTTCTCTACCCTGGAGCTTTATGATTGGCCATAGAACTAAGAATATTAAGGTCACAAAAGTTAAGAACTAAAACAAAGAAAGATATTCTTAATCAGATCTGAAATTCAGGGTAGAAGGATGGTTGGCTTGCTTTTGTTAATGTTCTATGAGTTATTTGAATTAAATGAAGAAAACACACACACAAGTTTCAAATAGAAGCAAGACAGTTTTCAGCTCACATCTGGAGAGCGCTGCTCCGATACAAAATTTGTATCTGCATGCAACCCACAGAAAGAAAGCGGATATGCTTTTCAGGGCTCTAGCTACAAAATCTGAATCTGCATCTATCCATGAACAGAGCCCTGCAGATACTCTCAGACTACACATCTGAAACCCAAGTGTTCCAGCAAAACCAGAGAAGACTAGGCCTGGCATTTTTTATATCTCCAAGGAATCAAAACCAAAGTAAACCAACTTTTAAAGAAAACCCAACTTTTCAGGCCTTCTGTATCCATTGCCAAGAAACAAATACAGGCTTCAGCCTCATTTCTGTTTCCTTCACAAATCAACTTTAGAGTCAGCTTTGGTCCACCATGAAAGATAAGACTTAGAAAGGATCATATCTTGCACTACATTTTACTTGTTATAGGAAAATAGCATGCTGTAGAAAATTAGGGCAACTTTTAATTGTTTCATTTTATTTGTAATCACTAGGGAAAGAGGAATGCATTGGCTCTGCGGGAAAAAGGAAAGTCCCATTCAAGCAGAGCACAATTACCATTGGTTACCTTGTGCATCTGATGCATGTTGTCGGGAGCATAGCCCCCAGACCCCTGAGGTGGTATAGGGTGTCCTGCTGAAGGTGGTCCAGGGCTGGGTCCCATCATACTATGTGCAGAGCCAGGCGAGGGTCCAGGACTGGGGCCCAACATTGCACCAGGTGATGGCCCGGGTCCAGGAGAAGGCCCTGGGCGAGGCGTTCCTCCCATTGGAGGATCTGGAGTGGACATCTTCAATGGAATTGCTCAAAGTAGTACCCTAGTGCAAGAGAGCATGGCTTTAGATAGAACTGCCAGTGCAAGTCAGTCAATGGCTTAACACCACAGCCAACTGAGGGCTTGCTTCTTTGAAAGCAGCAGTGTCACCCCAGAAAGCCTGAGTAGGGGCAAAAACACTGATCTAGCTTTATATATCCATGGCTGGCGTGACAGGTTGCAGTCACAGAAGACCCCTTGGGACTGTTTCCCAGTTTGCTGATAAAGCCACTGCCACTCACCTTCTTGCTCTCCGGGGCTCCTCACCACCATGTCCTGTTGGGCCAGATCTCCTGGTCTCCCCCAGACAAGGCACAGAGCTGAGAACTCCCTCCTCCCCCCGAAGAGCAACTGAGGGCATACACCACTGAAGGCTTACATTGCACATTTAGAACCATAAACAGTTTCCTAACTTTACATACAAGAACGATGCATACACCAAAATAAGATGTACAGACCCAGTAGATTGTGACATTAAAAGTGATAGGTTACATGAGATATTTTGTCCAAAGCAGCTTCAAGTTATGCATATTTGTATCCATAAGACAATTTCATACAGCATTGGGTGGGGGGAAACTCACAACTGGGACACCAGGCACCATGAAAATGCAGTAAATGAATAAATCATAATAGCACTATTTCATTCCATGAAATGGTAACTGACTAAAGTGAGCACCCTACTGTTCAAAACACATACCCGTCTTTGAAATAATCATGTTGCCAAAGAGCACGAGCAATGGACACAAACTCAGAAGACACATGTGGGACACTGATCATATACCTGGAAGCATTGGATTCCAAGCAACCAGTCTATGGGCTTAATAGGAATTCCATAGAAATTATACCAATATACATTAACAGTTTAATTCCCGTCTGCGTTTGTCAGAAAGCCATAATACAAACTAGAAACAAAAGATCTGTTAATCCAATCTCTCCCCCACAACTGCCTGAAGCCAGTGCAGAACTTGCCCTCTTGTACTCGAGAAACTAATTTTCACTCAAGTGATGCAGTTTCCACCTCTTCTTTAAGGAAATAATTCCACACCCTTAGAGGACTCATTTTCAAAAAGTTTTCTGTGATATTAAGACTAAATTTCCCCTTTAATTTCTTCCCATTAACTCTAGTAGCACCCACTAAAACCACCCTCAATAATTCCTCCTTCAACTTCATTTTCACACCTTTCAAATATTTGTAAATAAATAATTACCATTAGTATGGGCAATGCTTACTAAAGGGTCTATTTTCCTTTCAATGTATGTGCTTAACATCCATTAATATTACTGGGTATTATGTATATGCAAAAGAGGAGTTATCACAATAAGGCCTGATGTACATGCAAGATTGAACCATAAATGTGTGATTTTATACCAATTTTTATTAAATTGGTGCTTTTTTTATAGACAAACTGATTTAAATCTTTATTTAGTCTGTATCACTCAGTAAATTGAGAGTTGCAAATTCAGCTGATATAACTTATTGTAAAATGATATAACAGCAACCACGCAAATAGTGGTTTAACAAAACCGTTTTTTAAACCAGTTTAAAGTAGTGCAACTTCAGATTTTATAAGCTGAGTCTACACAGAAGAAATCATTGCTGTTATCTAATCTGATCTCCCCCCCTACCCCCGATTAATGCAGGATAGGACTTCCTTGAATTTACTGTTAATTGAATTACAACAGACCTTTTGCAAATTGAAGTTTTCATTTAAAAATTTCTAGTAATGGAGAACCTATTATCCATGGAAAGCAGTTCCAATGACACAAACAAAACTCTGTTGCTTCTACACCTTGGTAAGTCATCTATTTTATGTGAAACTCTGGAATTTACACCCAATTCAGAACTTTACCCATTCAATATGTGATTCTGAGAGAATCAATATGCTTACAGAAAACATTAATCAATCCATTTAACTCTTGGCAGAAGGCACATGCCATAAAGCACTGGTTTGGCTCAGTCTAAAATGCCAGTATTTTTAAAGGGGTTCGTCACTAATACATACCAAAAAACCTCACGTAGAAAACCTGACACAAAACCTAAATTATATAAGACAATCTCATGTAGATTCAAATCCAAATCACTAGAATATTTTCAAGATAAGATTGCCAGTCCTGTGACACCAAACCTAGGAAATTGTGTTGTGTGATGGGACCTGGCTAGTATAGACTGCAATAAAATAGAACCCCTCTGATAGCAAAACACTGTCCACAACTATGACAGAATAGCACAAATTAAAAATGCAGTCTGAAAAACTGTGGCCAACCAGTGATTTCAGGTTTCATTTATTTTTCCATTTAAATTAGAAATTCTCTTCCTTAAATAAAAATTTGATACAGTATTTCCAACTAGTAACATTTGCATTAACAACAAAAGCTACCACTACTGAATTTATATATTAAAATCTGTTAAATTCCATGGAAACAGTAGCTCCAAAGTACAGTTTGGAAGAAAGATTCCAAATTACATGTCTGCATATTTCCATCAGAAGAGTCTAGATAGAAATTGCAGGGTTGCTACAACTGAATTTGCTTGAGTATGGCAAAAGATTTGGGTATAAATATATTTTAAGATTCCAGATGGCTAAAGGGAACACACTCCCTGGTTAATATCAGCCATAGAGAAGAGAACATTTATTGTATTCAGTTTTGATCATACCTCTTTGCTCCCAGCCATTAGAATGAGTTATGGAGGCAAAACCTGCAGTATCACTGCAGTCTCGCTTATCAATGTAGCCATACTGAAGTTTCTACAGGATATAAAATTCCTAAATATTCACTGCTCAGACCAGATTACAGTCTAACAGATTATGCAAGAAAAAGCTTCACTTGCTTGTGTAATATAAATTAAATTTGTTATAAAAACCCTCAAGGACACAGTGATATCATTTCTCAAGCTCTAGAGATTCTCAGAGCAATGAGTCTGGGGGAAAGAGGTACACAACCCCCAGCCAAAATCAGGGATCTTAGAGCTGTCAAGCTAGAATGAAGCACTTAAATGTTTACAACCAATTGCCACATGGGAAACCAAATCCATTTCTGGATTTCATGCTCTGACACATATTGCAGCTGAGAGCGCAAAACGGTACCCTAAGTGGGAACTGAAAGAACAGACTGCAAACCTGTTCTCCTATATCAAGGAGAACAAATCTCTTTAAAGTACTATATGTGGTTTGTTAAAGGAGGCTTTTTAAATTTGTCTGACACATTCATGAAGAGAACAATCCACAGTCTCATCTCTTATTACTTTGCAAGGTGCATTGCTTAAATATTTGAGAATTCTTGAGCTTCTTGTTCTGTGGCAGAAAAATATACTAGTCTTAAGGGATTCATATTTGTCTTTTATGATCAGAGCATTGATAGAGTAGAATGTCAATTGCTCAATACTAAATGGCAAACAATGTTACTAGATAAGATTCCATTGTTAAACCCTTCCTTATTTTCTGCCCCTCCAGGGCTTCAGACAATCTGTAATGGTTACAGACCAGGATGAGAGCCTCCTGGGGGCAGATTAACTCACACCTGCAAATGCATAATTCACTGCACCTTCCTCAAAAGCATAGGGCACTGCCTGCTGCTAGAGATGGGATTCTGGGCTACATGGTCCTCGGGACAGATCCAGTCTTATAAATCATATATTCTTCATATATCAGTTTAACTCTAGAATTCAAAGTTCTGCTTGTCAGAGACTTGTAAAAATGTAAGTGTCCCCCATGGTCTCCCATCAGTTTAGGGAAGTTTGTTTTAAACTAGGGATGTTAGATAACGGGTAATAGAATAGTCACCTAACCACATGAATTCTTAGCGGTTAGTCAACTATTCTATAGTCCCCAGGGGCAGGGCCAGCAACCAGTGCGCTCCGGCCCCACTCCCAGGGAGCCCCCTGCCACCCCGCATGGCTGCCTCTGTATCAGAGGCAGATGTGCGGGGTGCCAGGCAGTTTAAAAAACAGTTCCCCTCAAGGACCAGCTGCCTGCCTCCCCATGCATGTTGCTGCCTCTGATACAGAAGCAACAGTGCAGGGTGGCAGCAGCCCCTGTTCACGAGGGGTCCAAGCTCCCCAGGGACAGAGGCTGCTGGGGAGAGGGGAGGCTGCTGCGAAGCAGCTTCTGTCCATGGTGGCCCGGGCTGACCTCTGGCAGCAGCTCCTGTCCGTCAGGAGCTCAGACCCTCTGTGGATAGTGGCTGCTTTGCAGCAGCCCCCCTCTTGTCGTCCCCCTCCTTCATGCTGCTGCCTCTGATCAAGGCAGCAGCACAGGGGGGATGGAGAGGAGACAGGAACAGGTGGCACCACAGAGCCAGTTCCTCCCAACACCAGCTCCTGCTTCCCCCCTCCTTGTTGCCTCTGGGAAAAATGCAAGTAGTAGACTAGATTAACCAATAAGCCTAAGCTAATCAGCTCATCGTCTAGTTGACTACTTGTTCACATCCCCATTTTAAACAGGTGGCTCTGTTTTAATGTAACTGCTACCTTACCAAATTTACTACCATGCTTTAGCTGTTGTAATCAAGCCTGACAGATATGAAGGTGTCAGAGTAAGCAGTTCTGCTAGATATTTATCAAAGAGTAATCTGATAATTGCTGAGATAAGTCAGACAAATTTGTTATCTGCACTGAGAAGTGGCTCTCCCCTCAATTAAAACTTCAGGCAGATTGCAGCTTCCACTTGCTGTTATATAGAACCTGACTGTAATTTCCACTCCAACTCATCTGATGAAGTGAGTTTTACCCATGAAAGCTTATAGTTGTTAGTCTCTAAGGTGTCACAGGACTGCTCGTTGTTTTTGAAATTACCAACTAACACAGCTACCCCATGAGACTCTGATAAGAGATGAAAATTCATTTTGTAAAAACTGAACCAAATTTTGCCCTCAGATGTGTTGTGTCCAGAGGGCAAATGTTTCTTATTAGCTTCAACATGGGTTTGAAGAAACTGGAACTTTAGAACCCCACATTCCTTGCCTATGCCCCTGTTCACCTTCCACCCTCCCTCATCTTACTATTCCGAGTGTCACCTAATAATTCTTGGTCACAAGAGGGAATCACTAACTCATTTTTACCTAAAGATGTGTGCAGCACTTATTAAAAGGCACAAAGAAGTCTGCCTGTATCATTTCACTCTCACTTTCTGCTGACTCTGCTATGAAATCGTAAGCCTGTACCTATTTCTTTTCATGATGTTATAAGATCACAAATCTGACTTGATTACTCTACAGAATTATATGCAGACAAAAAATTAAAGCAGCGATGCATGGTTTTGATACAAACAGGTTAAGAAAATGTAGAAAAGAAAATGGAAACTTAAGAGAATTCCAGATTTTAGTTTGATATAATGAGGCTTGGCAAAATTTGATAAATTATTACCATCAATGCTGAAATGATTAATCAATATATTGGTCTATTTTAAGCATTTTTTCCTAATTTTGACTTAAATTTTCAGTTGAGCTAATTAGGGAGTTTAAGCATTTTTTCCAATTTTTAATCTATGTAGATTTCACAGTTGTGGGAATTGAGGGAGTCAGACAATTATTTAATGTTAGTAGATGCTCAGATTCAAAAGTTAAAGTTTCATAACCATTAAAAACACACATGGCCAAACACTAAAAGACTTACCTGGCATTGCTTGAGTCCTTAATTCTTCTTTTTTGGAAAATAAAATGGCTGGGCTGGAGATGAGGGGTTCAGGATGCAGGCTGCCCTGAGCAGAGGGGACTACCCTAGCCCTCTCTCACCACAACAGCTAGAGGGCAGGTGAGAATCACCTCTCCATGGCCACTGCAGCTGCAGAGAGCATAGCTGGGGGAGGGGTGCATGTCTCCCAGCTGTGGCAGGTCCAGGTTTGTAGGCCTCCTGTGCTCCCCAGCCAGAGTGAGGAATGCAGCAAACTGTGCCAAGAACGTAACAGTGTAGTCGATCAACCAATAAGCAAAAGCTTATCGGTTAATGCTACAGACTACATGCATTCTCCCCACCCCTGCCAGCAAATTTTTTAGCAGGCTGGCCAGCAGCCCGGCTCAGTCCTGGCTTGCAACAGGTCCAGGACCTACCCCTGCTGTGGCTCTGCATTTGAAGTGTATTAGGAACCAGGCAGACAGCCTGGCTCAGTTGTGGCTCACGCTGGGTCCAGGAGCTCAGGTACAACCCCCCCAGACAGGGGCTGCTGCCACCCCACACTGCTGCCTCTGTATCAGAGGCAGCAATGCAGGGTGACAGGTAGCCAGTCCACAAGGGGAACTGTTTTTTTAAACTGGCTCCCCTCGTGGACCAGTTCCTGCCTGGCACCCCATGCTGCTGCCTCGGATATAGAGGCAGCAGCGTGGAGTGGCAAGGCACTCCTCGGAAGTGGGGCTGGAAAGCACTGGCTGCTGGCCTTGCCCCCAGGGACTATAGAATAGTCAAGTAACGGATAAGAATTCACGAGGTTACTCGGCTATTCAATTAACCAATATTTAACATCCCTAAACTGTGGGCTTTCCCCTGAAGAAGGGGAACAGCCAGCAATGTCCTCGTGCCTGGGAGCTGAGAGGGTTCCCAGCCAGCCACTTCCGCCTGCTGTATGATTCTGTCTCTTTTCTGTATGGTTTTATAAGAAGTAATCCCATTCAAGCCAGACCCTATTTTCCTGTCACAACCAAACCCATATCGTGCTTTAAGTTTTAAGAGGAAGCTATATACCGAATTTGGTGGTGCTAGCTCTCACTGTTTAGGAGGCATTCTTGAACAGACAACAGACTCTCTGAAATATATAGTAGATTATGTATACAAATATACCAAGTAAATATCCTTCAGTCAAACTCTTGTAAATTCTCAAGCAGCCCTTTTTGTATTCTATCTGTAAATTCTAATGGATCCTCACTAGAAATGGTTTTTGTTGGTTTATGTATATGCAGTGAAGTCATATACATGAGTTTATCAGCATTTTCCAATGAAAACCTAATCCTTTCAATCCTGGACATAGTGGAGGTTTCCTTGTCAAACATTCAAATTTGAGCACAAATCTGAGTCACTATTTAAAAGAAATGGATGTTTAGTCACTGCTGTCATTGGGAGCAAATTTACCAACAGCACTAATAAACACACTAGACAGTGCCACAGTATTTAGCCCTGCCCATATTCAAGAAGTTTGGGTTTCAGTTAGATAGGAAAAGTTATGGCATATGAATTTATAAATGACTTTGAAAACAAACCTGTTCCTGATGGCTAGCCATCCACTGACTGTAGATTTTCTTCCCTGTAAGATTTTTCTTCTGTGTGAATGGTCTCACTCTATTAGAATGGCACACATTTTAGTATATTATGGACTCTTTTCCATTCTAAAAGTGCCTTTCATTAGGATTCTGCTCATAGAACAGTTAGCAAGCAGCAGAAAGGCATGCAACAAGGCTTAGAATACTCCCATTCAGAAAAGCAAAGCAATATTAAATAACCTACCCCTAATGTTCCTGAAACCTTTGGATATTTTAAGTTTTGGACTTAGTTTCTTTCTTTTGTGTCCATGTGAACACACTTAAGTTGCTGCAAACAGAAACTGCATTTGTCAGTGGCACCTATTTTCATGGTCATGGAAATTAAGAGGTTGAACAATAATAGCTATATCTCTCTCCTGCTAGACAGAGCAACCAACTGATTACTGAGAGATTTACTTGTTTAAAAAAGTTACATATTTAAAATTACTTGCATCCAGTGACTGACTTTCAGGCTTTCATTTGCAATGTTTAAGTCCATGATTTATTACAATTTTTGTTTATCTGTAGATGAATTTCAGGCATTTGATTCTAGACCCTTTCCACTCATGTCTCTCTCCAGTCTTCAGAAATCATACCAATTTCTGACATGTCACTGCGTTTTCCTCTTCCGTCTCCTTAAAAAAAGGAGAGCTCTGCAATCCTCCCCCCTCCCCAACAGCTAATGGAAAGCAAAGAACAATACCTTATTTTGAAACAAAAGAAGGACAATACTCAATTACAGTACCTACAAAAGACTGAGACCTATTCACTGCAGGAGATTCATAGCTTGCAATGGCTGACCTGCGGCTTACAGACAGTGAAATTTATGAAGGGACATATTCTTTATTGGCACAGTTATAAGTTATGTATTTCATTCTCTTGCTGTCAACAGATAATGTGATCTGCCAGTTGATTTCAAACACTTTCAAGGACAAAATATGGCTTTGAGCAACTGCACTAAAATGAAATGATGATGCTGTACTTCGAGGAATATGGATGTAATTTAAGTGCTCTCGCTAGAAAGGAAATCTGCTCTTAGAACCAACAAAGGAATCCAAAAGAGCTGAAGTGACACTATAGCTCTGAAAATGCAGCAACACTAAGATCCTCTCTCCCCTGCGTTATATGCTCCTTAAACATGTATTTAACATGACTAGAACAGCTGACAGTAGAAAGTGGGATACGTAATGTTTCAATAAACCATTATTATAACTCACCTCTGTAGCAGAGCAGAGATGAACAAGACAACAGCCCAAATCTTACCTATGGACATTGAGGTCTCTGATATCTCACAGCCCAGAGTCCGTGCAGTGATGAGGGAGGGGACTGAGGTCTCAGGATTACTGGTTTTTAATCCAGTGCTGTAGAAGAAAACTGATAATTACTATTCCACCTGAAACGTGTGTTTCTCTAATAAACAAGTCTGCTTTGTCAAGATGTAAAATGACTGGCTCATCTCCTTTCCATTTTCAAACACTGTAAGAACTGGTGAATTTCACTCAAACAAGTTTTGCAGGTGGAGAGCCAGACACTTAAGTGGGCCACTGAATATTTATATAATCTGTGTTATATTCCTCTACATGGGAAACTAATAATTGCTGCACTCAATGGACTGTAACTTATTTGCCTGTTAAAATACAGAAACAAATTCTTCTATGGGAAATGAACAGTTCTAGGTATCTTGATTTACTTTTTTGCATTCTGGTTAAGAATAGAATAGTTTCCTTGTCCTCCCCTGTCTGTCTTAGTTTCTAAGCTCTTTGGGGCAGTGATCACCTTTTGTTTATATCTGTACAGCACCTAGCACAATGGGGTCTTAATACAAATAATAAAAACAGTCACTCCATGCAGAACACAACTGTCGCTCTGACCACATCATTCCCCAATTTGGCTGCATCTGCCAAAAAGGAGAAAAAGTGATTTTTGAAACCAGTATTATATTCCCAGCACTGACAGGGCAGCTATAGCTTAACGCTTGTGAGCTGGTTGTAAAACCCTAACTGGGGAACTTATGAGGTGATGTGGCCTAGTGGACAGAACACTGGAGTTTGGACTCATGGAACCTAAGTTCTACTGCTAGCTTGTCAATGTCCTGCTAAGTGACTATGAACAAGTTCCTCCCCACCACCTGCCTCAGTTTCATCATCTGTAAAATGGGGACAATGATACTGACCCTCCTTTCAAGTCTACTAAGGAAAAGCACCAGCTCTTACTAGTGAAGAGGTCTAACCTCCACGGCCCAATACAACTCTCCCCTTCCCTGCTTATCTATTCTTATCTTGACACAACCCACACCCTACATTCTACCAGTGATACCAGCATCAATTGCCACTTGTTCACTCTTCCCACAAACACCTTTCCTCCCTTATGCACAGACATCATCACTGTTTTAGTTTCTATGCTCTCCACCCACTACAGAGAGATACTTACACTGCACACTCTTCAGGGCAGGGACCACCTTTGTTGTGTATTTCTAAAGTACACTTTGTAAAGACAATGGTAAATATTGTTCGGTGTGAGCCAATGCTTTGTTCTGACCCTGACTGAAGGCCCTGGTGCTATTCTAACATAATGAGGTACAGCTGAGCAAATTCAATATTTATTGACATGAAAATGAACAGAAAACAAATTCATAAATTTTATTTCAAATGTATATACGTGATTGCCTCCCACTCCCTCAACCCTTCATAGAATCACCATCTTTTCAGATGGGCAAGGATAAGGGACAGTTCTGTATTTGTCCACAACCTAGCACGGCTGAGCTCTCATCTAGACCAAGACCGCCAATGCTAAGGTAACACAGATAATATGCATTGCCTCAACAAGAATTAAAACTAGTGATGTGTGTGAACGTTTGTTAAAGCAGCAAGGATCTCACATCTCTCCCCCTAAAATACATCTTATTAGTTCATAGTTGTAATTTTTAAACACACTCATTTTTGTAATTGTTTAAATGGTTAATTGATAAGCATAAGCTTATTGGTTGTCCTAAGGGTAACATGACAGCGCCTGACACCCCCCCCCCCCCGAGGAGCTGGCTACCACCCTGCACTGCTGGCTCTGTATCAGTGGCAGCCGGCTCCCGAGGAGAGGACCCAGCAGGTGGGAGTCGGTACACGGGGGAGCTGGCTTAAAAGCCAGCTTCCAGCACACACTGGCTCCCAGAGAGCCTGCTAGTGCCCTATGCTACAGGCTCCTAAGGAGCGGGGCTGGCAGTCAGGAGCCAGCTCCTAGTGCACACTGTCTGCAAGCCCTGCTCCTGGAGAGCCAGCTGCACTGCAGGCTCTGCAGTACAAGCTGGGGTGGGGACCCTCAGGGCCTGGAGCCGGATTCCGCCCCTGAGGTTCAGGGTCCCTCCAGCATTGGGAAGCCTGTGCTGGCACTCCAGGCCCCACCACAGGGCTGGAGCACACAAAATCTACTAGGCTTGGCATCCATAGGCTCTGGTGTGGGAGGGGAATGTCTTTCTGCTTCTCAGTTGGGGGCCATGTCAGTGAGGGGTTTTAGTTTTTTTGCTTCTCACTTTGTGCGGCCCCTGACTGATTGTTCTGTGGGTCCATAGCCCCTGACCCAAAAAAGGCTCCCCAACCCAGTATAAGCTTTATACTGCAGAGCCACAGCATGTAACCACTAAGATTTTCAGCGGCTACACGGTTACCTAATTAACTGCTTTTTAACACCCCTAATCTTAACACACACATAATATGGTTGAAATTAGCAGTTACCACTCAAGAAAGATCTTGGCACCATTGTGGATAGTAGGGATGTGAAAGTGTAACCTTGTAAATGATACACTGATGAGCCTGGGCTCATTCGTTAACGTTCACATTTACATGCAAGGCTCCAGGTACGCACACACCAGTTCCCTGGGAGCTATCTGCTGCCTCACATTGCTGCCTCTGTATTAAGAGACAGCAGCGCAGGGCAGCATGTGGGAAGGGGTATGCATGGAGAACTGGCTTAAAAGCCATCTTCCTGAATACAGCAGCTCCCAGGCAGCTGACTTCCGCCCCATGTGTTGCCGCTGAAATTCAGTTGGTTACACGGTTACTTAATTACACACATTTTAACATCCCTAGCGGACAGTTCCCTCAAAACTTCTGTTCAATGTGCAACAGCAGTCATAAAGGCTAATAGAACGTTAGGAACCATTAGACAAGGAATAGATAATAAAACAGAAAATATGCAGCTGTATAAATCCATGGTAATTCGCCTCCTTGCATACTGTGTGTAGTTCTGCTCATCCCATCTCAAAAAAGATACATTAGAATTGGAAAATGAAGGGCAACACAAGTGATTAAGGAGTGGAACAAATGCCATACAAGAGAGACAAACAAAAGACGGTCTGAAAAGGAACAACTAAGAAGGGAGATTTGATAGAGGTCTGTAAAATCATGATAGTGTGGAGAAAGTGACTATTTACCTCTTTATATAACACAAGACCTAGCAATTGACCAATGAACTTAATAGTCAGCAAATTCAAAACCAACAAAAGGAAGTACTTCTTCTCACAACCCACAGTCTACCCATGGAATTTCTTGCCATGGGATGTTGTGCATACCAAAAGTATAACTGGCTTCAAAAGAGAATTAGTTGAGTTCATAGAAAAGGCGCTCACCAATGACTATTAGTCCCGACAGTCAAAGATGCAACCCCATACTCTCGCTGTTCCTAAATTTCCAACTCCAGAAACTGGGACTGGATGATGGGATGGATCATTCAAAATTGCCCTGTTCCGTTCATTCCCTTTGAATCATTGGCACTGATCACCGCCAGAGACATGATTCTGGCTAGATAAACCACTGGTCTGACCCAGTACTGCCGTTCCTATGTTGTTAATTATTTAGTCTGAAAAAAAACTTTGCTTGCTTCAAAAATGTTACTGTTTTATTTTGTTAAACTACACTTTTGCAATTTTAACAGTTATCTGCTAAAGTAACTTTTATAGATAGACAGAGCAAATGGTAGCAGAATGCTCATTAATGGGGTGGGGAATAAAAGTCTTGGGAAGGTTTAAACCTTTGAAAACCTTTTCAGGCCTGAACAATAAAATACAGACACATTCTCTTTCCTTGATGTTCATCCTTGAATTAAACAAAGGACAAGATCTTCAAAGGAGTCTGACAACCAAATCCCCTTGGCTATGTGAAAATACCAGCTGCAAAGAATAAGGAAATATGCCACAGAAGTCTCACTTGGGGATGACCTGCTTCTTATACTGACTCTGCTGTGATAAGCATGTTCCACTATGCTGAAAACCCAACCTGTGCAGAAAGGTAATCAAATATGCTACAAGACACTTAAAAGCCACTCATTTTAGATGATCTTAATGCAACTCATGAATTTTAAAAAACAGCTGCACAAATCCTTTAATTATATCTCCACTTCTGCTTCTCTTTAGATTCTGATATTTGAAAAAGGAAAATATAAATTATTTTAAACACAGAAAATTAACCGATTTTCTCCATTTACTTGCCTATCGCCTTTCATATTTTAATGGAAAGAAGATTAGCAAAGCAGTCACCGTGATCTGAACATGCTACATACCATTTATCTGTCATTACACAGAGGGACCAAAGCAAAGATGAATGCAAAACACATGAAGATATAGTTTACCAATCCAAAAAAAAAAAGTGAAAAACCTGAAGTAACCCTCCCTGCACATTTCAAATCCCTGTCATGCTCCTCCATCTCTGAAGGAGACATGCAAAAAATTGGGTTACACTTTAAAATAAAGATGATGCCAAGATATTAGGGGCAATAAAACAATTATGAAGAACAGAAATTGAGATACTTAGGATAATGTATCACTCGAAGATGGGAATGAGGGAAAATTTGTAAAAAATATTTAACATTATTTAGAACTAGGTATTATTAAATATATAGTTAAAAGTCTCAGACTTCAACATATGCTTACATTTGGGTCAAGTTAACATACAGCAAAACCTTCAGCATTTCAAAAAATGTAGCATTTTGTAAATGTTAAATATTAAAAGATACCTTTTATATGCATGATCAGAAACACCACAAAAACAAGTGTGCAAGACAATGTTTAAGGAAAGTTGTTAAAAACGTATTACAATTATACAAAATACAACAAAGAGCCTCTGCCTTAAAACAATAGACTACATTGTTAACTGATTTGTGACCATCAAAGGCAACACAAATTTGCCCCAAAACAGGAAATGAAAGAGAACAGTTAAAACCCTCCATTAGAATATTGGGGCATCAGTAAATATTCCCTTTATTTCCAACTGATTTCTAATGAGAAGCTGTGTTACATATTGAGACCCATTCATATTTAAATGTGCTTTGTGTGTCAGGAAACCATGGGGGATGCTCTGAGCAAAGGTGGTACTTATTAATAGGCTTTGAGAGCAAATCCTCTTTAAAACATCACCACCCGCAAATTCATGTCAGTGAGCTGAGTGGAATTGGGGCAATTTTTTGCACCTCCTTTCCCCAATACATCTGACAGCGGGGCTTTGAATGTGGAGCTGTCTGTGGTTATGGGCCTATTTGATGCAGCAGCTAATCATGCTCCTTTCAACCTCCTCCCACCCCCAGCACATGAGAACCGTGGTATCTCTCCAGGAAGTCAGAGCCTGAGCAATGAAGTACTCCTAGGAGAGAGGATTTCTAGTCCTTCCTGCAAGCACACATGACTGGCTTCTTTTTGTGGCTCTGTCCTGAACAGGTGGAAAATCTGAACCTTTCCCACAATAAATATATGAATGTGTAGGGAATCCAGCCAGGATGTTGTAAGCCTGGGGGATTTAAGGCCAACCCCCTCAAATCACCAATTCCCCAAAGAAAGAGAAGGTGGGAGGAGGGTCCATAGCTCTTGAGAACAGTGTAGAGCAACTCCATGGACTAGAGAAAAGAGATAGGAAAACACAATTCCTTGGGACTGGGCAGATGACGGTAGCGAGGGCGGGATCCACAGAATGAGGTAGGGAAATGGTTGATGGAGGTAGGTGCCCTGGGAAGTATGCTAAAATAGAAGTAGTACCCCCAAAGAGAGGGGGATATTGATGGGCGAACCAGTTTAAACAGGATAGAAGATACTTATGTTGAACAATAAGGAGGACGCACCCCAGCCTAAAGAGGGAGATGCTGAGGAGTAAGGTAAGGACAGCTTTCTTGGGTGGAGTGGGATGATAGGAAGGTGGAAGCAAAGAGATTCTGGGAGAAAGGGGACAGGAAAGAGGCTGATTAGCAAGGGGGGCACAACCCCTTGCTTGGGCAGTATTCTGGGAAGAAAAGAGAGGGTTGTTAATGAATTGGGGGGACTGGAGAGATTGATGCTAAAGAATAAGGGCAGCATGTTTGAGGAGAAGCAGATGCTGATGGAGGGGCAGAGCCCCAGAATGGATGGAAATGCAAACAGGGTGCAGTACATCAGGGATGGAGTGCTCATGGAAGGAGAAATGCTCATGGGGGCAACTGCACCAGAAATGAGGTGATCATGGAGGGATGGGGAGGGCACTGCCGTCCCTTAACGCCCCCCCCATCCCAGGGGCATCATCTGAGCATCACCCCTCCCACATTGCCCCTCCATCCCTGGGGCACTGCCTCCATTCCCCCCCCCCATCCATGGGAGGTGGGGGAGGAGGGATGCTCAGGGAGGACACTGCCCCAGGGATGGGGAGGGCAATGGGGGCAGGTGATGAGGAGCTGTGCCCCAGGGATGGGGGAGGGGCAATGCTCAGGGAGAGGACACTGCCCCAGGGATGAGGAGGGGGGGCACGCGTGATGGGGCCAGTGCCCCAGGGATGAGGGGGGGCTGCTCAAGGAGGGCACTGCCCCAGGGATGGGGGGGGTGATGAGGGGCTGGGCCCCAGGGATGGGGGAGGGGCAATGTTCAGGGAGGACACTGCCCCAGGGATGAGGAGGGGGGGCACGCGCGATGGGGCCAGTGCCCCAGGGATGAGGGGGGGCTGCTCAAGGAGGGCACTGTCCCAGGGATGGGGGGGTGATGAGGGGCTGGGCCCCAGGGATGGGGGAGGGGCAATGCTCAGGGAGGACACTGCCCCAGGGATTGGGGGGGGCGGCACGCGCGATGGGGCCAGTGCCCCAGGGATGGGGGGGGGTTATGGGGGGCTGGGCCCCAGGGATGGGGGGGCACTGCTCAAGGAGGACACTGCCCCAGGGATGGGGGGGTGATGGGGCCAGTGCCCCAGGGATGGGGGGGGGGCTGCTCAAGGAGGACACTGCCCCACGGGTGGGGGGGGTGATGGGGGGCTGGGCCCCAGGGATGGGGGGGGGGCTGCTCAAGGAGGGCACTGCCCCAGGGATGGGGGGGTGATGGGGGCTAGGCCCCAGGGATGGGGGGGGCGCTGCTCAAGGAGGACACTGCCCCAGGGATGGGGGGGGGGCTGCTCAAGGAGGACACTGCCCCAGGGATGGGGGGGTGATGGGGGGCTAGGCCCCAGGGATGGGGGGGGCTGCTCAAGGAGGACACTGCCCCAGGGATGGGGGGGTGATGGGGGGCTGGGCCCCAGGGATGGGAGGGGCGCTGCTCAAGGAGGGCACTGCCCCAGGGATGGGGGGGTGATGGGGGGCTAGGCCCCAGGGATGGGGGGGGCTGCTCAAGGAGGACACTGCCCCAGGGATGGGGGGGTGATGGGGGCTGGGCCCCAGGGATGGGAGGGGCGCTGCTCAAGGAGGGCACTGCCCCACGGGTGGGGGGGTGATGGGGGGCTAGGCCCCAGGGATGGGGGGGGGGCTGCTCAAGGAGGACACTGCCCCAGGGATGGGGGGGTGATGGGGGGCTGGGCCCCAGAGATGGGAGGGGCGCTGCTCAAGGAGGGCACTGCCCCACGGGTGGGGGGGTGATGGGGCCAGTGCCCCAGGGATGGGGGGGGGGCTGCTCAAGGAGGACACTGCCCCAGGGTGGGGGGGGTGATGGGGGGCTGGGCCCCAGGGATGGGGGGGGCTGCTCAAGGAGGGCACTGCCCCAGGGATGGGGGGGTGATGGGGGGCTAGGCCCCAGGGATGGGGGGGGCGCTGCTCAAGGAGGACACTGCCCCAGGGATGGGGGGGTGATGGGGGGCTGGGCCCCTGGGATGGGGGGGCGCTGCTCAAGGAGGGCACTGCCCCACGGGTGGGGGGCGAGGGACAGGGAGGACGCTGGAAGGGGCCCTGCGCGGGGCGGCGGGGGTGGCCGAGCTCTCGCGAAGGGAACGTCGCGGAGGCCTCTTGACCCTGCCGGGCCGCCGTAGCCCCCTCAGCCCTTCCATTCAATGGGGCGCCGGCCGCCCCCTCCCCACGCGGCGCGCCAGGCCCCCGCGCTTACCGTGCCCGCCCGTCGCGGGGCCGCTCGCGGGCTCCATCCCCGCCGGGGAGCGGGCGGCCGGCCCGGGTCTCGTCGCGGGGGGACAAAGGAGCCGCCGCTACTGTGCGTGTGTGAGGGAGACGCGGCTCGAGCTCCCCCTAGCGCGCCCCCGCGGGAGGCAGCAGCTCGCGCTCCCGATCCGGCTCCAGCGCGCGCGGGGCGGCAGCCTGGGCCAATGGGAAGGTCCCAGCGGGGCTCGCGCGCCACCGCCCGCCCCCTTCTCCCCCTCCCGACCCCGCTTCGCCTTGGCGTTCGCGTCTGCGTTCCACAGCCAATCAGGGACGTTCGCGCTCCTCCCCTCCCTCGGGCAAGGTGGGCGGTGCGCCAAGCGCCCTCCTCCACTGGGAGCACACCTGACACGTGCCTCGACCAATGGTGTGAGAACACCCAAGGTAACCCCTCCCACCTTGGCGGCGCAGCAACCAATGGGCAAGTACCTCTGGCTTGTCCCTCCCCTGCCTGCGGCCTAGAGTCGTCGCGCTCAGCCAATGGGAGCTAAGGAAAGGGACTCGCGCTCACGCCTTCCAGCCAGCCGTAGCCAATGAAGCAGGGAGAAAGGAAGCGTTCGAGCGGCCGTGGGCGGGGACAAGGGGGCGGGGGCGAGCTGTGTCCGCGCGCCCTTGTGGCGCGCGCTGGCGATGCGAGCGGCCTCCTCCTCCCAACCGGCTGGAAACTGCCGCCGCGGCCACGCATGCGCATTGCGGGCGCCACTGCGGCGAAGGGGCGGGGACTTCGAAGGCGGAGGGGAGAAGAGGGGATGGGCAGGGGAAAGTGAGGGGGCTCAGGGAGGGGGGGGCTCAGGGAGGGGGGGCTCAGAGAGGGGGTTCAGGAGGGGGAGGGGGGTTCAGGGAGGAGTTGGGGAAGGGGCTGGAGGGGGACTCGGGGGGGGCTCAGGGAGGGGCCTGGGGGGGCTCAGGAGGGGGAGGGGCTCAGAGAGGGGGTTCAGGAGGGGGAGGGGTTCAGGGAGGAGTTGGGGAAGGGGCTTGAGGGGGACTCGGGGGGGGCTCAGGGAGGGGGTTGAGGGGGCTCAGGAGGGGGAGGGGCTCAGAGAGGGGGTTCAGGAGGGGGAGGGGTTCAGGGAGGGGTTCAGGAAGGGGCTTGAGGGCTCAGGGAGGGGCTTGAGGGGGGCTCAGGAGGGGGGGCTCAGGGAGGGGGTTGAGGGGGCTCAGGAGGGGGAGGGGCTCGGAGGGGTTCAGGAAGGGGCTTGGGGGGGCTCAGGAGGGGGAGGGGCTCAGGGAGGGGCTTGAGGGGGTCAGGAGGGAGTTGAGGGGGCTCAGGAGGGGGAGGGGGGCTCAGGGAGCTGTTAAGGGAGAGAGCTCAGAAGGGGAAGGGCTGAGGAGAGGGGCCATAGGCGGGGAAAGGGGGTTCAGAGGGAAAGGAGAATAAGGGGCTGATGGGCAGGGAAAGCTGAGGGCACAGGAAAGGGAGGGTCTGAGGGGAGGAGGAAGGGGGCTGAGGAGGTGGCGGAGGAGAATAGGGGGAAAGCTAAGGGGGCTCATGAGGAAGAGGGGACGGTGGCTAAGGAATAATGGAGGAAGGTGGTGGGATGGGGGCTGAATGCTGATAGGAAGGGGATGATGAGACGGGAGCTGGTGGTTCTCCTGGGGCAGGCACTGGCAATGTAGGCTAGTGAGTGGACCACACAAGTGGCCCTCCTTCATCTCAGGGGGCTGCAAGATTGTCTAACCAAGATGGTCTCCCAGCACTTTTGCTAACTGCGCTTGCGTACCTAGAATTTAGGAGGTGTGCCGAATGAACCGTAGCAGCGCTTGGATTGGATGTTCACAGCGCTCACTGTCAATGTTATGTGCAATCAGCATGCACCATGACTCACATGCCCTTGCTTTAAATGTGCGACTTTAGTCATCCCAATAGGAAAAAAAACTATGCCAGCTGAAACCAGCAGAATCTAGCAATCTTGCACATGAGCAACACCAAACACAATGTCCCATGGGCCACACATAGAGCCCTGATGGGCTGCATATGAGCCACAGGCCACGTGTTGCCCATCACTGTCAGGTGTCTCTCTCAGCCTGGAGGGAAAACGGGTTTTCTTCTATGTAGCTATGTCTACACTACAGGCTTTTTGTGCAAAAAGCTTTTGTTGGCAGACTGTGCAGGCTTCTTGTGCAAGACAGTGTCCACACTGCAAAAGCGCATCAAAAAAGCAATGCGCTTTTGCGAAAGAGAGCGTCCAGACTGCCTGGATGCTCTCTTGCAAGTAAGCAGTGATTGCTATGGACAGGAGGGCCACCAGCGCACCTGTGCTTTTTCCTCTTCCCTTTTCTTGTGCAAAAAAACCCTCTTTCCCATGCACACACATCTTTTTGCGCAAGAGCTCTTGCGCAATAAGGCATTCTTCCCCATAGAATGAGGATTACCAATTGTGCAAAAACTCCTCTGATGTTTTGATTTACTTGCACAAAAATGCACTTGAGGTGTGGACGCTCTGCGAGTTTTTGCGGAAAAAATGGCTGTTTTTCTGCAAAAACTCTGTAGTGTAGACATAGCCTGTGTGAATAAGCCATCATGTTCAGTGAAGTAAGTTTAGTAGTGTTGATGGAAGGGGAGACCATCTAGCAGGAATGGGATGAATGAAGCAATGAGAACTTTAGGATGAAACTCTTGGAGAGTTCCCTGGGAACGAAATGTGTTGGACTGTGGAATGATCCCTTGAGGAATTATGGAAGCTCTCTTATTTGGGATTGGGCCAAATCTTTGAAAAGAGACCCTTTAAGGAGAGATCTTGGATAAGAATGGGCATACTGGGTCAGATCAATGGCCTTTCTAATCCAGTATCCTGTCTTCAAACAGCGCCAGTACCAGATGCTTACGAAGGAATGAACAAAACTGGGCAGTTATCAAGTGAAATGAACAGTAGAACAGATGGATTAGATAATCTAACAGATCTTTGCCAGCATTAACATCTGGGATTCTCTTGATCTGTCCCATTCTTTTTCAGTATGAAAAATGCCATAGTGATGCCTTGTCTCTTCCCTTTCCAGTCATCCACTCGTTACTTGCAGCATCCTGTGAGAGAGGCTATCTCAGCACACTAAGTAATGTGACAATCAAAAAATGGTGTGTCCTCACCTAAACAATCCGGTGGCCTTCTGCAGACCCTCTCTTCCAAGGCTCTCAAAGCACTTTATAAACATACACTAAGTATCCCCATATTTTGCAAGGTACATAGGAATGCTTCCAACTACATCTGGGGCAGAATGTAGCACCTGTTTAGCAGCATGCCATGCCACATAATAGTTTAGGGCAGGACATAAGAAACCCTATATATATATATATATATATATATATATAGTTGAAACCTTAGGGGAATTTAGATCTGCATAATGGGCCAGAAAATGTAAAAATGGCCAGTGTTGGTGGCCAGCTTCTAAACTGTAGGAGTCATCTAAATGCAGTCTTTGCAGCAACATGGCACCCATTAAGGAGCACTTATTCAGGGGAGAAATCCAACTATTGCCCTATCCTGACATTGTTAGTATGCGAGAGCTGACAGAGTCAGAGGAAATAGTGGTACCTCCAAAGGGGTTAGATCGTTCATGTCAACAAATTTCACAGTGGAAATGTGATCAGTGGAGCATGTGCCGGTGACAAAATAGAGACAATTTCCCTCTGCCACAAAAGCTAGGCTTATCTTCTCTGTTACAGTTAACATATGGTGTTGGGAGCTAGTTATGGCCCCTGATTCTCTGCCCAGCCCCAAGGGGCTACTGTAACCTATACGAGCTGACACCTGGAAGCTGAGCAGCATGAAAAATCTGTCCCCTGAGCTAAATTTTAAGCTATTTTAGAAGCAAAAATTCATGTCAGGATAAGTGGTAGGATGGATTTTCCTGGTCTCCATTTTGGCAGTCATGGCGGATGGAAAGAAAGGGAGTTCTGCCTCCAGCCACGTAAGGGTTGGGAATGGAGCGGAAGTGTGGACTGATGTGGCTGCTGGGGTGATTTTGCTACACCTCGTGGGCATTGTCAGATATGGCTTTTGGAATAGAAGGAGCACAAACAACTTTTCCTACCACTGCCATGCCTCTCCTTTAGAGAAGCACAGTGGGAAAGGGAAGCAGAGAGAGAGGACAGGGAGAAAGAAGGAGCACAGGGTGGATGTTAACAGGCCTCTTTGTATCCAGGGCAGGAGTGATATGAACAAGAAGAGAGAGAGGAGTGATATGAACAGAAAGGGGGGGAAAAGAAGCCATGAGAAATGGCGAGACGGGGGGAAGGGGGCCGGGGATCAGCTTTGAGGAGCAAACAGCTGAAACACAGGTGTATTTTGTTCAGAAAGGGGATATTGTATTCGGACATCTCTCCCACTGCTGCTGCTTCTCCTTATTTCCTTTCTTTCACCACCCCTCCCCTCTTTCCGAAGAGTGAGGCCACTGAACAGTGGACACTTGTGAGGCTTTTAGCTCGCTCAGTTTAGGCCTCCTCATTCTTACATAAAATGGCCAAGATTAAGCATAGATTTATAATGTGGTTGAAATGAATCCGGAGAGTAGCGCAACTTCAATCTAAAAAGCAGCAGTATTTCTTAAGGGCGCGTTTTTCCCTCTCCCCCACTGGGGGTGTGGACATTGGGTTTGTCTCGCCGCTTTCAGAAGTCTCCCTTCTCAACTGCTCTACACACAATACAAAGGACAAAGTTACAAAAGGGGCCATTTTATTGGCAGTCCGGGGTTGGGCAGTGCCTGTCTTTCAGTGGTGGGTGAAGGGACCCCCCCTATCGAATGCAGAATGCCTGCTGGATCCCTGAATGATGGGTGCTATTAACTAAAGAATGCATCTGTAAATATGAGTGCTCGTTATTCATTCTGTGCCAGCTAGCTGAAAAGTTGTCTGCCTCTCAGCCCAGGGTGGCCGATGCCTATAACTTGATTATTCCATCCTGCATCTTGAGTGTTCCATCTTAAGAGATCGCTCTTATACAGGCATAAATGACTTATTCAGGCTTTTCCTCCTCACGTTCATTCCTTGAGAAGCATTGATATTATTAAGCTTCAATTAACATGCACATTATTAATTGAGCTTTACAGCAGTACATGCTCAGAATGCTGCATGATTACTCCCCCCCCTCCAAATGAATTTTCACTGCAGCAAAGCGGACAATTGATTTCTCTTGTTACACACCAAAGATGATTTTCTTTTGTTATTCTGCAAAAAGAAATTGAGTGCTTGCTCTGGGTAAAAACAAGAGGAAAATCTGTAAATCCTATTTTTATTAAATGAGCATAAATCAGGAAGAGTGGCTGATTCTGAGGGGGATGAATTGCATTTTCTTGCCTGCTGGTTGTTGGTGCCAGAGAGGTGCTGTTGGTAGGAAATTCATGTAGAGCAACAGTCAGCCCCACATGTTTATTGCTTATTGATTTTTTCCCCTCCTCTGTCTTTCACCACCGCCATGGAGTTTGAATGCTAATAGTGTCTAGCAGAAGCAACGCAGCATTACAACAGACACCTTTATGTGATGCTTTCCATCTACAAAACACGTGGCAGAGGTGTAAACTGAGGCAGCGAGGTAGTGATGTGTCCAAGGCCAGTCAGCTGGTTGGTGACAGAGCTGACACTAGAACCCAGAATCTCAGGAAGTGACAACACAACTGTGTGATCGCAGCACAGGTAGACACATCCACGGCAGTCTAAACACACTGGCATGGGCTGTGTGTGTACTCAGGGTCCCGGCTGTGCTTGTCTTGCACTGAAACCCCTGTTGCTATTTTTAGACATGCTGCCAGGGCCCTCCTTAGGATTTAGGGGCCCTGCACAGTACCATTAAATCGAGCCCCTGTGTCTGAGGGGGGCAGGTTTTTAGAGCTGCGATTTGCTCGTCTCCAGCGACACTGCGGTGACATACCTTACAGCCAGTTGTAAACTCAGGGCCTGTCGAGTACCACGGTGAATTCAGAAACGGATAGGAGAGGCTTCATTCCCGCTGGAGTGGCTCTGTCCCAGGATCAGGTGCTGCTCGTGGCTCGGGCAGGCCGTGTCACTTTGAAGTTAGCTAGATCCTCCCCGAAGGAAGCGGAGCCGCAGAACTGGGATAGGAAGAGGCAGGTGGGTGGACGTTAAGACCCAGGGGTGCCCCAAATTTGTATTCTGCATATGGGTAAGGACGGCCCTGCATGCTACTGCAGCTAAATTAGCTTGGGTATGTCTATCCATGCGGTAATCACACCTCAGCTTGCAATGTGGATGTGCTCCCCCTACCCCTACACCCGCTCCCTTCTCTTGCACTGCCCAGTGGCAGGAATAAGTGAAGGCGGGGATGATGCAAATGGGGATTTACAGATTCAGGGAAGATATTTGTGGGGGGAATCGGGCTTCATTTTTCTAGGCTGCAGTTGGCAGGAATTCTTTGATTGTGTCATTCAAAGCCGCTTTCCTCTATTGCAGTTGGAGTGACACTTCTAAGATGAACACAGCAAAGCTCGCACGGCTGGGAAGTGAGAATGAGGGTCATGCTTGTATGACATGGGCATGTGCACTGAAAAGCAGCAACTCAGAGGAGGGCTTAGAGTTCATGATGGAGAGCGAAGCCAATTGAGCGCTGGCTGCCAGTGTGAGGCAGTAGCTAAGAAAATAAACTAGGACTAGGGAGGTGGTACTGTCCATGGCACCAGGGGTCTCAAACCCACGGCCCGAGCAGCAGCATTCCCTGTAAGCTGAGCACTTGGGCAGCCACCCAGGAGAGATTCAGGTGCCGCCCAGCTGATTGGCAGAGCGCCCACAGCCAGCAGCCCGTGTTCCTAGTGGTGGTGCACATGTGCACATGCATCGGTGCACATAATAAAATAAAATTTATTCTGCACATGGATGGAAAAAATTAGAGGGAACATTGCAGAGCAGTTCCACAATGCAGCTAGCACGAGTCCCTGTGGCCCTGAGGGGAAGGGGGATGGGTGTCCGAAGGCACTCGGTGATGTTTGCGAAGAAAAGCCCCCACCATGGACGGCTCCCCCCAGCGTTCTGCGAGGCAGCTCGGCCCCACGGGCCGCGCTTTGCAGCGGGGGAGAGAAGCTGCTGGCCAGAGAGCTTGCTGCAAACCAACCGGCGCTCGGATCAGCTGGCTTCAACGAGCCGGTGGATGTGTTTAACCTTCGTGTTGGAAAGTCCGTGAAAGACGAAGGCTAAACATTTTCAAAAGTGCCCAACTTCCAGGGCCTCAGGCCCAGAACCTCAAAGGCACCCCAAGCACATGGGCATTAGGCTCCTCACACCGTAGAGAACCTGGACTTTTGGCACTTGTTTGCATTACTGTAGCACGAGGAGGCCTAGTAAGCTGGACACCTGAGTGCTTCTGAAAATCCCAGTAGACATCCTGCTCCGTCTGTAGGTACCTACATATCTTCTAAAATCTGCCTTTGAGCTTTCAGGCACCTAAATCCCCTCATCCCTTAACGAGACTTCATGCCGGATGCCTAAATCGATTTTGAAAATGGACTTGGGCGCCTCGGTCACGCAGGTGCCTTGGATGATCTCAGGCGACGCTCAGGCCTGCCTGGAGCGACCATTGCCAGGCTCCCTGTCCTGGCACCACCAGTTCTGAGGCAACAAAGCAAAATCTTCCCCCCTTTCCGGGGGGGGGGGGGGACGGTGGGAGGCGGCTCGGCGTGGGGACTGGATTTCCTTCCCCATCCCGCCTCGCCCGTCTCCACGGCCGGCCAGGCCAGGGAACGGCTGGGCCGGGGCTTGCAGGCTTTGCTCGTGTTCTGTGCCCCACGTCTCAGCGGCCTCGTGGCACTTTGCGAGAGACGGGGGCCAGCATGCAGCCCAGGCGCCAACGGAAGGCAGGGCCTGGTGTTCTATGGGGCAGAGGCCTGCTCCTCCTGCAAGGAGCATTTCCTGTTGGCATTACTGATGGCGCCCAGGTCACTGCGCCAGAGCGGTGTGGGGGGAGCTGCGGGGCAGGGAGGAGAGGGGTCTGCTGCAGAGGAAGGGGGCCACCCAGCTGTCTGTTTCCATTTAAACCTGATCGCCTTCCCCTCCCTCATCCCAAACGCACAGAGAGGGACACAAAGGTCCTTTGAGTTGGGTCTCCCCCACCTCATGCCCCCTGCAACTAGAACAGAGCCCCAGCCCTGGGCTGTCCTCAGGGCGTCTGCGACCCTCTAGGGCAGCCTTCTCCCTGGGCACCCCGGGTATGCAAAGGTCAGGGTCGGCCCCGGGGGGGGCACCCCCCATGCTCCCAGGACAGCCCTCCACAGGCCACACCCCTGCCCCGGCCACACAGCGGCAGCAGGGCTCACCTTCCCCGCCCCCCGTGCAGCTCCAGGTTCCACCGCCCGTATGGTGAGCGTGGAGGGAAGGGAAACCTGCTGCTCCCACGCCAGGCCCCTGTCATGCCCGGGAGCCCTCCCGTCCATAGGACAGTTCGGGGGGGCCCCCCAAAATGGCAGGGCCTGTGGCGGCTGCTCCAATTCATCCTCTGGACAAGACAGCTGCCAAAGGTGTGCCAGGTGGGACATCACCTCCCCTAGACATCCGCCTCACTCTGCAGCGGGGGCCTTAGACCGCGCCGCGCCGTCAGCCCAAACCACCCAGAACAGCTGTTTTCTACGGCCCCTTGAGAGTCGGCACCGGAACGGGAGCACGGTGTCTCTGGTCCAGCCGAGTTACTTCACAACGGCCAGGTCCGCAGGGTTCAAGGAGTCCCAAAAGCAAGTCACGTCCTTGATTTTGGCACGCACGGTATGTCTGTTTGCATTGTCCCTACACCTGCATTTTGTACCTTTGAAGAGCTCCCCAGTATCTCGGCATTTCAGGTCAAGAGTTCGCCGTCTTTATTTCTCGGCTAAAGGCCACACGACTCCCCCCACCCCGGGATCCCCGAAGCCGTCGCACATCCACGCCTGCCGCAGGTTCATTCTTCCCCTGGCTGGATTCTGCCACCAGGAGGGTTGACAGCTCCCCGCCCCACCCGTGAGGGTTTCTGACAAGAATGCACGGTCCCTCTTTTGGTTCTCTTGTGCAGTTCTTGAATACTACTTATGGGGGGGGAGATAATAAAAAAAATCTGTTACACTGACCTGTATTGTGTGCGCACAGATGCAATGTAAAATAACACCTGACTGCTTAAAACTAATGACCAGTGAATATGTAAGTATGCACATCATTAATCACCATCATGAATATGCAAATGTGTCCATGGCGGTCTGCTGAAAGTTTTTGACTGAGCGTGCCAGTCTGCGGTATAAAAAAGGAAGGGAGCTGTGTTAATGGGTGACGATGTAAGAGACTTTCCACCAAAAAACCCAGCAGCCTCCACAGTTCCTGGGCACGCCGCTACATTAATTTCTTCCCCCTCTTTTTCCCAGGAGACGAGCTGGCCCGACTGCAGTTAACTTGACAACTCTAGACTCTCTTCAAATCACCTTTGTGTGCTGAGCAAGTCCTAGCCAGGGAGCAAGGGGAAGAACTGCGGGGAAGGGAACACACCATCCAGGGCTTGCTTGTGCTAACTTACAGGAGAGCTGGGGAGCGTGAGAACAAGGGAGCTGGCAAAGCCCACTCCAGTGGGAACAGGCCCCAGGTCTGGACTGTCCGGCTCTGAATCGAGCGGGTGAGTCAACAGGACCTTGTTGGACAATTACGGCCTCGGCGTGTCGCTGGAGACGATCAAAGCACCACTCCCCACAGTCACTGTCCACGGGCCATGGGGCTGCATACGGCCCCGTAGTGCTGCTACGAGCCACAATCTGTCCCCTGTTCAAGCAGACACCGGCTCTGCCGGCGCAACCAGCAGCTTTGCTCCCACCGGGCCAGGCAGAAGGAAAGCCTCCCGCAGGCGTGGCCTTCGCGTCGTGAACGGGAATGTTGGCCAACAGCAGCAAAAGGAAACTGAGGCTGCAGCAAGGGTTTGGCTCCACTGTTTTACCCACCCCCCAAGGAGCTGGGTACCTGGCTGCAGCTGGTGGCCGTGGCTGCCCCACGGAGTTACCGTGGAATCCTCGGCCGTGCTCCGAGCAGCTCTGACAAGCGCCCGGGCCCTGATGTCCAGTTAGAACTCAGCGCCCGGCGACTGCTCCGATTCCAAGCCTCGACTTTTGGGGCTCTGTGACCTGGGGGCTCAGCGTACGGGTGCGGAGGATAAATCTGAGCCCCGACTGGGGGGGAGGAGGGACTCAGTGGGGCTCCTCCATCGCTAACTCTGCTGCTTTAAGGCAGGGCCACTGAGCCACGGAGAAATCCACCGGGGGCCACAGCCAAGTGAGAAGACAAAAAACCAAAGCAAGAACCCTTCCCTGCACTGAACCCCACAGGAGTACAAAACGGAAAAAAAGACCCGTCGCTCACAGTCAATTCGGCAGATGGTCTGCTGGGGGCACCGAGGCTTGGGGACTTGCTGGGGCTGGAACACCGGCCCCCCGGCTGCGGGAAGCCCCGGCCCCCGGGCTGGAGCAGTGTCTGTGCATCGGGCTCTCCTGTGAGTCTCCCAGGCGCGTCAGTGGCTCCCCTGGACACTCACGACGTTCTCCTGTGTCTTCGCTGCACGTTCCCAGATCGCCGGCCTGCTCCGGGCTCTGCCCGCGGGGCCTGTCGCCCCGTTTGTCCCCGCGCTTCCCTGGCCCTGTCCATGTGGGCGGGTTGCATTTGATCCTTGAACTGCCCCCCCCCCCGATTATGTTCTCACCTTCGGAGCTAGGCTTGCCGAGCAGCTGGGGGAGGGGGCCACCTCTCGCCGCTGCCCCCACCAGCAGAGTGGCCTCCACAGATCACATCCAGTTGCCTTCAACCACGTGTAGCATGCCGGACTCACCAGAAAGGCCCTCCCTGCCTTCAGAAGCCCCGGGAGGAAGGGACTGGCTCCAACCTTATAAGAAGCTCGGGGCTGTCGAGGAGATCGGATGCTCCACTCGCCTGCCGACCTCCTTGCCCACACCGTCCTCCGCCCTGCTGCCTGAAGAGCTGCATGGGAGGAATCCACAGACCAGGCTGGGAAACGGGCCGGTTCCCCACCAGGATTCTCTGCAGCTGCTCACAGTGCTTCCGACAGAAGCGAGGCACACCACCCACACTGCTCCACCCTGGCGATCCTAAAAAGGCTGGTATTACCCCTGCTCATCCACCATGAATTTATCTCGTTCTTTTTAGAACTCGGTAAAGTTTTGGATTTCATGACGTCCTCTGGCAAGGAGTTCCACAGGTTGACTGTGCATTGCATGAAGAAATACCGCCTTGTGTTTGTTTTAATCTGCTATCTATTCACTTCATGTGGTGACCCCCCGTTCTTGTGTCATGGGAAGGAGTAAATAATGATTCACTTTTTCCGCACTAGTCATGATTATATAGACCTCCACCGTATCTCCTCTTAGTCATCTCTGTTCCCAGCTGAAAAGTCCCAAGTCTTACTCATCTCTCCTTGTATGGTAGCCCTTCCAAACCCCTCATCTTTTTTGTTGCCCTTTTCTGAACCTTTTCCAAGCCAAGAGATCTTTTTTGTGATGAGGTGATCACAGCTGCACATAGTAACCAAGCTGTGGGCGTCCCCTGGATTTATACAGAGCCAATAAGAGATTCTTTGTCTTATTCTCTAGCCTTAATGAGTCCCAACATCCCGGTCGCTCTGTGACGGCCGCTGCCCACGGAGGGGATGTTTTCAGAGAACTCTCCACAGCGGCTCCAACATCCCCCTCGTTTGCTATGTACAGTTGGGATGGTGTTTGGTGGCGTTAAGTTCCCTTCATGCGCCTACATTCTGGGGTCGCCTGACCCCTGGGAAGCAGTGAATAGCTGCAATGCAGCAAGCTCTGGTTTGCTCTTCCATGCCAGGGCAGATGCAGAACCCTTGTGCCAATTCCACCCCAGCCGGGAAGGCCCTTTTCCAGCAGGGATTACGAAGGATCTAAAGGGGCCTTCAGAGAACCAAAAGCCAGCCCAGCTCAGGGGCCATTCATTGTATTGGGCGGAGCCGGCAGCCAGGCTGAGCTGACATCAAAGAGGAGTCCTTCAGATGCCAACCCCTGCAGTGGCTCGGTCACTTATTAAATAGGCGAAATCTGTCGTCAGGAGGGAATTAGTAAAAGCCCAACGTGCACCTGGGCACTCCCTCCCCGTGCCAGCCCAGCCGCAGAACAGGCCGCATGGCCTGCGTAGCCATGCTCTCCTTCCCACCCCCCCCGACCACCTTGCCCAGAAAAGGCATGGGCTGGTCGTCCCGTCCTGTTGCTCTCTGGACTGGAGGCTCTGGCCCGTGGCGTCTGCCCACAAGAGAACAGCGCGGTAGCAACAGCGCATGGGAGTTTTCCCTTGGTTCTCTGGTGCCCTCTGCTGCTGCTTTAGGTGCCAGCGAGAAAAGGTCCCACTTCTCATGCGAGAACCAGAGCTGGGTGAAACGTGTCTGGCCATTTCTTTTTCTACCACCCCCAGCAATGTAAAAATGCAGATTTGGATCGACAGAAACAATTTTCGTGTTGCTAGGATCCTAAAATCCTGTCACCAAATCAGTTTGGTCGGAAAAAAACGTTAAGAAATTGAAACACATCCCGTCAGTGTTTTTAATACACATTTCCATTCCCAAAGGCTTTTTGGTTAGAAATTAGCTACAGTGTCATTTCACCTTTTTTTTTTTTTGGAAGGATGCAATAAAGTAAAACCCAAACATGTGGGTTTTGGGTCCAAGGGAAGGTTTTATTCCACCCATAGCGTTTTCTGGTTTGGCCCATGACCCAGACTCAGCTATTCCTGCAGCCCAACGGAGAGCTGGACTGTTGGGGCGTGAGCTCTGGACTGCTAAACCCAAACCAGACCTCTCCCTTCCATTGCCACCCTGCTCTGGCCTGGTCTCCTGAAGACCAGCTGGCTTGTGATCACTGAGCCGTACATAACATGTCACCAATGGTTCTAGAGTGCAAAATCAGCAGCTCCGGACCGCCACGCAGCTTTCAGAACGGACAGTGGCAAACAGCGAGGTCCCCCAGGGGCCTGTAAGGAGACCAGTGCGAGTCACTGGATGTGTAAGTGATCTGTACAAATCAAGGAGGCAACATTTGCAGATGATACAAAACTACTCCAGAGAGTTAAATCCAAAGTGGATGGCAAAGAGTTCCAAAAGGAGGGTCTCACAATCCCAGGGGAGTGGGCAACAAACTGGCAGATGAAGCTCACTGCAGAGAATTGAAAAGTGATGCAGATTGGAAAATAAAATCCCAACTGGACGTGTACATTGATGGGGTCTAAATTAGCTGTTGCCACTCAAGAAATTGAGTTTGTGGTGCCATCATGGACGGTTTTCTGAAAAGATTCACTCAATGTGCAGCAGCCGTCCCAAAGGCAAAAAGAACATGAGGAACCATTCGGGGAGAGAGAGAAGATGACAGGAAATATCACAGTGCCACTATATAACCACCGGGTACGTCCCCACCGGGAGGATGGCGTGCAGGCCACTCATTCCACCTCAGGAAAGAGGCATTAGAAATGGAAGCCGGGGTGAGAAGGGCAACACAAGCAACTGAGGTCTGGACCGGCTTCCATGCAAGGAGAGATCAAAACGACTGTGAGGCTCAGAAGAGAGATAAGACGGAGGTCTATAAAGCCACAGGGTGGAGAAAGTGATTGTCTACCTCTTTGTACAACACAAGAGCTACGTGCTAACCAATGAAATTAATAGCCAGCAAACTGAAAACAAACATATGGATTTCTTCATACAACGCACTGTCAACCTGCGGAACTCGCTAGGGGATGTCATGAAGGCCAAAAGAACACCTGGGTTTAAAAAATAATGAGATAAGTCCATGGAGGACAGGCCCATCGATGGCTCCTCGCGAGGATGGGAGGGACACCCACAACCCCATGCTCCGGGTGTCACTAAGCCACTGACTGACTGGAATGGAGCACTCAGTAAGTGCCCTGTTCTGTGTCACTTCTGAAGCACCGGGTACTGGCCGCTGTCAGAAGACAGGCCCCTGGGATAGCTGGACTACTGGCCTGCTCCAGTCTGGCTGTTCGTGTACAGGTCAGAGCTAGGCCTGTGGAACTCTCACACCCGTGTCCATCCTGGGCAGTCGTGGGGGAGCCGCCAGACGTGCCCACGGGCCTCTGATGACCACTAGCGGCAGAGTCCTTGGATTTACGTCTCCTTCAGGAAGCAGCACGTCCGGCCACAGAGCACCTGCCAGCACGGTGCCGGACACCCAGGGCCAGAATGGACTCATCCTGCAGCACAGAGCTCCAGGGGGGAGGGGAGGGGAGGGGATGGGACACTGCAGCCAGGGGACCCCAAAGAGGGAGCGCCCCTTACTGCATCCGCACTGCCACTTCCACTAGCACACTGCTCCACTGAGGTCACCCACCCACGCGGCGGCTGCGAATTTATCTAAAAGCACAAGGAAGTGGCTTTCCTTAGGAATGCAGCCCCTTCACGTGACCCAGCCTTAGACTAGAAGGCCAGGCACGGGCCAGCGTGGCGACCACAAGTTCAGGGGAGCCAGGGGCTAACTTATCCCAGTAACTGCTCAGAGGTCAATGTGACGATCACTGTAGCCCTGCGCAGATCCAAAATTTGTATCTGCATCCGTACCCGCCGCCTAAATGAGTTGCGGATATCCACGTTCGCATCCACGGATGTGGATACCTGGGGCTATCAAGCGGATCTCCACAGATTTGCAGGGCTCTAGATACAACATTTGTATCCACATCCGTGTCCGCAAACATGGGCTGTAAAGCAGGTATTTGCAGGGCTTTAATGATCACAGCGACAGCTCAGATCCACACAAGTGTATTTCATCCCAGGATTTATTTCACATTTCATCTCCCCGCCCTCCCCCAGCGCCCTCCCCCAGATTTTCGTTTTCTGCTGGTTCTCAGGGACGATCGATCGCTTTGTCCAGATTATTAGTTTCAGGCTGCGTGAGGCGACTGCTCCTTTTCCGCCTGCTCAATCTGCTCCTTAGTCAGGATGACAGGCTTGTACTTCTCCTCAAAGAGTTTTTCATTGGCCTCCGAGCGGAGGCTCCTGGCCGAGAGGGTCCTGAGGTGCCCGGGGAGATATTTGAACTCCTCTTCGTTGATGTCCGGATCCTTCATTTTCGAACTTAAAACCCACCAGCGTCCCAGGAATCCCACGTCCAGGATCCGTCCAGGAAACTCCGTCCAGCGGGGCTGCAGGTGTTTGCAGTGAGCCTGGTACAGAGCAGCTTCTGCATCGAACGGGGCCTGGTAGACGAGGGAGAAGACCACCAGGCTCTGGTAGCGCAGCTGCCCTTGGTTCCGGAGCTTCATCAGGCGCTGGACGTGCCCCTCGGAGCCGCTGTTCCGGACCCAGGGGGAGAGGAGGAGGAGGGTGCCCGCGGCTTCCAGCAGGGAGGACTCAAAGGAGGGTTCGCAGGGAACCTTGAGGCTGCAGACGGTGGCTCCGGCCAGCAGCGAGAGGTACAGGCCGGCTTTCCCAGGCCGCTCCTTGGCGCCCAGGGCCACGTCCCGGCAGGCGTCGGCGTAATCGTGCAGCAGGCTCTTGCACCACAACCCTGCGGGGAGGGAAAGGTCAGGGGCTGCCGGCAGGGAGAGGTGCCCAGGCGCCCCCAGCCCCCTTGGGTCCCGGGGACCAGCCCGGGGGGAGGGGGGGTGGACGGACAGTCCAGGCAGAGCTGGGAGCAGCACCCGGGCCGCCAGTGCCCCACTCCTGTGCCCCCCCAGGACCCGGGCCCCCCCCGACACTTTCCCCCAGGACTCGGCCCCCCCCGACACTTCCTCCCCAGGACCCGGCCCCCCCCGACACTTCCTCCCCAGGACCCGGCCCCCCCGACACTTTCCCCCAGGACTCGGCCCCCCCCGACACTTTCCCCCAGGACCCGGCCCCCCGACACTTCCCCCCCCAGGACCCCGGGCCGCCCCTCCCCCCCCAGGACCCGCCCCCCCCTCGACACTTCCCCCCCAGGACCCCGGGCCGCCCCTCCCCCCCCAGGACCCGGCCCCCCCCGACACTTCCCCCCCCCAGGACCCCGGGCCGCCCCTCCCCCCCCAGGACCCGGGCCCCCCCCCGACACTTTCCCCCAGGCCCCCGGGCCGCGCCTCACCCAGGCGGCTGGCGCCGATCCGCTGCCAGCGGCTCCCGCCCCCCGCCATGGCCGGACCGGAAGTGGTTCCCGCCCGGCCGGGAGACGGGGACGGACCGGGCGAGACCATCTCGGGCTGCGGGGGGGGAGGTGCCGGGCTCCCCCGCGCGGGGCGGTGCGCGCGGCCGGGCAGAGCGACACGCAGCAGGACAGGTAGCGGGGGCTGCGGGGGGGCGCTCAGACGTGGGGGGGAGGGGCAATGGGAGGTCTCAGACGTAGGGGAGGGGCACGGGGGGGGGGGCTCAGAGGTGGGGGAGGGGCAGCTTGCGTGGCCCCTGCTGGCCCGGCCCGTGACGCTGCCCCCGGGGGAGGGTCGCGGGGCGGGGGGGGGCTCATGCCCCTTCCCACCCTGGCAGGGCCCCCTTTGCAGGGTCCCGCGGCGCTGCTCCGCCCTGCCCGCTCCCTGCCTCAGTTTCCCCCGCTGGGGCCCACGGGCCCGGGGCACCCAAAGGAATCAGCGCGGGGGGGGGAGAGTCGCACCCCCAGGAGCGGGGCAGGACCCCGCGGCCGGAAAGCTCGGGGGGGGGGGGCTGCAGCCCTGTCCCGGCCCCCCCGGCCCCGCGCGCCCCTGGCCAGCTCCCCCCCTCCCGCCCCCTGCAAGCAGCGGCAGCCTCCGCCACGTTGGCAGGGCAGGTGCGCGCCGCCCCGCCCGCTCCCAGGGCCTGGCCCAGCCGGTGCGTCGGCGAGGAGGGGCCCTGCCCGCCCCCGGGGCGATTAGAGCTGGGGGGGGGGCAACCAGGATCCCACGCTCGGCCCGGGGGTGCATGGAACCGGGGTGACTCCGGATGTCACTGGCTCCCTGTGGGAGCGGGGGCAGGTCACGGACCCTGCCCGGCGCCTCGTCCCCCCCTTGCGGGAGCCATGGGGTCCCCGGGCAGCTCTTCCCCCTGCCCGTCACACGCGCCCTTTGCTTTGTCCCTGCAGCGGTGGCCCCAGCCCGCGCCAGCCCGCACCGATGGCAGCCTCCGACGAGCTCCAGTTCCATGGTGAGCCGTCCCCTTCCCCACCGGGGCGCAGTCGGCGAGGGGGATTTCTGTGCATCGTTTCTCAGGCGGGATTCTCAACTCCTCGGGGCCTGGGAACCTAGCTGGGTGGCCCCAAATGGTACTGCCCCCCCCCCCCGGCCCCGCAAACGTGCATTAGAGACTGGTGCATTTCCACAGGCTACTCTGCATCTCTGGCCTGGAGCCACCTTCTTTTCCATTCTCTGGCCTGCTACGTTATTGCTTCCTAGGGGTCACGCAAGGAGGCCTAGGGGCAGGAGCACAGGTCTATGACTGAGGAGCCCTGGGTTCCCTGCCTAGCTCTGCCACTGGCTAGCCATTCCCCACCACCTGCCTCAGTTTCCCCACCTGTGAAATGGGAAGAATTATCATTTGCATTAAAGAAAAGCCATGCAGTGATTGGCCACAGTTAGCCTGCGGAACTGCCCCCCACAAGCACAGTCTGATGCCAAACACTGCCCAGGGCCTAGACGAGGACGGAAGGCGACTGTGGATATGAAGGGTCCAGAATCAGGACAGTAAATAAGCCGGTTTGGAGGGTTATAAACCCTGATGGGACCTTGGAGGGGCAGTGACCAGAAGTAACCTCTCCCTCGCTGGAGCTTAGCCCAGTGCTGCCCCCTGCAGGACTTCTGGCATCTTCCCCTGCAACAGCTGGTCCCCCCCACCCCCCAAGGAAAGCAGCCCCGCTGCTGCCCCCAGCTGTGGGACTTGTGTTCCGAATCCGCCTTGCCCTGGCTCTGGCCGCCTTGAAACCCACTGAGCTAATGGGCCCTTTCCTGCTCTTCCTCTTTCAGGGTTGGATGTGATGACGGGGCGGGGGTCTGAACCCTTTGGGGACGTGGGGGGGATACTGTGCACACTCCAGGGGCAGGGATTGCACCGGCGGGTGGCTGATCGACCGGGTCCAAGAGAGCAGAATGGACGGGGCCTGGTCTGTCCCGGCTGCTGCGGAGCAGCCAGAGGGCCAGGAAAGCGGCTTTGCCCCCTGCTCTGACGCTGGGGGTCCCCCTGCAGAGTTCGATGAGGCGGCTGACTTGCTGGCCATGGACCCGGATGCCACAACCACCAGCCTGAGCGAGCGGACAAAGCCAGGTGGCCGTGAACCTGGGCTCCAGCGAGGAGGGGGAGCTGGGGGAGGAGACCGATAAAACCGAGGTGAGGGGGAAAAGCTGCGTGGGGACAGGGACAGGCTGGCTTGGGGAGCTACAGGTGCCTTCCCCTTGGGGGGTGCCACCCCCGACCCACCCCAGCGCCTGGTGGGCTTGGGGGTAGGGGATGGGACACGGCCTTGCCCTTCCAGGCAGGGGGGGCAGGGGAGGGACACAGCATTGGACTCCTGAGCTTTCAGTCCCAGTTGCCTTTTGCTGGGCTAGGCAGCCAGGAGGGACCCCCCCTTGCCAAAACCACCAGCCCAGCTGGAGCTTGGCAGGGCCCAAGCACATGTTTAAAGCCTCCCTGAATCGGGGCCCTGCCCAGCTGCCGAGAAGAACCTGGCTCCGGCGCCGGGGTACCGGGGGTGACTTCCCTGCCGCGGCGCTGAGCCAGGGCCCCAGGTTCAGCAGAGCGGCTGATGGCGGGGCAGGTCTCTGCCAGGAGCCAGGCAGGCTGGGCGCAGGGACCGACCACTCACACCCCCCCTTTCCGCCATGCAGCTCCTGAGCAGCCAGAAGCAGCAGCCCGGATTCTGGACCTTCCAATACTACCAGACGTTCTTCGACGTTGACACCCACCAGGTACCAGGCGCGTCTCGCGCAGGTGCCGGGAGCAGCCAAGGGGGAGACCTGGCGGGAACGGCCAGCGTCCCAGCACCTCCTGGGACCTGCAGCTCAGGGCCCAGGGCGGCAGAAGCTGGCAGTGCAGCTGGGGCAGGAGATGGTGCCAGATGGGGGGGAGCGGGGGGAGAGGAGGCTACCAGGGCAGCAGCCGCAGCCCCCTCCTGGTTCAGGGCTCCTGGCTCTGCACGTCAGGCTGCGGGAGTCCTCTCTGCTGTGACACCAGCTGGCCTTTGTCTTCAGGGCAGGGAGCTCCCTGCCCTGGGCAGCGCCCGTTCTCCCCCTCCCCCCCGGGGCAGACCTCAGCCAGGGCAGCGCCCATCCCCCCCGGGGCAGACCTCAGCCGGGGCAGCGCCCATCCCCCCCGGGGCAGACCTCAGCCGGGGCAGCGCCCCCCCCCGGGGCAGACCTCAGCCGGGGCAGCGCCCATCCCCCCCGGGGCAGACCTCAGCCGGGGCAGCGCCCATCCCCCCCGGGGCAGACCTCAGCCGGGGCAGCGTCCCCCCCCGGGGCAGACCTCAGCCGGGGCAGACCTCAGCCGGGGCAGCGCCCATCCCCCCCGGGGCAGACCTCAGCCGGGGCAGCGTCCCCCCCCGGGGCAGACCTCAGCCAGGGCAGCGCCCATCCCCCCCGGGGCAGACCTCAGCCGGGGCAGCGCCCATCCCCCCCGGGGCAGACCTCAGCCGGGGCAGCGCCCATCCCCCCTGGGGCAGCGTCCCCCCCCGGGCCAGACCTCAGCCGGGGCAGCACCCGTCGCCATGGGCTGGACTCGGCAGGGAAAAGGCCCCGAACCAGGGACGGGCAGTGCTGAGGCCTGGCTGGGTGTTCGGCCCCCAGCCAGATGTCCGAGTGCTGCTCAGAACCCGCTCGGCTGGATGGACGAGGGCTCTCCGGCGCTGAAGGCCGCTAGCTGCTGCGGCTTGGGCTAAGGTCCGGGCCCTCGTCCTGGGGGTGACTCACGCTCCTTCCACCGCCCGCGCTGCCAGGCCGAACCTCGGCCTCCTTTCCCCGCCGGCTCTGGGCCCAGCCTGCAGCACCTGGACCCGGCTCTGGGGCAGCGAAGCGAAAGCCGCAGCCTAGCCCCACGGCACCATCCCAGTGAGAAACGGGGGGGGGGGGACGGGCGACGCTTGTGGGACTCAGCTGAGGTCTTGCATAGCAGGGCCAGCCCCAGGCCCTGGGAGCCTGTAGCTTGGGGTGTAGCACACACAGCAGCAGCCTGGAGGGCAGGGCAGCCTGCCTGCCCCACGGGAGGTACTGGGACTGGCCCCGGCCCCAGGGGGCAGGGCTGTTCTACTAGGCGCGGCCCAGCTGGTGCTCATGGGGAAAGCACGTTCCGTGGCCAGGGGGGCATCTGGCTAACCCCGGTCTGGTCCTGGCCTGGGGGGAAGGGGGGGAAGCGCGCGCGGCTAGGGCGTCCGGCTAACCTTGGTCTGATCCACCCACCAGGTGCTGGACAGGATCAAGGGGTCGCTGCTTCCGCTGCCCGGGAAGAACTTTGTACGGCACCATTTACGGAACAACCCCGACCTGTATGGTGAGTAGGGCCAAGCTGTCCCCTGCTGGTCCCCGACCACCCCGGGCAGCCGAGGGGCTCCGGTCTGGCGTGCCCCTTCTCTGCCAGGCCCTGCTGCGTGGTGGAGCCGGGACGCCCCCAGCTGGTGGTCTGGCTGGGCCGGTGCCTTGGCCAGCCTGGTTCAGCTTCCTTGGAGGGATCTGGGGGAGCCCGGCAAGCAGGTGGCTGCACGGCTGGCGCCCAGCTCCTGTCGATGGGCCTCCCAAAACCGCCCTTGTGCCTCCCAGGGCCGTTCTGGATCTGCGCCACGCTGGCCTTCACGCTCGCCGCCAGCAGCAACGTGGCCAGCGCCCTGGAGAGACGGAGCGACCCCTCCTTCCACTACAGCCCCCAGTTCCACAAAGGTGAGAGCCAGCGGCAACCTCCCCGCCGCAGCTGGGAGACCAACACAGAAGGGCTGGGCCACGCAGTGAGCGAACCCAGCAGTCCTGGTGCCTCGCCCCCCCCCCCCCACAACCTTCTGCTCTAACCACTCGCCCCCACTCCCTTCCCAGACCCAGGGTCCTGACTCCGTCCCCTGCTCTAACCACTAGGGTCCATGCTACAGTTGACGGAACATTTGTCTTTGCTGTGTTTGGGGACCCCCAACGACATGAGCAGGCAGCAGGTTTCAAACAAACCAAAGGAAGTTTTTTTTCCCCACACAGCCAACCTGTGGAACTCCCTGCCAGAGGATAGGGCGAAGACCAGGACTAACAGGGTTCAAAAAGAGCTAGATCAATTCATGGAGGTTGGGTCCATTAATGTACCAGACGCTGGGACTGGGTACAAGGGGAGGGGTCCCGGGATGGTTCCCTGTTCTGTTCACTCCCCCCGGGCACCTGGCATTGGCCGCTGTTAGCAGTCAGGACCCTGGGCGAGATTAGGGACGTAGGCGACTCGTCGCCGAGCCGCTGCCCATATGCTCATTGGGCAGTAGAGTGGGGACTTGGCAGCCTGCTCTGTCAGAGAGGCAGGGAGGTGGGGGGAGCCAGCTCCAGGTTATGCAGAGGCAGAGCCGCAGTGGGGTCGGCTCCTGGGGCTGGCTCTGCCGTTCCCCCCCCCCCCCCGGCGACTGCTCCACTAGCTGCGTCCCCGCTGCTTCCCACCCCGGACTAGCCGGGCCTTTGGCCTGGCCCTGCTGGCCTGCGCTCCGGCCCGCGGTAACCGGCCTCTCCCTTCTCCCCAGTGCCGGTGGCGGGCGCCGTGGTCTACTGCTATGCCTGGCTGGCGCCCCTGGCCCTCTGGGGCTACCTGCAGTGGCGCAATGGGCTCAGCGGCCAGGTGGGCTCCTACAGCTTCCTGGAGACGCCTGTGTGTACGGCTACTCGCTCTTCGCCTACATCCCCGCCTCGGTGAGCACCCCCCCGCCCCGCTCAGCTGGGAGTCCTGCCTCCCCGGCCCGCTGACTCCCCTTCTCCCCTGCCGCCCGCCAGATCCTGTGGCTGCTCCCGGCCGCCTGGCTCCAGTGGCTGCTGCTGGCCTGCGCCGCGGCGCTCTCCGGCTCCGTGCTGGTGCTCGCCTTCTGGCCGCTGCTCCGCGCCGACAGCAGGGTGTCCGCGCTGGCCCTGCTGGCCGCCATCCTCGCGCTCCACGTGCTGCTGGCTGTCGGCTGCAAGGTACGTCCAGCACCGCCCGGCCGGCCCATTCCCGGGGCGGAGACCCCGGCTGGTCCTGGTCTCCCCCACGGTGGGATGCAGGCCCTGAGCTTCGGGTAGCAGGGGGGAAACCGAGGCACAGGAGGGGGCAGGGCCAGCAGCAGCCCAGCTGATCCCACACTCCTGTTTCTTTCCGTAGCTCTATTTTTTCCAGGTGCCGCACAGCACGGCCCATCCCTCGCCCCCGCAGCCCAAGGTGCCACCTCTGGGCCCGGCCAATGCCTCAGGCCCCCTGCACCAGTGAGGTAAGACTGGGCGCGGAGGGAGGTCAAGCTTGCTCCGGGGGGCGGTAGCTCTGCCACAGGCTCCCACGGAGCAAGAGCTTGGGGCTGGGGCAGGAGAAGGGGCACCAACCCTTCTCACCCCGGTCCCTGGGCGGCTGCCAGCCAGGGAGACAAGGAACCTCGTCCCTCACCCTGAGCTTCTCCATTTGTAGGTGCGGCTCCCAGCACCCCTGCTGGGCCAGGACCAGGCTCCAGGCCCCTGGGACCGACCCTTCCCCCAGCCCCTCGGTGCCGGGCAGCAGGGCCAGGGCCGCGCCTGGGACGCTCAGCTCCTCTGACCCATCCCTTCACCCGTGTGTCAGCCCAGCTGGGAGAGGGGACCTGAGCCCCAGGGACCAGCCCAGCACCGACCGAGTCGCAGGCCCAGCCGCTCCAGGACAGAGCCTGGGACCTGCACCCCGGAAGCCAGCTCCCGCCTGCCGGCACCACCGTCTCCCTGCCTCAGGCCAGAGCCCATGGCATGGGCAAGGCCAGGTCCTCAGCCCCCGTCACTAGGGCAGTGGGACGGTCCAGGGCACGGGAGCCATTTTCCACACAAAGGGGACTGAAATAAAGGAGCTGGGGCGTAGCCCTGCCTGGGCCTGGTTCCTGCGTGGGGGGACAGGGCTGGCGCAGCACGGCGCACTCACAAGGGGGCCGCAAACAACCAGGCTGGCACCAGACTTCAAAACCCTTCTGCTTTATTGGGTATGACAGCAGCTCCCCTCCCCCCGGCCGCCCCCTTGCAGCCCAGCCCAGCGCAGCCGGGCCGGCTGGGGAGCCCAAGGAGAGGCCTGTGAAACACGCAATTCCTTTATTTCGCTTGCTCCAGGGGGGCCCTGCAGACTCCTTTGGAAACTCACCGGGGCGCTTGGAAAGGAAACAAAACGAACAACAATCCGCACTCTGCCGGGGCGGCGGGTACACGACCTACGATGACAGCACTGGCCCAGGGGGCTTGGGGCTTCCACAGCAGGCTGCGGGCAAGGCCGGCTCTGCCCCGCCACGGCTGGGGGGCTGGCCGCACAGCCTGGCGCTGCCCCTCTGGCAGCCAGGGCGTGGGGGACATTCAAGTGTTGGCTCCTGCCGCGCCCGCGTTCTCCGGGAGGCAGGTACCAGACCTGCTGGCTGCCGCCTCGGGCCTCAGCAGGGACAAGGGCCGCGGAGCTAAAAACCCCCTCCCCCCGGCCAGGGGATGCCCTGGACTAATGCCATGGGGGGGCTACCCGCCCCCACCCCTGCAGCTGGGGGGGGGGGCACCAGGGAGCCCCGCATGGGCAGTTATGGAAGATGGCGACTAAGGACATTGCTACATGATCGGGGCGGGGGCGGAGGAGCTGAGGTTCGACATTTCATAAAAAACTGTCCGAGTCCGATATCAAAGAGCAGAGAAGCTGGGGGGGGGGCGGCCCGTGGGCCAGGAAAACGGCCCGGCGAGCCGGCTGGCGTGGGGCAGGGGGCACAGTTTGTCCTGGGAAGGGGGGTTGTCTTCATTTGGTTTCCTGGCGCTGGCAGAGCCGCAGCGGGCAGAGGCGTTTTAGCTCCCATAATGCATTGTGTTGGTGGTGATGGACATGGGGGAGGCCATGGAGATCGCCGGCCCCCCCATGGTGAACTGGCTGTTGACGGGGTAGTGCGCACTCGAGCTGCCACCGCTCTGGCTGCCGGAGGAGCCTGCGGGCGAGAGGAGGCGCCGTCAGATCCAGGGGCGCCGGCAGCTCTAGGGCCAGTGCAGGGCGGCCCTGGGGAGGGGCGGCCGGGGCGTTACCTGGGACGATGCCTGTGCTCATGATGGAGCCCATCCTGGAGTGCGTGTGATTCACGATCCCGGCGCTGGCCGCTGCGGGGAGACCAGGTGCTGGTGAGCAGGGAGAGGCCAGTGCCCCCGGCATCGTGGGGGGTGGGGACCCAGCCCAGGACTACACTTGCCTCCCTGCCGATTCCTGAAGGCGCCTCCCCTCGGCTCGAGCACCTCAACCTTCCCTGGCTCAGGCGCCTTCGCTCAGGGCCTGGGGGGGCTGGGCCCCGCTCCTGCCTTAGGACGAACTGGTGAGAGGCAGCGGCCTGCAGCGCCGCCCGCCCTGTCCAGCCTCCCCGGCCCCGCGGGGACATGCGGCCTAAGCTCACAGCTGGGGCCAACCCCCCATTCCCAGCAACCAGCGAGCCCCCACCAGGGCCCCACCGCAGCCTCCCTGTTCCAGGGGCCGATCCCCCTGCCCGGGGCTCTGTCCAGACTCACCGAGAGGGATCAGGTTGTTGTGGCTGGCGGAGCCGCTGGCGATAACACTGCTGAGGTCGTAGGCTGTGGGCATTCCTGCTCGGGGGGAGAGGGGGACTCAGCCATGAGACAGCCCCCCCCAGCCCACCACGGAACCCACCCAAGGGCCTCAGCGTGTCCCACCTGGGATTGCTGGGAGCCCACAGGCTTGGGAGGGGGCGGCCGGGGCAGCCCAGGACAGTCCCTGGGGCTGGGCAGGCACTTGGCCTCGGGGCTCGACCTGGGGGCATCGGAGACCGTTCCCTGGAAGCCGAGCGCGTGGGTGCCGCCCAGCTGGCAGGTCTCCCAGTGGTGCACGTGGCTGGGAAAGGGACGACGGGCCTGCTCTGGGGCTGGAGGCTCAGACAGGGAGCCAGCCCCTCTCCTGCTCCAGGCCTCGGTTTCCCCACCTGTCCCTGGGGGGCTCAGAGGACACCCAGCCCACCACAGCAAGGAGCCTCCGCTCCCAGCCAGCAACCGCTGCAGCTCCACGCGCCCGCCAGGCCCCCCCAGCGGCCCCCGATGCAGCGGCAAGGGAGGGAGCCTCCCCAAATCCCAGCCATGGGGCTGACCCCAGGCAGTGCTGCAGCCCCCCCCCCCCCCGCCCTTACCAGCCACGGCCATGCCTGTGCTCATGTTGTAGGCGCCGCCCGTGTTCCACATGTTCTCTGACGGAGACGTGTAGTGGGAGCCCGGCGGGGGGGAGGGAGTCGTGCCCGTGTACCTGCCACACACACGAGACATCAGCTGCTGCTGCCCAGCCCCAGCTGGTAGCGGGGATGGGCTGGGGAGCCAGGCCCACCTGCAGTTGCAGGATCTTGCTGCTCGGCCAGCAGGAGGATGAGGGGGCCAGGCCAGTGGATGGGCAGGGGGGGCAGCAGGGAGGCGGGGGGGGGAGAAGAGAAGAGCAGGAAGCCAGGCCAGGGAGGGGGGAGCCAGGGCAGTGGCGGGGGGGGGGGGAGACCAGGGAGCCAGGCCAGCGCCATACCTGAAAAAGGGGTTTTTCAAGTCGAGGAGGTTGCTGGACTTGGAACCCGTCTGATCCACCTGGGCCACAATGCTGATGTCGTAGCTTTGTCTGCAGAGAGGGAGACGCGGGTCACAGCCCGGCCCTGCCGGCAGGTGGCACTGGGCACAGCGCGGTGGGCAGGGGAGCCGGGGAAAAGGAGTCACCCGTGAGGGCCAATTCTGCCTGTGGCAGGGGAGGGGGCCAAATGCGGGGAGGGCGCAGGGGCTGGTAGGGGCGAGCGCTTGGCCCACACAGACCAATGGGGGGCTGGCAATTTGCACTGGCCTGAGCCCCGCCCCTCCCCCCAACTCCATTCACAGGCCTTCTGGTAAGCACTGACTAGCCAGGCTTGCTGGGCGGAGGGGAGGGCTGCCTAGTGGTTAGAGCAGTCACTCGGGACAACTTGGGCTCAAACCCCTGCTCTGCCCAGGGCCGGGCCAGGCCCAGCCGCTCCCACCTCTTGTTGGCGATGAGCAGGCATGTCCCTGAGAGCGTGTCCCCGGCCTTGGCGAACAGCGGAGACTGAAACAGGCACCGGACCTGGTACCAGTGAGTCAGCGGCTCGGTGGGGGCCGTCGAGAGCCACACGGTCATTCTGGGGGCGAGAGGGGACAGCGCCTGGTTAGCGACCGAGGCCGGGACGGGCCGCTGTGCCAGCCCAGCCCAGCCCACCCCGGGCCAGCAGCCCCACGGGGCCGTCCCCCACAGCCCACCATGCTGGGCACAGGGGCAGCGCCAGCCTGGGGGCAGGAAATCCGAGGCCCCGCCCCGCCAAGGCCCAGCCCCCGGGCGGCAGTCAGGTTACTCTGGAACCCACAAGGTCCCCGTGCTGGGAGAGGGCGGCGAGGTCTCTGGCCCCGGCCTCCCCTGCCACGGACTGAAGGAGCAGGGTCAGCCCTGGCTCCCCGGGGAGGGTCCCACGCCCACCGGGAGAGGCAGCGCCTGCTTGGGAACCACAGCACCGCTCGCCCCCAGCCAGGGACACTGAGGCAGACAAGACGGGCGGGGCCAGAGTTGGCCTGGACAGGCCACGTCTCCTCCCCCCGCCTGGCCCTGGAGCCGGCCCGAGTGAAGCACAGAGAAACTCAAAGCATCCTCAGTCAACATACACGATTGCAAACAACACACCAGCTCCGGCCAGCCAGAACGGTCGGCTACAGTCAAATCTCTTTAGGAAGAATCTGGCGGGTGGACCCCCCCCCTCCCAGCAGATCCAGGGAGTCCTGGCTTCCCCGGGTGCCCCCGCCCCGCCCTGCCCGGGAGTGTGGCGGCGTGGCCCCGCGGGGCCGGCGCAGAGTTCTTTCTAAAGAAGTCTCACTGCAGCGGGTTAGGCAAAGCGGGACGTTATCGAGACAGGACCACGAGGGAAAAGGTAACGAATTGGAACTTGCCAGTCGATTGCAATGTAGACTAGGAGCGAGCGGCCACTTATTTGTTTTACACCCCCCAAGCTCTGCGGGGAGGAAGGGGCAGGCTCTGCCTGGTCTCTCCACCACTTACATTGAACCAATGAAGGCTACATCAAACCAGAAAGCCAAGCCGTGCACTAGGCCTGAATGCAGCATGTGGAACTTGAAGGGGATTTCTATCCTGCAAGGCAAGGAGGGGCCGTTAGCGGGCGGGGCCACGGAGTCTCGGCCTGCAGCGGTTGCCCCCCCCCCACCCCAGCCCTCGCCCGGCTCAGCGGGGGGCCGAGCTGCAGAGCCCCATGGCCCAGCCACACTGGGGCTCCGGGGATGGGCCCAGCCGCGGGTCTGTGTTTGTACCCGTGTCCGGGCAGGGACTGGCGCGCCCCAGGACTACCGTAATTCCCCTAATACTGTAGTGCACCCTGCCATTACCGTAATTCCCCATATCGATACTGTACAGCACCCAAGACAACAGGCTCTTGGAGGGCGATTAGCATGCCGTGTGCTACCGTCATTTGTACAGTACTGTACCGTGTCCTGCACAGCGGGGCCCAGGGCGAGACTGGCACGCCTAGGTGCTACCGTAATTCCCTTAATACCAAACAGCACCCAGCACAAGAGGGCGGGGTGTGTGTGTGTGTGTGTGTGTGTCTGGTGTGCCCAGGTGCTACTGTAATTCTCCTACTCAATGCCGTACGGTGCCCAGCACTGAGTTTGACTCTCACTGGCTGGTGGGTTTCCCTCCAAGGGGGCGCCCCCGCAGGAAACATTTCAAGAGCAGGTTGGGAAGGGGCCTGGCCGGGGGTGGGTGAGGTGGGGCTGCGCTCTAGGAGGGTCAGTGCAGCAGTGGCTGACAGGCCCCTCCAAACGCCATCTCCCCTCTGGCTGCCACCCCAGCCCCACAGGGCGGGTGAAGGGGAGGGGGGCCCACGGGCAGGACCCCCGCAGACTGATCGCAGCCAGGGCAGGACCCGCAGAGCATGGCAAGCAGCTCAAGGCTGCAGCTCTGAACCCCAGCACCACCTTTGGGGGGCCCCCACACAGCATTGCCCAGATACCAGTGGGGTTCAGAGCTGTGATTTGATGGTCTCCAGCGACACCCAACACGCTTTTTTACAGCCCACTGCAAACGCGGGGCCTGCCGCGTACCACGGTTAATTCGGAACCGGGCCGTAGAGACCTGGGGGTGGCCCGTGCCGGTTCCATGGCGGCTCTGCCCCAGGGTCAGGTGCTGCTGTGGCTTGGGCAGGCCGTGCCACTCTGAAGTCAGCTAGATCCTCCCCGAAGGACACGGAGCCATGGAGCAGGGCTAAGGCGAGCAGGGGGACACTAAGACCCAGGGGTGCCCCACACAGCTGCACAGTCTGCGGATGGGTCAGGACAGCCCCGTGCAAACCGAGCACGCTGGCCAGGGAGCCCGAGCTACTCACACAACCCTCCGGCAGCACGAGGGGTGTGGGGGGGGGGGCCACTGAGCGCGCCGGCCCCTCTGCCCTGCCGCCCTTCGCTGATGGCAAACCCTGGGGCCATGCGCACGGGCCGAGGGTCCGGCTCAGCCACCCGCGTGTTGGGCTGGGCTGCAGCTAGCGAGCAGACATCAGTGCCCCCCCCCCCGGCCGGAGAGAGCAAACTGCTACCTGTGCAAATCGCCTTCTTTGGCTTCTAAGAAGTTGACCGTGTACTTCACGGATTTAGCCATTAAAATCCTGATATCAAAGGTGTCCTAGGAGAGAGGCAGACTGGTCAGCGTCCCGGCCTGGGGACCGCAGCGCGCCGCCCGGCACAGCGCCCACAAGGTTTGCTGGGAAGGAAACTGAGTCAGGAGCCACAGAGGAAATGGGACTCGGCGGAGCAGCCTGGACCATGGCTGGCGCGGGGAGCCAGGCGCAGACCCTGCTACTGTGTGCCCCAAACTGGCCATGCAGCCGCCAGCATCCCGCACCGGGATCCCGCTCGGGGAGAACGCCGGGAAGCGCAGAACCGCGCTGTGAAATGCAGCCACCTCTGGGGAGAAGGCAGCCCATCTCCACAGAGCAGCGAGGACGCAGAGGAGGCACTAGCGCGCGGGGGCAGCGGGCTGAGCTAACGCCCCGGCTTGCGTGGCCTGCGCCAGGGTCCTAAAGGGACACTCGCCGATTGGTCTCTTCAGACAAGAGGGGGCTTTGGCGCAGCGCCCCCCAGTGCTTGGCAAGTGGGAACAAGCCGTCTCCTTCGCTGCTGCCCGGCTCCGCTGGCAGGGAAGGATGCCCAGCCCACTCAGAGCCCTGTCCCCAGGGCCGAGGAGCCTACTCCAACAGCAGACACTCGGAGCAGAGGGTCCCAGTGCAAGTCCCCATCCCAGGGCCCATGCAGAGTGAGGCCTGGCCCGGAGGGACGGGACAGGCCAGGCAGGAACCCAGAGCAGCAACGCTTCACCAGCGGGAGGCCCCTGCACAGCGTCAGAGTCTGAGCGCCCATCACCAGAGCATCTGGCCACTTGTTTCTTGGAGGCTCATCACACAAGAACGCGGAGTGGCTAGAGGCCCATCTAGCCCAGTGTCCTGGCTCCGACAGCGGCCAGGTGCCCAGAGGGAGGGAACACAACAGGGACTCACCACATGATCCCTCCGCTGTCGCACATTCCCAGCTTGACAGAGGTTAGGGACCCCCACCCTGCCCCGCTCAGCCTGGGTAAGAGCCATTGATGGACCCAACCTCCGTGGATTTATCTAGCTCTTTTTTTGAACCCTCTTAAAGTCCTGCTCTTCACAGCATCCTCTGGCAAGGAGTTCCACAGGTTGATGGTGTGCTGTGTGAAGAAAAACTTCCCTTGGCTTGTTTTAAACATGCTGTTCATTTCATGGGGTGAGCCCAGGTTCAATGACCTCAGTACACAAATTAATCAATGACTCTTCTCAAAGCGAGTCAGTATTACCCATCCCCTTGAGGGATAGGGAAACTGAGGCACGGGAAAGGCAGAGCCAGGCCCAGAGCCCAGGGTTCCTGCACCCCAGTTTGGTGCGCAGCCTGGACTGGGAACCAGTCACCAACATCCCACTGCACAGCGGCTCCACGCGTCCCCCTCCTGCGCCCGTCTATTGCCCCCCAGCCTACTGAAATGGCACGCTGGGTCTGGAGGTGGCTCGTTCCCGCCACTCACCACCACAGGCTGCCTGAAATACTCATCGACCGCGGCTCCTCTCAGCGCCGACAGGTCCACCCCGTGGAAGGACGGCTGGTACCTGCAAGAGGAGACACCATGGACGCCTGCCCGTGCAGAGTGTCTTGATCTCTCCAGAGATCGAGCCCGGGCGCCAGTCGCTCCCCTTCGGGGTCCCGCACAGACACCAGGTGGAGCGGAGCAGCGCAGGGCGGCCCGGGCCACTGGGGACCCAGTATCAGCAGCCTCTCCCACCAGGTCGACGCCACACACCCGGGGGCTTCCCTGGAGAGCCCAGGCGGCGGCAGCCCCACAGACCCGCCTCACCCTGGCACGGCGGGGGGCGCTCGAGGGGCCGCTCCGGCCTTGGCCCGGGCTGATGGAGCTCTGGGCACCAGGGCCCTGAGGAACTGGGCTGAGGCCAGGCTCTGGGGTCCATGGCCACCGAGAGGATAATGCTGGGGTGGGCTGGAAAGGGGGCTCTGGTAATTCCCCAGGGACTGGTGCCCCCGGCAGCTGGCACCGGGCGCCAGCAAACCCCTGTCCCAGGACGGGGGGAGGGGCGGTGGCTGATGTGGGCGTCTCTGCCAGGACCCACAGTGGCTGGATGGCAGAACCATGCTGGGCCGGGGAGTCCTGCCTGCTCCCTGCGGCCAGCCTGACCTTGGTGCCACCGTGCCCCCCCCCCCCCCCCAACACTCCCAGTCCCTCCAGGGAAGCCCCTGAGCCAGCTGCTGGGGCAGCCAGCTCCACCCCCCCCCCCGGCAGGCAGGGCACCAGTCTCATGGCAGGGAAAGGACTCACCAGAAATTGGCCTTTGTAAACTGCTCCATGTAGAGCTGCTCGTCCGTGAAGGGGGCCAGGTGCACGTCGCCAATCGTGGGGAACATGTTACCTGGGAGGGGGGCAGAGGTCAGTGACCCACGGGGCCGGGCCGAGACTCCTCCTCCAGCACAAGCTGCCCCCCAGGCCAACGCCAGGCCACCGGGAGGCGTTTTCCCTCCCAACCGGTTTGTCGGCAGAACTGGTCAAAGGAGACGGCTCCTAGGCGGGATCCCCCGGCCAGACTACAGCTCCCACAATACACCAGGGCCTGAGGGAGGCCATGATGCATTATGGGAGATGTAGTCCAGCCGGTAGCCAGCAGAAACAAGGCGCATACTACAGCTCCCACAAGGCACCGCGCCTCTCGCTGGCAGCAGCACAATTGCGCTTCCGAGTTTTCAGCAGAACGTTTCAACCAACAAAGCCAATTTCTTTGTTATTGTTTTCTGGGATCAAAGGCTTCCCAAGGGATTTCCCTCCGCCCGGCCCAGCCCACCCAGCCCCTTTCCAGGCGCTCTGAGCCCAGGCAGGGGAAGCACGAGACTTGGGCCCAATGCCGCGCCTGGAAGGAGGCGAGCACGGCTGCGGAGCCGGGCCTGGTTCCCTAGCCAACCCCCGCCCCAGCAGCAGCTGGCCCTGCTCTAGGCCAGTTTGGCCGGCAACGCACGGGGGGCTGCGGCGCCGGCACCAAAGTGAGATCAGACTAAGGCAGACACGCAGCCCGGCGCTGGCTGTGGGGACGGACAGGCGGACGGGCGCCGAGCCTCCCCAGCTGAGAAACCGAGGAGCATTCTCGCAGCGCGGCCGGCGGTAGCCGGGCTTCGTCTCCGTACTGCTGCTGAGCGAAGGGCCGCGGCTGCCGGAGGAGGGGCGCGCGCGGACACTGCCCACGCTGCTTCCCCCATTTCTGTTCCCTTCCTGGACGCCCCCCGCGGGCAGGTCGCCCCACCCCCTTTCCCCCCCCCCCAGCCCGCCGCCCCCGCGCTCTGACTCGTTTACACCCCAAAGCAGGCGGCTTTACAGCTCCACCGTTAACTCAGGCTAGTCTGGCGGGGCAGTTGCCGAAGAGGCCAAAACTTCTTGGAATCCAGCCGAGTCCTCGGCCCCAGAGCTACCAGTGGCAGCAAGGTCCCCGCCCTCAGGGGAATCGCTCTGCCACCTCCCTCCCCGGGGGAGCTTTCCCGGCCCCGATCACTCACTGAGCACTCTCGGAAACCCGCGTCTCCCACACCGGGGCGGAGCATGTGCTGCCAAGAACTGCCCAGCGCCAGGCTGCAGCCAAGGCCCACGCCCAAGGGGCGAGCTGGCTGGGCTTGGGCGGCACCGGCCCGGGAAGGGCTGACGGGGGCCCCAGGGAGCCTGGACGAAACAGATTCCAACTCTGCCCTTGAATCTCGGGCTCAGCCGCCAGCCTTTGTGCACAAAGCAGCTGCCCGGGGGGGATCCTCAGCGAGGTCGCTGCTCTAAACCCTGAACAGAAGGGAAACCGCCCAGGCCAGGCGGTGCCGAACCGACGGCAGCAGGAGCTGCGCCCGCCGTCCGGCCCCGCAGGAGCTGCGCCCGCCGGTCCGGCCCCGCAGGAGCTGCGCCCGCCGGTCCGGCCCCGCAGGAGCTGCGCCCGCCGGTCCGGCCCCGCAGGAGCTGCGCCCGCCGGTCCGGCCCCGCAGGAAGGAGGCTCCTCCGAGCAGCGCGAGGCCAGGCCAGAGCCGGCCGCTCCTTGCCCCTGCCGCTACCCACCGGCCCTGCTGGCTTCCCCCCCGGTGGCCACGGCTGACAGGAGCTTCGGTTTAGGAGCCTGATGGAGCTCAGCCTGGGGTCACGAGACCATCGGGCCCCATTTCGCACTGGGGGGCAGCCGGCTCCCGCTTCCCCTGCCAGGCGCAGGGCGGCTCCTGGGCTGGAAGAGTCAGACACATGCACCCGGGCCAGTCCGGCCCCTGCCCAGCGGGCGGAGTCCGAGAGCCGCCATGCAGGGCCCCTGCTCTCTCTCTGCTGGCCATGGCATCGGGCCCCAGAGCAAGGGCTCCCTGCTACCCCCGGGCACCGCATGGCCTGGCCGTCCCAGCAGGCAGCGCTCTGGCTCAACCCGGGCCCGCCGGCTCGGTCCCAGCCCCGGCGCCGGGTGAGGGTGGCGCGTGGCTTGCGCCGCTGGCCGACCGGATGCGTGTGCGACTTGTAGCGGTGGAGCCAGGACGCTGCTGCACAAGAACTCCCAGCCCTCCTACTCTAAGCTGGCGCACGAGTGTCTCCTCCCAGGGCAGGATGCTGGAGCCGCTCCCCAGGCTGCCAGTGGGGCACAGCAAGCACCCCACGCCCAGGGCCTCCCAGCCAGACCCACTGGCAACGCTCTGCAGGGACCCTGTCGCGTGGGCTTCATGCTGCCCGCCTCTCCCCCCGCTTGGAGAGCAACTGGGTCCCCACAGAGACACTGGCTGGAAGGGAGTCGGGAGTCCCCAGTCTGCAGGGGGGGGGGTGCGCTGGTCGGCACGGCTCACTCACCACCCGGCTTCAGGTACTTCTTGGCGTGCAGGTAGCTCTCCAGCATGCGCTCGTTGAAGAGCATGTAGCCCATGGGCTCCGAGATGATGATGTCCACCTGCTCGGGGAGCGAGATCTCCTCCACCTTGCCGGGGATGACCACGATGCGCTCCGGCAGGTTGTTGCTCTTCACTAACACCTGGGCCGGGAGACACGGGAGTCAGGGAAAGGCAAAGGGGCCCCCAGGCCACTGGGAATGAGCCGGGGGTGCTGGGACGATCGTGCGTTGGGCCGACGCTGCAGGGCAAAGCGCTCGCCAGAGCCGGGCACAGCCAGGGCCGTCTGCCCGCCAGCGTCTGGCGCAGCAGGGCACCTGGGGCCGTTCCGAGCAGATCATCTGCAGACGGGCCACGGAATAGACGCCAGCCTGGGTTACGGGCCAGCCCGGATTCCCCCGCACGGCCTGGCTCTAGCATGCCGCATCTTTCAACCCCTTGCTTACCTGGTTCCCCCAGCCCCTTGACACCGCTGGGTAAACTGAGGCGGGAGAGGATGTGCCGTCCCGGCCCCCCAGGCTTTATGAAGATGCATAACTGGGAGCTGTTTTATGCAAAGCAGGCCCTGGCGCACTGCCAAAGCTGGGAATTCTGCTCACGGGACCGGGCCCAGTCCTGACACTCGCTTGGGATAAACACACGGAGCCTGGGCCGGCCCAGTGCCACCGACCTGGCTTTTTAGACTCTCAGCTTGTCGCCTTCATGCCCGTAACACCCACCTCCGGTCAGGCGCAGGCCGCCTGGGCTCTGCTCCCACCCCGGCCACGCCTGGGCCAGGCATGGAAAATCCCGCTTAGTTACCCGTCAGCCGCTTACATGGGGATGGGAGAAGGGCCGCTGTAGCCTGGCAAGGCCCCCCCCGCCCCCCTCCCCCCCCCCCGACATGGGCAGGGAGCTATTCCGGGTAGGCCCACTGCACTGCCCCATGGGCAGGGAGCTGCTCCGCGGGAGCATCCCCCCCCCGGGGCACAGTGGGTCCACCCGTTAACCACTCACATCCCTATCTTGGGCAAATCACAGCCCCCTCCCCATGCCTCAGTTTCCCCAGCTAGAGAAAGGCTAGGGCCCAGCCGGCAGAGGGGCTCCCTCTCAGTGAGGGCTGCCGCGCCATGAAGCCAGCAAGCGCGCCGCCTCGCGGGTCAACAGCAGTGCCAGCGCCGAGTGCGCTTTGGCCCCGCGGGGAGCAAAATCTCGGCGGCACGGGTTAAGCCAGGAGGTCACCACCACGCCCCCTCACACCCAGCAGCCTAGGCTCCCTTCTCCCACCCGTCGGCAGCTGGCGCGTCCCTCAGGGGCAGACAGGCTCTGTGCGTGACGGCAGCTGGTTGCAGGGTGCGGAGGGGCCTTCACACACCCGGGGGACTCCTGCCCCCGCTGGTGCCCAAGCAGAAAGGAGACAGTCCCACGGCTGGTGCTGGGGCCTGTTAGCCGCGAGGGCCACCGCCGAGCCCAGTGCGTTGGCCGTTCCAGTACGCCCTGCGCTATGGCCCCACAGCCGCGTCAGCTGCACTGACCTCTGCGTGCTGGGCCATCGTGCTGGCTTCCACCGCGTAGATTTTCCGGGCCCCTGCCTGGGCGGCGAAGAACGAGAGGATGCCGGAGCCACAGCCGACATCCAGGACAATCTGGGGGAGAGGAGGGTGGGTGAGCAGAGCAGCTGCAGAGAAGAGCTGCCCCCCAGCTCAACCCACGGACTAACCCCTCGCGCAGCGCGCCTCCCCCGGCTGCTTGCCCCTGCCACAGCCCAGACTGCCCGTCCAAGGCCCTGCCAGGCAGGAGGCTTAGAAACAAACCCGTGGGGGGAGGCACGCCCCCAAACACTTGCACACATGGGAGAAAGGAGAACTAAGCTCCCCCCAGCTTAGAAGCCTCGGCACCCAGCGAGGATGCACTGCGATCCCTGGGCAGCGCCTGGCTCGGCCGGAGGCTGCCGGGGCTCTCGCTCCACCCGCCTGCCTCCCTCGGCCCCTGGGGCAGACCCCATGGCAGCCAGCCGGGAGCGTCAGACCCAGCGGAGCCGGCGCCCTGCCCTCCGATCGCCGCGGGCCAGGGGCTCGTGTCAGGGGCCAGAGGCCCAACCCAGCTCTCCCCACCCCGCCCAGAGCACCAAGTTAAAGCACCAAGCGGGTCCTGCACGGGGGGCCCAGGCTCCTGGGTTCAATCCCCGGCCCTGCCGCAGCCTCTGGGAGCGGGGTTCCCGTTTCCGTGCCCAGCTGCCGCTAGGAAGCTGCAGGACCTTGGAGGGAAGGCGCCGCAGTGCCGTGCCTGGAGCACCCCGTGGTGCGAGGCAGCCCTGGCTGAGGGTGCAGATGGAGCCGGGCACAGGACAGATGCAGGGAAGGTGCCGTGCCCAGCAATTCCTGGGGTCCCGTCGTGGGAACGACATGGGACGGCGGACGAGCAGCCTCCGGCTCCTCAGGGAAGACGGCCCCCGCGGAAGGGCCTCGGCCGCGTAGACACGCTGGCCGAGACCTCAGCCCTGCCCCAGGAGTCCCAGAGGCTGGAAGCCTGTGGCTCGGGGTGTCTCGAGGACAGGCAGGGCAACCCAGCGAGCCACGAGCCAGCTGCCCGCCAGCCCCAGGGCAAGCCGTGAGAAAGGTGACACGGGGTTCAAGGAATCAGGGGAGACCAGAGCCAGCCAGCCTGGGGAGGGGCACTCCCCAAGCCCCGCCACATCCGAGGGGAGAGCGAGCTACCAAACCCAGCGAACGAGTGGGACGGTGCGGCAGGCGGGCCCGCTCCGACACAAGGGCTGGCAGCCTGGGGCCTGGCTCCTGGAGAGCAGCGGGTCACGGTGGACAAGCCACGCCAAGGGAGCTGCCAGTGCCCGGCTGGGGCCACAAACCGGGAGCAGGGAGACCACGTCACCTCCAGGCGTCACCGGGACCCCAACACCGAGGCCAGCCTGGAGCCACTTAGACCAGGCGCCCCCGGCTGGCAGCCATGCCACACGGGACCGTGGGCAGCACAGCCCACACGTCCATAGCGAGGGGCCACTGCCCAGGGGCACAGGCTGCTGGCCAACCGGTGGCGCTTCCGCCTCTCGAGAGCTGCAGGCCGGGACCCTTTCGGGACATGACACCATCAGGCCCCGGGGCCGTGCGCCGTTTGGAAACGTGCCGAGTCCTGTTCCAAAGGAGGTGGGGCTAGAGCCAATGCTCCTTGGGGCCAAAAGCCTGGCCAGGGGCTCGGATTCCCTTGGGACGCGTCGGCAAGCGGCTCACGCAGGATGCGAGGGGCTCTGAGCTGCCCCACAGGTTTTCAGTTAACACGCTGCCCATTCGCGGCTCTGCTCCAGTTGGCTGTGGCCAGCAGCCGAGGCCGGGCCAGCAGCCGAGCGCACAGAAAGCTGGGCCACCCCCTCACTGTCAAGGGCCACATGGCCATAGGCCGGCAGCACGAGTCTCGGGAGTCGGGGCCAGGGAAGTCGGCATCAGGCACAGATCCCAGGGCTGGCGGGACCCGGCTGGTCAGACGCGCTGCCAGCTGGATCTCAGGCTACAGGGATTCCAGCAGGGGAGGCGACCACACTCAGACTAAGCCAAGTGTCGCCCAACACAGCCCTGACCTGCACCGTAGGCTGGGAGCCAGCAGCCGGAGCGCAGCCACGCCCTCCTCTGAGAGCCCCTGAGCCAGACCGAGGGAACCAGCTTTTCCCCATCTCCTCCTCCCCACCTTGTCTTTGAAGTCGCTGTGGTTCTGCAGGATGGCCCGCTGGTACGTGCCCGTCCGGACGTAGTCCTGCATCATGTTCTGCTGCTGGGACAGGTAGCCATAGAACTGCGGGGACGAGAGCTGGGTTATGCCCCGGACCGGAGGCGGGTCTCAGCAGAGAAGAGGGTTCCCAAAACAAAGCCCGAGCAACTGGGTAGGGGCCCAGGAGAGGGGCCGGGGGCAGCGGAGGGCCCAGGGGAGGGGGACGCAGAGCGATCCCCTTGGTGGACTCGGGGGCACTGCACCAAGCAGAGCTGGGCACGTCAACATTGAGCCCAACATTCAAGCAGCGCTCGGGGTTCCTGGCCCGCTCAGGGCGGGGAAGCTGGGCTGCCGCACCCTCCCAGCTGTTGCTCACCAGCCAATCCGGGCAGCCCCCTTCAGCCCTGCCCCCCGGGCGAGGCGCCCGCACAGCCCTTCCAAGGGCCCGGCCTCCCAGGAGAGGGGCAGCAACAGGCGCCTACCTGGAAGTACTGCACCGCGGACGACTCCTCCGTCCGCTCGCTGAACACCGAGCGCTCCGCGCTGTGGCCCCGGCAGGTTTTCAGGAGATTATAAAAGGAACAGAAGTCTGAAAGCAGAGGAAGTGTCAGGGGGTCCTCGCTGGCAGGGGGGAGGAGACAGCGCACCCCAGGATCGGGGCCCTCCCGGGGCCGCAGCGGGGGCAGGACGGGGTGCAAGCACAGAGCTGGGGGGCGCGCAGGCCTGAGGCACACAGGCAGGACTGTGGGGAAGTCTGCAGAGCGCCCGGCTGCCCTCACATTGCTCAGCAGGGATTCAGAGGCACCCCCATGCCGGCGGGGGGAGGAGGGGGCACATGGAGCCGATGGGCAGGGGCTGGGATGCAGCCGGTTCAGGGGGAGGTTCCTGTAAGGCAGCAGCCCAAGGCCTGGCTGGCTGGGGGGGACAGGAGCTCAGCACCCCAGGGGTTAACAGGGACCTGGCCAGTGGACCCGGGTTGCTAGTGACAAGCAGGGGAGGGGAAGGGACTTGTGTCTGCTCAGGAGGGGACCTGGGGGCAAAGGGAGCCAAGTCAGGGGCTGAGCCAGCAGCAGCCCCGGGGTCCTAGTCCATGCTATTCCCCATAGCAGCCAGCTGGGGTCGCTAGTAAGCAAGGAGGGGCAGGGCTCAGCGGCCCCTCCACTGGGGGGCGGGGGCGAGGGCGAGGGCAGGTTCACAGGGCAGCCAGGAGAGAGCCCTGGGTCAGCTCTCGTATCCCAGAGCCCAGCCCATCACCTTGTGGGAAGTTGGGCTGGAAGAGCTGCCCTGCTGGCGTGCCCGGTACCCGAGGGGCAAGAAGCAGCCAGCCCCTCCTGCCCCCTTGCACGCCGCGGCCGGGCCGTACCAGTGGGCGTTGCAAATTGGATGAGGACACTGTTGCAGCCCAGCGTGATGATGAAGGACTGTTTGCCGACGCGGCTGCACTCCGTCTCCCTGGACACGGAACACTTAAAGACGCACACGTCTTCATCTGGGGAGGAGAGAAATGGGGGTCACCGCTCAGCAGCCCTCAGCCCGGACCTGCATCTCCCCGGGCCCCTCCAGCTCCTGCCCCCTCTCCCCAGTACCCCAGAGACCTGGGGGGAAAATACACATGGCTGACATACTGGGATAGATGGGAACAGCCAGCTCAGGAAGGAGAGGCTGGGAAAATAGGGAGGGGGTGTTGCCTTGTATATTACAAATGTACACGCTTGGGCTGAGGTGGAGATGGACGTAAGAGAGTCTCTGCGTTAGGTTAAAAGGGGTAAAAAAAACCAAGGGTGATGTCATGCTAGGGGACTACTACAGGCCACCTACCCAGGGAGAAGAGGTGGATGAGGCTTGTTTTAAACAATTAAAATCATCCAAAGCGCAGGACTTGGTGGTGACAGGGGACTTCAACTACCCAGATATCTGTTGGGAAACTAACACAGCAGGGCACAGACTGTCCAACAAGCTCTTGGACTGCATTGGAGACAATTGTTTATTTCAGAAGGCTGAGAATAAACGGGGGGGGGGGGGGGGGGGAGGAGAAGCTGTTCTAGATTTGATTTTAACAAAAAGGGAGGAGCTGGTTCAGAATTTGAAAGTGGAAGGCAGCTGGGGTGAAAGTGACCACGAAATCATAGAGTTCATGATTCTAAGGAATGGTAGAAGGGAGAACAGCAATACAGAGACAATGGATTTCAGGAGGGCAGATTTTGGTAAGCTCAGAGAGCTGGAAGGCAAGGGTCCCATGGGAAGCAAGACGAAGGGGAAAAACAACTGAAGAGAGTTGGCAGTTTCACAAAGGGACATTATTAAGAGCTCAAAAGCAAGCTATTCTGCTATGTAGGAAAGATAGAAAGTCTGGCAGGAGACCACCTTGGATCAACTGGGAGATCTTGCATGATCTAAAAATCAGAAAGGAAAAAAATAAAAAAAGTGGAAACTACGACAAATTCCAAAGGATGAATAAAGCAAACACTATGGGTGTGCAGGGGCAAGATTAGAAAGGCAAAGGCACAAAATGATCTCAGACTAGCTAAACATAAAGAGTAACATGAAGACATTCTACAAATATATTAGAAGCAAGAGGAAGACCAAGGACAGGGTAGGCCCATTGCTCAGTGAGGAGAAAGAAACAGGAAACTTGGAAATGGCAGAGGTGCTTAACGACGTCTTTGGGGGTAGGTTTAGAAGTTAAAATAAAAGAAGAACAAGTTACAAATCACTTAGAAAAAAGTGAGATGCCTGCAAGTCAGCAGGGCCTGATGAAACGCATCCTAGGATAATCAAGGAGCTGATAGAGGAGGTATCTGAGCATTTAGCTATCATCTTTGAAAAGTCATGCAAGTCGGGAGAGATTCCAGAAGACTGGAAAAGGGCAAATCTAGTGCCATCTATAAAAAGGGAAATAAGAACAACCCAGGAAACTACAGACCAGTCAGTTTAACTTCTGTGCCAGGAAAGATAATGGAGGAGATAATTAAGGAATTGATCTGCAAACACCTGGAAGACAAGGTGATAGGGAACAGCCAGCATGAATTTGTAAAAAACAAATCATGTCAAACCAATCTGATAGCTTTCTTGGATAGGATAACAAGTCTTGTGAATCAGGGAGAAGTGGTGGACGTGGGATACCTAGACTTTAGTAAGGTATTTGACACAGTCTTGCATGACCTTCTTATCAATGGCAAATACAACCTAGATGGGGCTACTAAAAGGTGGGTGCATAACTGACTGGATAACCGTTCCCAAAGAGTAGGTATTAATGGTTCACAGTCCTGCTGGAAGGGCAGAACAAGTGGGGTTCCACAGGGGTCTGTTTTGGAACCAGTTCTGTTCAATGACTTCAGCAATGATTTAGATATTGGCATAGAGAGTACGCTTATTAAGTCTGCAGAGGATACGAAGCTGGGAAGGGTTGCAAGTGCTTTGGAGGATAGGGTCAAAATTCAAAATGATCTGGATACATTGGAGAAATGGTCTGAGGTAAACAGGATGCAGTTCAATAAGGACAAGTGCAGAGTGCTCCACTTAGGAGGGAACAATCCGTTTCTCACAGAATGGGAAGCGACTCTCTAGGAAGGAGCCCTGCAGAAAGGGATCTAGGGGTCAGTGTGGGCCACAAGCTAAATACGAGTCAGCAGTGTGACACTGTTCCAAAAAAAGCAAACATGATTCTGGGCTGCATGAACAGGAGTGTTGTGAGCAAGACATGAGACGTCATTCTCCTGCTCTGTGCTGATTAGGCCTCAGTTGGAGGATTGTGTCCAGTTCTGGGCATCGCATTTCAAGAAAGATAGAATCATAGAATCCTAGGACTGGAAGGAACCTCGAGAGGTCATCGAGTCCAGTCCCCTGCCCTCACGGCAGGACCCAGCATCATCTAGACCATCCCTGAGACACGTTTATCTAACCTGCTCTTAAATATCTCCACAGATGGAGATTCCACAACCTCCCTGGGCAATTTATTCCAGTGTTTCATCACCCGGACAGGCAGGAAGTTTTTCCTGATGTCCAACGTAAACCTCCCTTGCCGCAGTTTAAGCCCATTGCTTCTTGTTCTACCCTCAGAGGCCAAGGAGACCAATTTTTCTCCCTCCCCCTTGTAATGCCCTTTTAGGTACTTGAAAACCGCTGTCATGTCCCCTCTCAGTCTTCTCTTTTTTTTTCAACTAAATAAGCCCAATTATTTCAGTCTTTCCTCATAGCTCATGTTCTCTAGACCTTTAATCATTCTTGTTGCTCTTCTCTGGACCCTCTCCAATCTCTCCACATCCTTCTTGAAATGTGGTGCCCAGAACTGGACACAATACTCCAACTGAGGCCTAACCAGCGCAGAGTAGAGCGGAAGAATGACTTCTCGTGTCTTGCTCACAACACACCTGTTAATACAGCCCAGAATCATGTTTGCTTTCTTTGCAACAGCATCACACTGAGACTCATATTCAGCTTGTGGTCCACTATGACCCCTAGATCCCTTTCTGCCGTACTCCTTCCTAGACAGTCGCTTCCCATTCTGTATGTGGGGAACTGATTGTTCCTTCCTAAGTGGAGCACTTTGCATTTGTCTTTATTAAACTTCATCCTGTTTACCTCAGACCATTTCTCCAATTTGTCCAGATTGTTTTGAATTATGACCCTATCCTCCAGATTAGTCGCAACCCCTCCCAGCTTGGTATCTTCTGCAAACGTAATGAGCGTACTTTCTATGCCAATATCCAAATCGTTGATGAAGATATTGAACAGCGCCGGTCCCAAAACAGAGCCCTGCGGAACCCCACTTGTTATGCGGAGAGATTGGAGAGGGTCCAGAGAAGAGCAACACGAATGATTAAAGGTCTAGAGAACATGAGCTATGAGGAAAGACTGAAATAATTGGGCTTATTTAGTTGGAAAAAAAAGAGAAGACTGAGAGGGGACATGACAGCGGTTTTCAAGTACCTAAAAGGGCATTACAAGGGGGAGGGAGAAAAATTGTTCTCCTTGGCTCTGAGGATAGGACAAGAAGCAATGGGCTTAAACTGCAGCAAGGAAGGTTTAGGTTGGACATCAGGAAAAACTTCCTGCCTGTCAGGGTGATGAAACACTGGGATAAATTGCCCAGGGGGTTGTGGAGTCTCCATCGCTGGAGATATTTAAGAGCAGGTTGGACAGACGCCTGTCAGGGATGGTCTAGACGGTGCTGGGTCCTGCCGTGAGGGCAGGGGACTGGACTCGATGACTCTCGAGGTCCCTGCCAGTCCTAGTGTTCTAGGATTCTGAGTATTTGGCGACTTGGGCCCAAGCCCCTCAAAAAGGCTGAGGCCTCCAAACTCATTTCACTTGTGAACCGACTCCAATTTCTAAAGGGGGACTTTTAACCCGCTCCCCCATTTATCCTGCCTCTTAGACAACCACCAAGCCAGACAGTTCTGCTGCCCGGGCGCACGGGTCCGGGCCTGTCCTCCACCCGCGGGAGAGACGCCCCCGTAAAACGGCCTCAGCGCAAGCCACAAATGTTCCTCTGAACGCAAGTGTTCCCAGCACCAGCCCGGGCTCCTCCTGTCAACCCAGACAAGTGGCAGCTTTCGGACCCCCCGGGGCTCAGCCCGGGCAGGAACCCCCACCCACGGGCAGGCGGCTCCCAGGCGTGCAGCCGGCAGAGGAGTTCTGTGCTCGGCGTCTGGCTAGGCCAGTTCCACCAGGTCCTCGCCAGCGCTGCTATATATCCGCCCAGCCCAAGGAGAGCCCCTCCCAGGCCCTTCTGCTGCTCGGGCTTGGGGGAGATTCATGGATGCTGCTGGGGGGGGGGGGGGTAGGGTGTTAGCTACGGGGGCCTCTCCCATTATCAGCATGCCCCAAACCAGGCAGCAGTGGCTCTCAGCAGCCCCTCCCTGCCCCCCGCAGCAACCTGCGGGTGGAGATAGCCCAGCCGCACCTCTCCACCCCACCCCCACCAGTTCCCAGACTCAGCTCAAGCATGGTCCCCAGTCCAGGCATTTCCTGGTCTGCCTCAGTGCATGATGGGAGTTGTAGTCTGCTGCTCTCCAGGGCACCAGCTGGCTGAGCAGCAGACAGCCCCTCACCGGGGCAGGGGCCAGCCTGGGAAGGGAAGGGAAGGGGGGGATCCACTTGTGGGGGCAAAGCCCACAGGCCAAACCCCGAAGGGGAGGGGGCAGGAACATCCGGCCCAAGCACACTGGCGTGTCTGGATCGGACCGCAAACACGAGCGTGAGCCCCACTCGGGTCTGACCAACCCCCCACAGAGGCCAGGGACCGACGTCCTGCCCCGCGCCTGGGCCGGAGGGAACCCAGAGCTCGGCGGGGCTGCTCTGGGGCCCCGCTGCATGCGAGCGCCATGGGGCGCTGGGCCCCAGAGGGCTAACGCCACCTGGGATGCAGAAACAGGGCAGGAGCCGAGGGCGATGTTACCCCAGAATGGGGCGCTGGTGCGACCCTGCTGGAACCCTGCGCCCGGCCCTGGCCCACGGCCCACAGCCCACAACGGAGGCTGGTAAGTTGGGGGGGGGGGGGGAAAGAGAGGAGCCACTGGAAGACCTCCCTGGGCAGGAGAGAGCCAGGAGCTCAGAGCAGGTTACGGGGTGGCTGGGCAGGCGGGCAGAGGGAGTGTTGCGGGCTCCCCCGGTGGGGAACTGAAGCTAGGCAAAAGGCAGGCTGCCCAACGGGTGGCGTCATTAGCCACCGGGGACGTTCCCACCCTGACGAGGTTTAAGTCCCAACGGGGTGGTTCTAAAAGCTCTGCTCCGGGAATTCCCACGGGGCAGGTCTCCGGCCTGTTACCCCGGAGGTCGGACTAGATCACACTGGCTCGGTCGGACCTTGGAATCTATGCCCTGCTCCCCCCGCCCCATTCCCGGTGCAACGCCCAGTCAGACGGCAAAGCGCCAAGCCGGATCCAAGCCTCCTGCAGGGAAAGCAGGAGAGCAGCCGGCCCGGCTCTGCCGCTGCTGGCTCTGGCCCAGAGCGCGCTAGGCCGGCTGCAGCCCCGCCACCTCCCAAAGTGCCTACCCGTGCCCAGCCGGACACCTCAGCCTCAGCGCGCTGCCCTGGCTACTGACATGCCAGTCTGCGCATCTGGGTTCAAGGCCCGGCTCTGTGGCTGGCTGCCAGGCTCCGCGGGCCCAACGGGGACAGCAGCAGGCCCCCACCCCAGAGGCCCTGGGCTTTACTGCCGGCCGGCGGGCAGGCTGGGCGAGGCTGCAGCCCCGCGAGAAAGCGAGTTTACCTCCCCACTTCCTTTGCCTGTACGCAGCCTTGGCCGAGGGCCGGCGCCGGACACAGCTCATGGGCAGCAGGACTGATCTCAGCACCTCAGGATCCCAACGCCAGCCACCGCCCCCCACGCACATCCCGCTCGACACTGGGCACCGGCTGCCCGCCAGCCAGGGAGACAGTCCACCGCAAGGTGTGGGGGTCTGGCACCGCCCATCGGACAGAGCCTCTTCCAGTCCTACCAGCCAGGGCTCCACCCCACGGCCGCTGGAGACCCAGGCGCCTGATCACACACTGCCCATGGGGCCTCCAAGCGCCCTACCCCAGCGGTTCGAGGGCCCCCACCCATCCGGAACCTGTCCCACAGCTCCCAGACAGCCCCCCGCCGGGGAAACCGGGAAGGGAGGAACTCGACCCGGCCTCCAAGCAGTCACCCGAGGCTGCTCTGCCTGGCGGGCTGGTTCTCAGGGAGCCCAGCCCGTCCCCCGCGCTAGGGACGGGCCAGAGGCCGGCTCCCTCTCCAGCCGCCAAGGTTTTCCAGCCTCCAAGCCTCAGTCTGCTCTTTGCTTATGTGCCCCCCCCCTCCGCACTCAGACGGGGGAGGCTGCAAAAGCATTTCCAGCCTCCAGCAGCCTCCGACGCGCGGCCTTTGAGCGCCCCAGATTGGCCCGGCACACACAGCCAGCAGCCGGGCTCCGGGCCTCAGAACCACAATTTCTGCCCTCTGCCCTCTGCCGCCCCGAGTCGGCAGCCCGAGCTTTGCTGGGGGGCGGGGCCAGATCTGGGCCAACAGCCCCCCCCGCCCTCGCCAAATCAGCGGGAGGATATCAGACCGGGGGTGACAGCAGCGGTTTCCATCCTGTGCCGAGAGAGTCAAGCCCAGCGCGGGGCAACCAGGGCACACGGAGGTGGGCAGAGCTGCTGCCAGCCCCGCCAGCCACCTGTGCCCAAGGTAGAGATCTCCTCCCCAGCGTGCCCCCCCCCCAGCCCCAGATGCTCCAGCCCTGCAGCCAGGCCGCCAAGGCGAGAGGCGTCGGGGAAGCCTCGTGAATTTGCCCTGTGGATTTCTCCTCCCTGGGCGTGCAGGGGTGTTGCTGCCCCAGCGTCCCTCCTCCTCCTCCGATCTGCCCGAAGCACCACAGCTCGGTTGTGCCCGAGGGAGCTGGCGAATGCTCTGACACCGGCAGGGCGAGAGGAGGAGTCGGGCAGGGACTGGCTTGCTCCCTAGAGTGGCTGCTGATGGAACGGACACGCTCCGTCTCTCCAGCTAGGGCAGGGCAGACACGCACAGAGGGGCCCGGGGCTGCCCGCTCGCCCGTCCCAGAGTGACCGTCACGGCTGGGCTCAGAGGGGTCGCCGGGTTAGCCCAACAGCAAAACCAGCCCGGCGGCGCTTGGAGCCCGACAGATTCCTTTGGGCGGCAGCTTCTGTGGGCAGCGCCGGCCGACTGCCGTTTGTGCCCGTGAAAGCTGGGGCCCAAACGGATCTGGTGGGCTCCCCGGTGCCCCAGGACTCGGGCAGGGAAGCCAACACCCAGGACAGCAGGTTCCTGCTGGCGCGAAGGCAGCACGTGGCCAGGCTGTGGGGGAGCCGAGATTAAGCCAGGCCCGGGTGCGGCAGACCTGCGACGGAGCAACACGGCCCACACGCCTGAACCCTCCGCAGCCCAGCAATTCACTGGGATTCAGCTCTTTCCACCCCAGCCTGGCGCAGCCCACACCAGAGCGCCACTTCCGGACAGGCAGCGCCAAGCCGCGACCGGCAAGCCCCCTGCGCTGGAAACCTGCCAAGCACGCGCTGCCAGCGTCCTGCCCGGCCCCCCTGCGCCCCACCCCGAGACAGCTGCCAGGCAGGCACCCTCCTGCTCCAGCGCCCACCTGGGCAAGCTCCAGCGCCCACCGGCAGAGGCACCCGGGCACCCAGAGGCCCCGGCTCCAGGACCCCGAAAGCACCAGGACGCCACTGGCCAACCCCTCTGGCCCAGCTAGAAACTCCCCCCCCAAACCTCTGCCTGGCCAGCCCCTTGTGCTCAGACCTCACCCACGGGCGCCCCCAGCCAGAGCAAACACTCTCCCTGCCCCCGCGCCATGCGCACGCCTACGCACGTGCCACCATCGCCAGGCCAACCGCAGCCGGGCCTGCCCACCGGCAAGCGCCAACCACACCCCCACGGCCACGGGCATCGGCCAAGGCGGGCAGGCCCCACGCCAGAGGCTAGCCGGACAAGCCAGGCCCAACCGGGGGGACCCCTCCCGCCCCCGCACTCTGCGGCCACCCTGCACCTGAGCCTTCCAACCCAGACGGCAGAGCTGGGCACTGTCCACCTGGTTCCCAGGGCCTAGCCCGCTGCACGAGCCCCTCCCGCCCTTGGGATTGACACCCCTCCTCCCCGGCCCCCCGGATCAGGTAACCCCTCTGCCCAGGTGCTCGGCTATTTACTGCCTCCGGCCTGCCCGCTCCAGGCGCCTGACCCGGGGGGCTTTGCCTCCGATGCCCAGGTCAGGCTGGCAGCCTGAGGTGCCTGGGTGCCCGCTGGGAGCTCAGGCAGGGGCGCCGCGCAGCCAGAGACTGGCCAGCGGCCCCGCCCTTCCCTTGGGGGTGCTGCACCGTGCTCGGGGGGCAGGAGGTGCCCGGCCGGGCTGGCGGGGAAGAACCCCAGCGGGAGTGCACAGCCCGCGAGGGGCGGCTGCTGGAAGCGATTAATGCGAATGCCTCCCGCCCATGTTAATCAGCCTGGCGGGCAGGGCCCCCGGCTTCTTTGTGAGCAACAAAAGGGACGGCAGATGTGCCCTGGGCGTCCCGGGGCCAGCGGGGGAATCCTTTCCCAAGCCAGGGCCCCCCTGCGCTGGGGCCTGGCCCCTCCTCCTGCCCGCACAAAGGCAGCGCTGCCAGCCACGGGCAGGGCAGGGCATCCCCCTCGGCCCGTCAGCCTCAGGGGGAGCGCAGAGGCCGGGCAGATCCACGAGCAGGCGCCGAGCACACGGGGCCTGGGCCCGACATCCCACAGGCCCCGGGCGCTTTGACCCACGCAGGGAAGGCTGAACGCCCAGCCCCCGCCCCGGAGGGTCCCTGCCACAGATCGCCTGGGGGGGGGGGGGCCGCAAGCTGGCAAGCAGATGGGGGAGGGCCAAGCTAGGAAGGCCCTTTCGACACAGCAAGGAGGGATGCAGGCCGGGGCCCAATCAGAGCGAAGGTGCTCGACTGGACAGTGAGCACCCCCGGGCCTCAGTTTCCCCTCTGCCCAACGAGGCTAATGACCCAGCCCCCTGCCAAGCCATCTGGGGGACCAGCTGTGCAAATGCTGCACCCCTCTTGGAGCGAGGGCGCAGACAGCAGCAGTGGCAGAACCTGGTCAGCCCTCCCTGCCAAAGCAAGGGGCCAGTTACAGGCCCCTGCCAGCCCCGCGGGGAGGGGGGGGGGGGGGGGGAAGAGAGAGGCAGAGTCCCACGGCCCCCGCCAGCAAGCTGGCTCCATATTAAACTCCTCCGCTGATGCGCGGCATTGTGTTGCCTTCCTGAAGGCCAGACAGCGGAGAACCCTGCACAACCCACCTGGGGGTGCCCCTCCCTTCCCTTCCCCTCCCAAGCAGATCTGGGGAGATCTCAGAGCACTGTATGAACAGCCAGGAACCCCTCGAAGGGGGAAACTGAGGCACAAGGCCGCAGCGACAGACCAGCACCGGGATTTTGAGGTGGCGGCGCTTCACCCCTCCACGAGGCACCGCCCAGAATGGAGCAAGCCCAGCTGGAGGCGGCCTTGGCTACAGCACAGACAGCGCTCAGCCCAGCTCCGGCCCCAGCAGTCCCGGGAACCCGGACCCCAGGGCTTACACTGCGGCCCTGTGGCCGCAGAGGGCACCTTCGGAGGGAGCAGGCAAACAGACACTGCGTGACCTTGGGCAAGTCCCTGTCCCGCCGGGCCCCGCCCTGCCTCCGCGGAGGGCTGAGGGGAGCACTGTACCACGGAGGCCAGGCTCACCACGCCCAGCTTACAGACAGGGAAACTGAGGCAGTGAGGCCTAGACTTTCCCTAGTGGCAGAGTGAGGAACAGAGCCCAGTTCTCCCTCCAGCGACCACGCAGAGTCTTAGCTAGGCAGATCAACACTACGCCGGCGGCCGATCCGGGCCCGACACGGCAACCCCCACTCGCAAGGGCTCCGTGTCGAGGACAGGTCCGGAGCACGCAGCCAGCTGTCTCGGGTGACGCTGGCGCAGCCGCGAGTTTATGGGTCCGGACACACCCGGCGGGCAGTCAGCAAAAGGGAGTGACGCTCTCGCGCACAACGCACCCTCTACTTGCCAGGTGCTCCTCCTAGAGCATGCTGACGAGGCTCCAACATCACACGCTTACTTTTTGAAAGGGAGTTTCTCTCCCTTTACTGAGTTTTCCAGTTACAGATGCCAAACAGGTGCCTTGGGCAAACTTTTCAAGCCATGAAGCAAGCCAGGTTACACACACACACTGAATGCTGAGACACGCGGGCAACAAGGAGAAAACTGGTGCAGAATCCGTCACCTGGCTTGGACTGCCAGGTCCCCAAACAGTCAGTATTTAGCAGGAGAGCAGCAGCCGGTGACATGGAGAGGCTGAAAAGCCAGGGACAGTTTCCTTTTTAAAAAGGGACACGATAAAAGTGCACAGACTAATGGTACTGACATTGGGAAAGTCTGGTCTCCCTGCCTCATCACAAGAGAGCAAGAGATCACGTCAATAAAATTAAAACAAATCAAATGGTAAGAAATATTTGTGGCCTGTGGAACTCACTGCCACATGATGTTGCTGAGGTCAAGAACTCAGCAAGTTTCAACCTGGATGTTTATATACATAACAAGAATGGACACAGCTGAAATAGCAAATGCTGCTCACTACAGTGTTTGAACAGCCCCGAAACAACGGGGCCCTGTTCTCGGCCGTCCCAAGGCACAGCTGCAATATCCAGGAATATGATAATCACAAAATGTTACAGAAAGGCTATAACGTCTTGGGCATCGGGTCTCAAATCTCTGAACACTGCAGAATTGGAGAGGACCTCCAGAGAGGCAGATCATCCCATGTTTGTACACAGTTCTTGGTCACCAGAGACCCAATACTAGGCTAGACAGACCTCGGGTCAGATCCAGTCTGAAGACTGTATTCCTAAGATACGGTAACAAGATCAGCCTTCTGTGTGTCATCGTAAGGCTGTTTGCTCCTGCACCGAATGGAGAGCGTAGAAAACGCGTCTTTGGGAAACGAATCAGATAGGTCCGGCCAAATGTCTAGGTGCCTTTTTTTAAAGCATATTTTCAGAATTTTAAAAAAGTGGAGGTTGCAAATGGGAATGCTTTAACTCAAACAACCAGACAATTTGCACACAGAACAGACTACACCCAAGAGCTGAGACTGACTAGCTTATTTTCATTGTCCAACCCCAGAAAAACAAAGCAAACAGCGTGAATGGAGACAGGTAAACGAGTCTTTTAAGGATTCTACTGATTTAATCATGTTCAGGTGGAGGAACAAAGAAACCTGTTTCTTGAACAGATTAATTATAACCTGACAATATCCCTTAAGTAAGGAAGAGGAAGAGAAGCGAAGCCGTGTGACATCTGGAGATCTGAGTGTGCTGGGGAATCCCTGTTTTAAACTAGAAGCAGAGGCTCTGGCTTTGCTGTCCGCACAGAGTGGGGAGCACAGACAGCGCGTCTGTGGGAAAGGAACGATTGTTGCACGAACCCCAAGGAGAAAGAAAAAGCTCTGCTGTGAAAAAGCCACCCACAGGGTCTCCAGGTGCCTGACAAACACCAAGCTATTTCCTTCAATTTCAATCATGCTTTCCCCCGCCCCGAGCACCCTAAACACATCGACGCCAGACAATCCCAGAAGCGTCATCCGCATCACTTCAACCTGCTCCACCGTGATCTCTTCTAGAGAGCCACGCGGCACCGTAGTGCCACACGGCCATACGGGGGTACTGAGGCCAGGCCACGTGCTGTTCCAAAGCGTTGGGAGAGGTTCCCAACTGCTCGAAGCATTCACTGACCCCCCCAGAAAATGGGAGCCGGCAGGAATGGCCCTGGTTTGAGAAGCTGTAACAACGGCTGGCCGGCAGCGCCACAATCACACAGCTGGCGAAAGCGTAACGACGAGCTGGCACTGACCAACAGGGCAGGACGTTAGAACTCTGCATTCGGACACACTCCTATTCTCCATTACCTCGTCTCTCCCCACCGCCACCTGCTTCCCCGGGACGCGCGCCCCTCCCAGGCCAAGCGGCTGCGCTGGAGGCGTCCCAGATGTCGAGCGGAAGAATGCCACCTTTCTGCAAACAAGCCGCCTCTCCCGGTACGGAACTTGAGATGGGGTGTTCACAGCCTCCTCCACCCCCTTTGTGCGCTGTTACCCCACAGTCTAAGACACAGCCACTCCACTTTGGGAGCCCCGGGGGCCATAATGATACAGCACGTGCCGAGGGCTGCAATTTAAGCGTGGTTGCATGTACATGCAAATAGCTTCTTTCACACGGACAGGCATGAATACAAAAGTGAAGGCAAGACTACACAACACGCAGGCCCCGTTCAAGTCCGTTCTGCTGATATTACTAAAATGCAACAGTTACCCCATTTCCACCCATCCGACAGCACTTCTAATGAGCAATGACAGTCCAGGAATCGAACTACTAAACCACGCATCAACAGGAGAACATGCTATTGACGACTACTTTCTTTTGGCTCCCACCCGCAGGCGGCGTGTTGAACCCTGAGTAAACCCAAACTGCCCTGCAAGCTGCGTGCTGAGTAGCCCTGATCGAAGAGCAGCCTGCTGGCCCGCCCAGCAAACAGCCCCCCAAGGCTTTTGTCTCCATGCTAACGGGCAAGGCTGGGGAGATGGATAGCTGGTGCAAGTGGAAGTCAATAACAGGGAAATCAATTGAACGGTGTCAGATTTACTCCATAAAGACATGCCGCTGGTCAAAGAGGATCAAATGCAGAAAGTCAATGGAACATCTTGAAATCTGACAAAAATCAGATCTCGGTCTTAGCGCTTTACTATTGACCAACAGGCGGCTTCGGGCCCGTATTGACAAAGGGATAAGGCCAGATTTACAGAACACATTCAAAAACAAGTTTCCTTCGAGCCCCATGTGAATGTCAAAACAGAGGCCACTGAAGAGGATGTTACCCACACGGGTCTCCCGCAGACAATGAAAATAAACCTCAGCTGCTTTGCTGATTTACATTACAGTAGCCGGCAGAGGCTTCAGCTGAGCGCTAGGCCCCAGCGGGCCAGTGGCTGATTTGCTCTTCAGGACAGGGAGGGAGAGGGAAGCAGGCAGAAGAGACACTGATTCGCCTTTGATCACAAGCAAAGCCTGAGCCCCACGTGGCTGGCCTGGCCGTGAGGGCCCATTACCTGGGTCACTCCCAGGCCAGGCAGCAGTGCCCGAGGAAGGCTGTCACTGGACGCTTGCCTTGCTATCATGCAACGGTACCCGTGCGGTGGCAAAGTCAGCCATCGCCATACACTCACCCTGCTACCAAGGCCCCAGGGCATGGGGCATCCGGAGCTCAGCAAAGGAGGTTGACTCTGCTTTGTGCCGTGGGAACCAACCCCTAAGCGTGGGGCTGGGAGTGCCCCATGGGGCAGCTGAAGGTGTGAAGCGGAGCAGGGCTGGGCCCTGGGCACACCCGGCTGGAACCAGTCCGTGCACTCCTACCCGCCCCCGGGAGGGAGCCTGACCGGAGCAGAGCACTCGCTCAGAAGAGTGCTGCGGGGTGGGACCCCCCAGGAGGAAAAGCTGGCCCAGCTCCACGGCCCAGGCCTCCAAGAACAGCGAGAGACGTAATGGGCAATTCCACGGCCGCCAGCATCCCCCGGACCCCTCTTCTCGAGCCAGCACTGCTTCCCCGCCTCCGCGGCAAGCGGGTCTCTGGCCCAGACGAACTTCAGCCAGGACCACCCTGCTTTTAGCCCCAGGGTCGGGGCACAAATCCCCCGGCCCTGCTTCGGGGGTGAGGGAAATTCAACCACTGCTCCCCCCACGACAGCCATTCACAGCACCAGCCCACACCTTGTCAGCCCGAGACAGCAGGAGGGAGCACAGAGTCCAAGGGCCTTCCACAAAACCAACCCACCCGTGCAGCCAGCGCTGGGCAGCGCCTGGCCACCCCATGGATAGGGAAGGGGCCGCTCGCCACCCCTCAGGAGTGCCATGCCAGCCCCCGGGGTGACTTCTCCAGGGATGCTGCCTGCAGCGTCCAGCCCACGTCATGCCCGGTGGAAACCCGGCATCGGGCACCCATCCAAAGGGAACCAGCCTCGCCCGAGACACCACGCCACCCAGAAGTTACTGCTCCTGCCCAGCTTTACCGCCCTTTCCCACGCCTCTCCCAGGCACTTGGCACCCTGCGGCCCCGGCCTCCACCCCGTGAAGATGAACAAGGAAGACCAGACAGAATACCGCAAACCCAGCACTGCCGCCGGGGAGTCAAAGCAGCCAGAGGGCAGGGCCCTGCCGGGCAAGCACTCAGTGGCTTCCAGCTGCCTCTTGCCAGTGAGCCCGCCGGCCCGCAGCCAAGACAACTGTCCCACCTGGCACCTCGCTAAAGCAGCCCCAGGCCCTTGGCCCACCAGGAGGGCAGAACGCCCCGGAGCCTGCCACAAGCACAGCTACAGGAGGAGATTCGCCCCCGCAGCCCTTGAGCCACCCTGCTGGAGGGGGAGCCGAGGCCAGGCACAGGGCGGAAGGGCCCACAAGCCCCTCAACACAGGCTGGGCCTCTTCTCTGCCCCAGGGGCCCTGACACCCCACAACCTACATAGCCCAGCCCAGCCCGCCTACACTGCCCTGCCATGGGTACGTACACCCCCCTTCCGGCCCCCCCAAGCCACCCCCCCTTATTACCCCTCCGACCCCTCCCCTCCTCATCTACCCCAACCCCCCCTTATAACCCCTCCCCCAACCCACGTACCCCAACCCCCCCCTTATTACCCCTCCGACCCCTCCCCTCCTCATCTACCCCAACCCCCCCTATACCCCTCCCCACCCACGTACCCCAACCCCTCCCCTTATAACCCCTACCCCCACCCACCTACCCCAACCCCCCCCTTATAACCCCTCCTGACCCCTCCCCATCTACCCCAACCCCCCCTCCCCTTATAACCCCTCCTCCACCCACCTACCCCAACCCCCCCCTTATAACCCCTCCTCCACCCACCTACCCCAACCCCCCCCTTATTACCCCTCCGACCCCTCCCCATCTACCCCAACCCCCCCTCCCCTTATAACCCCTCCCCCACCCACGTACCCCAACCCCCCCTTATTACCCCTCCGACCCCTCCCCTCATCTACCCCTCCCCCACATACTCATCCCTCCGACCCCTCCCCCACCCCGCCCGGCCCGCGCTCACGGCTGTAGAGGGCCAGGCCGGCGCTGTCGGGCCCGGTGCGCGCCTCGAGCCGCAGCGCCTGCTGCTCCTGGTGCCGCTGGATCTCGCCGTTGGCGTCCCCGATGGTGAGGAGCCGCACGCCGGGGAACACGGACACCGCCGCGGCCATCTTGGCTGCGCCGCCGCCTGCCGCGCGCCCCGCCCCCAGCGCCAGGCCCCGCCCCGCGCCCCGCCCCCAGCGCCAGGCCCCGCCCCTGCGGCCCCGCCCCGCAGCGCCAGGCCCCGTCCCTGCGGCCCCGCCCTTCCCCCAGCACCAGCCCCCCCCCGCCCCTAGCGCCCCGCCCCTAGCGCCAGCCCCGCCTCCCTCGAGAGCCCCGCCCCTGCGGCCCCGCCCCGCAGCGCCAGGCCCCGTCCCTGCGGCCCCGCCCTTCCCCCAGCACCAGCCCCCCCCGCCCCTAGCGCCCCGCCCCTAGCGCCAGCCCCGCCTCCCTCGAGAGCCCCGCCCCTGCGGCCCCGCCCCGCAGCGCCAGGCCCCGTCCCTGCGGCCCCGCCCTTCCCCCAGCACCAGCCCCCCCCCGCCCCTAGCGCCCCGCCCCTAGCGCCAGCCCCGCCTCCCTCGAGAGCCCCGCCCCTGCGGCCCCGCCCCGCAGCGCCAGGCCCCGTCCCTGCGGCCCCGCCCTTCCCCCAGCACCAGCCCCCCCCCCGCCCCGCCCCGCCCCCAGCGCCTCCTACCGACCCCGCCCCCTGCGACAGGCAGCCGCGCCCAGCCCCCAGCGCTGGCCCCGCCCCGCCCCCAGCGCCCCCTACCGGCCCGGCCCCGCCCCCAGGCCCTACTGCCGACTCGGCCCCGCCCCCAGCGCCGAGTCCACCCACAGCGCCCCCGGCCCCTCCCCTCTCTCCGCGGCTAGCCCCGCCCCCGGCGCCCCGCCCCTCTCTCCGCGGCTAGCCCCGCCCCCGGCGGCCGGCGCCCCGCCCCGCCCCGCCCCTCTCTCCGCGGCTAGCCCCGCCCCCGGCGCCCCGCCCCGCCCCTCTCTCCGCGGCTAGCCCCGCCCCTCCTGCTCACAGCACCCCACGGGCCCCTGCCAGCTACGGACCAGACGCCGACTCGCTGCCGGTCCTTGGCAAACACACGGGGCAGGACTCCCCCTCCCCCCCCCCCCGGGGTGGCAGCAGAGCTCGTGGGCGGGGCTGGCACATGCCGAGTACAGGCCGCCAGCAGCCTGGCAGTCAAAGGATGCAGACATTACACTGTTGTCATTAGGCTCCAGAGTCAACAGCCGCAGCCTTCAAAGCAAGGCCAGTGTCAGAACAGGGATCCGCTGCTCCCCATGGTCCCAGAGAGCAGGAGGAGGAATCGGCTTCATCTGCGGGGAGGGAAACAGCGTAGGGACCAGGAGCATCCTCCTCTCAGCAGCAGGAAGAGGCTGCCAAGGACGGCTGGGAAATCCCCATCAGGACCGGTCGGGCAAACACCTGTCAGGGCTGGCCCAGGGTTACTGAATCCTGACTCAGCACCGGCAGCTGCACTGGGTGACCTCTGCAAGCCCCATGTTTCTATGAGCCTGTGAACAGACCAGTACAGCGCTGGCAGAGGCAGGGCTTAGGCGGCTCAGACACACGTGCACACTGTGATGGGCTAGAGAGATTTGGTTTTAAAGAGCTAACCCTTGGACTCTGGAGCCTGGCTCTTCCCAGCCCTTGCCATGCTGTGTACTGCGGGAGGCTGTAAAACCCAGTTCCTTCCGTCCCAGATGCATCATCTCATCCTGCCTGAGTGCATCACCATTTGCTAGCAGTACAGGGCATGTGACACCCAGTCAAACAGTTCTGATTCCAGCCAGGAGACACGGCGGTGACAATACATGCCTCAGCTCAGCAGAGACAGAGAATATGGTGCAAGCAGAAACAGTTCACACCTGGAATTTTCCACCCCACAACCAATGTACATCTTTATTGCAATAGACAACAAGACGCCAGTGCTCAGCACTTAGTAGTGTCAAAGAGCTTGGGAAACACCCCTTCGAGGGGAGTCATCACCAGCCCTCCTACGGCTAGACAGACTGAGTCACAGAGCGGGGGGAGACTTTGCTAAGGTCGATGGTAGGGCTGGGGTTAGAACTCAGGAGTCGACTGGCTAGGCCACACTCACGTCCTCCAGAAACAAACAGCCTGGCCCATGGGGGAAGCAGAGGGCGGGGCGGGAGCGAGTCGGACGGGAAAGCAGTTCCTTTGGGGCTGCCACGCACGCTCGTGGCATTTTCTCTCTGATCGCTGAGGACGTGCACTGGTGTGCAAACCCAGCCCCAAACAGCCGTTCGCCCGTCTCTCCATCGGCCCACCTGCTCATTCCCAAACACGCGTCTTCCTCCACCCTGACACGCTCATCCAGCTGCAACAAACCACCCGTCCCCAGCACACCCCCTATCCAGCCGCCACCGTCCAGCCAAGGGCTAGACCCGCTGCCCCTTCCATGCACACTAGCCCGCTGACAGCCTTCATGGCAGCAGTGCTGATGGGGTCTTTGGCTCTTCTCCCCTCGCCGCCATCCCAGGGAAGCGCTGCACGGAGGAAGGGGCTGTAGAGGGTAGAAAGGAGGGGCTGCCGGGTGTGAGTAACATCCCGGCTACAGCAGAAGAATTCACTGCCAGCCACACGAATCCTGCCCAAAGAGATGCAACCCCCACCGGGATCTTCCTGATTCCAGCCTCAGCTGCTGGGACAGACTCAGCCGCTCGGGGTAAGCCGCTGACCTCTCAGGCTGCAGAAGGGAGACTGGGCATCCTGCCACGGTGGCCCTGGAGGTGCACGGCCGGGCCCGAGGCTTAAGCAAAGCTCTTTCCGTTCTCCTGGTGTAATCGCAGCCCAGAAGTGGCCCCTCTGGTGGAAGAGACTCCCAGCCCATGGAGGGACTGAAGTACAGGCCAGAGCTGGGACCGGGGTCGGCAGCGGGAGCAGCCGGAGCCAGCCACCACCTGGGCCATCATTGCAAAGACCTGAATGTGCTGAACTCGCTGGTCTCCAGAGAGGAAGCGGAGCGGAGCCTTGTCCTGGAACCTGGGGAGATGTTGCCTGCGGCTTCCAGGCCCGCTGCCTTGCCGAAGGGAAGGTGGGGGAGAGACAGGGAGAGAGGGTAAAGTAAGGGCCTATGAGGGGGGCTCTGCTGGGGGCAGGGGGAGCCACCATTAACCCTTTGCAAACTGGCTGCATCATGGCACTACAAAGCCAGTGCAGCGCCTGGCTAGGGGGCTGCCTGGCAGCGGCTGTCCCATGGACCCAGTAAGCTGGGCCTGGTTTGAGAACAGCAGCTTGCGCCCTCCCGCAGAGCCCTTGGTCGAGGACTTACCACCGAGACAGTGAACAGGCAATTATCGAAGGACAAGTCTGCGGAATAAGAGAGGAGCGAGGTTACAGGGGGCTAGGCCTCGCGTCCCTGCGGGACCACTTTGCCGTTCGCTCGTGGCAACTGCCTCTGGGGTGGAACATGGCGGCTATTTCACAGCGCACAGCAACGCTCCCCTTCCCCTCCCCAGGAAAGGACAGGAACTGCCAGCCGAATGACGCTGAGGCCGGGGGAGGTCGACTGACGCCGTTTGCAAGCCATGCCGCAGGGACAGAGCCAACACACCACGGGCCTTCCCCGAGCCACGCGTGGCACCCAGGTCTGCCTCCAGGTCCTCCCGCCTCCAGACACCCCGCTTGGGAAGTGTCTCCCGCAGCCTCCTCCTGGCGGCTGGCACCAGGCGTCCCCGGGGGTCGCCCCATCTCTTCGCGAGACGCCCGGCATTTTACGCTAACACAGACCTGTGGTGGGAAAGTTCCGTTCTGTCCAGCACGAGTCCTGATCCCTGCAAGCAAGCACAGCGAGAGCCAGAACTAACAAGGGCACCGGGGGCATGTTTTCAAAAGCATCCAAAGTCCAATTATCTAAAGCCATCTGGGCACTGTGGCACCTAAATCCCATGAGCAGGCAATGAGAATTAGGCTCCGAAGTGACTCTGAAAGTGGGGAGAATTTCACCTTCACCAAGTGACGGTCAATTTCCTGAGCATTTCTCACCTTTTCAGCTGTCGTCTCCTGGAGTTAACTGGTCAAAAGGAAACAGGCGTTAAGGTCTCATAAAAGCAATGCTATGGGTAGGGTATCGGATGGACGGACAGCTGCTCAACTCCCACGACCCCAGCTGAGCTCAGTGGAAGTTGTGGATTCTCAACAGTTCTGCCCACCAGGCTCTGGGGGTCTCAAGCAATGTTCCCTTGAATCTTTTCCGTCCATGTGCAGATTTTTTCCACCCACGTGTGGAATAATTGTGTACATGCACTGAAGCATGTGCGAA